>JAKWJD010001763.1:3549495-4749495 GCA_027705065.1 Solanum peruvianum
ATATATATTGAATTACTTGATGAAAATCTTGAATCCATCGATATATATCTACAGTGTGAATCTTTAATTTTTATGTTGTCAGTTCATAGAAATGTATTGTATTTGTTACACATACTTGATTTTTGTTATGCTTTACTTGAGCCGAGAGTCTATCAAAAACAATATCCCTATCTCCACAAAATAGGTGTATTAGATTGTGTACACCTCTTCAATCCTCCTCAGACCTCACTTGTAGGCTTAAAACGAATATGTTATTATTGTTGCCATTGTTCATAGAATTGTTCTTTATTTTGCTTTACATACTTGGTTTTGTCATCCTTTCATTGATCCGAGGATCTTTCATAAACAACCTCCTTACCTCTAAAACTACGTACACACCATCTTTCTTAAACCCCACTTATAGAATTACGTACACCAGATATGTTATTGTTAACGTTGTTCATAAAATTGTTAACCTCTTCCTTTCTAAATATGTGATTCTTGAAAATGAACCAGAAATGGCGGGAGAAGTGATTAAACATGACACGGAGCAATGGTTTTTCTTCATTCCAATTCAAGATAGGGAAGCAAGAGGAGGAAGACCTACTAGACTTACAACACAAGGGTATTGGAAAGCTACTGGTACTCCTGGTTTTGTATATTCATCAAACAACAATAGAATCATTGGATGCAAAAGAACAATGGTTTTCTACAAAGGAAGAGCTCCAAATGGGAAGAAAACACAATGGAAAATGAATGAGTATAAAGCTAGTACTCATGGACAACCTTCACTAATTACCAATAATCATATCACAAATTTAAAGGTTAGTTTTACAAACCCTAAAAATGTTTAGGGTTTTTAAACTAGTATTACTTCTAGGTTTTTATCATGACTTTTTACAACTTTCATATACCAATAGGATTGTGATGGGATTGGTAACATCTATTCATTCTTTTTGTATCCGAGTTCTGGGTAAAAAAATAATTTATCGTATGAGTAAGTTTTTCCCCTTACACAACGTGAATTTAAAATTAATCAACGCATTAATGTGAATACCAAAAATCAGGTGAAAAAAAGACTTGATACATCAGTCATGTGAAAGAATTTTTATATCGTCATGTCACCGAAAAGATATATAATAACTATAATAATTGTTCATGATAAGCAAAACTAGTTGTGTTGTTGAGACATAATTTATAATGAAAAGCTTTTAAATGAAATGATAGAGGCAGATCTAGAGGTCCCTATATGTTATTGCTCACAATGAACTCAATTATTATTATTGTTTTTGTTATTATTGTTATTATTATATTTTTGTTATTAAAAGATTTAAATCATGAATCTACCTCTAAATAGTTATATGTTTTAACAGGACATTACGTAAAAAAAAGTACTATAATTTTAAATAATATATGTTTCTCTTTTCAATTTGTCCTAATTTTATGTGGCATCGGTATAACTTCAAAACTACTCATAATATTTTTTATGTGTTCTTTAAAAAAATTTAATTATTGTAATTTATTATATTTATAAGTTGTTTTCAAATATATAACAAACTAAATAGAAAAAAATAAAAATAAGGCATAATAAAAAAAATGTTGTACTTCATCAATCATTTATTCATACAGATTCCGAATCATATATGATATTTGTTAGGAAAAGCAATTTTCAAAAACTATAATCTAAAATATACATATTTATATAGCTATAAATCACATATAGTTAAGAATAAAATAGAGAGTTCAAAATAAATTATTTTTTGTATGATTTTTCAATAGTAAAATAATAAGAAATAGTGATGTTAGATACATTTTAATTTATAGCTACATAATAAAATTTGTTATTACTTCCATACATCCATGGATTACTAAAAAGAATTTACTTATAAGAAATTTAGTAATGAATTAGCAACGAAGTTTACGATTTAAATTTTTCATAATGGTTCAGATAAAAAAAATGTATTTTATTTTCGATACACCTTTTTTCATGTACATGAGGCCTGATTGTTTTTTTTTTCCATGACCAAATACGTGAATTAGTTATTATCTTTTATAAATAGTGGCGGTAAGGTGTAATATCAGGATTTTTATTTATATTTATTTTGATATCATATTAAAGGGCATGATAATCTCATTTAAATATATAAGTTACTTTTAAAAATATTTATTTATTTTTATACTCTAACAAGTACATGAATACATGGGACCCTAGGAAAATTATTCATAGTTTGAATATATTGTCAACTTGTATTGAGAAAAAAAGAAGAAAAGAATAAGCATTGGATTATTTGTTTGTTTTCAAGTAGATATCATATAGTGTTTGGCATATGCTTCTTCATGATTATCTTCTTTTGCTTTTTCCACTATTTATTGAGAATATATGATAAAGACAATACATTATATTATATTAATTAATAAAATTCTTTTTGTTCACCACACATTGGAATATATACACACATGTTTTTTAAAAGTTAATATTTTAAAATTTTATGATTATTGTTTGATTCTCAATTACCCCCAAATTTATTTATTTTTTTTTTGAAGTATTGATTTACTTTAGAAAGTTATGTTTTGTGTCCAAAGGGATCGTTTGCTTCATGGGATAGAGTGATATATTTTATAATTAAGTTTAAAATTAAATTTATATTTTATTTGATTGAAAATATACATTTATCTTATATTTCAATCAAATAAAATATAAAATTTTAATTCTGCATATCTTATCTTATTCTATTCAATTTGATATTTATTTTATTCTGTCTAACTTATCTTTCAAATGAAATAAATTATTTAAAAATTGTAATTTCGAAATAAGTTAAGTCACCACTCAAAAAATACCTTCTTTTGTTGTGTAACGGTTTTACAAAATTTATGGGAAAAAATGTCATGATTAGATAACATTGTCTTTTTCTTGAGAGAGACACCATTGTGCTCCATTAATAATAAAAACTTTTAGATATATAACGTACGAAAGTAACAAATTCTTTTCATTTTTTATGTTTAAATAAACGTATATATATCGACAGTGTAAAGTTTTATATATGATCAATATAATTTTATAATAATTGTATTTTTATCAAGTTACTAGTAACATATGTAAAATTATTTTATAAGTGACCTAATTTATCATGTATATATTTGTTGCATATGCAAATCATATAATCTAAACTTTTTAAAGTTTTGAATTTAAGCTATACACATAATATACATTACAAAAAATCAATATTAGTAAATACTATTAACATGTGAATCACCTTTTTCAGGAAGTTTATTCGTAATTATCTATTAAATGATATAATGGTGTAAATACTTTTTTACATCGATATCGATAACTTTATGAGTCGATTTATTTAGTATATTCTAAGATTAAATTGAAATAAAGTAATATTACGTTTGATTTACGTTATCGATGCATATATATGTACGTAACTAATTCTTTTTTTTTTTTTTTTTGAATTTTATGCAGTTACAACATGAATTCAGCTTGTGTAGAGTTTACAAGAAATCAAAATGTGTTAGGGCATTTGATAGAAGGCCAGCTGGTTCTGGATTATTATTACCCCCTCATCAACCACTAATTAATAATAATAATAATAATAATAATAATAATAATAATAATAATAATATTGGAACAAGTTCATCATCAACAGAAATAATACAGCCAATGGAAAATTACAATGATTTATCTGAAACCCCATTATGGGATTTTGAGGACTGGAATTTTATTTAAAAAATTAATGTTATTTAGATAGGATTAATTATGATATTATATGTATAATGACTTTGATGAATTATCTAATAGGGTTAAATAACTCTAAATATATCCATCAATTCTTAGATCTCAAAAAAGTTTAGAAATTAAATTGTACTCTTTTCTAATAATTTAGAGAGCTAGGTTTCAATAAATCTATTTATAATTGTTGGATAATATATACTTTTGAGTAAATCTATGATGACACTCTCTTGTATTTTAATTTATCGGAAATAATAATAATTGGAGTATGTACTCTAATCTTTATATATATTCTCTTTTGTACACTTTTGAATGTGTTAAATAAATTAGTCATTTTTTTATGGATCGTAAGTTAAAATAGTTGAATTATTTTTATATTATTAGAGAGAATCGTCTAAAGAGAAGAATGGTTGTCAAAATAGAGTATATGTTTTTTCATGTTTATATCTCCCTCTTTCCATCGTCATTGTTATGTGTTCGTAAAAATATAATTATATTTTGAAACTAACATAGGCATGATCTGTCTCAGTGTGATCTCTTTGAGTAGATTTAATCAACAACAGCAAAATTTTTACTGTTTTAATAGTAATCCTCTCGACTTATCTCCTCAATATACGATAACGTAACAACATCGTATGTCTATTTGGACAAACATTAAATATGTTTTCAAATAAAAATTCCACGAAAAAAACATTTTCCTTTTGACAAAATTTTTTATTTTTCAAAACATTAACTCACTTTCTCAAAATTCACTCTACAATTATTTATATAAAATTGACTACTATTTATAATTGTTGAAATTTTCAGTATATTTGAATAAATTGGAAGAGCATGGGTCCAACGATATATCAAAGGTTTTTGATAAAAAAATTTAATTTTTTTTGTCTTTTCATAATTTATAGGACCCCAATCAAAGTTTTCCTGACTGAATAATATTCCAAATATAATTTTCACAATTATTTAATTAGTCATGTATTTGTTATTGTTTAGACTTTTTAAAACTTCTAACAAAATTATATTATAATTATAATATTCACAGCAAATGTGTTCGCTCCATAATTAATTTCATTCTGTTTAAGTGATATCGTTTTTTATTAAGTGTGTTCGCTTCATAATAAATTTAAAGAGAAAATGATCAAAATCTATATTCGAAATTTCAACTACACACTCTAACTTCACGGGTGTCCCATTACCCACCTAAACTATATTTTTATCTATTTTCTACCCACCTAAGTGCTGACCTCAACACATAAAACCAAATAAGTTAAGCTGCGTGATTCCTGCTTAGACCCACGCCTAGAAACTCCCGTTTGTTCTCTTTCTCCCTTTTCTTGCTTCCCCCCCCCCCTCCATTTCTCCCTGAAAGAAAAACAAAGGAAGCAAGAAAATTTCAAAAACCCTCTTTTCATCTCCTACTCCACTTTTGGTTATCATCTAACGATTTTGCATCGTCAAAAGTAAGAGCATTTACATCAGACGATTCTGCATTATCAAGTGATATCACCAAAATCTTCTTCGCGGATTTAATTTCACCAAAAAATTTGCAAATTCAACAAAATTTCGTGTTTGCATCTCACTACAACGTTGAGCATTGAGTCTAATTCATCCATACAAAGCATATTCAAGTTTTCATTTGTCATTTTTGATGAATTTCGAGAAAATTCAAACTTCTAATTAGAAACCTAAATAAGAAATCAGATCAGATTACAAATCCTAAATTCAAGATTAGAAGTACAAATGAACATTAACAACTAAACCCTACTTAATTTTGAGAGAAATTCGTGAATTTTTTACTAAAGAAACAAGGATTAATGGTGGGGGAAGAAGAAGTAATGGGTATGTAAAAGTGAGGAAGATGACTGTAGGAGAAGGAAAAATTTTTCGTCAAATTTTGGTTCAAATGCGCCTAGAGGCAGTGACAACACCTCCCATGACAGGTCAGCACTTAGGTGAGTAGAAAATAAATAAAAATATAGTTTAGATGGGTAATAAAACACCCGTAAATTAGAGTGTGTAATTAAAATTTCGAATCTAAGTTGAGGGGCTTTTGTTATTTTCTCTAAATTTAAACTTGTTAACTATCCATCACTACACATATATCAAAAAGTAACCGATGTCATTAAATTTTTCATTAATATATCAAAATATAAAAAAGTAAACGCCCAATTATTTCTTTAATTAGAATTATCTATGTCTGCGAATACACAAACATGTTTTTATTTTTCAATGCAAGACTTTTTTTTTTTGTGCATTCTTTTTGGGGGATTTTATGAACAGACAAAACTAATATATATTGACTAGAAATTTTTTTTGCTAAGTAAACCAAAGGACAAGAATAGAAATACTGAAAATCTTAGAAACTCTTACTGATAATATATGTCGATAATTTGTCGCTAAATAAGATAAGTAATTGTAAAATTATTAGCTATAAAATTTATCTGATGTTAAGTAATTTATATGTGCTATCGCGATTGTAATGAATTCTTTTATAAATTTTTTCTTTTTTCTTTTTTGTAGTTAATAAAGTTTTTGTTTTGATTACATTTTTTCAGTTGAGAATTTACCCGAAAGAATATTTTTAGCATATGAAAGATCCGTATACATTTTATTCTTTTAAGATCTCGTTTATGGTATTATACATTTATATTGTATTCATTCTATCATTTTAGTTAATAGAACCTTAATAATTTTTAGTGATAGTTTTACTGAGAATTCGTATGGCTAAATTTAATTATTTTTTTTATTGCGATGTTTTTATTTACTTATTTTTTAGTGTTTACTAAGTTAGCAAACACTAGAAATTTAGAATGTTATTTATAAAACTTATTTTCACTACTTTCACAAGTGAAGTCATTCTTTTTTTTAAAAAAAAAATTATTTTTTTCAAAATATTTTAACCAACCAAACATAAAATAAAAAATAAAAAACAGTTTGAAGAATACACCGTAGATTATTATTTCATTTCTTTTGCTAATTTTAACTCTCTCCATAATTCTATAATGAGGCTTAAAGTATACTCAGAGCCCGTTTGAATTGACTTAAAAATCGGTGAAATCAACTTTGAAATCAGTTTTTGACTTTTGGGAGTGTTTGACAAATATAAAATTGACTTAAAATAAGTTACGAAACATTTGAAAAGATAAAAAAATCATTTAAAATAAATCAGAAATCAAAAAAAAATCTCCCCTTATTTTTTATTTTTGACTTAAAAACTATTTTTTTAAGTCAATCTAAACGGGCTCTTGTGCTTTTGTCAAGTATATACAACACATAAAGGAAATTTTAGTAATCTTGGAACAGTTTATAATTCAACCTAAAAATCCTAAAATCATATTAATATGCATCAATAACCAATTTATTTTTTTTAATTCAACTAAAATAGGTTTTTGAAAATGCACCAATTATGATTCAAATAAGTACAAGTTTAAGAGCAACATGAATTGTGGTGCAATGAAAAAGTGCTTCACTCTTAAGAGCAACATGAATTGTGGTGCAATGAAAAAACTGCTTCACTCTTAACTAGAGGTCTCCTATTCGAGCCTCGGATATAAAGAAACTCTTATCGGGCGCCACCCCAACAAACCGGCTTGATCCGAATTTGATCAAGGCTGGCACTGAATACGCGAGCCAAATTTAATCGAGGCTCAAATGCAGGCTCCAGAAACACCGGATGGAAACCAAAAAAAAAAAAGGCACAAGTTCAAGAAGAAACATCCACAGAATTGAGTATTTATGATGTATTAGCAACTATCTATGCAAATAGTTACTAAAAATATGATCTTTGTTACATCAGCAAAAGGTTTCAAACTTAGAGAAAATAACTCTCACATCAAGAAATTATAAATGTGACATTTGACAAACTTATACACATTGGTGAATAAAATTTCTAGTTCCATTTCCAAGCATTGGTTCCTTTTCAGCTCCCTTTTGTTTGCATTTTCTCTTGTTTGTTAGAACCATGCAACGTAATTACAGTCGAGGAACCATGCCTCGATTTTTATATCACCACTCGTCATCAAGACTGGCGCGATGATAACACATGACTGTGCAGACAAATATGAAGAATGACACGAATTCGATGAACATTGCTCCTGTCTGGATAAGATCTGCATGTCTGAGAATAATGGGAATGGCAATGCTTCCCACAGCTGATGCCCCTGTTAAGAATTTAGCAGCATCCATCCAGCTGCAATGATGAAAAAACGAAAAGGCCTAAAATGAGAACAATTTGGTGAAAAGTACACAGCGAAAGACGAGAAAGCAACAAGAAAGGAGGAGGTCTTCGTAAAGTAAAACATCAAATCATAGATACTCGCGACATATATCTTGTTTGACCAAACTTTCAAAATCGACATTCTGTAAAGTGTTCTTTGTCAGAAGTGTATTTCGAAAAAGTACTTCAGAGAGAAGTGATACAGTCTGGCTTACGTGCTCTAGCAACAACTCCTGCTACTACTCAAAAACACTCAAGTGTTTCCTAAAATCATGGTCAAATGCCAAATCTCTTAAATAAGTACGTTTGGCTTCATCTATTGGCAGGTGACAGTTTTTTTTTGTTGCTAAAATGGCTTCATCGAGTGAAATTGAAACCTTTTATACCTCTCCACGACATCTTCCTAGACAGGCTAAAGGCTTTATTCAACTAGACAAATGAAAATTCCCTTCTCTGAGGAAGAGAAATGAAAAAAATGTAATTTTTCGGTTACTTAAAGTTGCCCTCATCTTTGAACGAATGGGCATTGAATAGGACTATACTTCACATGATTCACATTCATAAAACAAGCCTAGTTGTACTAAGTACTGGTTTTTCATCATACAACAAGCAACAGATGATTCACATTCATGTTAGTGAGTGCAGCGAGGTAATCTTTTATCGGACCACATCTTCACATGTGCTCATTATCCGTATACCGTACCACTAACCAGTTTACCCAATATGTAATGTTTACCATATGAAAACTGATTTTATTAATCACTAACACTAACATGACAGTTTTGGCAGATGGACGATCTCTAAACAATGATGTGACTGGCAATATTAGCAATCACCAAATCTTATATATTATATAAGCAACCTTCTGCAGTAATACTAGTTATGCACCCCAAGTAACTCAATATCGCACATCTAGTACTACCGTATTCATTTAAATTAGTATTGTTTCACAAATATTCTTCAAGAAAAAAGGCGAATCATTTTATGAATGAAGCATGTACGAGAATAAAATACGATATCATATAAATCTCACAGAGTTTAAAGTGTACATGATCTAGAACATGACTTAATAGACGAATGAAAAGGATTACAATGGGGTTGGGTTAATGAAATATAGTACCCCTCCCCCTCCCCCCCCCCTTTTCCATTTAACTCCCCCTCCTCACCCCTTTATTCGACATCAGAAAAGACAGTTTATTCTCAGTTTTCATTAGTAAAGAAAGCACGTCTTACAGCAGTATGCAAGAAAATGCATGAGAGAAGGAGATTCAAACTTCTGCATATCGTAAAAGTGTCTTACCCCCCGCCATCTCGACTTATTAGGAACTGTGTGGATCCACCACCAAAGAATAAGCATGGCATGGGAACCACAACGTACATAAGAGCTGTCAAAACCAAGAAATCCTCTTAGTTAGCCAACAAATAGAGCTTACTCTGCTTAAGAAGACGAAATAAGCAAACTACTTAGATTTTATTTCTTTCACAAACCTGATAACATTGGCCACCAATTGCTGTATAAAGCACAAGCCTACAAGAAACAATGTTGAAGCAAAAGCATTACAAATAACTCTTTGGAGAAGATCAAAGAGGCACTGTTTCCTTTATCAAACAGAAAGATCATCTTGTATATGAGGTTAATGAGAAAGTAGTGATTGTTGAACTTATGACTACATAAGCAATACACTACATTCATTGGTACTTGTACAAACTTTGGAAATACAGGAGTTCAGACTCATAATGCAGGAAAAGGTTTATAAGACCTACCAGGATCTGTAACAAAATGCTGGATGAGAACATGAAGGCAAGCCCCGCAAGCCTGTATAAGACATTATATCAGAACACAGTTTACGAGAAATGCAGACCAAAGGCAAATATTAGTTGAATCACTTACACTTTATCCAAGAAGTGAAAATCAGCAATTGAACCATAAAGATGATGCAGAAACCAGAAAATATCAAGTTAGTAATTGTATGAACATAATGAGATTCGTTAATGTGAAAGTTAATGAGCTATATGGAATTAGAAATATGATCAAATTAACTTTTTTCACGATAATATCATTTGTAAAAAGAAAACTCAAAGAGAAACATCAAGTAAATGAAGTAATGTCACTCTCTATTCACCGCGGTATAGCCAGATAGATCCAGTCTTACCTAGTACTTAGTACCTTTATGAGCAGTAAATTGAGTAGACTAATCAGTTTAAAATTTATCGGAGTTTTATTGATTAACTAGTTGGATTGCAATTAATTACAAATTGAGTATCGCAGTTTCATTAGAAGTCAGATAGTCCACAGCCACATTGGCAGAAGCAGTTACTACGCACTAGAGGATGAAATATTAAGCTACAATCCCCTTATCAAAATTCTTAGTATAATTTCAGAAGCGGATTGAATACAAAGTTTGGATGATATTTCTAAGATATGTTGCTC
The DNA here is from genome assembly GCA_027705065.1 of Solanum peruvianum. Taxonomy (NCBI): domain Eukaryota; kingdom Viridiplantae; phylum Streptophyta; class Magnoliopsida; order Solanales; family Solanaceae; genus Solanum; species Solanum peruvianum. The sequence continues at coordinate 3,559,852 of JAKWJD010001763.1, forward strand.
CCATAAAACCTTACACATTTTGCGATTTCTCCATTGCTTCCATGTGTTTAGACACACAGCCAATAATAACTTATCTACTAAAGCAACACTAGAAAGTTGAATTGCACCATAGGTCAGGTTACCATCCGCAATCGGATGGCCAAATTGAAAATGCCAGTCCAGTCTACATCCATTTAAATGGTGTTCGGATCTATGCAAACTTTCTGCAGTTCAATTCTTCTTGATGATACAATGCGACTTGCTCAAATTCTAGTGCAAACTGATTTTTTATTTGAACTCAAGAATCAAGCTTTCATTTTCATTATTATTTTTCAACTCAAGAATCAACCTTGGGTGAAAAGGAAAATGATAAGACATATTATAAGCTCCACTTTACTCCAGAATTGAAGATTTGTTAAGAACTCTATTGCCAGCAAAAAGCAAAGATTAAATATGAAAAATGTGAACCATAAGCCTAAATGTTAATCAGAAGTATTTCTGCTGTAGTAAAATTATTACAGAACTCAAAAAACTAAAACCGGCTCATGGCTGAATCAAGAATCCTATGGCCAGCAAAAAGCCAAATCAAAAGATACAAACTTTTTTTAACCATAAGCATAAGCTAGCGTTTGACCATAAAATTTGATCACACATTCAAAATCTGACCTTCAAATATTTTCAAGTTCACAAAACCAAGCTCAAACCCGTTTTTGGTACCTCTACTAACAAAAATTCAATCTTTTTCCAAGTAAAATGCACGTCCATATACAACTTCAAATCCCAAAAATCACATCTTTAAACACACAAATTTCAAGTTTCAACTTCAAAATCTATGGCCAAACAGGAGCTTAATGTTTAATCATAATTATTTCAGCTGTAGTAAAATTAGGTCATTTCTATTCATCCAACAAAGAACCCCACCAACCATAATCTAAAAATCAACTACCTTAAACCTTAAACCTCAAACTTATGATACAACAACTAGAAAAAAACAAACAGTAAATAATATAACTAAAAAGAACAAAAATTTAACAAAAAAATTAAGAAGGGTTTATTGCTAATTCAAAACTGAAACTTGAATAGAAAAAAGATTGTACCTTCAATGGTCATCGCCATTTATGGTTAATTTTGAAGGGGCAAAATAGGAAGAAAAAACTGTTTTTGATCTGTTGATCCAAAGTCTGATTCTTGAAACTGAAACAATTGAAATAAAGCTCTCAAAATTTGGGCTTTTTGTAAATTTAGATATATTTTCTATAAGGACCCTGTAAATAGTATTAATGTTAAGAAATTCCCCATATTTTGTTATTTTGTTGTTTTGTGCTTTAATGTTTGAAAGAAAAAACTTTTAAGGCCCCAAATGTAGTTTTTCTTTTGCCAAGTCTCACCTCCGAGGAAAATAGAATGATGTATATTGCTCGAGAATAGAGTTGTCAATATGGGCTAATCCATCTCATCCGAGTTAACTCATGCATGTTTTGATATTTTGTTGGTCAGGCCAGGCTAGTTTATTTTGGTGTTGGCCAGAAAACGATCATCCAAATCCATAAATACGTGGGCTATAGACTTGTCGGAGTAGGCTACTTTTTAAAAAAGTATATTTTTGTAATAATTATTAAGTTAAATTATTAATTATAATTTAAAAATATTACTGTAAATATCAATATTACATGATGTTAATCTTACTACTTGTTAATCAAATCCACAAATAAAATTAGCCTTATAATATTCATTAAGATTTTATTTTCAAGTAAAAGTATAAATATAAAATATAAATATTAACCTAATTGTTTTGAGTTTGGACTATCTTTAATTTTAAATTTTGATATTATATTATATATTTTTTTTTTGGAAACTTTCACATATATCCACTTAAAAATAGCCTAATTACTCTTCATAGCTATAGTTTGGTAATTACAATTCGTAGCTACATGTTATAGGAAGAAGAGAGGCGAGCGAGAATTGACAAGAGAGGAGAGAGGATAGAGAGAGGGGGCAAAAAGTGGGGAGAGGTAAATTGTATATGTATATTGGTTATATAATTGTATATTATACATATGTATTTGTATATATGGCAAGCGACATTGAGAAAGAGATGATAGAAGCAGGTGAGATTGGGAGAGAGAGGAGAGAGACGAGAAGATAGGGAGAGGCGAGTGAGTGAGAGGTGAATTGTATATGTATATTGGTTAGATAATTGTATATTATACATTTGTATTTGTATAAAAAGCAAGTGAGATTGGAGAGAGAGGAGAGAGGCGAGCAAGATTGAGAGAGGGAGGAGAAAGGCGAGCGAGAAAGGGAGAAGAGGTGAATTTTATATGTATATTGATTAAATATTGTATATTATACATATATATTTGTATATTCTGGTGAATTATACATATAAAAATGTAGCTAATTATAAAACCTCGAAGTCAGCCCACATAATTAATGCACAATGTTAATCGTGAGTGCTAATTATAGCAAACTATAGCTATTATGAGTAATTAAGTAGTGTAAGTTTGCTTAACCGCGTAATTTTCCCTATTTTTTAATTATTTTTTATTGGCCCACGGGCCGACTTTAACGATATTTCTCAAGCCCCAAAAATCAGCAAACTTATTCAGGTCGGGCTAAAAATATTTTTCTTAAACGGACTCCAAAAATCTTAACCCAACCCTATTTAATCTCGAATTAGGCTAGGCCGATCTAACGGGCCTAGCCCATATTAACGGTTGTACTCAAGAAAATGATAAAATGGTATTCTTATATATGGATAGGTTTATTTAAATTAGTACCTTAAATATATTTTGATCAATTTTATTTTCAAAGTTACAAACAACAAGCACTTTTAGACTTTATCATTTTTTAACAAGCTATGTTGTGAAGAAGATTAAATTTTTTAAAAAAAACACAAAAAATCTTAATAAATTTCATAAACTGGGATGTCAAAAGTTAAATCAAACAATAAAATTAATATGTTTGTGAGAGATACATATATGTTTGGAATATCACCAAAGTACTTTATCGATGTTTAATTCAATAGACATCATGCTTCATAAATACCTAATTGTGCTCAACAATAACATACCCAGTGAAATTTCATACGTAGAATTTGTAGAGAGTAGAGAATATATACAAGCCTTACACTATCTCGTGAAGATAGAAAACTATTTTCGAAAGATCATCTGTTCAAGATGCAACAAATCAAACTGTATGAAAAAATGATAATGAAGATAACATAACAATTAATAAGGAAAGTGAAATACTACGAGTGGGTTTGACAGGGGCGGAGCTACACTTGCTCCAGGTTGTCCAATTGGACACCCTTCGTCGGAAAATTTCGTTACATACATATATAGGCCAAATCTTACTTTATATTGTTATATTAAGTATTTTGGACACCCTCAAAATTACTATTGAGCCGTAACTCAGTGGTAAAAGTATGCTCAATATGATCACAATACCCAAGTTCAAATCTCAGCATTAACATTTTGTATATTTTATTTAGTGGGATCTGCTTTAAAACTGTTATTTAATTAAAAGACGGAATAATTTTTCAAGAATAGAGCATTAGCATTAACATTTTGTATATTTTATTTAATGAGGTCTGCTTTAAAACAGTTATTTAATTAAAAGACGGAATAATTTTTCAGGAATAAAGCACTAGCTTAGTGGCAATAGATGAGGTTATATTTTTCTCTCTCTCTATTTTAGCTTTACTTTGGACACCCTTCACATTTTTTCTGCCTACGCCACTAGGGTTTGAGAAGGGTAGAGAATTTACGTAGGCCTTATTCCTACCTCGTGAAGATATAAAGATTATTTTCGATAAATCATCGGCTTAAGTACAACAAATCAAAGTGCATGCAAATTATTAACGAACACTAAAAGCCACTAACTTAGAATTATGCTAAGATTGGATCGAACAAACAAAATAGTAAAAATCAGAATTAGTCAAATTTAAAATACAATTCACATCAACAAAAAAACTAAGATATAAGATAGATAAATAAAGCAAGAATATAATAAAAACAAGAAAAGAAATAAATTCAAATAATTAATGAGCAAATTTTATTAAATTATACCAGACAAATATTTCTTCTAACCGCTCCAATTAATCTTTTCCTTTTTAATATCTCATCCACCAAATGCCTTTTATCTAAAACTTAGCCAACAAGTTCATTAAAAAAAAAAAAAAAAATTAGTTCAAAACTCAAAAATTAGAAAAAGACAATTAGCTCAAATATCACAAAGTATAGTGTCAAAAACAAAGTTAAACAAACTATATGGGGGGTTTAAACAAGTTAAACAAATTACAAGGGTAGAATATGAAAAAAAAACTCACGCGGCGCAAAAACAGTGGCAATATCGTTAATATGTGAATAGATAAGGGTAATTGATAAAGAGTCCTTCTGTATATGTTTGCCATTGTAGTTAACGGACGAACACCAGGGGCTCCGGTGCTTTGGCAGACATCAAACTTCAGTTTCGGAAAGAGACCCTGCTACTTGTCCCCTACCCCACCCCCCCACCCACCCACCCCACTTACCCTACCACCCAACAAACAGAAATCAAAGAAGCTGTGTGGGAGTTATGGTGGAAGCATAACAGCAGTGAAATTGATTGAATAGGTGAGGGTTTCGAACTGTTTGCCCTAATTTTTCTTGAGTTTTATTTGGGTTAATCATGATCAGTTTATGTTTTTGTGTAATGGGTCATGTTTAGTTTCAGTATTAGAGTTGATTTTTGTGAAAAAAAAATGTCTTTTTAGTTTTTAGTTTTTAGGGGTTTAACTGATATGGGGTTTTGGTGAAAGCTGAGTCTTTTTTGGGTAAATTTTGTTTGTTGGATAGTAATGTACTATATCATTTATTGTTGAAGTTAGGGTAAACTAGTTAGGATCGTTGTACTAGAAATAACAACATTTGCAATGGTGGAATCTTTGTTATTCATTTGAGTGTTGAATTAATGATCTTTTTTACTTGTTTAGTTTCAATTTGCTTGTGTTGCTTTCATTTTTAGTATGTTCGAAAAAGAATGTTGATTACCCTTTTTGGTAATTCTTTATTCAACTTCCTAACTTTTCACATGACATGTTAAGCTCATGAGATTGAAGGACATCTTTTTTAGTTTCTTAAACTTCATGCCAAGTCAAATTCAGACAAATAAATTGAAAAAGAGAGAGTAGTTAACAGTTCAAGCTTTGTTCATCTGTTTGTAATTGATATATGTTTGTTTAGAATATTACGAGAGTGTACTTACTTGATGCTTAATTCAATAGTCACCATGAACACCTAATTGTGCTTAAATTGTTGTAACTGTTATTTTTGGCGATGTGTCGTGAAGGAGTAAATGTGAACTAGATGTTAAACTTTACTTGTGGATGTTACAGCTTATCAGAACCTTTTCTTGTTACACTTTTCCTGGTTGATTATTAAAAGAAGCTACTTTTTCTTTTTGACAGGTTCAAGTAGTTCTGCAGGTCTAGGTAGATGGCGTGGACGGAAAAAGATGTCGAGAATGGAAAGGAAAGTGAGTCAGTTGGTAACAATGGTTTTCTGAAGGGAGGGCAATCTTCTTCTGGTTCCAAAGGTTCTCCTGGTAGAATAAGTCATGTAAAGAAGATTTTTGAAGACAAGGATGCTATCACTTATGCAAATATTCTTCGCTCTAGGAACAAGTTTGTTGATGCACTTGCAATCTATGAGAGTGTGTTGGAGAAGGATAGCAAGAGTATTGAGTCTCTGATTGGCAAAGGTATTTGCCTGCAGATGCAAAATATGGGGAGGCTTGCTTTTGAAAGTTTTTCTGAAGCTATCAAAGTGGACCCACAAAATGCATGTGCCCTCACCCATTGCGGAATTTTGTACAAAGATGAGGGTCGCCTGGTCGAGGCTGCTGAGGTATGTGCATGGAGTTATTTTTACTGGTATTTAGCAATAGTCATCCGATCACATTTAGTGGTATCCAATAATAATGATCACATTGGAGATGTTATTGGGGAGAGGTGATTAGACTTGACATGACATAGTTGCGTCTTACCTATAACATGACCCTTAGATAGGAAGGTGTGGAGGACATGAATAAGGCTAGGAGATTAGTAGGTAGGAGTGTGTCCAGACTAGTAGGTTGGAATGGATTGTCTTGTTGCCTTACAAGTAGTCATAAAACTACGGTTGTAGTTTCCTTTTCTTCGATTTCTGTTGATATCTGTTGTTTTGTTTAGTTCGAACATAGTATTATTTGTTGTAATACTGTTCTGCTACTATATGTTGTTCTTGTTACTATCTCTCATCTCTTGCACTTCCATTACGTCCGTTTCTGGACTGTTTTTTTTTCTTGGGCCAAGGGTCTATCGGAAACAACCTATCTACCTCACCTTAGTGGTAGAGATTAGGTACATACACTCTACACTAGTGTTTTGGTGAAGCGAGAAGCGGAAAAAAGCGACGAGGACAAAAGCGAGAAGCGAAGTGCGCTTTTTTTTTAATTAAACTAAATCCATATTTAGTATAAAAATAAAAAAAAAAATATTAAATAACTAAATAGAGGTAATATATTATTAGCAAAAAGGTAAATAGATATTCAATAATCCTCATTAGTCATAACATATAAAGAAAAAACATAATTAAATCACAAAAGAATCAGTCGCAGCAGCCTGGTAGAGAAGAAGAAAAGAAGAAGAGAACTTACAGCAGTGGAAGCCTGGCAGCAACCAAAAATAGAAAAAAAGTCGCAGAGCAGTCACAAAGAAGAAGACAAGAAGACAGAAAGAGAACTTACAGCAGTCGCAGCGGTCCAAAAATAAATTTGAAGTCGCGAAAGAGGTATGTGAAGCGCGTAAGGATTTCAGAAATTAAAAAAAAAACTTATTTTTTTTAAAAACCCTAATTAGCGCTTTTTCACGCTTGCGCTTCTCGCTTCTACAGTAGAAGCGAGTGCTTTTTCAATGTCGCCTTGCTTCAGGAAATAAAAGCAGAGGAGCTGCGCTTCGCTTCGCCTCGCGCTTTAAGCGTGCTTTTCCTTGCTTTTTATAACACTGACCCAGACCCCTCTTTGTAGAACTGCACTGGCATGATGTTCTTGTACATTCAATCTGTTATGAATATAGTGGAGCTTCTGATGTTAATAACTCATGATTCCTTGTTTTCATAGGTTTGACAGAAATTAACTGCTGTGATAATCTCATCTTCTTTTTTTTTTTTTTTTTTTTTGGGGGGGGGGGAGAATAAATGATGCGTCATCCACAAAAGAGCTTAAAGTAGATGTGTAGTTAGAAGGGAAGGAAAAAGGATTAACAAATGAACTAATGAATCCCTTTTCAGTGTCAAATCTAAGATAAGGGACCTAACAAATCCAACAACTGATTAATGCTAATTACAGTAGTCATATCAATCCAGCAAAAAGGATAAAGTAAGCACTTTGTCTTGAGGAAGTGATTTGGAGTTGAGATTCCATCAAAACACCTCATACCCCTTTCATTCCATATGGACTAGAAGATAGCAGCAGGGATCATCCTCCAAATCCTTTAGATAGCTTTATAAACTCTCCACAAGCTCCAGTTTTGCCTCTTTTATGGTCTCCAGCATGACCCATTTTAAAGCAAAAATACAGTTATGCATTATGGGTTCCAAGTGTACCAAAAAAGATGTTTTTTTTTCTTTCACATGGCTAGCTACTAAAGGGGTGATTTTGACAGTAGAATATCTTAGAAAGCTGAAGGTTATTTATGACAGTTGGTGCTACATGTGTAAGGAGGCGGGTGAGACGTGGATCATCTTCTTATACATATGCGAACTAACCATGAGTTTAGTGTGGGATATTTTAATTGGTTTGGCACCACTGAGCAATGCAAAATACTGTGAAAGAGTTTATGTTCAGTTGGAAGAGCGGGAGAAGGAGGAGAAGACGAAGGAACTTAGTCTAACTCTTTTGTACAACAACAACAACATATCCAGTTAGTCCCACGAAGTGGGGTTTGGGGAAGGTAGAGTGTACATAGACCTTACCCTACCTTAGAGGTAAAGAGACTAGAGATGAAGAGACTGATTCTAATAGACCCCTGGCTCAAGAAAAACAGTCCAAAGCAGTCCCCAAGTCTATTTTTTTTTTTTGTAGTTTCTTTAATTTTGTATAGCATTGTATCCTTCTCATTGACGCAAGAGACCTATAAGAAGCTTGGAAGTAACTAGTAACAACTTCTACTAATATGCTTGCCGAGTAGCCAGTGCTCTGTCAATTTTTTTGAAGGAAGAAATGAATAGAAGCAGGTGGGAAGAGATATAAATTTGGAGAAAAATATGGTATCAATGAGAGTAGATGAATGCTTACCTTTCTTGCAGCAAACGAGTTGAAATATTATCTTAATTAGTTCAAAGATTTCAGATCTCCGACGAGCTAGGCTGATAAATATCAAGCTAAAAGCTAGGTACAAATAGTTGAATACCGAAGTGGACTTCGGTTTTTGGTAGAGTGGAGGCTTAAAGGCCTTGATGATAGAAATATGCACCAAGGCAATTTCAAAAAGAAAAAGATAGAAATGCATCAAGGAGTATTGCATTTTCATTCTTATGGTGCTAATGTGATTGGATTTGGAAGTCTGCCTAGATGGAAGAGCTGGAAAAAATTTGCTCTAGAGATGGTAAATTGACCTCTTATATGATCGTTTTAACAAGTGAATTTTTTGATATCGAGAAATTTGTTTGGATCCTCTCAAATCTGTCAACATTTGCCTAGTGATCTGAGCCCTGGGGGCATCATTTGACAAGGTTACTTCAAACTAAAAGATTTAAGAAGTGTTCTGGAGTTAGATAGAATTCTGATTAAGCAAATGATCTAGCTTCATTAATTTACTGCAAAAGTTTACATGAGTTGCTTTAAATTATTCTGGTGTTTTTTTTCCTTTTTTTTTTTTTTTTGTGACAAAATAACCACTGTTCGAAGCTATTAATCTATTCATTTATAGTTCACTTAACTTTTACGTTGAATTTGAATCAGAAGCTTATCACTATTCAGAGCTGTTTGCTTCATTTATAATTTTCAGTTAATCTTTATCTTTAATTTAAATCAATGCAGTCCTATGAGAAAGCACTTAAAGCTGACCCCTCATATAAACCAGCAGCAGAATGCCTTGCGATTGTATTGACTGATATTGGAACCAGCCTGAAGCTTGCTGGCAACACTCAGGAGGGAATTCAAAAATACTATGAAGCTATCAAAATTGATTCACATTATGCGGTGATTAATTCCACTTTCCAGTGACCTTTTTTACTTTGCTTTCCATGGCTTTATCACGGAAGCCCAAACTTTAACATGTTGTGTTGTATTTGCAGCCTGCTTACTATAACCTTGGCGTTGTATATTCAGAAATGATGCAATACGATATGGCTCTTAATTGCTATGAGAAGGCTGCACTGGAGCGACCCATGTATGCTGAAGCTTATTGCAATATGGGTGTTATATTCAAAAATCGTGGGGATTTGGAGTCTGCAATTGCTTGTTATGAGAGGTTGCTTCAATGTTAAATTCAGTTTATTTAATTGAAGTTTGTATTTTATATGAGGTGGCTATATGATTTGGAGTCTCCATCTTATTACTTTTATTTCTGTTTATGCTTATTCAGGTGTTTAGCTGTGTCCCCAAATTTTGAGATCGCAAAGAACAACATGGCAATTGCTCTGACTGATTTAGGCACAAAGGTAAATTAGTGTGTGAATAGTCCCAACTTCATTAAATGGCATTCAAATCCTTCAATGTGAAGACTTCTTACTAATTTAGCAGTTATTACTATCTCTATGTCGGCTTCCTGCCTTCCTGTACTGTTAATGTGATAGCCATATTGCAATTTCTTAGTGAAGAGCATGGTAACCGTGTTTAGAAGCATTTCACAATTACTTTCTGCCTTATTGTTCACACATCTATCTTTTGCTTCTTGTTGAACATTAGAAGATATGTTTCAAGTTTATTATTTTAAGTATTTAATTGTATTCTTGTTCTAGATGAACATACGTCCAATTTTAAGTGAGAAATCCATACGAATTTTAATAAGCTCTTTTTCATACAAATTGAACCCTGCAAGTGTTTAATTCAAGTTGATACAACAACCAGATACAGCCTTATGTTTCAAAGAAAGAGTCCTTGCTTATTTCAAAGTCAAAAAAGCCATTGAAGGATAAATATTGAGTGGTGAGCATTTAGCAGATACTGCTTGCTATGAAGGCTGAAATATTATCGTAGCAGCATAAGAAGTTTCCAATTGACAACTAGCTGCCCCAATCCATTAGGAAAAAATGGAGGTTACCTTGAGTATATATGAACATTATTGTTAAAGAATAAGAAAATCCCACATCGGTTAAAGAGATGGGTGGTCTCCATATAAAATTTGGACAATCCTCCTCCCTTTGAACTAGCTCTTGGGGTGTGACTTAGGCCCAAGACGGAATTTAACAATGATCACCTTTTCAAGGGAACAAATATGAAGACATATGCTTGTTCTTATCTTTTATTAGCAGTTTTAAGTTTTAACAAATTAGATTTTTTCCTTCTTCATTATAATAAATTAAGTTAGAGCTTTCCTGGTTTCTCAGGTCACTTCTTCTAGAACTTCTAAAATTTTGTCATGCTGATGAATTCTTGGTTTCTATTCAGGTTAAGTTGGAAGGAGACATCAACCAAGGTGTGGCATATTACAAGAAAGCTCTTTGCTTTAACTGGCACTATGCTGATGCTATGTATAATCTGGGTGTTGCCTATGGTGAAATGCTGAAATTCGACATGGTAATTTTGTGCTCGAGTCCCTCCACTTACCTCAAAAGTGACAACATTTTAGAATAATATGTGCTCTTCCAGTTGACATAAGGGCTGTAGCATAATGCAGTAATAGGATTGTTGAGTTATCAGCTATGAGGTTGTTGGTTAGTTTTGTGGGGTATATTGATCAACATTGAAGAGCCACATTTTTCAGGGATTGCACTTATTTCTGCAGCCCACAATGGCTGAGGTTCAACCTCTACAATTTCCTCTGTCCCAATTTATGTGGCACGCTTCTCTTTTTAGTCTATCCCAAAGGCCAAAACAAATGACCACTTCTTGTGTTTAGAAATCATATAACTTTATAATCCCTCTTTTTCCCTTTAATGAGATAATTTATCACAAATGTCTATGGCTTGTTTTAGACACTAGTTTCAAAAGTCTCTTAAATTTTATGCGCAGTCAAACAAGGCCACTAAAATGGGACAGAGGGAGTACATAGATGTATAGTGCCTCAAGTGTTTAGTTTTCAGTACCTTCCCATTATCTTCTCTCTTTTTCCCCTCGTTCCACTCTTGTTAGTCATTTCTTCTCCTGGATGAGAAACTTATTCTTGTTGCCATTGTGAAGGTGGTGTTGATTTATTTTCACGTGCAGGCTATTGTGTTCTATGAACTTGCTTTCCACTTTAATCCTCATTGTGCTGAAGCATGCAACAATTTGGGAGTGATATACAAGGATAGGGACAACCTTGATAAAGCAGTTGAATGTTATCAGGCAATTATCTTGCACGTGTTTTTTTATATTTGGGTTGGCTGAGGATATAAATATTTTATTCAATTTGCTATTGTATGTTTCACAGTTGGCTTTGTCAATCAAACCAAACTTCTCTCAGTCATTAAACAATCTCGGAGTAGTTTACACTGTTCAGGTGAACATTGATTGATATCTGCTAGTGTCTCTGTAGTATTGTCATGTCCTGTCGTTAGTAACATCTTTCTTGATTGCTCGCAGGGTAAAATGGATGCTGCTGCTAGCATGATTGAGAAAGCTATCATTGCAAATCCAACATATGCAGAGGCATATAATAATTTAGGTCCTTATTCCACCTCTCTTTTATGTGTGTAAACTTACAGTCTGTTTTGTTTCTCTATGCATCTCGTGTCTATATCTTTCTCATCCCAGTTTCTGTATAATGTTGCTCTGCCTAGCCCCTCAGGAAAAAAGAAGAAGCAAATTAACTATCTCAGTTGCGCTTTTGGTTGTTATGGTGCTACTTTCTCTAGAACATTATTTCTGACATTTATAATGTAACTACTTGAAACATATAGGAAGCTTTCTCCTCGCATCAGTTGAGAAAATGATTGATTCGAGCACTGTCTATACATATATATACGACTCTTTCAAGCTGGCACGGTAACTTTTTTTAAAAAGTCGTATATATATGTATAGACACGAGATCGATTCTCGATGAAGGCACCATTTTTAACTTTAAATTCAGCCTTTTCTCTTAAAAAACTTTTTAAAAATTACTTTTATTTTTGCCACCTCATCTGGCCCCACCCCTTTCTTAACCACCCTTTTTTTGTCATCCGGTCCCATTCCTTACTTAATTGAATTTGAAAACAAATAAAAGCCATAGCACAATTCTAAACAAAATATAAGACTAATTTTCCCTAGCACAATTCTAAACAAAATATAATATTGCTCGAAAATCTACAACTTACAAATATTCTTCACTGTATAATTGAAGTCCTACTCCTATTATCTCTGGGTAAATTGGTAAGTTCTTCTTTATAAGCATATTTTCTTTTTGCAATAATTTGTTGTTGATTCTTGTGATTTGAGATGGATAGATTTTTCTTGAAAAATAATTTTCTCAACTAAGTGCTAGGTTTAGAGACAATTCTTCGCGTTTTATAGATGAGTCCTGGAATACAAGATGAAGTGAGAAGACACTATATTCAACAAGGGTCTTGTCACTCCTAGCCTTAACCTTGAGCCACTCTTAGTAGTGCCCCCCCCCTCCCCCCCCCCTGTCTTCAAATCCTGAGGTCCCTGTATTTTGTGGAATTACCTATTTCCACTCTTCTGATGTTTTCATCCACAAATTTCTCATTAAGCCATCCAATTTTATTGATAAATTCTTCCAAAGTGTTGGAGCCATCTTTTAGGTCGTTTATGCTGTCACATTTGTCTCAGTAATCGACTTAGTTGTGGAAAGTGATTAACCTTGCAGATGTATATTTTAAATCCTTGAAGAAGTATTACTCCTTAGGTTATTGGGATAATCGACTATTTGTTGGGAGTTGTACAGGAGTTCTTTACAGGGATGCAGGCAATATATCCCTGGCCATTGAAGCATATGAGCAATGCCTCAAGATAGATCCTGATTCCCGAAATGCCGGCCAGGTATTGCCTATTCTCTTATGATTTTGGAAGTATCCTGACTTTTTCTGCAAGACCCTTCTTTTGATATAAATACTTTTCTTGAAAATATTTGTAAAATAGATGAATTCGATCATTAGATGCTACTTTTGATGGATATTTAGCCTTGGCTACTTATCCGATTTTTTTTTCTCAAAATAAAAAATAAAATAATTGTCAGATAGGAAAAACTGTTATATTTCAAGTCCTTTAAGACAAAAATGAGAAGTTGGAATGCAATATATTTGAAAGTGAGTCAATGTCTGATAATCTCTTGACTATGCATATGAGAGGGGAATTTCTTACTTGACCAAAATGAGATGGGAATTTTTGCGTCTTCGTTGAGAAGTTTTTGGATTTGCTAAAACCCGTTTCATGTATCTTTATTTTGTGTTCTGCAGAACCGGTTACTTGCTATGAACTACATTAATGAAGGAACTGATGACAAGTTATATGAGGCTCACAGGTTTTATTTACATCTTTCTTGTGGGATCTATTGTATAATATATGATGCTGCAAGTGCTACCCTAGCATGGGAGAAAAAGGGAAATTAACAAGTAGGGAAAAAGGATAAAGAAAGTTGTGCATGCTGAAAGAGTAAGGAAGAATTTGAGGAAGTCTTCTTTGCACAGAAGATAGTCGATAGGCATAGTACTAATAACAATAGCCTTGTGAGATTTTTATCAAAGAAAATGCCAAAAGCATAATACGCATAACAATGTCAAAAGCATAATACGAATAACAACTATATTTTAACTTTTTAAGGACATGACTGATATATGAGTTTCCTTTGATTGTGCATTAAAAAGAATAGTATATATGTGGTCAATCATACTCATCAACAAAATATATATATGTGGTCAGTCATGTTTGCTGTATAATCTTGATGTTGATGTGTGATTGTACGATATGGTGCCTAACATGGACATGAGAACCTTTATTGTAGTCTGCTTTACATGATCACATGTATCAACTTCCCCCTTTCCGACACTAAGTAACTATGGGGCTGTGCCCATAGAAACCTCTTTTAATCCATTTTCAGGAGATCAATCAGAAGTTCCATTACATAGGAGAGTTAAACTGCATAAATCTCATCTTTTCAGTTTCTCATAAGTCCTTCGAGCATCATTGTCTTCCTATATCTATACAGTGGGGAAGCCGGTGCTAACAATAGAACTCTAGTCCTACGTTATATGGACTTTTATATTTCATCCACTAGGTCAAATGCCAATATGATATGATTCTAGTATAGGTAGGAATAGCTTGTGTTATTTCTCTCCTCCCTGGTGCACTTTAGTAGTCTCCAGTGTGCACCCTTCACCAGAATGGCAAAGGGATGATTGAGAAAGATGCAGCTAGACTTCATCAAAAGAAAGATGCAGCTAGACATATCGTACCTTAAGCTTATGAAGAATGGCAAGCAATCTGCACCTACCATTGGATTGGAAACACTGATAAGCAAGCTTCCATGGGTGAGGCTACCCCCCATCGGGAAGCCAGGGAGTTATGACGCAGCTATAGAATGTTTGTGCCACTGCATGTGCAGGGAGTGTTAAGTCAGTAACTACAGAACCAGATTCGCAAGTCATAGATGGAACCATGACTGGGTCGAAGAAGGCTATTTAGTTATTGGCGATTGATGAGGTCAGGACTGTGATCAATGGAGATACTCCACTAAACCCTAGTGCCTGAATGTTGGGGGTTGAGTCGACAAATGGAACAGTGACATCTGGGATTGTAACCCATACCCCAATGGAGGTTAGCAAACTGAGGCTGGCACTAATGGTGGATGGAACACTCTATTCACTGGGAACAAGCTCGCAGAGAAAGGTTTGAGTCTCAGAGAAACTCAATACTGTCATAGAAAGGCCGGTGGAGATCCCTAGACAACTTGCAGATGGCCTGCACCAGGAGCTCGTGGAGACTGAAAAGGAGGTCAGGGCACAATTTGAGAAGTTGTCCTCAACTGAGGAGAGTCTTATTAGGAAAGAATAGTGAGTCCATCGGCTGAAGTTGCGGGACTCAAATTCAGGTACTCTTTTGCCAACATGAAAAGCAGGATTGCACAAAATAGAATATTTCCAATTTGACTACTGAGTGTGGGACTCAGATACACGGTGAAAATAATATTGAAAAAGAGGAATTTAACTTCTATAAGCAACGTCTTGGTTCTAATACTAGTTCCTTACCAACTATACCAGCTGCCTCTAGTTGCCCCTGTTACATCTGAGGAGGTTCTTTAAGCTTAAATGACATTGATGGAATGAAGTCCTCAGGCCGCAATGGATTTAATGCTTGTTTCCTTGAAAAATCATGGCCAGTTATAGACAGCAATGTTACTGTCCTGTATTGACTTTGATACCCTGAGTATGCCTGCTGTTGTGAACTGTACTAGTGTTACTCTGATTCCTTAAGTGCAACATCCTACCTCAATCAGAGAATATAAACCTATATCCTGCTGCTGTGTGTTGCAAATATTATTTCCAAAATTTTGACCAAGAGGCTGCAAACAATGATGGATAAGTTGGTGGATAACACACTCAATTTGCTGTTGTACGTGGATGACTGATAAATGAAAACTTTATCTTGAGTTATGAATTGGTCAAATTTCTCCAAGATGCATGCTAAAGGTGGATATGCAAAAGGCTATGAGTCCATTATGTTAGTATTTCTTGAACAAGGCTTGATCAGTCTCAACTTTCTGATGGTTTTGTCAAATGGGTTTATGACTTGTGTCACTTTTGTCTCTATGGAATTGTTGTTAATGGTATGCTCACAACGTTTCCTGCTAAGAGGGGATTAAGATAGGGTCATCTCCTCTCACCTTTCCTGCTAAGAGAGACAACATTACTTTACCATGCTTCTGAGGAGAAATCACGATTTTAATTCACCCTAAATGTGAAAAGCTTAATACTATCCCACTAGGATTTAGTGATGACTTATTGCTGGTCCGCAAAGGGGATTAGATCTCTGTGATGAAACTGTTTGTTTGCTTTCAGAACTTTTCTGCAGCCTCTGGCCTCAAGGCCAATGTCAACAAAAGATCTGTGTATTTTGGAGGACGTGACACTGCCACTACGCAGAATATTCTTAACATGTTACACAATATACGAGGGATGCTTGCCTTTTAGGTATCTTGGTTTACCATTAAGCACTAAAAGGCTACTAATCTGGCAGAATTATCAGAGGGTTGCACTGAGCTAGGAGGATGATAGCAATGGATGGTCCCTCATGTGAATAGAAGGAAGGCTATGGCAGAAATGTTCAGGATTGTTGTTGCTGGTTGTGTGTATTTTATATGACAGGAGAAGAATGCCAGATTTCACCAATGCCAGAGAAAGGGACCCTGAGTCAGCCCAGAATGATTGTCCAAGAAACAGTCAAGAGAGAAAGCCTAAAGCCCAAGCTAGCTAGTGGAAGTCATGCTCTTAATTTCTACCCTGGAGTTATCGGCATAGCATAGTGTTGTTTAGTTATTTTGTCTGCTGGACTCATGAGACCATGTCCATAAGCCAGTTTCCCTTCGAGCTTTGTACATGACATCATTTTGGTTAATAAACCTCTTTATCACCAAAAACAAAAAAAGATAAAGTGAGCTGGGGGGCCTTTTTCATTTTTTTTTGATGACGAGGGAAACCCGTTGTCGATACCCTTTGGGTGCGCAAAGGGTAAAAGCCCTGCTCCTATGCAATAGCTCGCAAACCACTAGGAGAGGCAATCCGCACCAGGCAAGCCTGGTGCGACGAGCTCGACCCAGAAAGCAGACCCCTTGCTTTCGCTGCAAGGGGTTTCGAACTCGAGACCTCCAACATGGAAGTCCCAAGCTCAAACCATTGGGCCACCCTGAATGGTTTTCTTTTTCATTTTTCATGACCAAGAAATTATTCTGAGCAAACCCTTTGCACCAATCACAACCTTCGAAACTCAGGTTATTGGGGCCTCTCATCTACCCACCCTTATCTACTTAAATACCAAGCTTAGTTCGAATGACACAGGGCCCAAACCTGTGACCTAAGTCACAATTCCCTCAACCTTCGCCGCTTGAACTAATCCCTGAGGGTTCGACAACTTTTGTTTCAATGGTGACGCAAAATAACCATACTGATAACCTAGTAAATATCTTCTGGTCTACCTGGCAAAAAGGTGATTGAAGTAGAGGAAAAAACAGTAACTGGAGAAGCCGTGACCTGCTATAACTTTCAAGCGAAATGAGATAACAAGTTTCATCCAGCAAGTGTTTAGCCTTTCATGTTTCTGGATTAGTCAGGAAGTGAGTTTCCTGGCAGAAGTGGGCCATCGTGTTCCAACTTCCATTAATTTAGAAGATTACGGATAGGAATACTTTCTTTGAGTTTTTCTACTATTTGATATGTTCTGTACCTAAACATGACACTGTATTATTCATGTATTTTTCTTTTCGTCACTTGCTGCTTGGATTAATAGGACTTCCCCAAAATCCCATATATGACCTTATTAAATATAATGGAAAAAAGCTTCCGGTGGCCTTTGTCATTAAGATTAGTAATATACATGTACCTATAGTTGGCTGTATTTTTGGTTTCACATGTTTCTGTTTCTGGATCTGTTAGTGCCTATCCTGACTGAAAGTTGCATAATGTAGAGACTGGGGTCGGCGTTTTATGAAATTATATCCACAGTACACTTCATGGGACAACTCAAAAGTTCCGGAAAGGCCTCTTGTGATTGGATATGTCTCACCTGATTATTTTACTCACTCTGTTTCATACTTCATCGAAGCACCACTTGCCCATCACGATTACACAAACTACAAGGTGGTGGTTTATTCATCTGTTGTAAAGGTATTCTTTTCAATCCCCAATTGCTCATTTGTCTTTTTTCTAAAGACAGCTCTTAGTTTGCTGTTAGGATTATATCATTAAGACATTCTTTGGGCAAAATCACTAAGGAATGCTCTTATATGGTTCTTTGTTTGGAACTGCAGGCAGATGCAAAAACAAACAGGTTTAGGGACAAAGTCATGAAAAAGGGTGGTCTCTGGAGGGATATCTACGGGATTGATGAGAAAAAGGTATCCAGCATGATCAGAGAAGATAAAGTTGATATCATGGTTGAACTTACAGGCCACACAGCAAATAATAAACTGGGAACCTTGGCTTGCCGACCTGCGCCTGTACAGGTAATCTTTATCTTATGTCCTAAACTTAATTGTTTCCGATTTCAATATTGCTGCTCTGACTGAAGCCCAACTGCATCACATGAAACATGTCTGGCTTTTAAGGCAAAGTTCTGGTCTTTCATTTTTCTTTTTTGATATAATTTTAATGAGAAATGATTAAGCTGGGGTCACATACAGTGAGAAACTGGAATTTGGTGGTTCTTCTGTTTTCCTTTATTAGGCTTATTAATAATCCCAAGGGATATCTCCTCTCATCATTTATTGACTTTTATGCTTCCAAGCGGTTGATCAATGGAGATGTATGTATAGCATGGTGTTGCTATTACCAAGTTTATATTTCTAAAGGTGGTCTGGAGATTGGTGTGCATCATGTAATACAAAGTCATGAGTGTGTATGCACTCGATATCATTCCGAATTATGTCAAGAGTGATTTTCGTCCATGCTAGCCTTGTAATTTCCTATGATTCAAATTTTGGATCTTATTGAGTATGAAGGAAAAATACGTACATCTTCTTTGACCATACGGCAATCTTTTTCCAATATACATGGATAGCGGTGTTACTAGGAGAATTGCATGGGTGGTTGGAATTGTTATAAAACGCTGTCCAGCATGCCTGTTAGCTGAAAATTTTCATTTGAAATTGGTAAGCTAATTAGTTTATGAAGACAGCTGAAGCAAAGGTAAATCTTTTACGAAATGGGACAGTTAGTTATTTTCATTTTACAGTCATTTTGGTTTATGCTAATTCAACCACTCTTACCGAGCGTCTGAAAAACATGTTATGCTTTTAGTTATCAAAGTTTCCCTGCTATAAAGGAAGTCTTAAACTAATCTACTTGCTATGACGGAACTTTTGAGCTGTTATTGCGCTGTCTCATGATTCTATATGTTTCTCCTACTAGGTGACTTGGATTGGATACCCTAACACAACTGGTTTGCCCACTATTGATTATAGAATCACTGATGCTATGGCTGACCCTCCTAATGCAAAACAGAAGTAAGTGGGAGAGAGTTTTTTTTCATGTTGACCTTACCAAGTTGGATCTCACGACAATCTTGTGGCTAATCCTATAAATTTTTTTGGCAGACACGTGGAAGAGTTAGTCCGATTGCCAAATAGCTTTCTTTGTTATACACCCTCTCCTGAAGCTGGGCCAGTGTGTCCTGCACCTGCTTTATCCAATGGCTTCGTTACATTTGGTAGCTTCAACAATCTTGCCAAGGTATTAATCCGGAAACAAGTGTCATTGAGAAGTGTGTGGTAGGATTGTTTTGTGGTTTTTAAAGTTCAACTGTATTCAATCATTCATTGATAGCATTCTGTGGTTCTTTCTCTTTATATTCATGTTGTGACTTGCTTTCAATACAGATAACACCGAAAGTTCTAAAAGTTTGGGCGAGAATTCTATCTGCAGTTCCACATTCTCGGTTAATTGTTAAGTGCAAGCCTTTCTGTTGCGATAGTGTGAGGCAGAGATTTCTTTCTATTCTAGAGCAGTTGGGATTGGAGCCACAGAGAGTTGATCTTTTGCCCTTGATCCTTCTAAATCATGATCATATGCAAGCATATTCCCTCATGGACATTAGGTAATGCTTTTGCTCATGTGGCCTTATATTCAGCAATCTGTGCAAGCGTTTGATTTCATTTGTAAATTGTTCACAAGGCTGTCTTTTTTAGTTCCACTTCCAAATTTATATGGGGTATCAAGCTTAACTTTGAAGATGCCCAACGAATACAATGCTATTACTATATCCAGCTCTCTTCTTTCTCCTAGAAGATGCCCAACGAATACGATACACATATGCTCTTCTCATCTTACTCGTACGTTATGTCTAAATTAAAGGTCATGATCCCTTTGTTCACTAGTGTTTTCTACACTGAAGTCAACTATTTCTTTGCATTATTGTTAAATACAAACATACAGATTTGCTGCAAGACTGTCAACAGTAAGTCGCAACATAGCTTGTGATGGAAGCTGCAGAAACGTTCTGTATTTGATAGATCCCTGTTCATCAAGAAACTAAATAGACTTCCTTTTGTAGCTTGGATACTTTTCCTTATGCTGGGACAACCACTACATGTGAATCACTATACATGGGAGTTCCTTGTGTCACTATGGGAGGTTCCGTACACGCGCACAATGTTGGTGTGAGTCTTCTTAAGACAGTCGGTAAGTATGTTTTTTTGATCTTGCTCTTATTAATTTCCTGTATGTTACGAGCTCTTGTACTTGCATTTGCCAATTGACCCTGAGAAATAAGTTTCAGGGGGAAATCATAAGTTTGTTCTAACACATTGTACAATTGGTGGGCAATTTTGCATTTTAGGATTAGAAAACCTTGTGGCAAGGAATGAAGATGAGTACGTTGAGTCAGCTATACAACTGGCTTCAGATGTTACAGCTCTATCAAACTTGAGAATGAGTCTGCGCGAACTGATGTCAAAATCACCACTTTGTGACGGAGCCAAGTTCACCCGAAACATCGAGTCAATATATAGGAGTATGTGGCGCAGGTACTGTGATGACGATGTGCCATCTCTGAGGCGTATGGAATTATTACAGCAACAGCAGACACAAACTGAGTCGGTGGTTCCAGAAGAGTCTTCTGTGAATCCATCGGAAAGAACCACCACTTCTGCTCCTACAGACGGATCAATCAAAGAGAATGGATTCACTGCGGTACCAGCCTTGGCACTTAAATCTTCCACTAGTGAAGAAAATGGGGTGCAATCGAATCACAATGGTAATCATGGTAACCTTTGTTGAGAGTGGTAGTTGTTTGCTCTGTGAGTCTGTCCGTTAAGAAGTGGGGAATGATTGGTAATAGAAGCCAAGATTCAAGGACACAAGTCTTCAATAGCATGTCTGAAATGAGACCAAGCCTCTCTTGTATCATATAATTTACGGGGCAGTTATGCGCGCTATATTGAACGGCTGATTATGGTTAATGTCTGCAGTCGCGTCTCTGTTGCAGAGCGCGCAGGCATTATTTTTTTGCGGCGAAGAATGTTGGAAGGGCTAGTGAAATTATTATTTGTTCCAAAAAAAAAAAAATTAGAATTGTGGTGTATTAGGATGTGGGTTGTACTAGTTATCTCTCTCTATGCTTGAGTTACAAGTTGGAATTTGTAGATTTGGATCCTCTCTCCAATGGAATGAATGATTTTTCTCTTCTACTTTTCTGTTTGGCTTTTAAGTATGTTATGTTCCAAATGGAAACATGACATTGATCAAATTGAAGAAAATTAACATGTACACACAATTTGATGGTCATTAGGAGGGAGGGTTTCAAAAAATTGGTAATTTATATTTTCGAAGTTCATGGATTATTACACATGAAAAATTAAAAACGTTTTGAATTCTTGTTTCGTGACGCATATAAATGCTTTAGAAAAAGTGGTGTGAATCCTATAGAAGCTATGAATGTTGTGTTCACTAGGTTATTACGAATGCTTTAACAAAATTTAGGGTAAAAAAGATGTGGTAAGTAAAATTTCCAAAAATTTATGAACTAAGGTATCGAGATTCATGAAAAAGTGGGGCAAAAAATTTGATCAATCAAAAATCTATAAGTTCATGTATTAATTACACTAAAATAAAATAAAACTTATCATGAATCGGACTCATAAAATTCGAGCTCAAATAAAGATGGTCACACATTTTGAAAAATTTAATGGAGGATCTACAAAGGTTTCGCAAAGAAATCGTTAAAAAGTCATATAACCAAAACATTAATGGGCTAACATACGAAAAACTGAGAGTTTGAGTAATTCATGTGAACTGACTCTCCTAAATGCCCAAAAAAAGACTCAAAGAATGGTCAGATTGTACGTACTACTCCTCTAACTCCCTACAAAGGGTTCCGTAATCAATGAGCTAATACAGATGAAAACAAAAAGTCACATAATTTTAAAAAGTAGGCTTGTAAATGCGAAAATATGTTCGAAAGAAATGGTGGGACTGTACTTAACGCTTCCCCAACTCATTATGGAGGTCTTCACAAAAAAATTTCAGAATTTTTTTAGGTGTTTCGAGGCGCCAAATCCATGGGCTAATACACACAAAAAACATAAAAAATCGCGTAACTCCTAAAAGTTCGCTGACTCATTTCGGAGGTCCTTATAATTTTCAAAAAAAATTGGGTACTCTAAGTCACAATATCAATGGGCTAATACACACGAAAAATAAAAAAGTCGTGTAATTGTTAAAAATTGACTTGTAAATGCGAAATATGCCTAAAAAATTGTGAAACTGTACGTAATGCTTTCCCAACTCATTATAGAGTAAAGTTTTTTTAGAATTCTTTTAGATGTTCTGAGGCGCCATATATATATAGGCTAATACACACTAAAAACCAAGAAAGTAGCGTAATTTCAAAAAATTGACTTCTAAATGAAAAAAATGTGTCTAAACAAAACGGTGGGCTTGTGCATAACACTTTCCCTACTCATTACAGATATTCTCATAAGTTTTTTTTCAAAATTTTTTTAGGAGTTTCGAGGCGCAAATTCATGGGTTAATATACATGAAAAATCAAGAAACTCGGATAATTCTTAAAAGTTGACTTGTAAATACGAGAATGTGCCTGAAAAAATGGTGGGATTGTACCTAACGCTTCCCAAACTCATTATTGAAGTCCTCATAAAGTGTTTTAAGAAAAAACAAATTGGGTGCTCTGAAGCGCCAAATGCATGGGCTAATACACATGAAAACCAAGAAAACCGCATAATTTCTAAAAGTTGACTTGTAAATGCGAAAATATACCTGAAAAAATGGGAGGGCTGTGTGAGGGTTGTACATAATGTTTCCCCAACCTATTGCAAAGTTCCTCATAAAGTTCTTTTAGAAAAAAATTGGGTGCTCCGAGATGCCTTAACCATGGGCTAACACAAACGAAAATAAACGCTTTCCCAACTCATTATGAAACGAATCTTTGTTTACCTTCTTTGGCTCGTTTGAGCATGGTAATGCTTTCATTTTACCCGCGAGACGTACTAGGTCAATTGTTAACGTCTTAAAAGATGTCCATAAAAAAATATCGCTCATTTTGTTTCGAGAATCCTGATCACAAAAAATTCATGAACTATAACACATGAAAATTGGTAAAATCTGTTTTATCTGCTTTGGGGCTCGTTTGAATTTGAAAATGCGCTCTTTGTCCATGCGGGACGAACTGGTCCATTGTAAGGTCTTAACGGACGTCCATGAAAAATTTTGACCATTTTATTTTAGGAAATCACAAAAAATCTATGGACTATAGCACACAAATATCGGTAAAATCTGCATTTACCTACTTTGTGGCTCTTTTGAACTTGAAAATGCGCCTTTTTTTTTCTAGCGGGATAAATTGGGTCCATTTGTATGATCTTAACGGACGTCTATGAAAAAATTCGGTGATTTTGTTTCGGGAATTCTAGATTACAAAAAATTCATGGACTATAGTACACCAAAATTGATAAAATCTACATTTACCTACTTTGGGATCGTTTAAACTTGATAATGTTTCTGTTTTTCTCGCTGGACAAAGCGGGTCCATTGCTAAGGTCTTAACGGACGTCTATGAAAAATTTCAGCCATTTTATTTTGGGAATTCCATATCATAAAAACTTCATGGATAATAACACATGTAAATCATCAAAATATGCATTTATCTTTTTTAGGATTCGTTTGAACATGAAAATACACATTTTTTCACCGCGGAATGAACTGGTCTTTAGCTAAGGTCTTAACAGATATTTATGAATTTTTTTGGCAATTTTTTTTGAGAATTTCAGATCACAAAAAATTTATGGACTACAACACACGATAATCGGCAAAATCTGCATTTACCTGCTTCGGCCTTGTTTGAACTTGAAAACGCGTCTTTTTTCAACGTGAGATGAACTGGCTCCATTACTATGGTCTTAACAGATGTCTGTGAAATTTCTGGCCTTTTGTTTTGAGAATTCCAGATAAAAAAAAATTCATGAACTATAACACACGAAGTAAAATCTGCATGTACGTAATTTGGGGCTCGTTTGCACTTGATTATGCTCAAATGTTTCCCGCGGAACGAACGGAGTCCATTGTTAAGGTCTTAAGTGAAGTCAATGAAAAATTTCAGACAATTTGTTTCAGAAGTTCCAGATCACAAAAAATCCATGGACCGTAGCACACAAAAATAAAAAAGATTTGCGTTTACCTGCGTTAGGACTCGTTTATACTTTAAAATGTGCCCTTTTCCCATGCGTAACGAATTGAGTTCATTGCTAAAATCTTAACCGATGTCCATGAAAAATTTTGGTCATTTTTTCAAGAATTTCAGATCATAAAACTTCAAGGAATCGTTACTGCTTTGGGCTCTTTTGAACTTGAAAATGCGTCATTTTCCCCACGGAACAAACTTGGTCCAATTCTATGGTCTTAACGGACACTCATGAAAATTTTTGACAATTTTATTTTGAGAATTTCAGATTACAAAATCAATGAACTATATAGCACACAAAAATTGGCAAATTAAATGTTTACCAACTTTAGATCTCGTTTGAACTTGATAATGCTCCCATTTTTTATGTGGAACGAACTAGGTCCATTTCTAAGGTCTTAACGGACGTTCAAAATTTTTTTTGGTTATTTTATTCTGAAATTCTAAATCACAAAAAATCCATGGTAAAATCTGTGTTTATCTGCTTTGGGGCTCGTTTAAACTTGAAAATACACCCTTTTCCTCCGCGTGTTGAACTAGGTTCATTACTAATGTCTTAAAGGACATCCATGAAAAATTTCGCCAATTTGTTTCAGGAATTCTATACCACAAAAAATCTATGGAGTATGGTACACAAAAATCGACAAAATCAACATTTACCTACTTTGGGGCTCGTTTGAAACTGATAATGCTCTTATTTACCCAGTGGGACATACTAGGTCCATTGCTAAGGTCTTAACGACGTCAATGAAAATTTTCGTCCATTTTATTACGGGAATTCCATATCACAAAAAATTCATGGAATATAGCATACGAAAATCAATAAAATCCGCATTTATCTTCATTGAGGCTCGTTTGTACTTGAAAATACTCTCTTTTTCACGCGGGATGAACAAGGTCCATTGATAAGGTCTTAACGGACGTCCGTCAAAATATTTGGTCATTTTATTTTGGAAATTTCAGATCACAAAAATACTTTGACAATAGCACACGAAAATCGATAAAATCTTTGTTTATCTGCTTTGAGGCTCGTTTGAACTTGAAATTTGTCATTTTCCCCGTATGACGAATTGGATCCATTGTTATGGTCTTACGGACGCCCATGAAAAATTTTGATTATTTGTTTCAAAAAATTAAGATCATAAAAAATCCATGGATAATAGCACGCAAAAATTGGTAAAATCTATGTTTATTACTTCGGGGCTCGTTTGAACTTGATAATGCTCTCGTTTTCCGGGAACTGAACTAGGTCCATTGGTAAGTCTTAACGGATGTCTATGAGAAATTTCAACCATATTGTTTAGGGAATTCAGATCACACAAAATTCATGGACTATATCACACGAGAATAGGTAAAAACCGTGTTTATCTGCTTTGGGTCTCATTTAAATTTGAAAAACACCCATTTTCTCCGCGGGTCGAACTGGATTCATTACTAATGTCTCAATGGACGTCCATGAAAAATTTCGCCATTTTGTTTTAGGAATTCTATATCACAAAAAATTCATCGACTATTGCACACAAAAATCGATAAAATTAACGTTTACCTACTTTTGGGCTCGTTTGAACTTGATAATGCTCTCGTTTTTCATGCGGACATACTAGGTCCATTGCTAAGGTCTTAACGGATGCCAATAAAAAATTTCGGCCATTTTGTTTCGGAAATTTCAGATCACAAAAAATCTATGGACTATAGCACACGAAAATCGATAAAATCTGCATTTACTTCATTAGGGCTCGTTTTTACTTGACAATGCGTCATTTTTTTCTACAGGACGAACATGTTCCATTGCTAAAGTCTTAAGGAAAGTACAGGAAAAATTTTGGCCATTTTATTTTGAGAATTCTAGATTACAAAAAAAAACATGAACTATATCACACGAAAATTAAAAAAATCTTTGTTTATCTGCTTTGAGGCTCGTTTAAATGTGATAATACTTTTTTTTTCACGCTGAACAAATTGAGTCCAACGCTAAGGTATTAACAGAAGTCCATGAAGATTTTTGCCTTTTTGTTTTGTGAATTTCATATCATAAAAAATCCATGGATTATAGCACATGAAAATCTGCAAAATCAACATTTACCAGCTTTATGCTTGTTTGAATATTAAAATACGTTATTTTTGCCCACATGACGAACTGGGTCCATAACTAAAGTCTTGCATACGTCCATGAAAAACTTCGACCATTTGTTTCGGGAATTCAAGATCACAAGAAATCACCGGACTATATAGCACATGAAAATTAAAAAAATCTACATTTACCTGCTTTGGAGATCGTTTGAACTTGAAAATGGCTCTTTTTTCCGTGTGGCATGAACTGGGTCCATTGTTATGGCCTTAGCGGACATTCATGTAAAGCTACAAAATTTGTGTTTACTTGCTTTAGAGTTCATTTGAACTTGATTATGCTCCCGTTTTTCATGCGGGACGAAATGGGTCCATTGCTAAGGTCTTAACGGACATCATAAAATATTTTGGCCATTTTGTTTAAGAAATTCTAGATCACATAAAATCCATAGATTATAACACACAAAATAGGTAAAATTTTCGTTTACCTGCTTTGGGGCTTGTTTGAACTTGATAATGTTTCAATTTTTCCCGCGAGACGATTTGGGTCTACTACTAAGGTCTTAATGGATGTCGATAAACAATTTCGACCGTTTTATTTCGAGAATTCTATACCACAAATAACAGATTTTTGTCAAATGTGCACTTTTCCCACGGGACAAACTGGTCCTTTGCTATCGTCTAAACGGACGTCCATGACAAATTTTAGTTATTTATTTCGACCCAAATCACAAAAAATCCTTTAACAATAGCATACGAAAATTGACAAAATTTATGTATATTTTCTTTGGGGCTTATTTGAACTTGATAATGCTCTCACTTTTCTCGCGAGACGAATTGGGTCCATTGATAAGGTTTTAATGGACATCATTAAAAATCTCAGTCATTTTTCTTTTAGAAATTCTAGATTTAAAAAAATCATAGACTATAGCATACGAAAATCGATAAAATTTAGGCTCGTTTGAACTTGAAAATGCGTTTTTTCCATTGTTATGGTCTTAACAGACGACCATGAAAAATTTTGACCAATTTATTTCGAGAACTTTTCAGTTCTCAAAAAAATCATGAACTATAGTGCACGAAAATCAGCAAAATATGTGTTTACCTTCTTTGATGCTTGTTTGAACTTGAAAATGTGTCTTTTTCCCCACGGGACGAACAAGCTCCATTTCTGTGGTCTTAACTGACGTTCATGAAAATTTTTGGTTATTTTATTTGGGAAATTCAAATCGCAGAAAAGTCATGGACTATAGCACACGAAAATTGACAAAATATGTATTTACGTGCTTTGGAGCTCATCTGAAGTTGATAATGCTCTCATTTTTTCGTGCGGAACGAACTAGCTTTAATGCTAAGGTCTAAACGAACGTCCAATTAAATTTTTTTAGTCATTTTGCAAAGTTTTTTAAGAATATTTTTTTGGGTGATTCGAAGTGTTAGATTCATGAACTAATGCACATGAAAAATCAAAAAAACTACGTAATTCCTATAGGTTAACTTGTAAATTTTAAAATATGTCTGAAAAGAATTATTAGACTATAAGTAATGCTTCCCCAACTCAATACGGATAGCTTCATAAAGTTTAATCAGAAAAACGTTTTGGATGCTCCGAGAGGACAAATCCATGGATTGATACACACGAAAAATCAAGAAAGTCGCGTAATTCCTAAATGTTGACAAATAAATACGAAAATAAGCCTGAAAAAATGGTGACATGTACGTAGCGCTTCCCGAACTCATTACATAGGTCCTTATAATGTTTTTTTTTTTTAAAAATATGGGTGCTCCAAGATGCGGATACATGGACTAATACACATGAAAAATCAAGAAGATCGCGTAATTTCTAAAAGTTGGCCTATAAATGCGAAAATATGCCTAAAATAGTGGGATTATATGTAAACCTTTCCCAACTCAATACAGAGGACCTCATAAAGTTTTTATAGAAAAAAAATTAGGTGCTTTGAAGCGCCAGATCCATCAGCTAATACATACAAAAAACAAGAAAGTCACTTAATCCTAATAGTTGGTTTGTAAATGCGAAAGTGTGCATGAAAAAAATGGGGGAACGCTACGTAATGTTTTCCTAACTCATTACGAAGTTCTCATAAAATTATTTGAGAAATTTTTTTTGGGTGCTCCGAGGCACCAGTTATATGGGTTATACACATGAAAACCCAAGAAAGTCACGTAATTCCTAAAAGTAAGTTTGTAAATGAAATTATGCATGAAACAAAATAGTGAAAATGTAGATAAACGCTTCCCTAACTTGTTACAGATGTCCTAATAAATTTTGTTCGAGAACGAAATTGGATGCTCTGTGACATGAGATCCATATGCTAATACACATGAATTTTTTTTTAAAAAAATAGCATAATTTTTAAAAATTGGCTTGTAAATGTGAAAGTATGGCTGAAAAAAATGAGAGATAGTACATAACGCTTCCCCAACTCATTCGGATGTTCCTATAAAGTTTTTTTAGAAAAAAAAATTGGATGTTCCATGACGCCAAATATATAGGCTAACACACACGAAAAATTTAAAAAAAAGCGCAATTCTTAAATGTTGACTCTTATTTTTTCGATAAATCCTTATAAAGTTTTTATAGATAAAATTTTTGGGTGCTTCAAGGTGCCAGATCAATGAGCTGATACATACAAAAATACAAGAAAATGACTTAATTTCTAAATATTGGCTTGTAAAAGTAAAAATATGCATGAAACAATGGTGGTACTGTACGTAACGCTTCCCCATTTCATTACAATGATCCTTGGTTAATTTCTAAAAGTTGGAATTAAAAATTAGCTTGTATATGAAAATATATCTGAAAAAGATGGTGAGACTGTGAAGAACGCTTTCCCAACTCATTACGAATATTCTATAAGGTTATTTTAGAAAACTTTTTGGATTCTCAAAGGCGTCATATCCATGGGATAGTACATACTAAAAATCAAGAAAGTCACGTAATTTCTAAAGGTTCGCTTGCAAATTCGATAATATGCTTGAAGAAATTGTTAAATTGTTTGTAGCACTTCCCCAACTCATTATAGAGGTTCTCATAGAGTTTTTTCAAAAAATCTTTTTTGGGTGTTCCAAGGCACCAGATCCACGGTCTAAATACACATAAAAAAAACTAAGAAAGTCGCATAATTCCTAAAAGTTGACTTATAAATGAAAAAAATTGTCTGATAAAAATGGTAACTGGACGCTACGCTTCCCCAACTCATTACGCAGGTTCTCATAAAGTTTATTCTTAAATTTTTTTTGGTATTTTGATACTGCAAATCCATGAACTAATACACATGAAAAAATTGAAAAATCACATAATTTCAAAAAGTAATCTTGTAAATGCAAAATTATGCTTGAAAAAATAATGGGACTATATGTAATGCTTTTCCAATTTATTATGTCGATCATCATCGAGTTTTTTTAAAAAAATATATATGTTTTGTTGTGCCAGATCCATGGGGTTAATCACACAAAAAAATCAAGAAAGTCGTGCAATTCTTTAAAATTGACTTGTAATTACAAAAATATGACTGAAAAATGGTAGTATTGTATGCAACACTTTCCTAACATATTGCAGAGGTCCTCATAAAAGTGTATTCAGAAAAAAATTTAATGTTCTATGAGACGCCAAATCTATGGTCAAATACACACAAAAAACAAAAAAAATCATCTAATTCTTAAAAGTTGGTTTGTGATTGCAAGATATGCCTAAAAAAATAAGTGAAACTTT
Organism: Solanum peruvianum; assembly: GCA_027705065.1. Taxonomy (NCBI): domain Eukaryota; kingdom Viridiplantae; phylum Streptophyta; class Magnoliopsida; order Solanales; family Solanaceae; genus Solanum; species Solanum peruvianum. Next base: position 3,590,141 of record JAKWJD010001763.1, read on the forward strand.
ACATAACATTTCCCAACTCATTAGGGAGGTCCTCATAAATGATTTTCAGAAAATAATTTTCAGGAGAACACATGAAAAAAACAAGAAAGTTGCATAATTCCTAAAAATTGCCTTTAGTTGCAAAAGTAAGCCAAAAAATGGTGCAATTGTACAAAACGCTACCCCAACCCATTACAGATGTCTTAAAAAAATTCAGAAAAAAAAATTAGGTGCTCCGATGGATCTGGTCCATGGATAATACTTACGAATTCATGTTTCAAGATCCCAAAATACACACAGGTCATTAAAGAAAAAAGAAAAAACATCTTCAGTCATAGCAAGGTCTAAAATGTCGAAGCATTCAGAATTACATGTGCTTAGGAGGCACAGTCAGTGCGTTTGGAGCACAAGTCTCACAGAACTAAGCCCTACAAAAGAACGTCAAGACGCCCTTCCGCAAGCGAGCACGGAACAAGTCCCTAAAGAGCCTTCTAAACAGTGTTTACATTTACATGCACCATGCAATCGAAAAGGGAGGGAAACAACATTAGAAATAAAAAAGGACTTGTAAACGTTGATCGATTGCATTTTGCACATCTAAACTATGTTACCTATCCTTAAACTACTTCAGGAGTTGAATGGATGGTAACAGAAGTGTCTTAATACCAAAAGCCAGTTAAAAAGTGCCAATGACACAAAATAGCATATTAGTATTTTGGTAAGCACAAAATTAGTATCCAGTATCCACATCCCCACATACAGACCTAAATAAGTTCTTTTCACTTAGAAAGCAGAAGATAGAATGGATCTTGGTTGTGATGACAGAAATTAAAACACTATGCCAATCCCTTGGATGCTCTAGCTAATATAACAATTGTTTTCAAAGATGCAGAAGATCAATCCTTAACGGTAGTCCTCAAGATCCTCACATCATGGATTGGTCTGCATTGATATCAAATGGAACTGGAATTAGAGCTTTCATACTCAATGATACGATTTTGAAGCTACGACTAACAAACGTTAAATGCATGAATGAGTTTTGTCTGCATTCAAACATATAACAGAGAAGGAAAAGTTGACCAGAACATTTACATACAAAGTGGTAAAATTATCTAGTCTTTCTGCAAATTTCATTTTCTCCAGACAATGACGACCTGGATTATTGATGTTTTCTGTATGCATAACAGTTTTTCGCAATGCTGCAGCAGGACATTTTTTATCATTCTAATGTAGACGCAAATATTATAGGAAGCAGAATACCTGTCAGTATTATCAGTCTGTACACTGCCAAGTCTCTTGACAATTTCCATTCCCCGACAAACTCTTCCAAAAATAGTATGTTTCCCTAACATCACATAGAACGAAAACTCATCAGCTAATAGTGCGCTAATACAGTGCACTATAAGAAAAAACTACAAACGAAGAAGAGATCACAACTGTTCTAGCCATGCTTATCCTAATTGCAGATTGAAGAGACACATCAACAGAGCTGGGGCAAGAGTATTAGATTCAGCATAGCCCAGGTCTTGAGATATATTCTCTATCATTGTAAAAATGAGAATGCCGTCACAAGAATTGATCTTGGAATCATGTACCGAATATTTTAAGGCAGTCTTAAAATCTAGGAGAGGAGAGGAGATTTCTCCCCCCAACTTGGGTTGGTATGAATTCATCATCCTCAATAGAAGCCAAAAAAGATCGACCAGCATATCATCATGGAAGTAATCCACTAACTTAAGCTCCTCACATACTCGGATAGTCAACCATGACTATCCTCCACACATACATGAATAGTCATCCATGAACTTAAGCTCAAACATGTTGACAAGGACTCATCTGAATTTTTGGAACACCGTTTTCTCACCACTTCAAGTTCAATTAGAAATTTTCTTTTACTATTTGATATACAAACAGAAAAATAGTGTTGACGGAGCAAGGTACCAAAAAAAAATCAGCACATGCACTACAGCCAGCTGATTCAACACCAAAAAGCCTATTCATACAAATTGATGGAAAACAACCTGGATATGTATACTTACCATCAAGTGACTGTGCAGGTGCCAAGGTGATGAAGAATTGACTTCCATTTGTATTTGGTCCAGCATTAGCCATGGATATGATACCTGCTCCTGTATGCTTTAGCTGTGGATTTATCTCGTCTTCAAACTTCTGGCTGCAAGGTTAACTTAAGAAGTCACTAAAAGCCAAGTATGCAAAAGATGATCTTCTTCTTCACTATGTCAGACAGACAAGTTTATGTATGACTATAAATGATAATCAATAACAGTAAATGACACAACTATTAGATGCCCCAGTTAAATCTTCACCATCAGTCCCTTGTTAATGATGTATCTTCTTCGAAGCCACTGGAGATATAAACTAGATGCAGAACGACAAGAGCTTAAGCATGTGGTCGAACACATTACGTTTGTTTGCAGCAACCTTGAACAGATAGTTAGCCCTTTATTTACGTTTATTTGACAATAGAAACGGTTTTAGTAAACCCTTAACAGATGCATGTCAGCGGTAATATATCTATGTATTCGGCATGCTACTTTGAGCGCAAACTCTAGTCACGAGAGATTACCCATTCAGTTTCATTTTGTCTCTCCTTTTATCCTTCTTTTTAAAATTTTAAGAAAATTAGATAATTCTATAACTACTTTCCACAATTGATAATTCGTATACAGTAACATCGACTTATAAAATACATAAGATAATCCAGGCTGTTAGTGCAACTGCTGAAATAATGACAGTTTAAGGAACGTTTGGTAGGATGCATTAGTTTTGTGTATTACTAATACCTTGTTTGGTACACTTTTTCAACCTTCGTATAGCTATTGCAAGCATTAGTTATACACTTTCTTTGATATTATGTCATGTACAACTAATGCATGATATGATATTAGCAATGCAAGGGGTTTTAATATATGCATAGCAGGATTAAAGACAGAATATTCTCTCAAAAACCTTTACCAAATCCATTCCACCATATTTGTGGAGGGTATTTTCGTAAACAAATATTTTTTTAGAAATTAAGTTATGCATGCTATTCTAATACACCAAATCAAACTGTGCATAAGAATAATCCCAACATTACTAATACACCATATTCCACATTATTTTTAAGCACCCCACCAAATGACCCCTAAGAGAAAGAAGTTATGGGTTAGTGGTATTATCCTTTGTTTCTGGTTAGGGAAAATCCATTGGAACAAAAACCTTGATCAAGGAAAAGAGAATAAAACATGTAATCTAATCCCATTGATGAAAATATCAATTGTTTTGGAGACGACACAATGCAATCTTGTATTTTTTGGCCTATCAGATGTTGAGGTTGCCAATGCCTTAGTGAACTTATTAGATTACACTTAATCAAACTTGTCGAACAACTATTCATCATATCTTTTGAATACAATGAGTGAAATTGTTTTGGTGAAATGTGTTTTGGCCGATTTGTTTCTGTATGATATAAATAATTAGTAACCATTTTTGATTTGTTAAATGCCATGATATGGTTTTGCCATCATACGTGAATAAATAACCTATCCTTACCAAGCTTCATGTGGCTCGAACAGAAAGATTTCCGCTACATAACAAAGTAGGGGTGAGTTGGATTAATTAATAAGACAAACTCATATCCGAATTGTTCCTCTTAAGATATCTAAACTTGTCCAAAACAAATCCCTGTGAAATTTCTAGAGGACTAAAACATGCTAATAAACCTCCAGGAAAAGCTATATGTGATTGTGTAGATCATTACCCATTGATCTTCCCAAAGCCCCCTGCTTCCTGCAAATTCACCCCACATCTCCTCCCTTTGACAACATTTCCACACTTCATAATGCTGCTATAGCCGATTTTTCTGATGCTCAATGATGAAATCGTCCTTAAAAAGGAATCGGGAAATTGCAATATTTGGTTCTATGTTATCTTCATCAAAAAAAAAGATTTGGTTCTATGTTACAATCCCAAAGCACAATCCTCTCAAATAAACACAGGGATGCTTTACTATATGAAGGTTCCATTCAGGTGGAATCTTCTATGTTCTCTGTTACATGTCATTGACTTTTTCCAACATTGATCTTTGGTCTTGGGGGAAGATTTGACACAAGTTACAACTAAGCACCCTTGAAAGGTTTCTAGTTTTACTTGGCTTATGGCTAAGGAAGCAATGCCTCACTTAATCAAAGTCTCATAGAGGAGAAATGCAATTATGTAATGGCTGTTCCTTTTATGAAGAGATCCTTGAGAAAGTCGATAAGATAATTTATCATATTTGGAGCATGTTGTTTGCCATTTGGAACATGTCCTACAATAATAACTCCATAGCCATACTGGATTTCTTACATAGTTATAGAAGAGATAGTCTCAATAGAAGACACATAGGCTTTGGGGCACTATTCCCATGGTCATTTGGTGAACCTTTTGGTCCGAAAGAAACAGTAGAATTTTCAAATGTGTTCTAGAGAGATACATAGCCTTAAAACAAACGTATTTCTTTGCTAGCCTTTTGGTGCAACATGATCTTTATATATGTTGTAGATAAGATCGGAGCTTTGCGCACTATTGTTAATTCTTAACACCATCCTTGTGTTGTGTTGTACCGTTTATTAAAAAAATATTGACTTGTAAGTTTTTGAATGTCGGCAATTTAGAAATGTATGAGTTAAGTAGATTCTAAAGATATATTTATGCAAGATCAAGCTCTTTATCAACATTGATGCGAATTGCATTTTAATATTTTATTCATGGTAACACTCTCTATACCATAAAATTCAACGCATGTTCATTCAATCTTTTCAAGATATTAGATAGATGGCAATAACCAGTAGTGCTTGCCATCACATGAATACTATATACGCGGCATGCTGCCTCACAAGAGCAATAAAGTTCATGTTCACTAGTTTTAATTATAATTCTTGGATCAGATAACATGAATTAAAGCAAGTCGGGATTAAAAGGTTGTCAAAACATGATAGAGATATTCTTTTGGAAGCAGACAAACAAATTGACATTGAGGGAGTAGTAGAAAGTACAAGTGAAACAAGAGAGGTAGAGTAAAGCTATTAAAGATAGACTTGCATTACTTCTTAGCATCTTTTTAATAGAGCAAAGAGAGGCTCCTATATATAGTAATCTAAAATGTTTGATCCCCAAAACTAACTAGATTGTTTTCCACTTAACTTGCTCGCCAAAAAGAATTCAATTAGCTATAATGCCCTACTTGGCCATCCTTTCAATCTCACATAGGATATCAAATGCAATTTGAAGTAAATACATCCACATATACACACTATTTACAACATTTACATACCCATAGATAGATTCTCCACCTCTTCCGGTACCAGTTGGATCTCCACCTTGCACAATAAAATCCTATACCCAAATAGAAAAAAAAAAACATAAATGAATATGATACTCCAAACAATATAAATAAACATCCAAACGCACAACAATCTAAAGGCTCATTTGGTACGAGTGATAACTAATCCTGGAATAACTTGTTTCCGAACCAAATGAACCCTAAAATGAGAAAAAAAGAGTAAAACCTTAATGATTCTGTGAAACTTGACATTATCATAGTAGCCTCTTCGAGCAAGCTCTATGAAATTCCGGCAAGTTCTTGGAGCTTGCTTGTAATACATCTAAACAAATTGCAAAATTTCAACTTTAATCATCATAATGCAAAAACAAAACTTCAAAATCAACAAAAAGGAAGAAGAATAGAGTACCTCAAGTGTAAGAGAACCCATGGAAGTTTCTAGAGTGACCTCCGGTGGCCCTCCTTCTGCACTCGGCCACATCTCTGCTACACTCTCTCTTTCAGTGAACAATTTTCAAATAATGGTGAAACCCTTGTCTTAAAGCCCCAAATATATGAAGTATATATACAATAGTGTTAGTAATATATAATTTATATAATTATTAATATAAGATATTAAAATTTATTAATCTTTTAATACTTAATGATTTTGAATAAACTTGATAGAAGTGGGATTGAGTGAGTTAATTCTTAATAATATAATTTTTTTGCTATTTACGAAATTAAAGGATATATTTATCTTTCCATTAATTTTATTTCTTCTTTCAAAATTTCATTTTTCTCACAATTTTACTTCGATTTTCAACTCAAATCCTTTAAATTAGTTATTGGTTTTTGTTACATTTCTTGATCCATACATTAGAAAGTAAGTTTTTTTTTGTGTGTTCTATTTTTCTAACAGAGACAAAACTCGATGAATATGGACTCGCTCTTTTACTATTTACACTAAATTTCATGTTTTTGTATGTGTATACGCGGCGGGGGGAGGGGGGGAGGGGGGGATTAATATTATCATGCATACCTAAATCATACCTCATATGTTACGGTCTCACCACTAAATCAAAATCATGTAAATTATTTTTTTACAATTTTATATAAATTTTATGATAGAACTTTTAGAATGTTTTGAAATATTTTGATTAATAACGGCAGAGGTAAAAATGATGTAAGCATGTTCAAGAACATTTTTCATCAAGCCAAGTATACATATTCAAGCTATACTCTCTTTGATCACGAAGATGGAATACTTCAAGGTTGTGAAAGGTCGACAATAATATTTATCATTCAAAATATAATTTGGACGGGAAAACAAAGTATTTTAGCGTGCATTTCACTTGAAAAATAATTAAATTTTAAAACTGACAAAAAAAAATATCACTTAAAACTAATCAAAAACCAAATAATTTGAAAAGCTCTATCTTCAAAAACTAAACAAAAATCATTCAAATGCATAATCAAACTATAGTAAAATCACAAATTATATATCAAGGAGAATTTGTGTAGTAATAGGTGTTTTGCAACAACTTACATAGACATCATAAAAATGAAATAGCATATAGTAAAAAAATAAAAATTACAAATCAGAATATTAATTCTCACAATTCACCAATGGTAATGTTACAATTTTTTTTTTTTACCTCTCCATGTCTAGTGAAAAGTTACAAACACCAACACAACATTACAAACACACTTAGCACAAAAGTACAATTACAAAAGTAACAATAAGGAAATACAAATTACAATATTATATTATTTTTTTTGGATCAATTAATGTCTCTTGAGAGCAATAGCAGACAACACAATCAATATAAGCAAAATCACAATTGTGATAAAAGCAGCCACAACAGCTGCACTTGTTGTTTGGCAAAAATCACCAAATTGGTTGCAAAATGCAAGCCAATTTGCATCTTCATTACCATTGTGTGCTAAGTATACTATGGCTGCTGAAGCTCCTGCTGCTGATGTTGTCAATGTAATCATGGCCTAGAAAAATGCGCACGACATGAGTGGTAAATTTGGTGAAATCAGTAACGGAAGTGGTAAATTTAACTTCATTCTAACAGCGAGGGTAAAATCAAACAGTAAACCACATTTAAGTGATATATTTTACCCTTTTCCCTTTAAAAAAATGATGTTTCTAATGATACTTTGTTATTGATTTACACAGTGTCGCAAGTACGTTAGTGTCAGACAAAGTAAAAATGATGTTTCTAATGATATACTTTACCCTTTTCCCTTTAAAAAATGATGTTTCTAATGATACTTTGTTATTGATTTATACAGTGTCGCAAGTACGTTAGTGTCAGACAAAGTAAAAATGAAAGAGTATTTTGATAGTAATATCTTACCGTATCAAAAATAATGAGAAGTAGTCTCGGAACAACGACGTAAGAGCGGGCAATGCACACTATAGAGAATGGTATGGAGAGGACTAGGTAGGCAACCACTATAGACATGGCTATCACAAAGAACCTACAAAATATGTGTAACAAATTAATTAATCAAATAAATATTTGCACAAATAGCCATTACATTAATAAAGTCATATTTGATATTTGTATCATATAATACTAAAAAACATAAAATTAACTTCGAAATTTATCGATAATTCCTAGTTAATTAATTCGAAGCTACATAGTTTTTAGCTAACTTGAATTTTCTTATAATGTGTTATATTAATCTATAGGTAAATAAGATTAGCATGAGATTTTTATTTTTCAGCTAGGAATTTTTATCTGTTCGCTAATTTTTTGTATTTATGTACATCGCGCTATATTAAAAGGATAGGCCAAATACATAAACAGATTCCTAAATTTGTTAGGTTTTTTTCCTCGGGTATCTCAACTGCGTCATTTTTCTATTGAATCATTGAACCATCCATAATTTGTTCCTTTAAAACACTGTTGGTTGAATTTGATTGGATTTTATATTGTAAATGCCTTCGAATTGTAATAATTTTGATCGAAGGAATGAAGACAAACCGTGTTAGTCTCATTTGTTTTCTAATGTGTTCAAATGGCTTAAGTAAAACACAATTATTCTCGAACATTTTCACTATCAATTGGACTAATGAGTTGTGGAACAACATATGTATCCTCTATCAGTACTCCTCATAAATCTGGTTCCACATCACACAATGATGTTTGTTTAAATGAAACAAATTATGGGATTCAATAATTCAATAGAAAAATGACGTAATTGAGGGAAAAAACCTAACAAATTTAGGGATCTGCTTATGTATTTGACCAAAAGAATATTTACACATTAGATTAGGAAACGGTTGTAATCATGAAAATAAGACAGGTTACTTACGTAAAAGTAGGAAGATCGTCATAGCCAGCTTCGAATTGAAAGAATTGAGTGAAGAAAGGAAGAGTTTCTCCAGCAGTTGCCATGCCAACAGCAGCACCAATAGAAGTAGCAACAGATGCAATTCTCAAGATTAGATCAAAAATAGAAATTCCTTTCTTGTAATTACCAACTTTTTTATTATTTGCAACTTTAGGATCACTTGATGAAATAACATTAGATGGTGAACCTAAAAGTGGAGCTTTTCCTAATTTTCTTTCTAATTTGCTACTCTCTCCCATTTCAATTTTGGTTGACTCACTTTTATCCATTTTGATTAAAAGAAAATTAATTTGTGGGGGGTGATTTTGTTTTGAAATTGATTGCTTAATGCCTTATGAATATATTTTGCTTGTTTGTGATAGAGAATGATTAAGTGGAATGGACATTATATAGTGCTAAAATGAAGTAAATTATTAGGAAAATAATTGTCATTTTTTAGGCTAATGGAGCTAGCAAGGAGGTTAGTTGTTTAATTATTTTAAGTAATATATATCTATTCAATTTTTTTATTTTAATAAGATTTAACTTTATTTAGCTAAAATGAGGAAGAAGAGTGGTTGTTCAATTCTATTAAAAGAAAAAGAAGGGTAGTTGTGTAATTCTATTAAGGTTTCGGGGGTTCATTTGAATAACTTTCGATGAAGAACTATATTTTTAATAAATGGTTAAAATTGTTTTTTTTTATGTAAATATAGTATATATTGAATTCTCTTTGACTTCTACGTATGTTTACTTTTTCATTTTTCGAATTCGTTAATGAAAATTCTGACTTCACAACTACTATTATGAATCCCGAATTTTGATAATGGAACTTTAAAAAATAATTGTAGCTTAAAAGGAGCAAAAGAGTGGTTGTTTAATTAGTTAGAATGGTAGTTTATAAGTGGTAATTAAATCAACTTTAAATTAGAAATCAAATATGGTGATCAATGGGGTAGATAGAACAAGAATGATTGGTGGACCAAGTTAGAAATTAATTGGAAAATCATATCATTTATTACCTAATCTTATTATTATAGTCCATTGACTACCTTTGTTTCAATTAATTAAATAGAAAAGATATTTTTCAAATTATGTTAAGAATATTATTTTTGCATGGATTAGTCAAGTCGAGATTAATTTAATTTATTCCCATGAGTTGACAACTAAACAACGAACTTTTCCCCTAATCCATTATGCAAATTAGTTGAATCATTAGTCCAAACTAAAAGGTTAATAAACTAATGGAAGTTGGATCATTGTGATATTTGAGCTTCATTAATTTCATAAATTAAATTTTTTCTTAACGGGACTTTTTTTCATAATCGAGAAAAATTTCTGAAGTCGATACATAACTAGGTACTAGAGTTTATTTATAGTATCTAACGCATTATGTGTTGCATTATTATTTGAGTAAAATTCACAAAAAAACTAATTTTAATCATGTTAAGTTTCGAATTCTAACATGTGAATTCTCGAAGACTTTGCTATAAAATTTTACTTAAAATTCAAACTTTTATGATGTTGACTATTTTTAAAGACATGACCAACATTTGATCAATGAATGATTAATTTTATTTCTCTTACCGCTAATCTAAAATCCCAAAGCTTTTAAACCAAGTGTTTAATGCATAAGATAGTCGATACATCAAGTATTGAGCTATATAAGTACCACTAGATTGAAGTCTTAGTGATTTTTAAAGTCAGAATGATTAAGATATATTGTCTCTAGATCTGAAATCAAGATTGCTTGTTTTTCAATGTCTAGATATGCATATATAATTCATTTTTTATTTTTTTGATAACAAGGAAAATTCGTAGCCGCTACTCTTTGGGTGCACATAAGGTAAAATCATCGCTTCTATGCAATAACTCGCAAGAACCACACATGAGAAATAACTCGCACCGCACTAGACAAGCCTGGTGCAACAGACTCGATCCAGAAAGCAAACTCCTTGCTTTTCCTGGCAAGATTTTCGAACTTGAGACCTCCTACATGGTAGCAGTGGCGGAGCCAGGATTTTTGCCAAGGGTGTTCATACTTTAGGACAAAACAGAATAATGAAAAAAATTAAAGAAGTCACCACACTTGGGCTGGAACTCGAAATGCAGAGGTGTTTTTGTACAGCCTTAACTGCTGACTGTCAACCTATATTGCGTCTAGGTTGTTCAACAATTAGTATATATCTAAAAAAAATTGATATTTAGTATATATCGAAAAAAAATTAAAAAAAAGAAGGTTGTTCATCTGACAAACCTTGTCATGTCATAGCTCCACTTCTGCATAATAGTCTCAAGCCCAAACTTTACACATAAAAAATATACGATTTCAATAAAAAAATCGTTGAAGATTAGAAAAATAGATAAATTTATTAAAACATGAAATATTTATGTGTGCAAATGACCGTAGATTTGGTTTGTAATGGGGCTGATGGTGATATTTGATGCTAGTGACTAGTAATGCAACGAAAAATAGTAGTTGTGAAGATGGAGTTGGTTGATGTTAACCGCTGGACTGTCAATCTTTATTGTGTCAAGATTGTTCAACAATTAGTATATATCTAAAAAAATTGATATTTAATATATATATCGGAAAAAAATTAAAAAATGAAGGTTGTTCATCTGACCAACTTTGTCATGTCATAGCTCCAAAGACATGATAGTCTCAAGCCCAAACTTTACACATAAAATATACAATTTCAATAAAAAATTATTGAAGATTAGAAAAATAAATAAATTTATTAAAAAATAAAATATTTATGTGTGCAAATGACAGTAGATTTGGTTTGTAATGGGGCTGATGGTGATATTTGATGCTAGTCATTAGTAATGCGACGGAAAACAGTAATTGTGATGATGGAGTTGGTTGATTTTAACCGTTGAACTGTTAACCTTTATTGTGTCAAGGTTGTTCAACAATTAGTATATATCTAAAAAAAATGATATTTAGTATATATATCGAAAAAAGTTAAAAAACGAAGATTGTTCATCTGACCAACCTTGCCGTGTCATATCTCCACTCCTGCGTAATAGTCTCAAGCCAAACTTTACACATAAAATATACAATTTCAATAAAAATTTTTATTGAAGATTAGAAAAATAAATAAATTTATTAAAAGATAAAATATTTTTGTGTGCAAATGACAGTAGATTTGGTTTGTAATGGAGCTGATGGTGATATTTGATGCTAGTGATTAGTAATGCGACGGAAAATAGTAATTGTGATGATGAAGTTGATTGATGTTAATAGTTGATAGTAATTGCTGAAGAATATATGGTGAAGATAGCTAATATTTAATATTAAGAATTGACTGCATTGATAATAATGATGAATAGTGGTGAAGTTTACACTTATCACGATAATAATTAAGGGTGACGGGAGGGAGAAGAAACATCAGTTTGAGATATGTTTGATATGAAGGAAAACATTCTTTCGAAATAATAACGTCAATTTCCATAGTGTTTTTTTCAGATTATTAAGAATGTATTGACTTGCATGTATCAGCTAGTAATTACATGGTGTGTATGAAAAATGTACTGGTAAAAATGTATAAAATGTATATTGTTATGAAGTATAGAATATAAAATGAGTAGGAAAAAGTTTAGTGATGAAAGTGTTTTTAATACATATATAATAAAGTATAAATATATTTGACTATTAAATGTCAATTGAATTTCTTTGACTAGCTCTCAAATGTTTAGGTCCAGAGTCCATTTGTATATTTGGCCCAAATTAAAACAATTTGCAATCCATTTGTTTGTCTGGTAGACCCTTGTGTACTTGCGAAAACATGGAAAAAGTATTAATATTTTTTAATAAATAATTATTGATTTCAGTCATATTTTTAATTTATTTCTATTTATAATAATAAGTAACAATATTATGCTAAACTTTTACTGTGTATTAAAAGTAATTATGAATGCAATATAAACGTATCATAAATGTTTATGTTTGTTTGATAAGAAATTGACACAATGTATTTATAAATATATGATAATACGTAATAAATATATTATCCATTAATTATAGTATATGTGTCTCTATAAGATATATTAAAACTGTATTACATATCTAAGTGATAAAAATATTATTATTATAAATGATAAATATTTTTTTCATATACCATATTTACATAAGTTTCCCTTTAAAAAACATAAAGTAAAATATCACACTATGAAAAAATACATTATAGGTACATTAAAAAGTTTTGAGTCACTTGAATAAAGTTTTGTGACCTAAAAATGTAAATAGGATACGTATATATAATTTCTCAATCCACAAAATCATTATGCTTAAACTAGTAATAACTAACATGATTATGATCAAACCACAAAATCATTATGCTTAAACTTGTAATTAACATGATTTTAATTAATTATGAGATTTTAAAAATTATTCTCATGTTGAACTTTAAGTCAAATAAAGTTAGGTCTACATTGCATGTTGAATGCTAAATTAGAAGGATAATTCCCATAAATTTAGCGGCTCGAGACCCTACAAATCTTATAATTTCTATGCTGTTTTTTTAGTCCTAATTACACTTGATAAATGTGTTCATATAAATGACAACACACTTTTGGAAGCCTCGATGATAATGATATTTTATCTATGTTATTTTATTATTAAAAAAATAATTTTATTATTTTAATTTTAATATATTTTAACTGAAAAAAATATTAATTTATTTTAAAATAAAAAAATATTATAATTTTTAAAATTTCTTAATTAAATTTTCTAGTCATTTAGCGTTTACATACACTTTTTTTTTTAACTTCCATTTTGGTGTCAAAAAGCGTTATATACGCCATTATTTATGCTCTCTCTAACTTTCCTTTTTTAATGTTTGTCTCACTCTCAAGTTTTGATTTTTTCACTTTATTTGAAAATCAGATACTTTGTTATAATAATTTCTATTATAAATTAAAATTATTTGTAAAAGCTTTCACCAAACATAACTTTATCTTCAATTTCAGCTTCAAAATATTTAATAAAGTGCAAAGACATGTTATACAATAATATGTAACAACTCATATATACTAGATCTAATCTATGACATTATGTCATGATTGGCAAAATTTGGAATGTTCAAACAATTGATAGTCTCTATAATATAGTTTTTTAAAAAATCTAGATATACAATATAATTTTACGGTGAAAAGTGTTCAATCGATTATCCTTCGATCTGTGTAGCTATCATATTTCTGCAATATGTGACTATCTATTACAATATTCCATGCAGTAAATCAGGAGGTATAAATCATACTCTTTTCGTTCGAAATTATTTGTCATGTTTCGATTATCGAAAGTCAATTTGACTAATTTTAAAGGTAAATTAGATTATCTTATTTTGATATTTTAAAAAAAAAATTATATATTCTAAAACTATATGAAAAGTACTATAAATCACAATTTTTTGCATATTAATATGATGAAAAAATACATCTTAAAATGTTAGTCTAAGTTTTTATAGTTTAACTCTAAAAATAGAAACCAAAACAAATAATACCGGGCGGAGTAAATATTCATTTTTCCTCAGCTTTTCATATTGTGTCCGATATTTATATTAGTAGAGGCGGACCCACATGGTGTCCGTTGGGTGCTCGAGCACCCATTAACTTCGTTACGGAATATATATATCTATGTAGAAATTGATATGTATTTGTATAAAATTAACATAGAGCACCCAATGAATAAATGATTTAGTTGACCCAATGACTCTTGGATGGGTACTTAATACTTTTTTTAGTGTTGTTGTCCAACGTTCGAATCTCATTGTTCATACATATTTTTTATATTTTTACTTTAGAGCACCAAAACCTTAAATTCTTAGATCCGCCACTGTATATTAGAGCCCAAATTTATATCGGAAAATTTTACATTGAAGGATAAATCACTCCATCATAGAGACGATTTTGTACCCAAATACGCTCGAACCTAAAACCTCTTATTAAGAACGAGGAAATACATATTATCTTTATCACTTTAATATTAAATAAAATGAAAAATATTTGATCGAAATTCGAACACCTAGATAAAGCCAAAAAGAAATAAAATAAAATAAAATAAAAGTAACCAACTACCTTTAAAAAGATAATATATATTAAATTTAATTGCTTTTCGCACCGCCACATGAATGAATACTGGTTAACCATGCCTCACGCAAATGATAACGAAAAATCAAAAATATTTCCACTAAATCAACGGCGAAAATTAATTCAGTCAAAACAGTTGAGATTGAAGTGGGACCCATTTCAGAAGTTCCACGTGTTCCCCATCAACTGACGGTGAGTCACCCCATTCATTTTTGTCACAACTTCACACCTTTTTTTTTTGTTTAATTATGCAACTAAAATGAGTAGTTATTAAAATTTTAAGTTTTACTACTTTATTTTATTAATTAATAAAAAAAATTTCATATCTAACATGTTCATATTTATAAGATAAAAATTGGTATAATGTGTATTTATGAGATCTAACATTAAACAAAAGATGGTTTGGTACATTTTATTTATCTGATGTATATAAGTTTGAATATTATTTCATGTGTGTGAGTTTTAAAATGAATAAATATAATATTTTCTTCGTTTAAAAAAAAATATTTATATTTATTTTTTTAATTTGTTTAAAAAAGAATAATCCTTTTCTTTTTTGATAACACTTTAACTTTAACTTTTCACATGACATGTTTAAGACCACAAGATTAAAGGGCGTTTTGGTACATTTAATGTAACTGATTTAGAACCACAAGATTAAAAGGTCTTCTTTCTTTTCTTAAATTCCGTTTCAAATCAAACTAGACATCCTTTTTGAAACGGAGGAAGTACATAAGCATGACTTTTAACTTGACAACTAAAATATTTAACTTTGTATTTGCACATATAAACATTTAAACTTGTATAAAATTGAATAAATAGCTATATATAAACATTTAAACTTGTATAAAACTAGATACATTCCTTCTACATGTCACCTTACATGACAATTTGTGTCCAACGTAGCATCCCACGTGTATTATGTCATGTAGGACACATGAGCTACTTATATAATTTTATATAAATTTAAATGTCTATTTGTCTACACTCAAAGTTGGAGCATGTAGTCGTCTGCTATAGCTAAATTGAAGGTCAAGTTTATGTGTTTTGCCAAATGAATGATATAATTTTTTATAATTATAAATCATATCATAAAGGATAAAAATAAATATTTTAAATTAAATTATGACTTAATATAAAATATATCATTATTTTTGGATTACCTAAGAAGAAAAATAAAGGTGAAATTAACATCCAAATGATAGGCCAATCAACACAATGTTAAGATTGATCATGAAAGAGCATTCCCCCAAATACAATACGTGGATAACTAAGATATATCACATACAAAAACTAGAAATTCAAAGCAATTTAGAGGGATTTATTATAAATATAGAAATGACTTCTACACAAAAGTAAAAAGAAAATTATAGAAAAGAGTAAATTATACTAAATTATAGAAAAGAGTAAATTATACTCAATTAAGAAGTTTTGTAACTATTGATTTCCTTTATATTTGAGTACGTGAGAAATTACCAACAAACTTCTTAAATTTTTAAAGTACTCTTCACGAATAATTATAAGTAATATAGAAATGACTTCTACACAAAATTAAAAAGAAAATTATAGAAAAGAGTAAATTATACTAAATTAAGAAGTTTTGTAACTATTGATTTCCTTTAAATTTGAGTACGTAGAAAATTACCAACAAACTTCTTAAATTTTTAAAATACTCTTCACGAAGAATTATAAGTAATATAGAAATGACTTCTACACAAAATTAAAAAGAGAATTATAGAAAAGAGTAAATTATACTAAATTATTGAAAAGAGTAAATTATACTCAATTAAGAAGTTTCGTAACTATTGGTTTCCTTTATATTTGAGTACGTAGAAAATTACTAATAAACTTCTTAAATTTTTAATGTACTCTTCACGAATAATTATAAGTAATATCGAAATGACTTTTACACAAAATGAAAAAGTAAATTAAAGAAAAGAGTAAATTATACTCAATTAAGAAGTTTTATAACTATTGGTTTCCTTTATATCTGAGTACGTAGAAAATTACGAACAAACTTCTTAAACTTTTAAAATGTTCTTCATAAATAATTATATAAGTAATACTATTTTTTACAATTTATTAAAAAAAATAATCATTACACACTCCGAGAAAAACTTGTTTAACACAAGACAAATTATAGCATAGCGCACACAAATTATAATTAAATCCTTCTTTTTCCCTCCGTTAATCTCGCTCATAAATCTTTAAAAAAGCAAAATCTAAAACCCGGTCCATCAAAAGTACAAAAAAAAACCCGGTCTAACAAAACGGTCAAAATTAACCTCATCGTTTTCTCAACCAAATCCAATCACATCCCACCACGTGTCGTAACCTTATTGGCTTAACCCCAGGAATCCAATGAACTAAACAACAACTTTTTCTTTATATAAAATCAGTCTTATAATTCTCTTTTTACTCCTAACTTGTGTGAGCTCTATTTTTTTTTTCCTCAGTTCACAACCAAATTATGGCGCCAAAATATACCTCCATCATTTTCCTCTTCCTTCTCTTCAACTCCTTTTCATATTCCTTCGGAGGGGGCCATGATTATCATGACGCCCTCCGAAAAAGCATCCTGTTCTACGAAGGACAACGATCCGGCAAACTACCGCCGGATCAACGTATCAAATGGCGTAGAGACTCCGCATTACACGACGGTGCTTCCGCCGGAGTAAGTAGTAAAATAACAATCAAAATACATCCGTAATTTTTGATTTTCTAAACTTTTTACTTTTTTCGTTACAGGTTGATTTGACAGGAGGCTATTACGATGCCGGAGATAATGTGAAATTTGTTTTTCCGATGGCGTTTACGACGACATTGTTATCGTGGAGTATAATTGATTTTAAAAGGAATATAGGGAATGAATTGGGTAATGCAGTGAAGGCGGTGAAATGGGGAACTGATTTTCTGTTGAAAGCTACGGCGAGAGATGGAGTGATATATGTACAAGTTGGTGATGCGTTTTCAGATCACAGTTGTTGGGAGAGACCGGAAGATATGGATACATTAAGAACTGTTTATAAAATTGATGAGAATAATCCCGGTTCCGATGTCGCCGGTGAAATCGCTGCTGCATTAGCTGCTGCATCCATTGTTTTCCGTTCGCTGGATTCTTCGTATTCAAATCTACTGCTTGATCGCGCTGTTAAAGTAAGGAAAAAATATTTTATGCTTCTAATAATTGACTTTGCTTTGTGAATAAAACTGTTTTTTGTGCATTGGTTTTTTTTTCTTTTACATTTTTGAATAATATGTATTAAAATAATTTAGAAAATGCAGGATTGGTTTGATTCACTCTGTAAAGTCTAAAAAGTAAAATGCTTTGGGCAGTGTTGTGTTAGTGTCTTTTTTTCTCTGCTAGTTGGAACTGGCATTAAATATGTTTTGTTGACTGCATTTGCTTATTTAGTTATACATATTTTAATATTAAATATAAAAAAAATTATTTTTTCTAATATAGTCTACGAAACGATCCGTTAAGTTACTGTCTAGTATGGACATATAAAGTTTGTTTTGCATGTGAACAAGGACCTGTGGGGTGGGGTTGGGGGGTGGGGGATTTACTCTAAACAAAATCTTGCTATTAGAATTATGAAGATTGATTTACACATGCATTTTAATCTATATATGTGAACATATAAATTTGATGAACATTTTTATGTATAGTCACAAAAATAGGTTTGTCTAACAAATTATGTAAAGTTATAAAATGTCACTATCATCTAGCAGAAAAAAGCTAAAAATAAAAAAAGAATATGACCGTTGTAATAAAATCAGTCTTTTGGTTGCTTTTGTAGGTTTTCGATTTTGCCAATAGACATAGAGGTGCATACAGCTCCAGCCTACACTCTGCTGTTTGCCCTTTCTATTGTGACTTTAATGGTTATCAGGTAAACTCTCGTATAATACATAAACGTGTTCTTAATTTGATCTTAACTTATATTTATATCCTCTTATATATGTATTCTTTAATTTTGTATACGCATAAGTAGACATTTAAAATTGAATAAGTAGATACACAAGTCTTGCGTGACATGATATATGTATGAGACATATGTATATCTCGCATAATAGATAAATGTGTCCTTAAATTTTGAATATGTAATAGTAGTCACTTAAAATTGAATAAGTAGACACACAGGTCCTGCGTGACATGATACATGTAGGAGCTATGTGTTTAACTAGCATAACACATAACGTGTTCTTAAACTGGTCTTAGTTTGATATCTATATCCTTCAATTTTGCGTACATGAAAGTTGACACTTAAATGTGTATAAAGTAGAATAAGTAGTAGACACACACATATATAGGCACATTTGTTTATTTTGCATAATACATAAACATGTCTTTAAATTGGTGTTAGCTGATATCTATATCCTTCAATTTTACGCGCACACAAGTCTGACACTTAAATATGTATAAAATTAAAAAGTAAGCACACGACGTACATGACGTAATACATATATAACGCATGTGTCTACTTATTCCGAGTTAAAACTAGTATTGTTTGACATAAATTTTGGTGAATGTACAGGATGAATTGCTTTGGGGTGCAGCATGGTTACATAAAGCAACAAGAAGAAGGCAATATAGAGAGTACATAGTGAAAAATGAAGTAATTTTAAGAGCAGGAGATACAATTAATGAATTTGGTTGGGACAACAAACATGCTGGTATTAATGTCCTTATTTCCAAGGTTAGTAATTTAATTAATTAATTTATCTATGGATAAGGAGACATTATTAGTACTTAATTAATTGCATTACTTTTTTTTCTCATTACATAATAATCTGTCCTTGTCTCATTTATAACTTAGATATATTCTTGTGATATCTATTCTTGACTTGTTCAGTCTGCCAATCACATGCTGTAGATAGATAGATATAGTTATCCATATCAGAATGTCCATTTAGTGGGCCCACTCTTAATTTGAAAATTAACGTAAAACTACTTCATCTTAAAATATTAATCAAATGATTCACTGAATAAATATCGAAAGACTTAGGAAGAGAAAGTTCAATCATAACAAGTAACTAAGCACATTGATATTTTTTCCCTCTTAAAACAAATTTCAAAACACTAATCATCATTAATTTTGTGTATGTGTGTGTGTAATTATTCCACATGATAGAGTTTTGGTTATTATGGGCTCCATGTGTGTTTGGTGTTCAAACTTAACTTATTTGCATCAATATACACATACATATAGTTAAAATTATAAAATGAAAAAAAGAAGGTGAAAGCTATATATAGAAGTGCTCCATGTGAAGTGTGTGGACAAAAAATGATACAAAATTAAAATGAGACAAAAAAAAGTGAGGTTGGTAATAGTCCTTCATGAAGTAATAAAGAGCAAGAGAAGTGACTTTACTAGTGGTAAGCATGTGCAAAAAGACAGTTGCTTATCTATATATATTTATATATATATATATATACATACTTTCATACAGAGAAAGTTAGAGTTGTGATACAAGTGGACCTCTCGATAGAAGTGTTGATTATGAATGATCATTATCGTTCAGTAGCGGAGTCAGAATTTTTTATTAGAAAGTTCAAAATTTGGAAATACAATAAGGGCCCGTTTGGATGGGCTTAATAAAAGCAGCTTTAAAAAAGTACTTTTAAAAGTGCTGAAACTTATTTTTAAAATAAGCAGTTATGTGTTTGGATAAAAGTGCTGAAGTTGTTATGTCAAACGTGAAAAGAGAAAAATGGAAGAAAGAAATGTTAGGGTTATATGGGTAATTTGGAGATTGTATAAAAATATTAAGCACAAAAAGATAAAAATGTGGTCAACTTAAAACAGCTTATAAGCTAAAAAAAAAAGCACCCCTACCCCAGCTTTTAACTTTTGGCTTAAAATAAGTTTTTTTTAACTTAAAATAAGCTGTTTTGAGTATTGCCAAACAGCTAAATAAGTCAAAAACCAGCTTTTAAGTCAGTTTGACCAGCTTTTAAGCTGAGCCAAACAGGCTCTAAGAAGGAAGATCGATGCTTACTATGTAAGAAATAATTTGAATCATATATAAATAGTAGAAGTTGGCTCTGACCTATCTTCGTCTCAAGTTTATGTAATGTAATTTAACTTGACACAAAATTTTAAGAAAGAAAGATTAACTACTAAAACTATCAAGACTACGGAGTAATATTTTGACTAAGTTCATTTCATTAATTAAATTATTACTAAATATAGTAAAGTATAAGACAGAAAAAAAAAGTGAGTCGTATATATTAAAACATTGCGAGTAATATTTTATGTAAGTCCCCCAATCTTCAACTTTATATTGTTCGAACTCTTTAAAGATATTATTGGATGTGTGTCGAATTTTTCAAGAGTAATATATATTTTGAAAAATCTGACAAAATAAAACATCGAAAGTGAAGACTCTGACAAGTTACATTGGTGCTTAGATTCTCCTTATCTCATGGAATTATACAAATCTCCACTAGTTGTAATATAAACTTTTAATATTTCAAATATTTTTTTATTTTAAATTTTTGACAGGAAGTGTTAATGGGAAAAGCACCAGATCTAAAATCATTTCAAGTAAATGCAGATGCATTCATTTGTTCAATATTACCTGGAATTTCTCATCCCCAAGTCCAATATTCTCCAGGTAAATTGGGAATAGTTAATTAATTAATAGTAAACCATTAAATTAAAATTATATACTAATGTTTTTTTGTTTGTCATTTTATTGTTGTTTGTGTGTGAAGGTGGACTCATTGTCAAACCTGGGGTTTGTAACATGCAGCATGTGACATCTTTGTCCTTCTTACTCTTAACTTATTCTAATTATCTTAGTCATGCCAATCATGTTGTGCCATGTGGTTCCATGACAGCCACCCCTGCCCTCCTCAAACACATTGCCAAACGTCAGGTACTACTCTCTTCGTCTTAATTTATTCGATACAGTCTAACTATATACAAAGTTTAAGTAATGTAAGACGACTTTACAGTGTCTCGAAGTGACTCTTAAAAAGAAATACACTTTTGTGAACTTTTTGCGTGTGTTCAGTATAGAGAAAAATGTTTTTTAATTTTTTCATGTTTGATCGGTCAAAACGTTAAAGAAATGAGGGAAATCTTGACTTTTCTAGAAAGAAAGAAAAAAAGTAGGAAAAACAAGTTACACAAGTGATATTCTGGATATATTGTCTTCTCTCTACTCACTCGATCCCTCAACCTTATTCATTCTCGAACCCCCACTCCCCATCTCATCTCGTTTACTTACTCTATAGAAATTAGAACACAAGTAAAGAAATCTACTTTTTGCGTGTGTTTAGTATAGAGGAAAATGTTTTTCAGTTTTTTCATATTTGATCGGTCAAAACGTTAAAGAAATGAGGAAAATTTTGACTTTTCTAGAAAGAAAAAAAAAGTAGGAAAAACAAGTTACACAAGTGATATTCTGGATATATTGTCTTCTCTCTACTCACTCGATCCCTCGACCTTTATTCATCCTCGAACCCCCACTCCCCATCTCATCTCGTTTACTTAGAATACAAGTAAGAAATCTACTTGTTTTTTCATGAAAACGTAATATTTTTTTTTGAAACAGACTAAAGAGTGGTTATGAATTGTTGTAGGTGGATTATATTCTCGGAGATAATCCTAAGAGAATGTCATATATGGTAGGGTATGGTCCACATTACCCACAAAGGATTCACCATAGGGGTAGCTCTGTGCCATCTGTGGCCACACATTCAGCACGTATTGGTTGCAAAGAGGGATCTCGATACTTTTTTTCACCAAACCCAAACCCAAATCGATTAATTGGTGCTGTTGTTGGAGGGCCAAATTTAACAGACTCATTCCCAGACGCCAGATCCTATTTTCAAGAATCTGAGCCCACAACATATGTTAATGCACCATTAGTGGGCCTATTGGCTTACTTTGCAGCCCATTCTAATTGATATAAACATGTTGTAAAGAGAGAATGTAGTGGTGTGCAAAGGCCACCCTCTCTATTATTTGTGTTGTTGTCTAATAGGACTAATGTTGTTTTTTTTAATCCCACTATATATATATATATATATTATATTAATACAAAAAAGAATGTCTTATCCCATCTTTTGTCTAAGAAAAAAGAAAGATATCTAATGAACAAGGGATTTGTACTTTTAAAATTGTAGTGGAAGTTGTTTTATCTTATTATACATGAAAATTGTTTTGAATACTTGCAAAAAAAAACTTTGATTCTACAAAGTTAATGTTATTGTGTGTTTTGTTTAGCAAATGGAGAATTTTTTTTCTTTACTTATGTTAGAAACTTGAAAACCCCCTATATTGATAAGAGAATCGAAACATGATTACATAACTTTAGAATCGTAATTAGAATATCTAAACTATTGAATTATAATGAAAATGGAAATAACAAGTAGTCAAGAACGAGGATGAGAAACTTAGGCTCTAGAAGAAGAGGTCTTTCCTCGGGTTTGTAGAGTTGGGTTTCCCGTTTACCCACAACGGAGGAGCCGCCCCCACCAGGCAGGCGGCCATTAGTGATCACTATTCCTTTTGATGGAACGGTTTTCTCACTCACTACTCGATCCAAATCCCAAATTAGTTTGAATTTATTGCTTGTTCTCGGAGTCAATAAGTTTTGCAGTCCAATAACTATTTGTGTGACCTTAGTATCTATATTGGATTGAACTTGATTCATTACAACACACTTTTACTCTTCAAATGAAGAAAATATACAACTTAGAATATCATAGAAAAATTTCTCAAATTTTCTACTTTTTGATATTAGTCCATATAAGCACACTACGACAAAATCAATACTTAACAGTAATAAATAAACATATTTATAAATAGTATTAAAAATTTTATCGGTATTAGTTGAGTGTCATTAGATCTACTGTCATTAAAGGCTTTAGGAACATATACAAAAAGTGCAAATTGTCACTAAAATTACATATTTAATGATAATTAAGCTATTGTTATTAATTAATCGCCGCTAAAAACTATTTTTAATTTAGCAACGAACCTACGATTCAAATCAATATCCAACAATTACTTTTTTCTTGGAATTTCAGATCCTCTATGGACTGGCTGATAATTATAATATTTCTTCTTGTTTTTTTTTTTTTTTCATTTAAAGCTGATAATGTTGATGCAGAATATCCTTAAATATTCACTTTTCTAGCCTTATTTTTTTTATAAAAAAAAATCATATCTAGCTAGCTATAAAAGCAAGAATAATTCATTTTATATATGACCCATCCTCATATATACAATGAATAATAACCCCTCGACCATGAAAACAAATTTAATTTTTTTCTCTTTTTCCTTCTTTCTTTTTTGCTTTTGTGTTCACTCTATTCAACTTAATTATGAGTCAAAATATTTTACTCAAATTCTTGACCATTTTAACTATAATCCACAAAGTTATAATACTTTCCAACAAAGGTATCTTTTAAATTATGAACATTGGGGTGGTACCAAGAAAAATTCACCTATATTTGTATATATTGGAGGTGAAGCAAATATTGAATTTATTATTCAAAACATTGGTTTCATGTTTGATTTTGCACCCCATTTTAAGGCCCTCCTACTCTTCATTGAGGTATGTGTATATATATGAATAATTAATTCATCCTCCAAATATATCTATGTCTATGTCTATATATATTTATATTCTCAATGACAGAATCAAAATTTTTATTAAAGGGTATCAAGAAATTATAATAATATCGCTAACTAAGATTGAATACAAAACCTTATGATGCCCCTTCAACTTGTGTTAATAGAGGCGTCAACACTAGTATATATTCATAAATTTAAGGGTGTATCTACCATTCTTTAAGAATATTAGGGGATAAGTAATCATTTCTTACAACCTCAATGGTCTAAATGAAAATTAAGCTAAATCTTTATAAAATGCTAATTTTGGTACTTCCCTTTAGTAAATTCTTTCACAAGTTGTTTTCAATTGTTATATATTTATCGAAAAATCATCATATTCTCCCTTATTAGTTATATTTCTCTATGTCATATATATATATATATATATATATATATAGATATATATATATATATATATATATATTATATATATATATATATATATATATATATATTATATATATATATATATATATATATATATATATATATATATATATATATATATATATATAAACAAATATATCTTTATAGTTATACTTTTGATTAGTATTTATCCTCACTAGTTAACACTAGCTATCTTCATAACTCACCTCTTTTACCACTTGTTCTACTCTGAGGGTGAAAATACAAAGACAAAGTCTTACATTTCTATTCATTTTTACTTTGTTTGATTTTTAATGAAATTTTGCATGGAAAAAACTAAGAGCAAATTATTTTTTATATCACATTTTATGAATTTAAGAAATGAGTAGTTAATGCTAACAGTAAAAATAATGTTTTTAAAAAATAATAATATTTTTTTATATGTTAAATGAATAAGTAAAAGTAAACGGAGGTATTCGAGTACAATTTTGGAAAATTGGGTATCTATATTTAATATTCTCTATGTCCACTTTTAATTGTCACGTTACGCTTTTTGAAAGTCAATTTGACTAATTTTCGAAGTTGAAAGAATAAATTGATTCGATATTTTAAACAAAATATTAAATATTCAAAAACTTATACGAATAAGTACTCTAAATTCCAATTTTTTGCATATCAATATAATGAAAAAGTGCAATCATAAAATGTTAATCAACTTTGTCGATACGAAGGACAGTCAGTTCGCCGGAAGGATCGCCCTCCTAATTCAAAGGTGAATATCAATTTTTATAAAAAGAATTGTAATAATTAAAAGTGAACAAAGATAATATTAGAGCTAATACTAAAATTAGAAACCTTAGAAAGCAAAGGTTACATTATTAATAAGACGATGATTTTGATGTGAACTTTCTCGATAATAACGATATTTAATTTTTAAGTATATATTTGGAGTCCAACAAAGCTTACAACAAAAAGTTTAGCCCCCACCACACCATTTTTTCTATCGATACAAATGCAAATTAGTTGTGAAAAAATTATCATTTTAAGTTAGTTTTGTATAAATAGTTTATTTTCTGATTAGCTATTAAATAGTTCTTCAGATATTATCTATGTAGAATTTAATATTAATACAAGTAATTTTTAAATCAGCTATAAACAATTAGCTTATATTAATTGCATAAAATTATTTAATGAAATTATTTACAACATATGAAATTAATTAGTAATATGAAAAATTAACATGTTACATTAATTATTATGTTAAATACCATCATAATATTATATTTTACTATATTCGCAAAATTAAAACTATATACAACTATTTATAGATTCCTTTTTCCTCTATGGACCCTATATATAATACTTCTTTCTTCCTTCCCAAATGAGATATTACTTTGACAAGTTTAAGACATATAAAAATGTCTTAAACTAATAAACTTTATGGATATTACCAAAATATGTGGGACCTAACACATGTAAAATATTGATGGCATGAATATTTATCAAATACAGAAATATGTCAATTTTTTTGTTGACTGACTAAGAAAAAAATTGTGTCCTACAAATTGATATAAGCGTTGGATCATGACATCATGCGAAAGTTTACAATTGTAAATCATGATAGCAATAGATCAGATGATAAAAACGTATATTAAAAATATAAATACTATTATATGATTTAGCTAATCGACCTACATATGAAAAACTAATAAAAAAGATAATATTAAAACTATTGTAGAGAAAAATCTCTCCCCAAACAAATCCCCGTGACAAAATTATGAATGCTATTGTATTCTTGATATGAGAAAATGAGTCTTCAATTTACACAGTTCAAACTTTTTCTACAAAGAAAAATAACTCAAATATGAAAGAAAATTATATTTTCCTTTCAGAAAAACTTAAAACATTTGTGATATTAACCTTTTAATTTTCCTTTAAAAAAAATTAACTTCAAATAAAGTAAGAAAACCAGAAGAAAGCCTTAACAACAGAGTGTGTGTATATATATATATATTATATATATATATATATATATTATATATATATATATATATAATATATATATATATATATATATATTATATATATATATATATATATATATATATATATATATACCCTTGTGTGTTTGTTTGTAGGTTGTGGAAACAAATGAAAATGAGATTAATTCTTCTCTTGCTTGTCTTTTTTTCTCCAATCTCCTTAGCCAAATTTCCACCAAAATTCCCTTCTTCTTTTGATGATCACTTGCCATCTAAAGGGAAGTTTAGTTATGACACAAAGTACTTCACACAAATTCTTGACCACTTCAATTTTAATAATCCACAAACTTTTCAACAAAGATATTTGTTGAATAACAAATATTGGGGTGGTTCTAAGAGTAATGCTCCAATCTTTGTTTACACTGGCAATGAAGGTAACATTGAATGGTTCACTCAAAATACTGGATTCATGTTTGAAATTGCTCCTCATTTTAATGCCCTCCTAGTCTTCATTGAGGTATTCATGTTTGAAATTTTCTTGTAAAGTTGTTATAAAACCACTACATCAAAAATGAGCTTTAGCGGTAACTAATTAGAAATTGTCGTGAAGTATGTACTTTTAGCGGCAATTAATATGTTCCTAAAGACTTTTAGCGACATTGAATCGAATGACACTTAATTAATGTCGATAAAGAATTTAACACTCTTTATTCATTCATGTATCTATTTGTTGCTGCTAAAAGTTGTTTTTGTTGTAGTGAAGGCATTACAACGCTTCTAATAACTCGTTCATTTTTGTGTTTTTTTTTTTATGTATGTTTACATTGTAGCATAGGTATTATGGGAAGTCAATACCTTATGGAGGAGATAAGACAATAGCATATTCAAATAAGACTACATTGGGTTATTTGAGTTCAACACAAGCATTAGCAGATTATGCTACTCTTATTATTGATCTCAAGAACAACTTGACTGCTATTGACTCACCTGTTGTTGTTTTGGGGGGTTCTTATGGTGGAAGTATGTATACATGTTTTCGAGGATTGATTTCCCAGATGATCGTTCAAACAATATATATTTCAGAAAGTTAATTTTTTTTTCAATTTTAATATTTTTTAAACGAAGAAAATGACTTTACGAGTGATCATTTGAAATATCAACTGATATTTCGAGATTTGAGATTTATATTTTAATATTATATTCTTGTGACAATGCAGTGTTGGCAGCATGGTTTAGGTTAAAATACCCACATGTGACCATTGGGGCCTTGGCTTCTTCTGCACCAATTCTCAACTTTGGCAATATCACATCTCCATATTCATTTAATAATATCATTACACAAGACTTTAAGGTAAAAAACAATTATTTTTTTCGATTTGTTCACGCTTTAATGAATAAAATTAATTATTTAATATTTATGATGATGAGAGATAACAGATATTCCGTAAAATAATCTTTCTTTTCCTTTCTTGTTTGTTTTTTTCAAGCGTTACGTTTCCTCATAACACAGGAAAAATATATTACCAATTATGCTATATATGCATCAACATAATTAAAATATGTATTTATAAATAAGTTGTTGAATATCAAAGGCCAAAATGGAGATAAGGTTTACGATAACATTTATTATTAGAAATAAAGATATTTTTTCCGTTGCAAATATGTGAAAATTTGTGTTATGAATCATGATTTTTTATTGGATCAACTCACTGAAAAAATACATGATGAAAAATAAATTTTCACTGAAATACTGAAAAACTTCAGAAAAAAAATTATTTATGAAATTAAACATTATTATTTTTTACTTTTTCATAAATCAATCAAAATATCTATATGAAAAACTGAATATTTTTCAGTGTAATAATAATAGTAATTGTTTAGTTGTGTACTCTTTTTTTTTTGTCACTTACTTTTTTTACTTGACTTCAAAAAAAAATAAAAAAACAGGGTGAAAGTGATAATTGTTACAAGGTGATTAAAGGTTCATGGAAACAAATTGAATATATGGCTAAAACAAAAGGTGGATTAGAGAAACTCAGAAAATCATTCAGAATATGCAAGTAAGAATTAATACTTCCTCCGTTCACTTTTACTCGACACATTTTCATTTTTAAAAAAAATCGAAATTCCATAACTTTGATCAACGTTTTAAGACGTATATATATATATACATACTTTCATTGATCGTATCAATTATGAGAAATATTACAACATATTATATTTTCCATATAATTTTTAAACATCTGAATTTAGAATTTATAAATTGAATCACTCTAATTCAGTAAAGCTTCGACAATTACTTAAATTAATTTTTTATAAAGCAAAATGTGAACGAATAAAAGTGAAATAAGGTGAATATTTTAATTAGCATTCATGAATATGGGAAATAAAAATAATTAATTTAATAATATTTGTTTTAAAATTATTTTATAGGAATTATATTAGTCAAGGTGCTCTTGAAAATTGGCTATATACAGCCTTTGTGTACACAGCCATGACTGATTATCCAACTCCTTCTAATTTCCTTAATCCATTGCCAGCCTATCCAGTCAAACAGGTACATTTTTTTTTTAATTTCATTAATATTATAAAGTAGTTTATATTAATGCATGCTTTAATTTTTTTTTGTCATGGTAAAGTATAAAGTAATTAATATCACTAAAAGAAAAATTAATTATTATGTACAGCTTTAATAAAAGATATAGTTGTCTGTCAACTTTTTCTCTTTCTTATTAAATTAATCCATATGCCAACCATGCTTAAAATTAATTTGAAAAAAAAGTGATTTTCCATCCTCACATTTTAAGGTATTTGCTGAACTCTACCTACTTTTGCTGTAATTAATTAACGGTAGTTTTATTATCATTGAATATATATTTTTAGTAGTAATATTTACTTTCTATAAATATTTTTATAAGTTATATAGCGATACTGAATTTAATACAATTAAATAATGCTGATAAAATTTTTAGTACTCTTTTTATATATACATATTTATTGCCGTTAAAAAAATACTTTTAGTATACTGATAGTGTGTGTCTCTTTCAAACAATTTGATTGACAACTCAAAAATGATAAATATCTAACTCCCCGTGAAATCCAATTGTGTTTAGAAAAGATGCTCAAAAGTTCTACAAAATAAAATGCGATAATTTTTATATTAGTATTCGAACAATATATATATTATAATCATAAAAGTAAAATATATTTTGCATTGGGTGATTTGATTGGTACAAATACATAAATTGTGTGATTTAATTAATTTAAAACAAAGTACAATAACTTTGTTACATAAATTCTCAAAGTTCAATAGTTTTTTGATATATCAACTCAAAATTCAATGTATGTATAGTAGATGTTGAACTCCTTTTAATTTGTTCGTACGTCTACTTCTTCAGATTTTAAATATCTTAGTAAAAGTATTCTGATTCAACTACTGATAACGATAATGATAATAATAATAATAATAACGTAGATGTGCAAGGCAATTGATGACCCAAAGAGTGGAAATGATACATTTGAGAAAATTTATGGTGCTGCCAACATATATTACAACTACACTGGAAATGCCACTTGTTTCGATCTCAATAATCACTCCGATCCTCATGGTCTTGCTGGATGGACTTGGCAGGTATTATAAAATCGTTTAAATTAATTAGGTACGTTAGCTAGGACTATTTTTTTTTAAATTCTGGACAACTTTTATTTTTTTTAAAAATCTTTAGTAATAATTAATATTCAAAATTTAGTAGCACAATAATTCAATTTCATGTCAAGTTGATTACCTAAGGGGATGAATACAAAAAAAAGAAGTTGTTTATTTCAAAATGTTCAATTCAAGACCTTCGATTAAAGGAAAAGAAATCTCAGTCAATCAATCAGTTTATCGTTCTGGTTCTGTATAATCTAATCCTGAAAAAGAGAAGACTCATTGTTTTTAACCTGATCTAGGTGTGAGAGATCTTTACCATATAGCATAGTAGCCCTGTCATCCAAAGAGCAGTTACGTCTTTTCCTCAAGCCCTTACGAAACTTCCAGTAGTCTGGTTTGATATAACCTGGATTAGTCTGAGTCGTTTTGTAGGATGTATATACGAAAATAGCACTGGATATGATATATTAGTAATGCTGACATTAGTAATATTGTAGGCATGCACGGAGATGGTTATGCCGACCGACGGGAACAACAAGGAGAGCATATTTCCACCCTCCAAGTGGGATTACAATGAAAGAGCCCAATTTTGCAAATCAATATTTGGTGTAGAGCCCAGACCAAATTGGGTCACTACAGAATTTGGTGGATATGTAAGTGGATCTTTATAGCCCGGCCCAAAATGACAACTTTTCAACCCAGGCCCAAACCACCTTATAACATTTTATTTTTTAGGAAAAATTACTAAAATACACTACTTTATTTATTTAATTTCATTAATTCCCTACTGATGTATTAAATTACAAAAATCCCTTCTTTATCCCAAATGATACTAATTAAATTTTATACATTAAATTTCATGTCCAACACATAAAAAGATACTCAAATTCACAATTTAAATTAGATACTTTAATTTTTATATACTTATCAATAATTCATATAAATATGATACTTAAATAACAGATGTAGACAGTATGATACACATATACTATTATTTGATACCTTAATATATACGAAATATAAGTAAAAATAAAACAAAGAATCATTCTATCATGATCACCAAAAAATGATACTTAATAAAATTAATTGAACATACTAACAAATATATTAAAAATCATGATAAGATTGAAAAGATACTTAATACAACTCATCTTATACTAAATATATAAAAAAACAGGTTAACATGATACTTACAAAATACTAATTGAAACTATAATATAAACGAAATATTAAATTTAAAATATATTTCTTTGATACATTAAATTTCATGTCCAACACATGAAAATATACTCAAATTTTAGCTATAACAGTTACAGAAAAAAATATTCAGTCATTTATATTTAAGTATCATTTCTATTTTATAAAGTATCCAAAATTCTAAAAATAAGGGATTTTTGGTAAATATCGATATTATAGGGATAGAATGTAATTTATCATTTACAGTATGTCATTTGTCTAATTTTTACTATTTTTTATTTTTCAGAATATTGAAAGGGTATTAAAGAGATTTGGAAGCAACATAATCTTCTTTAATGGGCTAAGAGATCCATGGAGTGGTGCAGGGTTGGTCACATCTCTCTTTTACGCTACTAGAAACAAATATTTTTCTCATTACGAATCAGTAAGAGAAATTGTCTTAAAAAATGACTTTTAATAGGGGGAATTCCTAATTTTTTTCATATAAAAACATTTCCAGTGGGAAATAGTGTTTTTTAATAGCGTTATGTAGCATTCACAAGTTTTTGGTAAATATTTTTGTATTTATACACATTTTTGACAGAGTGTTGAAGGACATATCTAAGAGCATAGTTGCTATCGTCGCAAAAGAAGGTTAGTAAGATACACTAATGTGACGTACGTCTTAAATTTAATGTGTATCAAAAGCGAGTCACAAATATATATATGTTTATATAATTTATCTAATTTTCTAAATATTTTTTTATATTTGTGTGGTTGCTTCTTTTAAACCTTTGCATTACTTGTAGGTGCACATCATGTGGATCTTAGATGGTCAAGCAAAGAAGATCCAAAATGGCTTCAACAAGTGAGAGAAAGAGAGGTTAATATCATATCCAATTGGCTCTCTCAATACTATCAATCTTTAAATGAAATTTACTAATGAAGTGATTCTACTTATAATATGATTCTCAAATGTTCAATAAAAAAAATATACATCGAATTATTTGTATTTCTTGAATAAGATCTTCATAATATCAAAGAAAGGAAAAATATATATACATTGCAAGAGTGATGTTCATTCAACTTCTTGCTAGAAAATGTATATAATGTATATTGTAGAAAGAACAAATTGTAACCAATATGGGCCGGTATTACCAAATTGGGCCTTATCACTTTGGGCGATAACATTGAATTTTCATGTTTGGGACAAATTAAATATGGCCCAATATCAATTTCACTAAATTTTGATAAAATAATAAGGATTAGTTTTTTCACGAAAAGCAGACATGAGATAAGAAATTCAATGTTCCGCTAAGATTTCAAATAGAAGTTCTCTTATAATTCTATTTTTGGGCAACAAACACATTTTGAAATCATCAATATTAGCCCCATATAGTTTGTTTAAATTAAATTATTGCCCTTATTCCTTAGTTAGAATTACACATTTTCGATGACTCGCGCATTAAGATTAACTGTTTAAGTTAGGTCCTTAAAATTATTGTACCACTAATACTAGAACGACTCTCGACTAAACTTAGATTAACTTCTTTCAAATTCCTTGACATTATATATACTCAATCGCTATTCTCATTCCCAGTATAGGCTCTGCAGTGTGTGATTTAGATTTGGTTGATGCTCCAACATGAACTCAAGTGAAAAATTGAAAAAGTTGAGATTCTTAAAGACAAAATTATAATTAAGCATTACATTTTTAACAAATTGATGTATTACTTTTCAATAGGAGTGTGCAAAATCGAATTGAAAACCGAATCAAATCAAATCAAATCGCAAACCGATCCGAGACTCAAACCGAGACCAAACCAACCCGACATTATGTATATAATTTTAAATTTTTGTTTTATAAATAATGATATTTACTTTGATAGGATTTTTAAATATTTCTTATAATTTTCCATGGTTTCTTTTAATATATTATTTCAATTTTGAAACTTAAAATTTTGAATAGTTCCATAAAAATTATAGTCACATATGTTGGTAATTATAATAAAACTTAAATCAAAATCAAATTAATGCTAATGCAAAAAGAAAATCAATTTAACACTAAGTATGACAATAATATTGAATATTTGTTCTTTGATTTTACATTGGTTTAGACAATTGACATATATAATCTAATTTTAATTTCCTTTAATATTTAGTCAGGTAACTAAGAGTTATTAAACTTACTTTAGCATGATTGAGTACTTTTAAATTATGATCATCTTCATTATGACTTGTTAATTTGCAATATTTATTACACAGTTTCATTATTATTATTATTATTATTATTATTATTATTATTATATTATTATTATTATTATTATTATTATTATTATTTTTGGACATTCTAGTGTCATTAGTCACATCATTGTTTGTGTTATATTCTTAATAAACACTCTAAATAGTTATAGTTTGATAGGACTGAACAAGATATTCGAAGTAAAAGTGAATTATATGTTTGTATTAATTCTTTAACGGAAAAACTCGAAATCCCCAAAACCTGAAAAACCCGAGGTTAAAATCCCAAGTTTTATTAATCTAATTTGTTTTATATATTTAAAAATTTATTACAAATAATTTAATTTGATATTTTAAAAACCCGAATCAACCCGACATATACATACCTACTTTTCAATAAGAAATAACGACCTTGTTATTATCTATAAAAACTCCTTATTGATTTGATGATTTTTAATTGATTGCTAATTGACTAATTAAGTAGAAGTCAGATCTAGACCCTTTATTATTCCAAGAGAGGATAAATTAAATATAAAAGCTTAACTAAGATGAATATAAATATGCTTTATACTAAAGTAGAAAATTTTAATGAAATTGACAATCAGTCTTATATTTCCTATTCAAAGTTAGGCATAAAATGAACGTGACAGGTTGTTTTAATACCTCATGATTATCTAATTTCAATTATTATTACTTTCCAATTTGGTCGGTGACAAAATTTCTGCCAATTGTTTGACCTATATATATATATATGAAAAGAAATAAAAATCCAAAATTAGAGACGTATTAATTTGACATCATGAAGACCCTTTAATTACACTTTTAAGATAGACTTTATACTTTACGGTTTATATTATATCATATTGTATTATTTTAATAAATTTAAATAGATATATCATTATTCGTCATTAGAGACAGACTCATATGTCAATATTTGCACGTGCATTCGTTAACTTCAGAAAAAATCATGTATATATGTATATATATCTTGAGAAATCGACATAAACGAAATACAATTAACCGTGTCGATGAAATGAACGATTAAAAGATGCTTAGGATTAAGTTTTTCTTACAGTCACACCAAATCAATCGTTACATAAAATAGAGTTTTTATCATTATTTAACAATAAATTTATATAATACGATATAATTAAATTTAAATAATAATCAAAATAAATAAAATATATAACTAACAGTACAATACAATAAAACTCGTAACAACTCTTACGTTATAACTTGAGTAATAATTAAATGACATCATATGTCATTTTATTTTCTAAATTTACTAAGTTTGGTGTCATTAATTATTAGGTAGGACTTAGGTCTAGGAGTGAAAAAGTAACAGTACGTAATTTAACTTTTCCCACATGAATCATGCAATTAATTAAAATGTTCTTAATTGACAAATAATTTCATAGTAGAACAAGAAATAAAAATGACAAATAATTTATTGGACAAGACAACTGTGTACCTAACAATACTATTATTCAGAAAATAACAATATTTTTGTGAGTCGATTGTTATTCGTATATTAATTTTTTATAACTTATATCATATTTAATAGCTAAATAAAACTAAGTTATTTATATATAAAATTAATAAGATGTTTGATTGATTATTCAGATTTTCAAAAATTCATAACTAATATATGTACAAGTTATGAGAAAATTAATGTATTATTTTATGTTGAATAAAAAGTGAAAAATAACTAATACATACATAAATAGTAGGTAAATTCACTTATTCAAGAAGATTTTTCTTTTGAAAATATTTCTTCACTATATAATTCTTTTTTGGGGATTTAAAAGATTATTAGCAGGTAAAATTATATCAAATAAAAACAACACAGGAAAAAAGAGGCATTAATATGCTAGCGTTTGGCCATAAATATTTAAATATTTTTGGCAAATATTATTTGGATGAAAATTTGGGTGAAATTTTACCATGTGTTTGGCCATAGAATTTGAGAAACATATTTCATTTTTTAAGAAATATGATTTATACCATAAGTTTTTAAAACTATCAATCTAACCATAAATTTGTATTACATAGCACAATAGAAATCTCACGTAACAAGATTTATGACTTCCGCAACAAATCAACAAGAATCATTACAATAAGTATTCGAATAGTGAAAAGGTCTTGGTATAAATCATGATAATGAAAATACAACTAATATCAATTCGGGAAAAAAAAAGAGAATAAAACAAAAGGAAATAAATATTGCAATCACTGAATAACCTATGCTTTCTCATCTGAAAGAGTTCAACCTATTCTTTAATATAATCTTCCCAAATTTTATGAACAATCTCTTCTCGATGAGCTTGCATTTCCAAATCAGATGATCGAGAAGATGAAGCGATGTGTTACCCTGAGCCAATAGTTCGTCACTTTCATCAACAACCATATCATCATTTTCATATTCATTGAATATTTCATTACTACTTTGGTTCACGTAAAAAAATATTGGTTGGTGTCAATAAATATATTATTGTTGTAAAATAAAAGTTGGGTAAAAATTGAATTTCTAAAACTTTTCAAATAATGAAATTTGGCCCAATACTAGTTTTTTCTAGTATTTGGGAATTTGGAAAATTTGCTAAAAATTTTTTGCCAAATAATAAAAAAATGTATGGACAAACAAAATTTGCCAAATTTTTCCCAAATTTTACTTGTAAAATTTATGGCCAAACAGGCCCTATAAATGCCATCCAACTATGCAGGTAGTAGTGGATTAAGACAAGACTTGGAAATAACAAAAGTTTGGTGCAACCACATTTTTGGTCAGGGTATCAAATAAACGAGTTGAATGTAAATATATTTAAGTATGTCAGAAGATATATTTAAATAAATACTTATTAGGATTAATGTTATGTCAAATCTAAATTAATTGATTTTGTTGAGCTAGTCATACATGATATATTAACGATTTTCACAATATTTATCATGATCCTTGACACAAATTGAAGTGTCGAAAGTTTCATATAGATTACTTCTCAATATAATCTCTTTCAAATTCATTAAAATTTGTACTCGTTCTTAAAAATCCGTTAATGATAGAATTTAGAAACTTATATGAAACTTTGTCAAATTTTATACGTGTGATACATGTCCCTCTATATCTCTAAGAAAAACTCTAATTCATCGTCAATACCTATTATGTCAGCTTGTTTTTTTTTTTTTTTTTTAAATGAAGATAAAATAAAAAGATCATATAAAAACATTTTTTATAATACTTAAATAGATTAAATCATCAAAATATTTTATTTCTTTGAAATTTCTATTTTAATAAGAATACAATAAAAGATTAAAAACTTTGAAAGATGAAATGAAATTTTTCGAAAAATTACAGTTGTGAGTGTAATTAATTAATTTAGGACCACACTTATAATGGGACCTTGAGGATAAATAAATATTCCAACCACTATCATCTCATTATATTTCTTCCATTTTATCCAATCTACCTAGTTCCAACACATTAATTAAATTGATATGAATATCATTTTCCTGATATTTTGTTTTATAATAAGAGATTCATAGCCATTATCCTTTGAATCCACACAAGATATATAAGAAAATTGTGAATTACATAGAGATTTTTCTGGAAATTAGTATGAAAATTTACTGGAAAATAAGTTCCCTACAAATTTTTATACTACTCCCCATGAAAATTCCCAATTTTCTTATAGTGACGTAAAACTTCCGCTCTTGTGCAATAGCTCTCTAATCACACAGGAGAGGTAATCCGCACTAGGCAAATCAAGTGCGACTAGTTCGAACCAAAAAACTTAAGGGATTTCGAACTTGAGACCTCCAACATGAAAGTCCCTAGCCCAAACAAAAGGTTTCTAATATTTAAATAGGAAATGAAAGACACTTCATTGAAAAAAAGCATATTTTATACTTTTTAAGTATCGATCAAATTATTAATCACAAAAGATATTTTAAAATCAAAATATTAGTCACGAACATATTAATATAATTTCACATAGTATAAAAATATTTTGACAAAAAATAAAAATTCAAAACACATGTTGGTATAAGAAGTGGGAGAAAAAAAGGAGAAAGAAATGGGCGGTGGCAGAATGCAGCTGAAATTAATTGGGCCTGAGTGTATTTGTGGGCCCACAAATAAGTGGGCCTACAACTCTATGATCCATGCAGCACGCTTTTTGTCAATTAGATATAATTTAATAGCAAAATATAATATGATAGCAAAATATAATATGATTTCTAAAAGGACAAATTGGGGCCATTTTTCTGAGGCCTAACAGCTAGAAAAAGTGAAGACGTGGCTTCTTCTGACAATGATAATATATTCGATATAATTTTATAAAATAAAATTTGAAACAATAAAGTGTAAGCAGATGTTATCATTAGTTTAGATATAGAGAGACTGTTTCAATAGAGTATCGATTCAAAAAAAAATTCAAAATAGTATAACAAAAAAAAAGGGAAATGAAGTCAATCAAGTAAAATATTAAAACAATAGTCATGACAAGATAAAACGATAATCAAAATGTAAAAATAATAGCGAAACTCAAAGAATAATGACATGAGTAGTATGTGGTTTTTTCTCATACGCTACAACAAAAGGATCATTTAGTCGAAATATATATTTCCTTAAGTGACAATTAAGTAAATGTTATAATATTCAAAGTTGATAAAGTTTTAAGCGACATTTATATATAATGTCGATTGTAAACGTTCATAAGTATGTTAATTCTAATATAAAGATAATAATATGATTATACTTAATAAATAATTACCACTTAATAAATAATTACCACTAATAGAGTTAATTGTCACACAATAATAGAGTTTATGCATATATATGTATAACAAAAAATCATTTGTTCATTGTGTGCTACAAACATATACAAATTAGTAGAA
The DNA here is from genome assembly GCA_027705065.1 of Solanum peruvianum. Classification (NCBI taxonomy): domain Eukaryota; kingdom Viridiplantae; phylum Streptophyta; class Magnoliopsida; order Solanales; family Solanaceae; genus Solanum; species Solanum peruvianum. The sequence goes on from JAKWJD010001763.1 coordinate 3,628,817, forward strand.
CAAAATTCTATTTTCTCTATGTTATTAACTGGCTTACGTCCCTATATACCCTACATCATTGTGCAAAATTTACTCCTTACAAGTATATATATTACTTATTAAATTAAATTATAATAGGTTTTAATATATATATATATATATATATATATATATATATATAATATATATATATATATATAATATATATATATATATATATCTCCATAGAGCATGGCCTATATTTACCTAACAATATCAACATTTAATAACTTTGTGTAAGAAGATAACATCCATCTCTCACATTATACTCTTCTAAAAAACTCAAATAGTATGACATTTTATTGTAACATCACTAGGTAAAGTATGTAATTCAATATTGTACAAAACGAGATAATGCCAGGTAGAGTTTGATAAAAAGTTAAATAATAGTTAAAATATTCTTTATGTATATATTATAGACATTATTTAAACCTCCTTTGACAAATTCGTATGTTTTCTTCTATTTTTTTGATAAAAATTATAATCCAACTATTGTATTTAATTGAATTTTACTATCTCATAAAAAGTAGGGTACGAAGTTGCTGTAAATAGTTAGGCGTGGTCCTGAATGGTTTTTAATTAATTAAAGAGCTATTTATTTGTGACAGTATATATGTAGGTCCTAATTAATTAATTGAGAGTTCTAGATCAAAATACTTGTATCATTTCATAGAGTATTGTATAGTCTATCACTATTTTTTTGAAAAATATTTAGGGATAATAGCTTATTTTTAGCAATATATATTTAATGGTAATTGAATTAATATTAATGCTTTTAGAATCACTAAATTTTTTAGTAATATTTATATAAATCATTAGCTATAAATATTCCTAATTATTATTATTACTGAATATAATATAATAATGATAATGATATTATTATCATTAAATTCTTTATTTATTGCATTATATTAACTTTTCATCTACCACTAATTAGTAAATTAAACAAACAACGGATAATTCAATTTGTCTATAAATATGGTAGCTTGAAACTAAAAATAATAAAAAGAAGTTCACATTATCAACCTTAAATTCCAACCCAACAGACAATTTTTGTGAAAATACTTTTAACTTAATTTTATGTTTTTCTTCACCAAATAACTAATTAGTTCTCTCTTATTAATTTATTTTCTAAAATTCCTTTTTTTCTTCTTCTAATGTTCTAATACATACAAAACTTTATCAATTCCTAGTTCGATGGATAAGTTTGATGTTTGAATCGAGTGAAAAGAAAGAAAAAAATGCAACCTTCATGATTTATACAAAACGAGTCAATTTCAGTTAGGAACTGAGTTCAATACTATTGTAAAATTTAGTTCACGCATATATAAAGAGTAATATATTTCTTAAAAAGATATTTAGAAAATTCATAAATTTTTCTACATTATAAGAACGAATAGAAATGTACCTGTGCTATTTATCTTTAAAATATTTTTATATCTTTATTTTTTTATAACTATAATTTATTTTTTATCATTTTAAAATTTATTAATTTCTGTGTCACTTTAAAATTTATCGTACGGAAAAACCTAACTTCTTAGGATTGAGATGCAATTATAATTGATGATCATCAAGTCTTTGTGGTCCATCAAAATCATATCTTATCAATCAATAAAACAAGTCCAACCAAAAAAGTGAAACTCGATTTATCAAGCAAAAATATAGACGTAACTACACTTGGTCTAAAACTTCTTTATTATCCACTACCCAAGATATTTTTTTACATAGGTAGGTATTTTTTATATAAATCCGTTGATCGAAATTAAAATTAATTTTGATTTTATGATTTTAAATTTTATAATGATAATTTTTAAATGACATTAATTTTAAATTTAATATATATAAATATTTTCTTTAAATAATCTATTGAATTCGAAGAAATCAACTTACAAACTATTAACTCCGTCCATGCGCTCACCCCCTTCCTCCATACCAAGATAACGGCTTAAATTATGCGAAATAAGTAGCAATGTCATTTCGAGCGTGACTCTGTAATCAATTAAGTGATTAAGACTTTTCAAAGTCTTAGGTTTAAATTTTTGTGAAGATTAGAAAAATAGTCAGATAATTCTTTTCGTCTGTCATAATTTTGACGGACAAAATTACATGATATTTTACTGATAGGCGCGGAAATTAGTCCGACCACCCTGGCCAATTTTTTTTTTATGAATTTACGCATTATCATATAAAAAATAATCGTACGTTGATTGTTATTGTTGACCCAAATTATTAGTGATCCAAGGACAGCATTTTTCCTTGCACATTCTTAATTAATCAGAATAATCAATTGAAAATTTGTAAAAATAATATTTTTTCACCCTGCACTATATGTCTATATCTATAGTAATTTTTGTTGTGTTGTTTGGATTAATGTTAAAAAATAATAGCTAATTTGACCATGTATTATATGTTTTGATAGCTTAATGAACTAACTAATAATTGACAAGTTAATATTTGATATATATATTGTTCTAATCCCAACATACCCTTCTTTTAATTATTTGTTTATTTATATGGCTTTCTATGACGCAAAGAGCAACACTTTGACTCAAGTTTAATTCTAATTTCGATGAAACACATGTTAATGATATATAATCATAGTACTTAGAAAAATAATTGTATACTTACTTAATTAGATGCCAAATTAATAATTATCAACATCAAATAATTATAAAATATTAGCTCAATTAAATATAATTACCGACAGTACTCTTTTATTTTAATCCCTATAATTAGTGATTAATTAAATTGGAAGATGCGTATCAACCTGTTTAGATTATGATTCATTGTTCTTGGTCTAATATAATCTTTAGGCAGATATATGTTACATTGCACTAATACAATCTAATATTTTATTTTTAATTTATTTTAAGATGCATTTGGTTTATTTTAATGAATTAATAATAATGCCAACTCACTAAAGAAAGACTTGGTCATTATTATTTCACGTATACCTGGCTGCATTTTAAATTCTCCAAGACATTATATTATTATTTCATTTTGTTGATATTATTATTAATTATTATTATTTATATTGTGCTGTTATGATTATAAGATAAAAGTATTATACCGGAGTTTTCAGTAAGTAATCAAGTATTGTACGTAACATTAAAGAATATTGTTTTTTCACTCAAATATTCTCTTGAAAAATAGTTAATGACTATTTTAATTGAATGATACTTTATATTATTTTGAAATGTTTAATAATATTTGTTTAATTTATAAAATTAATGAATAATTTATTATTTTATATTTTTTTTATTCTTGATATTAATTACTATTATTTTTCAATATTTATATAACTTATATTTAATAAATGTGATTCAGTAAAATTACTCCTATCATTGACTGCTTCTTAATATTTACGCTTTACAAATAACAAATAACTATTATTAGATACAAAAAATATGTAAAAAAATTTATGAATTGTAGCTCATACGAAAAACTATAAGCTTTTTTTTAATTATTTGAGTGAGAATCTATTTTCTATTATATATTATTTTAAAATAATAATTTGATAATATTAATTTACATAAAAAAATCTTTAATTATGATAAGTTGATATACCCCACCAGATAGGTTTTCTCACTTGGAAATTGGACAAGTCCAGATTTGGAAGTATTTAATTTATTATTTCTTGTTATCACCTCACTTTTTCAAAGTAGTCACCACTTTACCCAAATATCTCATGATATTGTCTTGTTCCACCCCATTTGGACACTAATATTTAATATTTAAGATAATGTAGCTAACATTTTTAAAAATAAAAATCCTCTCAATAACATGGTAGATTCCTCACCTAACAATTTGAAATGTATTCCATGATCAAACATGAACAATATAATATGCATGTAAGGATTTTTTAAAACAAACTTTTGGAGTTTCAAAAAGTTTCATTTGATTAAGTATTAATATGTTCAAACTTTCTTCTTTCAATTAAGTATTAATTAACTCATGATGGTAAGTACTTAATTCTTTAATGCTTATATATAGAACATTTAATTAACTAACCATAAATAGACAAAATCTATAAAAAAAAAAAACTAGTTACTTAGTGGATTAATTATATTCTTCATAAGTATCATTATTTTTTATTTCTACAAGATTGACACCATTAGACACCCTTCATATGTTTAACGACCCCATTTAATAAATAATCTAATCCAAAATAAAAGATAAACCTCATACTTTGGTAGTGGTTGTTTGTTAACTAGTTATTATATTACAAAACATACTTTTTCATTAGAGGATTATTACATCTACATCATCGTCAAGCGTCACGATATAAAAATGCTAGGTTGGTTGATAAACTCAACGATAGGCAGCAAGAAAGAATAGTTTCTAAGGCTCTAGAAGACAACTAATAAAGGCGTAAGCATATACAAATTTAACAGATGAAATAAGAATATTTTTTGAACAATCAACTAACTCAATTTATACTAACTCGACTATTACGTTTTAATCTTAAACAAGTTATATGTGAATTTTTTACTTTTCATGTCACTCTATGCATTATATTCCTATGATAAATGATTGTGTGAACTTAAATAGATGGGTAGTATTTTATTTTATGTATAAATAATATTGCTCGTGAATTGGAGCCAAATTAAGTTAAATGGAAGGTGATTTTTGACTTTGTCTTTTTAATAAAATTAAAGAGATTGGAAGGGGCATGTGAGATATGTGTTAATGATTGATCTTATAAGATGACTCAATATTTTTTTTTTTATTATCGAGATTTGGAAGACACAAAGCTTCCCAACAACCTCAATTATACAATTTTATTTTTTTTGTGTGTCTTTTTTTCCCAACATCTACTTATTAAACAACTATTCATACGTACGTTTTCAAGGGTGTCTGAATCTACCTGGAAAAATGAGGTGGGATTTGTCTTAAACACGTAAATATGTATCCTAAATTTTGTTGAGGAGATAAAAGGGATCGTGTTCAATTGATGATTCGTACTCATCATTAACCATATAAATGGAATATATATATATATATATATATATATATATATATTATATATATATATATATATATATATATATTATATATATATATATTCAATTTGGTGTCCGATATTATATTAGAGCCCAACTAAATTTAAATTCGCGTCAAAAAGTTTTACGGCAAAACGTTCCCTAACAAGAGCGATTCAGTATCCAAGGGGACTATCTAAGACCTCTTGATTAAAAATAAAGGAGCACTTACCACTTTATCACAACTCTTGCTAGTTAAAATAAAACTTGTTAAGATAAACCACTGGAGCATCTAAGATGTATTCAAACGAATTTTAAGAAAAAAAGAATTTCAAATGAATATTTTCAAGTGAAACAATTACTATTATAGAATATATATAAAATATAAAAATGTGTCATTCTTTTTGGACGGACTAAGAAAAAGATTATATAAATTGTGACAAAACAAATAATAATCTAACATGAAAGGTTATCAAAATGCATAATACATACATGCACGCGGTATCTTTAATTTGCCTCTAGTTGAATATGTATGCCCTTTAATTTTGAGTATGTATAAGTAGACTTAAATTTGCATAAAATTAAACTAAAATACATATATATCATATATGCCAATTGATGAGATATCTGTTGAACTTATGTTTTATTTATTCAATCTTATACAAATTAAAATATTTATTTATATATATATTATAAGTTTTTAACTTTCAACTTGTGAAGATATATTTTATTGTAGTAAATGCTAGAGTCTAGCTACCAACTTGTCACAAACATACAAAAAGGGGGAGACCATTTCAAATAGTGGACATGAAATGTATAGATTCGATCACTTGCTACATATTTTACTTTATTCTAATAAAAAGATTAACGTATATATTATATTAAATGATGACCATTGACGACGTGCTTTAAGAGTCAAAACATTGCAGAATTCTCTGTATCCAAATCTTTACGTACAAATCTTTAGCTAATGTCTACATTCAGTTTTCCCCTAAAATCATAGAAAATATAACGTCTTTAATTTATATGACTAGACAAATAGTATATATCTATATTTAGTAACGTTTTGGCTTTAAAATTGTAATTCTACTCATTCTAAAATGCAAGAATAGAGACATTAATTATTAGAAAGTTTGAAATTATTTATTTTATTATTTAGATTTTAGTAATGGGAAAAGTTATTCATAAATAAACGATATAATTTACGTCAAAATAATTATTTTGAGATAACTCATTTCAGAATAACATAGTACTAACAAATGTTAATGGATTGATTTATATCCACAAAATATATAACCTTATTTAAAACTATAAATTTCATAAATCTTTTTTTCTCTCTTTCATATTACGCTCAATATTTCTATATTAATCATAATTTAGCTTTAAAATTCTAATTTCACTCTAATAGAACAATTTATATTCATATAGATATCAATACTTTACTTTTAATTTTTTCTTAGACACAATATATTAATTCAAACTACATCATATAAACTAAATTAAAAATATTATCTTTGGAATTTTTATTAGTTATTTTATTCGTTTATAAATACCTATTGACAGAAAACCATCATACACATATTAAATATTAGTTATTTTATTCGTCTATAAATACTTATTGACAGAAAAAATATACACATATTCGATGAAATAAATTGAATTGCATATAAATTAATTTATTTTTTTAAAAAAATAAAGATTGGAGAGAGAAGTCCAAATCTAAATTCAAATAATTAGAGAAAAATGAGAGGAGAGAATTGAAACACGAATTCTAAAGAAGAAAAAGGCGGTTTTCCTTCTCTTTTCTATTCTCATTGGACAAATCTTATCTCATCATCTTCATAACTAATAACATCTCACCATTTCTCTCTTCAATTTATTTTGTTTTATTATTTTTATCTTTTTTGTTTTCTTCTTAGCTTCATCCTCATCATCATCATAAAATTAAACTTAGGAATGGCCAAACGTCAATAATGTTGCTGTCATGCACGTGACTTATTTAACTATTTTTCATACAGTTCGATTCAATTTTAAAGTTTATCAATTTGATGTTATAAACTTATACATATGCTAAATTGTTATAGAATATATTAATTAATCGATAATTGATTATTTTCAATTTAATATTAATTTATTATTATTATTTTTCTACAAAAATTACTTAGAAATGAATCATAAATATGCGTCAACAGATTATGTCTTTTCTCAAAATGAATTCTAACATCTAGAAGAATAACCAGAAGTTAGAAACAGACAATAATATAAGTATAGAACTAAACTTTAACTGAAATTATTAAATCAAAATTATATATTTCAATGTAGATTATTCATCTCGATTCGATTTTAAACCACCCCTAATTACAGGTAACTTTCAAATCATTACTATCTACCTTTCAAATTCCTCATGTAAAAAGTGTCTTTAGGCTTAACCCTAACCCCTCACCCCAACACACACACAACAAATAAAAAGAAAAAAAAAGGGGAAAACGTGTGGGCGATTAGCGTGTTGAAATAAACAACGGGGACCAAATATATAGCACGCTTATTTTCCAATTTTGCATTCACTCCCCCCCCCCTCCAAAAATAAAATACAATACAATAAATATATATTATATATATATATAATATATATCTATATATATATATATATATAATATATATATTAAAGAACCTACTCAAATCATATAATCAACGATTAAATGGAACCAACTAATCAAACGTACTCAATTAGTTTATTTTGTTCTAAACTTACTCGATAAATATATCTGATATCTATTAGTACTCAAAAATGACAAATATCTCATAAGAATAATCAAAACATATAAAAATGAACTTAGATACAACGCTCTAAACAATATAATACTATTTTTAAAAACCAGTTACAGCATTTTATAGCAGTGGATATTAAATTTTTTCACTAATTGTTGGTATGAAAATTATTTTTAGGTGGTCCTAGGTTATTATTATTACGAAGATACTTACTATACGATGCATCAGGTGTAAAAACTTACTGTACGATCGTCAGGCTCAAAATAAGGTGGTGGGTCATAATTTATAATAAAATTTTGGAGACAATTTTTTTAAAGCATTTTAACTTACATACACGACAATAATAAATAACAACAGTAATAATAATAATAATGTGAATAATTTAGTCCTTCAGATATTTATATTCACATTATATACAAGTCACACTTCCAATGAAAATTGAATTAATTTCGATATATTCTGACTTATCATAATTTACTTTAACTTTTAAAAAATATTCTGGTGTACATAAAGTATCACAAAAACTATACACTATTAAATTGTTTCATCAACAGTAAAAACAAACATTTTCATATTAATATTACTATATATAAAACATATCTTTTTAAGTCACGTAAATAAAATGAACAAAATAATATTTGAATAAAATTAAAACTTAGCATGTTTGTTCACCCACCCACCCACCCCCTATAAGTGGTACAGTGTCAGCTGGGTGGGCCTACTCACTTCATGATCTGTTTGTTTGGTTTAAGCACAAAGGCCTTACCAGCCAACAAACATAGTAACATGGCCTGTATTTCATAGTATTATACTCATCTTTTCGGAACAAATTCAGAATTTAAACGTAAACTTGATTAAATTTAATTATTTTTTTTAAAATAATAATTTTATTAAAAGATTTAGTAAACACGTACAATTATAGTAAATTTGAAATTATTTAAAATTTATAAGGTTAAAATTACAACAATATATAATGATATATATAAGAAAAAGAATCTTTTTTTTATTTCCCAGGTTCATATGAAGATACATCTTCTGCCAATTTCAGTGCCACCAAATATCATTTTAATCTTTTATATTTTTGCTTCTTTCACTCATTATATTACACATATATACCATTTTTCTCCCACACGATTTAAAAAAAAGGCAATAATCCCGTGAGTCTTACATATTCTAGTACGTAATTACATAGGAGAAAAATATTTGAATCATATCAATGGGATCCACGTGAAAAAGTACAATCAATTAATTTCTACCAACAACAAAAAAAAGAGTTTATTAACAAGCAACATTTTGAGCTGGTTACTTAAATCTACTTTTAGACCGTTCTTAGAAATAATATTCAATATAACTTTATAAATAGATTTAAAAAGAGTACAATTATCCAGATTTTACACTGCTTTATGAATATAAAAATGTCATTTTCAAAAGATGCTCATGTTAATTTACTTTCTCTATTTTATTTTTAATGATTTATAACTATATAATTATTAAAGACTTTTTTTAGATATTAAATTATTTGACATAAATTAAAACTAAAAAAATGTGTGAAGTTAAAACTGGACAAATAAAATATAAGGAAAAATATACGTATGTGAATTTTCAAGATGGTTCACTACTCACCAATAAGAAATGAATATTAATACAAATTTAATCAAATATAATCCAAAGTTTTAAGTACTTACTAAACTTCATAAAGAGACAAGGTATGTGATGTATGAGTACTTGGTAGCTGCCTAGTAAATTGCACTGAATATAATGATTGATTTTTCTTCTTCTTATCACGCAAAATACCTTAAAGTAAAGTACTCTCGTACTTACATCTCTATCTAACCCCCACTCCCCCACCCCCCTTAAATACCCACCTTTTCCTACATCATTTTTGCAAAAAAAAAAAAATAATATAAAAAATCTACTTTTATATATCTCCATTTTTTGTTCTGTGAAATGTCCATAAACCATATTTCTTCAGAAACATTTTGGTGGACCAAAAAACAACAACCCTCATTCCCAAATATGTATGAGTTTAACCTCAACAACAACATGAACAACAATAGTACTAATGAAGATGATGAGTTAGTACAAAACGAAGACAAATTTGAAGAAATTCCAAGAGATCATTTGTTTGAGAAACCATTAACTCCAAGTGATGTTGGAAAGCTCAACAGGTTAGTAATCCCTAAACAGCACGCTGAGAAGTATTTTCCTCTCAGCGGCAGTAATAATAGTAATAGTAATAGTAATAATATCGATGGCGGTACTGAAAAGGGATTATTACTGAGTTTTGAAGATGAGTCTGGAAAATCATGGAGATTTAGATATTCTTATTGGAATAGTAGCCAGAGCTATGTATTGACTAAAGGTTGGAGTCGTTTTGTCAAGGAAAAACGTCTTGATGCTGGTGATATTGTTTTGTTTGACCGTCACCGGTCAGATACTGACCGGTTATTTATAGGATGGAGGCGGAGGAATATTACCTCCGCCTCCATCTCCACTGCTGCTGCAGTGCGTCATAACACTGCAGCGGCAATGACTGGAAATATTGGTGGTGGTGGTGGTGGAGGTGGAGGTGGGTGGGCCCACGTATACTACGGTGGGCATCCTTATCCAAGGGCAGGTGCAGGTCTTCCATACCAACCTGACTGTCTTCATGCAGGTATCATGTACATTATATTCCGTAAAAAAAAAAAAATTTAATCATATATAAATATTATAATTTTTCATCGATTGAATCCTTACACACTGACAGATTGGAGTTTTGTGAAAATTCAGTATACTTTCCATATACATTGGAGATAATTAATTTTAGAATTGATGTTATTATTTTTGTTATAAATGGAATATGTATAGTAGCCCCCCTCCAAAAAAAGAAGAATGCAAAAAAACTTAATTTATTTTTAATGTGAAAAGAAATGTTCAATTATACCTTATCTTGGTGGCCATACATGTCGCAAAGAGTTGTATATTTTGTCACATTGCAGAAAGATTGTTTTGTAGGTTTCTAACAAAAATGATGATATTATTTAATTATTGTATTATAATATAACAAGTGGATATAAACAAAAAAAAAAAATTGTTCTTTAGTGTTTTTGTATATCTTATTTAAAGATTCTTGTAAATGCGATAGGTTTAATCAGGAGCTACAAAGAGCTGAATCTCAGTGGATTATGATAGCAAAGACTATTCGATCACTTACATTTCCCTATTTGTTTGTGACATAAATATAGGGAGAGGAGCAATGCAGAACCAAACTACAACAAGTGTAAACAATAACACAAGAAGACACGTTAGGTTATTTGGGGTTAACTTGGAATGTGAGGCCGATGATTCATCGTGGTCAGAGCCACCCCCGACTCCAGATGGTGGTGGCTCTTCAACATCGAGCCACCACCAGGATCATGGTCGGAGTCAGGATCAAGCTAGCCAACACTATTATCAATACCAATTTCAGTATTCAAAGCCTCATGTTGCTGTTTCAGCTACTGCTTCTTCCTATAATAATAACCATCACAATCACAAGGTACATACATGCCTTAAATTATTTTATCAATGAAAAGTTCTCTTTTTTCTCTTTTTAGACTAATTAGAAAATTGTTTTAGATGTGACTAGTCTCAATTTTCAACTATGATTTTCCTGTTTCATTTACTGAGACAAATACATTCAAAAATCTCTACAGTTACCCTAAGCTAGTTTTATAATATAAATATATACTACTATATAGTAGTAATATATAATTCTAAAACTAGTATGTGCCTAACAAGTGGATTAGTTACAGCCAGATAAAAAGTCATATTAAAATCAGTCAAAAATAATAAAGTAATAAAATCTTATGTTTATAGTAAGTAGTCCTAGACTCCTAGTTGAACAAGTAATGTTCCTTTTTGGAAGCAATCAACTTTTTTTAATGCTTTTTTTTTTTAAAAAAAAATGATGATAAAACTTTTAATTAGTAGTAATTTTTAATTTTCCTTCTTTCACATTTACATTCCTTTTCTAGTTTCTAAACAAAAGTTTTCTTTTTCTTTTTTCATGTTTTTCTTTTCTTTTTCTCCTTTTCTTATACCTGTTGAGTCGTGTGAAATGAAAATACCCTGGGGGCTAAGCCTGGCATGCCTTTTAATAATATAGTATATTATCATGTCAACTATTTCATGTGACCTACTTGGTTTTTTCTTCTTTTTTATTTTATTTGTGGGGTGGGGGTGGGGGTGTGGGTAATGTGGTCCAAACTCCTATACCTGTAATTTAAAAAGCTTGAAAGGCAGCAAACTACAATGTACCTAATCATATTTATTTTATTTTATTAGTAGTTCAAATAGACTAGAGGGTCGATATGAATCACTATTTACTACTGAATTTTCCACTAAAAAATATTCGTTAATTATTTCTATAGATATTTTAGTTAAATCAATGAAAAAAAGAAAAAAATAAAGTTTTCACTGTTTCAATAAAATTTGTTCCCTCATATATTATTTTAGTGAATTGTTTTTTTTAAAAATAACTTAATAATCATGATCAATTCATTATAACGCGATATTTTTACTAATCCCGGGTGAAAAAACCTTTGTGTCTTATAATAATAATAATAGTAATAAACTATACTACTTGTTATCTAGTCAACTTTGGTAGTCACCACCAAAAATCAAGTACTACTTTACAACCAAACCAAACTCTTTGCCATTCTAGAATATCTTGAAATAACACCAAACACATCAAAGACTTAAGCTACTTTGCAATGGACCATTTTAAGCTTGGATAGTGACAATACACATATTTTATTTTTTTTTAATGATTGATTGAATCTCAATACTATTCCTTTCCCACCCCATATCTTATTAGGTTTGAAGACTTTGGGACCCTAAAATTCAAAATTAGGTTTATACAAATAAAACTACATCTAGTAAGTTTCCAAAAGATAATGCTTAGGCTAGTTCAATATAATCTCCATTTTTTTTGGTTTAGAAAGTGACAATTCATTATTAAAGTCAAATTCTCCTTTATCTATTTTCTAATAAAGGGGCTCTGACTAGAGGTCCAAAAATAAGTAGGAGAGTAGTGACATTCTCACTGCAATAAATAAAAGATTTCACAGCAATAATATAAGTGTCATTATATTATATTTAGTGAAATAATATATATGGATATTTATAACAGTCTATACAGATATCGCTAAGAAATTAGCGACTTTGAATGTAATGATAGTACTTTTTATTATTACGAAATGTCTCTTTTGTTGTGGTATGTTTAGAATCAACTTGAAACACATGTCTTGTTTTTGTTAAAGACAGAAAAGTTTAATCTATTTATAATAATATAATCTCCTTTTAATGATGCTTTCAACCCTTTTAAACATGTATTTAATTCTTGATTCTTCAAATTGAACCTTTGCAATTTATTTGTAACTGGGCCACCAAATAACAAAAATGGTCCACTGCTGGTATATAGTATTTTATTAAAAAAATAAATTATTTCTATAGTTTTTGAATGCTCAAACCTCTATGAAATAAATGATGGGATTGCTAATAATTATACTGTATGGTTGTAACAGGATATGAATTTCTCAAGAGATGTCAACCAGATGAGATATCACCAGGGATAAGATCTGTAGATTTGACAACCAGGATTGACTATTACAGGCACTTGGAATTTATTTTTATTTTTTTCTTTAAAGAAAAAATTCTTGAAAAAAATAGGAAAAGAAAATCCAAAAAGGGTAAAAATCCCAGATTTTCTGGCAACTTTCTCCCCCTAGAAAAAGGTAGTATATATCACAGAACTTTTAACACCTATTCCAAGTCCACAGGAAATTGAAAGAATGAAAATATTGGAGATGAAACTTTGAAAGAGACTTTAGGGTGTCTGTGGGTCCATCAGATTATAGCTGACGAGATGAAAGAATATATTTATATGGTCTATGTACACTCTATCCTCCGCGCACCCCACTTGTGGGATTCTGTCGGGGTATTTTGTTGTATTTTGGTTGCTACTGTGGAGATTCTGCCTGAAGATTTTTGTTAGGGGGGTTCATCATAATCATGACAATTGACCAAAACTGAAGGATAGTAATAGTGAGAAGAAGAAGAAAGATGGTTCTTTTACCAAGTGGTGATGGTAGTGGTAGTGGGTGGTGGACTTGTCTTGTTATTGATGATAAGATGGATGTCTGTCAAAGCCCATTAGTCATTTAGGAGGACAAAAAATATGTTCTTTGCCAACTCTTGAAAGGCAACTAACAGTTTAACTGCTTTTCTTTCACATGTTGATGCTATGGCAGAATACTTTTTGTTCAACAGTAGTAGTAGTAGTTTGTATATGTACATTGTACTTTTGGTGTTTTCATGATTCATATGAAAATCTGAGGAAATGACTCATCAATCTTACCTCTGTGAATTGTAAGTTTCATTTGTAATCAACAACCAGATAATCGATATCTTAATAGTTCTAAATCGATAATCTTCAAAACCAAAACAACTGAAATGGGGCGCTATTTAAGAGTATATTTGTAGTTTGTATTTGAATATTCTTAGAAGTCTCTACTTGTCATTTATCACTGGCACCATGACTTTGCTGTTTCTAAACATTTTCTTATTTGCTAAATCTCCAATTACATCTTTCTAAGGAAGCAGTTACTATTTTTATGTTGTCTTTGGAGAATCCTCACAATCATTTTAAAGTTGAATTAGGTCCAAATTCCATTTTTTTTAATCCCCCAATGCCTACTCAAAGAAAAGATGATTCCAATACTGTCATTCTATTATGACATTAGAAACAGTCCTATATTTCACATTTTCTAGTGTTTTATCAAAGATATACGGGTTCATTCATGGATTATCCAGCAAGCAATAACTCCAAAAAACAGGAACATTTACGTTTTAGGTAAACACGTTTACTGTAGCTGGATCGTGAGATATGTGTCCATGTTTTTCTATGAAATTCTTGCGGAGTAATAAACACTTACTTTGGGAGAATCTGAGAACAAAGGCACCGCAAATGAAACATGAAGACGGCCATGTAAATCACTTTCCATATAGCACAGGCTGCAGGCTTTACATTCTGGTCACAAGTCCAAAACACAAGTTGCAAAGGAATTGGTAAGAATATAACACTATGCCTAGTTGAATAAATTAACCAAAAGATGAAAAGTTAGATGAGTATTAGTGTTACTTTTTTGTGTCAACAGTGGACCATTAAGCATCAAGAAAAAAAACGATGCCCCATTGACTTCTTCTAAGGACTCACAGCAAGATTTTAGTGCTCCTACAAGTGGGAGAGTGTCACTAGATACACATACAAAATAGAGGTGGTGGGTTATCAAAAGATTGAATGGACTCCTCTTGCAACAATAATCAATCATCACAGTTACAAAACATCTAATAACAGAATGGACCATTTTCTTCCATTAGTTTTCCTCAAGCTCTACATTTTGTAGTATGTTCTTTACATTTCTACATGCAAGTGGATCAAATTGCGTCGTTTCAATCAGATAAACACAAAAGAATGTACCTAGACAACATTTGATAGAATAATCGAATCACATGACTTGGTATTCTCCAAAATGGTATTGGCAACTATTTCACACATATAATAATTGAAGCTAGCAGTTGAGACTAAGGCAAAAATCACAGTACATGCACTAAAGAAACATAGAATAATTCCTGATTCAGTCTTATGTAGGATCCACGATGATGATATGACTATAATTTATCGGACATGGTAGAAGATTCTTATTACAATGTGCTCAAAATGAAGACCCATGTGCTTGACAGATTTCAATCAAGAGACAAATTCCATGACCCCGCCAACATATACCTAATAAAAACACCCACAAACAGTCACATATGGGTCCAGAACAACAAGTGCTGAAACTATCCTAATGGAAAGCTGATGGCACATCAAATAAAGATGGCAAGAGATGAACGAACTTTGTCAGAGGAGGCTCTAGACACCGAGCAAGACACCTCGATGATAGATTCAAGGGCTAAATCATTATATGCTTTTGCTTTAGAATCTGCAGCACATACTATGTGGAATAAAGTACCAAATAGAAGTCAATATTTGGGTGGAAGTCATTTTCAACTATCTTACATCCATTCCTGGCTCACCTACCTGTTTCGGTCTAGTCCTGCCTCCTCCATCCAACCCTGAAATCAAACTACAGATTTAACTTCAAGCCACCAAATACTCCAAAAAGCAACTAAAAAGCTCAAATGACAACTCCCTTCCCACATGCATTTGGTGAGGGCACACATTAGATAGGCTTATGCATTTCCTGGCCTTACACTTTGAGGTTCAATTGATGTCAAGCCAAATCACTTTTACAAACGAGAGCCTCTATGAGTTGAACCATTTGCGATGTAATTTCCTTCCCCCATTTGCCCACTACATACTGAAAGCAAACCAAAACAGCATCAGTAATTATGCAGAAGTCCAAAGGTCAAGTTCGTATAGAGTATTTAAGAGAATTCACAACTTGTACTTTAGAGGCCAATATTGTTCTTTGGCTGCATAAGTGTCCTTATGCAATTTAGCGTCCTCGTTTTTTCTCCATACTTGTTGCATATCTTCTTGATATCCCACTATGAAACCTTTAAGTGCATCTTTATATGTTGACGCTCTTGTCATGTAAACACGCTGTAATGCTGGTCGTAGTGTCTACTGTCTCCATTTCACCTCTTGCATCCATAGCTAGGCTAGAAGAGATGTCAGAGGTTCAGAACTCAAACTAGAAAAGATTCGATTGGAGTTAACTACTCATTGAAGAGACTACAAAAGAAGTCCAACTAATTTATAATAATATTGTATTAGCAAGTATGTGCTACAAGGCAGATTGGAAGAAATAGAGATTCAGAATATGGTTACATGCGTTTCTAGTAAACTCTCACAGGGTGTATTATATCCAGGATACAGTTAATTCTTGCAGTTCTTTTAAAAGCAAACTATAACTTTAATATTTAAGACTTAAGGCACTCACTGACCAAAAAGCTACCCGATCGTTCATACCTGAAGACAAATTAATCATAGAATGAGAAGCAACAAAAATTCATGTAAATTCAGTTTTCCGTCCTCTAGGTTAACCCAGTGTTTTGGACGGCGAGGGGCGACAAGGGTCTGCCTCGCCACGCGGCGAGGCGCTTGCCTTTTTGAATTAAGGGGCCAATTAATACCAAAAACTAAAAATATTTAATTGCATATATAAATATCCAAAATCTTAATAGTAATAACACATATTAGCAAATATTCAATTCAAAAACCAATAGTAGATACTAAAAAGTCTAAAACTTTAAAGACTAAATAATTCAAAATACAATACTAAAAAACTTTAAATGTCTATTCTTCTTCAAAACTATCCAACTCTTGAAGAAAAGAACTCAAGAAGAACTGAAAAGATCAAAAGAAGAAGAAAAAAAAGAGGTATACCTCAGGTCCTCAGTGCAGCAGCAACTTGAAGATGATGGATAATAGGAGAAGAGACGCGACCGGCAAATTTTGACCATAGAAGAGATCGCGAAGGGAAGAAAAGTCGGGGAGAAGAGATCGCGAGGGGAAGAGGAGTCGGGCAGCAGCAAATTTTGAAAATAACCAAAAAAAAACTAATTCTGACTAATATTGTCAAGTCAAATCTTTTAAAAATATTTAAATAAAAAAGGCAGCGCCATTTTTGTCGCCATTAGCTCGCCATACCTCACCATGGGTCGCCTCGCCTCAGTGTGGAATGGCGAGAAGGGCTCGCCTCACCTCTCCTCTCGCCTTAGGCGAGAGGCGCTCGCCATTCACAACACTGGGTTAACCCAGCTTTTAACTTTAAGTCCTGACTCACTCCCTACTCAAAGTTGTTACAGATGAACTAAAAGAGTATATAGCAGCTGCAGTCCTCTATATAAGTCACTTCTAACAGTCTTAGTAGATGAAATAGGAGAATGAACTCATTGTAATTGTCTTCTTCTATTTTTCAAACTGAGTCAGCTTGCACTGGAGTGAAAGCCTGTGTTACGATTAATTGAAAAAAGAACTCTACACTCACACCGTGCTTGAGAGCTCTCGAACAAGATGATTTGGAGGCAACTTTCTCTGTGAGCTTTTCATAGACAATATGGCCAGCGGAAGCCTCCACATAAGGTTACTCAGCCCCCTAAACTCCCGTAACCCCTTTTATGCCCTCCTAAAAACACCCAGGAAAAACCCACCAAGCAAACTATACCCCTTGAACCTATTGTATACCATCACGGCAAACCCACGGCTCGTTGGTCTGTGGATAAAGTTGATCGTGTGATAGTAGTTATTTTTGGATAAGGTATAGTCCTGAGAATTTATTATATGCTGTTGTTGGTAAGTTCTCTTATGGAAATACAAGAATTGTGCAAGATCATTCCTATGCAATGTGAGGTGAATTATAAGATTTTTGTGCAAATTGCAATAGACATGTTCTTATTCGATTGACATTGCTTTAAAATTATGTCCACTTGTTGTCAAAGCGTGCTTAGTGTCTCAAAACCAAGGATGGTTTCTGTCGAATGTGTCATCATACGTGGGTTCCTTGGTTTGATTCGGAGAAGAAACTTCCATTGCCTCCTAAATTTCTTTGTAAAGGAATCCTAGCTAACTTGCTCCATCAATTGGGAAGTCATTACATGTTGAAATGGCAACAAAAAACAAAACAAGGCCAAGTTATGCGAGGGTAAAAGTTGAAGTGAATTTACTTGGTGAATTCCCAAATGTGCAAATTTAAATTGGTGTGGTGAGGCGCTACTAGAGAGGTAAGAACGAAATAGATAACAGTAAGCAGAATTATATGTCTAAGCATTGTAAAGAACGCAAATTACAAGGGCGTAATATTGTTGTCGAGTCTTACATCCTGAATTAATTGAGGAGACGCAAGGAAATAATGAAGGCAACTGTGATGTGGAGAACAATGGGAAAAGTGTGGAACCAATGACAAAGGGAAGGCTCCTCCCAAGGTGTTAAAGAGTGGATAAGCTGTAAGGAACGTGAGTGATAAATGGAGATGGCAAGAAGTTAGAAGTAAGAAATTTAATGCCCATAGATCTCAATTCTCAAGAACAAAATTCATCGAAGGATGACAATAAGGCTTGTTGGAGTCCCACATCAGAGGGATAATAAGCACCTTGTCTCGTCATATGGTCTTGGGCAGTTCTCCCCTCAGGAGGTAGCTTTTGGGGCAATCCCAATTCATTGTTCCCAATGATGAGACCCAGCCTTATATTGTCCATGCTCCAGATGTCCAATCATGGATGTGTGGGGGGTTCAAATCCCATCCTAATAAAGGAACTATGGTTCCTACACAAACTGGGAAACAATTTGCAGCACTTGTTGATGAAGTGGAAAGCCAAGATAGTGATGCAAATTGACAGCATTGGTGGAGGTAATTGATGCCTCAATTAGAAAGTGGAAGGTTAATCCTAATCCTACTGGGATTCAATTGCGGGGAAGCTAAGGATTCTAATCCTAAAGAGCTGAAGTTGTTGGACATGGAGCGGGGAAGACAAAGAATAGGTGCAAAACTCAAGATTTAATGATGAATGCATTTTCAAGAATTTAAAGGACCTATTTTGGAGGTCACACACTTGATCAAGAAGGAGCCACATCATGCTCCTTAGCTAATATCTTGTAGCTTGGATGATACTCCACTTAGAAGATCCTTTAAATTCTTGAATTTTTGGGCTAAACATGAGACTTTCCCTGACTTAGTGAGGCAGCATTGGAGGACATATGTACAAGGGATTTCTTCATCATCTTTCATCACAAATTGAAGAATGTTAAGCAAGCTTTGATAGGGTGAATTAAGGCCACACTGGGGGATACTAATAAAGTCATGAGGTTCAATGAAGAATGTTAAGCAAACTTCCCATATTTTCTTACTTCCAGTTGTTGCTTATGTCTTCATATGTTGTGTCTTTGCTTTCTTTGAGTTGAAAGTCTTTCAGAAACAACCTCCTCTCTAACTAACAAGGTAGAGTAAGGTCCGCGTACACTTTAACCTCCCCAAATCCCAGTTGTGGGGACCACACTGGGTATGTTGTTGTTGTTACTTACTATTGTATTGGAAAAGTTTCTCTAGCCATTTTTCTTTCAGAAATGAAGTTTTAAATTTTATGTAATTGACATGATACCATAACCATTCAAGTTCAAAGTATATACAATGTCATTCACATAGATAATTTGAACGGAAATCGGATTCTTCAATACAACATTCCTCTATAATTTTGTTCCCCAAAAAATTGAGAATATTTGTAGTCTTCACAACTAAAATTGTGTTAAAGTCAAATAATTTGTCCTAAATCAATCAAAGAACTAACCTTGGAAAAATTAGTGATTTCTTCACTTCTTGCAATTGTCATCCATTCCCTGTCCAATTTGCTTGGTGGAGCTGCACATTCGAAAATCATCTGGTGCAAAATAGAGGCAGATAAAAGCAGAAGGAGATCTCACCATTTGTATTCAAGTACAGGTCATAACAGTCAGGTTCTTCTGCATCAATGTAAAACATACTTTTTTTCTTCTTTTTTTTTTCTTGAAAAGAAAGATGATAACACATTATCAAATGCAAATCCAACAAAAGTCCTTCCTGGTTATAGAGTACACACTATACAGTATAAAACAGAAGGTGCAAGTACATTTATATATGATAATAAGGAGTATCTAAACCAAAACACTTGTACATGTGAAGTGTACATAATGCACAAGTATTTAAGCACATAATCTTGTATTAAAGCATATGACAAAGTTCATTTTCTTTTTCTCTGTTAAAGTTACACACAAAGTCCATCTTTCTGCTAAGCCAGCTTCCTGTGAGTAAGCCAGTGCTAAAAAAATGGACCAAGGAAAAGCTAAATATTCATTGATATAGATGCAGTGCCAATTTCTGTCAATTGTAGCGGTGACTGGTAAGCACTTCAATTAATAGTTTGCAGGATTTCTAGAATAGGAAAATGCTTTTTCTTTAGAGTAAAGACTCTTCACTTGATTCTTTCGGCCAGCTCAGCGGATGAGTGGCTGTATTAGACACCTCTTCATCTTACGGCTAGTGTGCTATTTGAGATACTTGAAGATGGGTGTAGCGATAGAATGTTTTGAATCAATAATTCCTTAAAAGTCCTTGGTAGTAAATATAATACAGTTATTCTATACATGAGGCCTTAGCAGTAGTAAGACTGACTTAAAGTATGTAACTGATAAGCAGACTTTTTAATATTCGAATCTGGTTTACAAATAAAAAATATTGAGATCCAAATGACATCCAAAGTTATAAATTACCCAGGCAAGTTCATAACACCCTTTCAACATCTGATGGTATGAACATATTATTTTGCTTTACATCCCACAAACAATACAACAAGAAGGATTCAGTCAAAGGCAGTCATATGAATTTTATCAAAATAAGAGAAGATAAGAAGAGTTCAAACATAGCGTGACTAACGAGTTCAATCTAGAATTTTATTATGGAAACACTTACACCTTTCATCTGGAAACTGATTCTTTACATCTATCATCATTTCAATTCCTCTAAAAACATAGTTATGAGCTAATTAGCATTTTCATCCAAATAACCGTATCTTAACAGTTAAGACGCTCCATTCGTAATATCTAATAATCTTCTCGAGTTGGTTTTGATGCATTTCATATAACAATTTGCTCATGAAACAATATATACAACTAAACAATGAGAAGTTCTTCCAAGTTCCAACTAATAAAAATACCTACTACAGATGCACTTTCACTTGCAGTATGTCTAGTATATCAGTCGATAGATTAGCAATACAAAAGCTAAACATTCCATACCTTGTTTTAGCAATGCAAAAGCTAATCAGTGACCATATCAACACCACATAGAAAAGGTCCTTCCCACCAGAAGCAATGCAAAATCCACATGCGGATTCAGCCTCAATTATACACAAATATTAACCAATTATGTTGAAATCATAGCTTCGCCTCTACTGAATTCCCACTTAAAACAGCATTATGAGAAGCCTGACGAAAAAATTCATAATCAACCGTTACTTTACAGTATTAGTTTGCTAACGCAAACACAATATGAGAATTCACAATCAATGAAAAACATTACTATTAACCTAGAAATACAATTGACGAAGCTTACTACCATAGTTTTCTCGATCCATAGATGAAACTGAACCATCGAAAAAGCAGAAACGCCCGCACTTCAGATCTTCCATGCCTGAAAATGCACGTACATACATATAAAAAAGTTATCAAAAATCAAGCTCAGTTATGGTTTGAGTTTCTCTCTCGGGCAATTTATCAAACACCTTATGAAATTTGCAACTCCAATTTTTCTTCGAAATAACTGAATTCGTATTCAATCCGATAGCTCCTCCCCGCAAATATTATTTGTAATACTACTCGTGGCGGAATTAAAATTTTTATAAAGAAATAAATACACAAAGAAATTTTAAATTTTTAATTATATATATAAAGAGTGTAATTTTCCATGAAAGTTCATATAAATCCATCAATTTTATTTGGCTTCGTCCTCATCTTGCATGCACCTAGACTATAGACATATTTGTTCAACGATATAATACATAAATGTGTCTTTTAACTTTATTTTAAATTATATTTATGCCCTTCAATTTTAGATATGCACAAATATACACTTAAACTTGTATAAAGTTGAATAAATAGACACACATGTTTCATATGTCATTTTTTGTCCTACGTGTATTGTTTCATATATGATTCATATGTTTATTTATTTAAAAGTTGGATAGTTAAAGTGTCTGTTTGTGCATTATGAAAGTTGAAGGTAAAGTTAAAATTTGAAGTCAAATTTAGGGTCTAATATATGTATTATTGTCTTGTCCAATTGACACATTTGGACTAATATCAGTTGAGACTATGTTTTTAAAATATATAAAAGAAATTAATAAAAGTCGGTGATTCTAAATGCTTGAAGAAATATATAAATTAAAATTATATTTTATAAAAATAGACAATTAGAATGATTATTTCAAATAATTGATCTCACTTGCTTCTCATTTTACTTTGTTTTTATTCATTAACAACTCGTCCTTCTTCTCTTTTTCAATAGTTACAACTAACATTCGAAAGAATTTAGTAGGTGAACAGGTTCTTTAAAACTATCAACATTGTTCTAAATACTTTCTTTCTTAAAATTTTAAATATTTAATTTATATTAAATTCAAAATTTTCTATACACATAATTTTTCGAGTATTAAGATTCACCAATCTTTCGATTTATTTTATTTTATATATTTAAGTATAGTCATTTTGTTAAATAGTTAACTTTTGTTAACTTCAAAGGCTAAAGCACACTCTTCAAATAATTAAAGGTTAAATGTACATAAACCAATAAGACAAGGACAAAAACTGAAATGATGCAATAATAGAGAGATTAAAATCACCGTTTTTCCTTTTTGCACAAATGCAATTAATTTACATCATATGCAATTAATTTTATTGTATTAACCTTTAGTATTATTGATTTAATATTATTTTACATCAATTAATCATAAGTTGTATAATAAATCAATAATTAAAGGTCAATACAATAAAATTAGTTGTATATTTTTTTGAAAAAAAAGAAGAGAAAGTAAATAATATTATATTTTTTATCCATTAGAAATATCAAATACCTCAAAAGTCTTCTTAAATATAGTTGATATGTCATGTCATTAATAATCATTTTTAAAAAATATTAGACCTATTTAATTCATCAAACTTATGTCTCTAAATAAATATATAAATTACATGAGAATTTATGAAGATTATAAGAAAAGTAATTTAAAAAGTCTAGTAACATTATATATTGTCACCGAATGAAATTCAATGAAAAATCTCTGTGTGCACTTTTACCTGATAATTTTAAAATTCCTAACTAAATTTTTTGGAAATTTTAAAACAATTTTTTTAGTAAAAAATATTTAAATAAATCTGTATGATTGACAAAAAAAAAATGGTAAGAAAGAGAACATTATTATAACTTTTTTCTAATTTTATTAATATTTGTTATTTTTTATTTTATATTATATTATATTAATTATAAATTTTCATACAATTAAACATCAATAAATAAACTAATAATTAATTGAATTTACTTATTTAATTCATAATATACATATTATATGAGATTAATATACTGATAAATAAAGATCAAAATTTTATTTTCTATAAAT
The DNA here is from genome assembly GCA_027705065.1 of Solanum peruvianum. Lineage (NCBI taxonomy): Eukaryota > Viridiplantae > Streptophyta > Magnoliopsida > Solanales > Solanaceae > Solanum > Solanum peruvianum. The sequence continues at coordinate 3,652,756 of JAKWJD010001763.1, forward strand.
ATTATTCACTTACTATTTTTCTTTTAAAAAAAAAGATATTGTAAGTATATATGGATTTCAAAGCACCCAAATAATTATTTTTAATAATTAATCGACCTTTAATATTATTGATTAATTATACAATTTATAATTAATTGAAGTAAAATTAGCGTTCACGAGTGATTTGTATATCAATATTTTTTGAATGTATGTGTTTATTAGTATTTAAAATTGATGAGATTATAGTACGTTTTAAAAACGCATTCTGCATAACATAAACAAATAAAAAGTTTAATTATGATAAAAGATTTTAAGTATGAAAATTTATTCTTAATATTCACGAAATGACAAATATTCATTATATATTATGCTTTATAGCTTTAGTTTTGTATATTTATGATTCACGCCTACAATCCTTAAATTTTGCTATTTGATTTCTAATTATGAAAAATCAGAATTTGTATAATTCAATTCCTAATTGTATATATTCAAATTTTGTATACATATACTATAGTTATTTGTATACAATTTGTTGATATATTTGATTTGTACAAGTTATGAAAAATTTATAATAAATTACCTTATTTGTATTTTATATTTTACAAGCAAAAATATACATAGAGTTTTGAAAAACTCCTATGGTAAAGTGAAATATACAAATAAAATTCTGAATAATTCCTAAATGTTTAAATATAAAATGTTTATACTTATCCTATTTATATATTAGAAGCGAATTATACAAACAAAAATATCAATAACAAATAATAGCTATAAAACATGATTAAATTTAATCTTTGTACTATTTATGAAATTGTCCTCTCTAATTAGGTCCGTGTAAGCATGATCAACGAAGTTATAAATCAAGCTTTATCTTTTTACTATTTTCCATCTATTTAAACTACTTTTTGTGTCTTATATAATAATAATAATAATAATAATAATAATAATAATAATAATAATAATAATAATATAATAATAATAATAATGAGTATAATAATATACTATAGCCAAATTTTGGGGCAAAAAGATATTTGTTCCATCGTACATAAGGATATATTATACAATATTCTTACCAATTATGTCATATATTAGTGTCTTAATTAGAAATTTTCCTTAATAATTATGTCATATGTTAGATATTGCATTAATTTCCAAATTACTCCTCTCAATTTATATTTTACTTTTCTTTTTAAAACGTAAAAAAAAAGAACATTTTTTTAATTGGTAATTATTTAATTTTAAAATTTCAATTATATCCTTAAAGAAAATAATTTAAAGACACAAACTTATTTCATAACATAAAATTGTAATTAACTCCTTAGTGATATTTAAGGAAGGCATATTTGATTTACGCCAAAAAAGGAAATAGTATTACTCAATACTCTTATAAATTTAATTAGAGTATAACTAGGATTCTAATTTTCTTTTTAATGTCTTTTCCTATATCTTAATTTGAATGTTTATAAAGAATTGACTATTCACAAAATTTAAACTCAAATCAAATTACATCATATAAATTAATATTGGAGTAATAATTTTCCTATCATCATTCATTCTCCTTTTATATACATAGCAACAAAACATACCTTTTTAATATATTTTCTCCTCTTCTCATGGATCTCCCACCACTTTCTCATCAACAAGAAAACAACAAGAATAATAATTTCTTGTTAAAATTTGTAAAGAAATATATGTATCATGTATTATTTTTTCTATTTTTATTCTTTTCTTCTATTCTTTTCTACAATTTACTAAGCCCACTTTATCATGACCCTCTTGTAATTAGCAATATTGGTTTTTTTGCCAAAAATTCTACTTGTGATTACTCTTATGGAAAATGGATTTGGGATGAAAAATATGTTATTGATCAATATAATGAGAATTGTCCATTCTTGGATCCCGGTTTCCGGTGCCGGAAAAGTGGTCGCCGGGATATGGATTACCGGAAGTGGCGATGGCAACCTCAACATTGTCATCTTCCAAGGTAATAATACTAAAGTTTGGTTGGAAATATTTTAATTTAGGTTTATTACTATTTGCATATATGTTCCATGCTTTATTATATTCATTTTTAAAGAATACCTTTTTTTTTTCTCTTTCTTGTATTGTTTTCTTTGTTATAATCGTAATGTCACATTGACTAATTTCACATAGTAGGGTGACCAGTTGAACACCATTTGTTATACCTTTACCACAAGATAGTAGCGTATCTGAAGGGTGATCAGTTGAATACCCTTTGTCATACCTTGACTAGTTAAACAAGATAATGGCGTACACTGGTGTACATGTAGTAAAGGAGGGTGATCAGTTGAATACCCTTTGTCATACCTTGACTAGTTCCACAAGATAGTGGCGTACATGTAGTGAAGGGTGATCAGTTGAATACCCTTTGGCATAGCTTGACTAGTTTCACAAGATAGTGGCGTACATGTACTGAAGGGTGATCAGTTGAATACCCTTTGTCATACCTTGACTAGTTCCACAAGATAATGGCGTACATGTAGTAAAGGGTGACCAGATAGTGACTTACATGTAGTAAAGGGTGACCAATTGAACACCCTTTGTCATAACTTGACTAGTTCCACAAGATATTGGCGTACATGTAGCAAAAAGGGTGGCCAATTGAACACCTTTGTTATAATTTTGAACACTCTTAATGAAATTTCTAGCTTCACTACGGCCACCCGTAAAGGCTAAAAATTACATGGGAAGAAACCTCCTAATGTTTTCTCTAATGGGATTGAACTTAAAATCTCATGGTGTACAATCTACTTCTTTGATTGAGTTACAAGTTGTGCAATGTTAACCTTTGAAGATTTCTTAGTTTCGTTAACAAGAGATGAATATAATAATAATTTAATGGTGAGAAAGACAATGCATGTATTGTGATATATATTTCTTGAACTCCTCACGTTCCCTCAAAATAAATCTAAATATTTTTTTCTTTCATATATACTAAAAGTGTTGTGGAATTTGAAAAGGTAACAAATTGAGAAGGACTTTTAGCTACCTTAGAAGTTAATGTCAATGCAACAAATTGGCTAATTCACAAAGCAAGTGTATGTGGCTTTTCTCTTTTATGCATATATAGTGCTTTCATGTTGTTAGAAATCATGAGGTGTGGAAAAGTTGTAGCTTTATGATTACATTCACCTTGATTTGCTATGCCTTTTAACACTGAGTCCATATTAATATCATTACCAAATGAATCTTTAATCTTAAAAGTTTACTAATGTTTTGAGTGTGAACATTAGTAATTGGGTTGCTAGAGGCAACTTTGGCAATGATATTGAGCAAATCGTTCATCTGATTTGCGTATAGTTAATTCAGAGGATCATGTTGTTTGCAATAAATTTTAATGTATGAAATAATAAACTTCATAAGAAGTAATAAACAATATGGATATAGTTATGTTTCTCCCTTAATTCTTCTCTCCACATTTTCTTTATGTTCCTCTTGATCTATGAATTTTCTTCGTGATTTAATGGTTGAAATATTTGTTTGTTTATAACTTTGATCTCTTTATGAACATCCCAAGAATTTGTGAGATATTTAAGACGCCTATTCAAGCAAATATATTATTCTTACACGTGAAATTAGAATTTGATATAAAGTATTCATCAAGAACCCTAACTAAAATTGAACTCATCTGGTATAATTCCGTATAGTAGAAAATGGACCCAAGGACTAACATTTCAATGTTGCAGGTTCAATGCAAAGGATTTCCTCGAACGTAGTCGAAATGGTCGAATAGTGTTTGCTGGAGATTCAATTGGAAGAAACCAATGGGAGTCAATGATATGTATGTTAGCACAAGGTGTATCTAACCAATCCACCATATATGAAGAATTTGGAAACCCCATAACCAAACACAGAGGTTATCTCTCTATGAAATTTCAAGAATACAATCTTACTGTTGAATATTACAGAGTACCTTTCTTAGTAGTCGTTGATCGTCCTCCCGCGAATGCATCGAAAGAAGTGAGGGGTGTGATCAGGCTTGATAAGCTGCATTGGTATTTCACAAAGTGGGTTAATGCAGATGTAATTATATTCAATGCTGGACATTGGTGGAATGAAGATAAAACTATTAACATGTATGAATCCCAAGTGCTTTAGCAATAATCACATATATCTGGATTCTTTTGACCATAAGAACTTCAGCAATCACTAACATTACACAAAATGTATTGCAGGGGCATCCATTTCCAAGAAGGAACAACGGTGAACATGACGATGAATGTAGTGGAAGCTTTTCAAAGATCATTGAATACTTGGGCGTCGTGGGTGATTCAAAATACCAAGCCTGAAAAGAGTCACATCTTCTTCCGCAGCGTTTCACCAGTACACTACAGGTAAGTACTTTGTAGGAACTAATCAGTTGCAACACAAATACACTATACTAAGACTGAATTTGGTGAAATTGATTTGCAGGGATGGAGCTTGGAATGAAGGTGGCCATTGCCACACAAATACAGCACCGGAAACAGACTATACTAAGCTGGAGAAAGAGCCAACCAACAATATATTCATTTCTGAGGTAGTTGAGAAAATGCAAAATACAAGAAGAAACGTGACCTTCCTAAACATCACATATCTAAGTGAGTTCAGGAAAGATGGTCACCCTTCAGAATATCGTGAACCTGGCACCCCGGCTGGTGCACCACAAGACTGCAGCCACTGGTGCCTACCGGGAGTGCCAGACTCTTGGAATGAACTTCTTTACGCCTATCTACTGTTGAATGGATATAAAACCAAGTTGAAATGAATTTGACGGTGGAACTATATGATTAGCTGTTTTCGTATGCTTTAACCTGGGCTATTCATCAGCCTTTTCAGTTGGATTCACCTCAGTTCCCATTTCCTTGACTTTCTCAAGCTGCCTTAGGAGGGCTAATCTGTCTGGTCCATATGTAGAAGGTATCTGCCAAAAAGGAAATCAACCAGTTAACACAGCAGATAGGCTCACTAAAATTGACAGGAAATTCATGATCAAATACACACCAGAGATGGCATATATCTTCGAATTCCAGCCAACATAGCAGCATGCCCAACTGCTGTAACCTGCAAGAAAAACCATCCATGTCAGCTTGCACTGTATCACGCTCCATGAGTAAAAGAGATGCAAAGTGCTGCAATCATATAGCTGGTGTGGAAGGAGAGAGAGAAAGAGCTTGAGCTTTGTTTAAATGGGCTATTTTTCTAATTGCAACAGCTGAAAGACTTCAGCTCAGAAAATGCCTTCAAACTAGTTGATTGAGCATCAACTATGCACCTATTGTTACTAAAAGCTTCACTGCACTTAGTAATATATTATACAAGCTCGAAAAACCATGACGCTCGGGGAATAATCAATGGTTTTTTAGTGCCAGTTGAAGGTCCATGTCTACACTTACAGTTGATATGCACCTCAAATTCACATACAGATCTTGGACATGCATGACAATGAAATTGTTTAAGAAAAAAGAAAATAAAAATAAGCAGAATGAACTATCTCTGTTAATCAGCCAGTTCTGTGGAGCTTAAATTTTTTTGCCTGATAAGAACAATGGATTAAAACTACTTACAGGGAGAAGCATAAGAAATCCAATAGGTACAACTGATGCCAAGTCAGTTAAAGTTCTCCGCAATGCTTGTTTCTCTTTTTCTGTCAACTCATCCCCTACTATGGACCTCCGAAGTAGCCCTAAAGCTGCAGCAACATCGATAGCGAGAAGCTGAGTTCCTTGCCAAACATCCTGGACATGGAAAATTTATTACTCAACCTGAGTCTTAATAGACAACTAACAATTCTTACTACTAACTGCTCCTGAAGATAATGTGCTGATTCATGGTTTACAATAGAACAGTAAAACATGGAAAACGTATGTAGTATAAACTCTATTTTGAATGCTTATAAGAACAATAAAGAACGAAAAATGAAGATCCGGACAATATGGAGACAGATAATCAAAACACACAAAGTACTACAAAAAGAATGAATAAAATAAGCACTAGCAATAAGAACAGGAATAAACAATTATCTTATAGTAATAAGCCCATGGAGGAACCCAAACCGAATGTGATTCCATCAATACTGATGGAAGTTCTCTTTCTTTGACAATTGGTGGAGTTAAAAGCTAATTAAATGGGTCACATGTCTATCCCCATACCCATTGTATTTTCTGAATGGTAATTCCACAAAAATTGACATATGATGCAATACATAAAACAGAAGAAAATAGATCAAGAGCATAATACCGTGCTAGTTTCTTTCAGTTTGTCCAAGGATTTCTCAATAACACTCTCCTTTTTCTTCTGAAGAACCAATTGAGTTCTTTCAGCTCCTGCAGGATGCGTGGAAGTGCGATCCACCTTCTGACATTCCTCCTAGAGTAGAATGCATCAACAATAAGCTAATAAATTTTCAGGGATATAATAAACAGATCAATATCTCAGTAACACCACTCTCTGGAAAAATGGAAATATATAGAAAATGAACTCAAAACATATGAAGCTGGGTCATGAATGACCTAGGCTGTGAGCTGGAGGTATAGAAGCAGTATCTATAATTTAAGTTACATAAGAGCACTCCATGCATCTGAAATTTCTTGTCCACAATTCAGAAAGAGATCAAGAGAGGGGATAAAAAAGGCAGATGGATGGCTGTCGATCAAACACCTGAGTCTTGCATAGCTATCTCCAGACTTTGTGCAATCTGTGCATATTGCAAAGAGTTCTATTGTTTTTTCTTTGTATTGACATTAGGTTTCAAATGTTAAGAGGAGTGTCTATACAATTAAAATTTACATGTTCAACAGCGTCCTTCAAAAACCACCAACACCCAAACCAAACTCATAATGTGAGAACTGTGGAAAATGCAACCAAGACACTTGATGAATGTGAGATTCTAACAAAAGATGATCACAGAACTATAAAATTAAAACTCCACATAGAACATAAAATAAGAGTACCAATTCTACCTACGCCTTACACAGATTAAACATGGAAGTTTTCTTCGACTTAGAAAAGAATCGAAAGTTGAAGCTCTTACATAAGAGTTTGTCCATTTCTTTTATGGGAATCAACATTAAAAAAACCTCAGCACCTGGAAAAATAGGCCATCCCATTATTTAGCATAAATTAAGATGATTATAGTTTTACCACTGTTCATGTATTATCACAACTGTAGTTACAAATAGACAGGAATAAAGATTATAGACCAACAAACCAGTTTTTAATGAATGTATTTTACTGCTTTGACAAGCAAGATAAACCATGTTCAACAAGATGGATGGAGTGGACGGATATACGTCCATTAACTACTTATATATCATCATTAGTCGGATAGTTGTCATGATAATCAGCACAGCCTACAAAGTTTATACTGAAAATGGAAGAGTAGCGTCTCAATAAACATTAACTTCACAATATGAAAGTTGAAAGAGACAAAAAGAAAGCGAAATAAAAGGACAGTGCATCTTACAACATGCTCGACACAGTCCTTATACAGCAGTTAGAAAATACCTCCTCATACTCATATTGATCAGCACTTCTTTGAACCCGCTTCTCCAGTTCCATTAGCTCACTCCTTAATAGTTCAAACCTTCGAACTTCAGTTGACTTTGAATCCATAACGCCTGTACTCTCTGAAAGTTCTTTAGAGCCATCATCACCCTGCACTTAAAGAATGATTCTCAGTGACTTGGAAGATAAAATCATCTTAACAAATTCATAGAAAGTTGAATTATAGAAGAAGTTGAATAAATGACCAGCCTAAGGAGGAGAAAGCATGTGCAACAGTTACGGGGAAGCAACTTCATTAAGGTGCAAGCAGACTCAAGAGGAGACAGTATGCAGTAAAAGGGGTTACACAAAGGAAGACATGACTGCTTACATTTTCAGGTGAACAGAATCAACCAAATAAAACGATATCTGTTCCTTGCTTAATAAATCTTCATTGAACCATGTTATTACTTGCTTTCCATAAAATTACAAAGGTTTCCAGTGATCAGTGCATCAGTTTCTGTAACGAGAAATCTAACGACAAATTCAACTGAAGTTTCCAATTGCAAAAATATTTGCCTAGTCAATAGTTGAGCAACATGGAATATCTTTTACACAGACTGAGGTTCAAACCACCCATTTCATTCACCAAACAAAAACCAAAAGCAAGCATTTCTAGCTTCTTGAAGTACTGAAACACAACAGGTGATATACATAACCAAAAGGAGAACTAGCCATGACTAATGAGCTAATCTATCACTTATGGCTGATAACAAGCATTTGAGCCTGTATCTCAACTTCGAATTGTTATTTTTTTTATAAAAGGAGGTGTCCAAGACAACTTGCTCGCACCTCGACCATTCCACCGTACTCGCTAACTCCAATATACCAGGTAACTCAGTCCATTAAAGCTTTACACATATGGCAAGAAATCACCTAATATATTTTTCTCTCTGCTAGGATTTAACCCTTGGCCCTTGGGTCTTCAAAGTTCGTCCACTTCATTGACCACAAAGCCACACCCTAGGGACATACCTTAACTTTGCATTATTTATAAGTTCCAAGTAAGCCCATTTATTTGTCTAGAGTGAAAGCTAGAGCAATATGAAGTAATATATAGTTTCTGACCCATCTCAAAGTTGCATGTGGGGGAGAGGAGATACCACTCCATAATATGAAACCGAAGTGTAAAAAAGGCAGATAAATGAATGGTGTTACTTGAGAATAAGCTCAAGTTTGGTTCTAGTGATAAAAGAGCAAAGAGAAGGACAAAATGCTCCCGACCACCAAATTATCAATTTAAGATGTAAAACTAATGAAGATGATGAAAACGGTATATTTAAGAATAAGCACAAAATTTGGCTTTTCTACGGACAGAGCAAAGGAAAGGAATACATTCTCTATCACACACCCACACAACCACAGGAAGAATGTATGCGTAGAAGAAAAACTTTTTGTAGAGAAACGGCAGTGCGAGAGAAATTAGAGAAGCGAAACAAGGGAGCAGGTACTTCCTTTTACCTTCACAAAAGATGAATAAATTGAAACAAACCTATCCAATCACTTTTGCAGATCAAAGAAAGATATTCATCATTTCACTACTTTAAAAGTATTGATAGCCATAAAACATCACTCCCAATGCACACATAATTGAGAAGCATGTTCAGTGTTCAAAATCTATGGCACTGCATTCATCTATCCATAGAGAAAAAACAGTTATAGTTGGATTCAAGTGACATATCACTGTCATATAACTGCAAATTAGATGATACATGTTGGTCAGAAGCTCTACAATAGTCTTTTAAAGGATAAAACCCCGGAAATGCCTGGAAAATTATACCATAAACTATTAACAGTTTTTTTTGTTCTTTACCAAAAACCCTTGGAAACTATATCATACAAACTATTCAACAGCTCCGGAACGTACAAAAGGATGCATAGAGGAGATCATTTGCAATCTAGAAGGAGAACTAAGAGGAGAGAAATAGAGCATGGTTAGCCACTGTTAAGCATATTACACAGTAAAATATTATCAAACTTCCAATAGTTTGAGACCCCAAAAGGCTTTTATCTTAAATTAATCACAACCCCCCAATGAAAGAACCTACTCCCTCCGTCCTAATTACTTGTCCACTTTTCCTTTTATAGTTGTCCCTAATTACTTGTCCATTTTGACAAATCAAGAAAGGAAAATTTCTTTTACCTATTATACCCTCAATTAAATGACTAATTACTTTGAAAAATGAAGAAATTTTCATCCACTTCATAATTAATAGGGTAAAATGGTAAACTCACTACGTCATTAAATATTTTCTTAATAGGTATGTCAATTCAAAAGTGAAAAGGTAAAAGGGACGGAGGGAGTAACAAATTTGAGATCAGAAATATTACTGAAAACAAGGATTTGCAAACAAACATGCCAAACTAAAAAAAGAAGCCCAAAACATACAATGGTAAAAGTAGGCATAGAGATAGTTCAAAAGTATACAATCTCATTAGGAGTCGATGATGCCTGGTCTGCTGATTTGCTAGGCCGACGACCAATGAAGCTCCATAATCCCTGTATCCTAACACAAGAATCCACAATAATAAAATTAGGTGTGTCCGGGGGGTGGGGGGATTAGCATAATATTGGTACTAAGCTTGGCCTTTATCCCAAAATAAGAAAAATAGGTGGGAATACCTGTTATTCCCACTCCTATTTTGACCATCCTTGTTGTCCTTGCGTTTAGAGAACTGTTGCTTGTCCCCACTTGATGTAGACATAGTAGCATCTTCCTCCTAGTTCATGCATACATCCAAACAGGAAACAAGAGTTAATCCCACTTCAGAGTATGCAAATTATAGATTTGTTAAATTAGGAGTGCAGAGTTTTGTCAACTATGGCACATAATTTGTCCAAAAGACTCTAAAAGATGCAAAAGTTAGCTTAATTGCCTTGTGCATGCAGGACGAGCATCCTGAAGATGATTATATGGATTTCCCATGAAAAGAACTCGTGATTTTGTGCTCTGCAAGGGATAAATTTGGTTTTCTTTTCCCCATTATGCCATAACGAATTTCTTTATTGGTCAAGATAACAAGCTTGGAACTTTTTAAATTCAATGAGTGCTTGAAATAGCAGCAGCATTGCTACATAAAGTTTTGGCTTATTTGTTGGGAAGTACGGAAACTAAAAGAAGCTTTCCACAGATCTGAACTTCATATATTACTTAACGTGTTTAGTCGGAAAGACAATCTGGTGACAAAATGTTCCCCTTTTGTAGGCACCTATCCATTTGTATGCCCTCTTATTTCTGGTGTTTCTGCTATATGTCAAGTTTCACTAAGGAAAATGATTGACTTGCCATGTGAAGCTAAGGGGGCTCAAAGCTAATTTGTAAGTAACGATGTTGACCTTTTAAGTTAGCAGCCTATCATCACTCCATTTATGTCTTTGTATCTTAATAAGTTTTTGGCAAGTTTACATAGCTGTCTATGTGTTTTGCCAAAGAAAACCAACACCAAAATCAACAGAAGAATTTTATATATTCAGTTGAAGTCTCAATCTCCTTCTTTCCCAGCAACAATTATTCGTTAAAGTAAAACCGGGGGAAAAAAAAGAGAAGGAATTTTATGGAAAATAAGAACTAAAAAAAACAGCTGTAATTCCCTCCCCCCCCCACATGTCCATTAAAAGGAGACAAAAAATGAATATAATAGTACCCACCCTCCCCAAATAAGAAAAAATCCAAAAAGAATAATTAATAGATCCTCTACCGCAGTTACATTTAAACGACCAGTATAAGATATCCAATAGTTGAATACAAAAGATACAGTCCAATTTTATGAAATGTCAGGACTGTGCAGGACAAAATCTGAGATGGAAAAAACTTGCAAAAACATTCTTCTTTTAGAAATGAATTGCAGAAGTTACCTGCTGTAGGAAAGCTGCCTTCGTTCTAAATGAAACCTCAAGAAATTCAGCCTCTTTTTTAATTCTACGAATCCTTTCAAGGTCAGAACATGCAGCTTCCAAGTGCTCCTTCTGTGAACTAGCACTTGACATATGCAGTTCTTGAAGCAATACCTCTAGCCTTACCAAAGCCTCTTCGACACTCTCCAGTGCCTAAAATGAAATGCTCATAAATTGTTATCTTCAGATCCATAATTTAATCCTTGAGATAGAGGAAAGAGGCACCTTACACTGTGTTATTGAAATCAAGGTGAAGCATTTTGATAAGAAATAGCAATTGAAAAAAAACATGACAATTGAAAGAGGTTTATTGCCTTTTACATCTTAAATCACGAGAGGAAGGCTATCTACAGTTTGTTTGAAAAAAAACACTGCATGATTACTTTTGTTTGGTATGAAGAGAACACATGAGAGGACGAACCAAGTAAAGAGGTGTTAGAGCAAGAAAACTTCATTTGAGTAATAAACCCTGGGGAAACCAATTGAAGAGCTAGGTCTCACTCCCTCCCCCTCTTTCACATAGGAAGGCTTGTGGCTTCTAATTACAAAGAAAATTATCTAGATACAACAAGTAACAAGTACCAAAGGAAGTCTCAACTACTTTATCCTCCTATCAAGAGTGATACTAATTTTGAACAATCAGAGGTCGCAACAATTCTTCTATTTAATAATAATTTTTTTGTCATTTGTTTTTTTGTAAATGTTGTGGACAATATAATAATAATGATGCTTCCTTTCTAAGGGATTGAATTTTTTGATTGAGATGCAACACCTTAGAAGTATCAAAGAATACAGATCCTAAATCGCGTATCAATGCCATTTGTCATCAAATAAAGCTACATGTTTGGTCTATGGGGAAAGATCTCGACCTGCACTTTTAAGGTGTGAGTTCAGAACAACTATAAATTGAGATTCTATCCACTAAAAGTTTAAACTATAAGAAAGTGGTCTCACGATTCAACAATACAAGTAAATATTGAGATACCATTTTTCTATAACTTGGAAATATAAGGAATAACCATATGAAAGCAGGAATTGGTTCGCCACTAGAACACATGTTACTTCTCCATTGAGGTCCTGGAAAGTAGTTGGTGGGATACTGGACTTGTAGGCTGCCATTCAATACAAGCACTTCATCAGTTTCTTCGCTTGGTTGGCAGTGAGGAGGGAGATTTTGACAGCTGGGAATTCGATGGAGAGAAGTACAACGTTGCTGGTGCTTTAGGTGCAAACATTCAGAAAAAGACGTTGATCACCTCTTATTCCTTTGTAAGATGGCTAAATAATTGTAGATTGGAACGTGTAAATGAGGCTGAAATCGTACTTCTCACTACTTCATGTGCTAGAACCACTACGAGATCAGTTTTGGGGATTAATTTTGCTTTTTGGGGCCTCTGCTAATTATATAAAGTTACAACAGCACATTATTAGTGCTGGATTTATAAAATTATCTTGCCTTTTTCAAACAAAAACTAAGATGGCTACATGATTGTGATGAGTAGTCTTGAAATGGCCCGGTGTGCAACAGACAATGTTGTGTCGAATGAAAAATGTGCTACATAGCTGAGCCTTTAGACGAAGGAAGAGAATATGTAGGTCATGGGATTTTCCCTTTAGCATTGTGAATTCTACGGAGGAGAGAAATAAAAGAGCTTTTGAGGGAACAGAAATGACTATGTATAGCATGGGAGATTATGTATCGTAGGTTCTTGCTTGTATACGGGAATTTGAGTAAAAAAATAGTTGAAGGCTCTTTATCCACTTTTATGTCCAAGGGAATTGAAGAGACAGTCTTAAAGATTATCACATCACATGAGGATAAATACAACAGAAAATGCTTCATTTCTAAGAGGTAATTATACCTTATCAAAGGAATCTGTTTCTTTCTTGATCTGTGAATAAGCTCCCACGCGAGTCCTGTCCATGTTTCAAAGCATTGTTAACACATGATTTTCATATCGCATGTGACCGAGTTTGTATTGCCATTGCATTTGACCAAAGTGCCATAAATTATTGGAATGAAATGACTATTACTACAAGCAAATAAACTATAACTATGAAAAAAGAAAAGCAAATAAGCTGGACTTACTCAGGACATTTAAATTTACTGAAAAAATCAAATAATTTAATGCACTCATATGGCACCCAAAAGTGTGGCTAAGAGGTCAATTAATTGGATGCTAAATACCTAACAGAGTATGGTTCAAATCCTAGCATACTCTGATACCATGTTAAATGGTATATCAATCCATCTAAAATATTAATTTGTTAGAGAAGAACACTTCTATTCATTATTTTAGGTTTTCAACAAGGTAGACCGAGTACAGTGCATGTAAATGGTGCAAAGTTTGTGTATGTTTCCTGAGAGATATAATTAGTTCCACAGTGACTAGGATCAAATATAGATCAGTCTATATCTGTTAACGAAAAGGAAACCTGCCTGATACCATTTACAGATGGATGGAAATAATGATAATAGTCAGAAACCACAAAAAGAGAGTAAGGGGAAGAGGGGAAGAGGAAGAAAGTAACATTTTCTCATTTAACGTACTTCTCAATTCCGAGATCCTCTCTGCACTTCTTAAGCTTGTTGTGCCTGAAACATTCATGTCCACAAATTGTTATTAACTCCTGTATATTCACTTAATTGATTGGATTTTTTTCCAGCCTTCTTACCCAGTTGAAAGGAATCTTGCTGCCTTGACATGAGAAGGGTTCTCCAGCCATTTACTATATTTAATGAAACTCTGGATCCAGTAAGAGCACACGTCTAATACTAGTGGAATGGCTTCTAAATTTGGAGGAACTTCTTGTTTACTTTTGTGCCCAGTATTACGGATAAAATTAGCAGTAATGCCTGGATAAAAAGGAAGCCAGTCTAGCTCTTCACACACAACCTATCATGTAAAGATATTTCAGCTTTATGTGCCACATAAATGTGTCCTAATGACAATTTCTTCACAAGAATGCTAACCTCCACGTACAGTTGATAAGAACTTATTGATGCAAGTTGAGGATAATACAGTACACTGCCCCCAATTAGATACCTGTTTAGAATTCAAAATGAAAAGTTGGATACAATGGAGTGTATTATCAGTATAGGCTAAGATCCAAAAACGAGGAACACAAAAATGCTTTACCTAATTAATTCTTCAATCGGCTCGTCAAGAGTATCAAATCCATTTTCAGAAAGAAAAGCCTTTGTGCTTCTTCCCAAAGCAATAAAGAAACCAAATATGGCCAGATCCTTTTCCAGAACCTGTAGGATGTATCAGCAATAAATATAGAAACTCAAGTGTGATGCACAAAATACATATTCAAGTGAAAAATGTGTAAGGCGAAGGCCTCACCTAAAGGTTTAGCAAAAATTATGCATTATAGCTTTTCTGCTTTTACTATGCCACAATCAATTTATCCTTGATAGGGGACTCATATTAGCCTCAATATTTCCTACAATATATTGATTAGTGGGCACACTTTCTCCAGGATAAGGCTCACAAACAATATTTATACATCTGTCACCATTTCTCAGAACATTTTAAGAAGCGCCAAGTGAAATGACTGCATTACATTGACATAGTCAAAATTTACCAGCCATTTATTAAAATCATTTTACATCCTTCTTTAACAGTACTAGCTACAAGAAAAACTTATAGCAAGTAATATTAGACTTGTGAATCAATGGAATGTGTATATACACACACACACACACACACACACACACACATATACATATATATATACATACAAAGTAACTTGCAGCGCACAGAAACTTACTATTTTGCTTGTTCTAGCTTATAAATGTACCACTATCAGGTCAATATTCATGAGTTGTGTCACTGAAAAAATTCGAGTAAGAAATCAAATAAGTAAAAGAGCTTTGGTCTAACCTCGATACTCTCACTTGTGGTGAGTCTGGACCATATTCTCTCTCGATCTATAGCTCGTTGAAGCTGCTTTTGGACAAGACTCACCCAGAATATAACCTCTTCAGTTCCTGATTCATTTTGTACTCTACATGCTGCAGCTCTGGGACCAAAATGGACAAGAAATTCTCTACGCAGACCAATAGGCTTCACGGAATGATAAGCCTGTCGGAGAGGAATAAATTCGACAAGCATGTCCATCAATCTTCCAAGTGTGTCTGGAACAAGAGACGAAAATTGTGTACACGACAGTTTTGCAGCACCAAGTTTCATAATCGCTGCAATGCAACTGAGTGCAAGCATAAGGAGTGATACATCACTTGCATTTCGAGGAGATAGAGATGTTTGCTTTCTGGTCCTGAACAAAGAGGAACCTATTTAAGCATCAATTAATACACAAATAGCTATGCAGAATATCAACGTATTCAATGTTCTTTCAGCAATTACATACTCTGCAGTAGCAGCAGCAAATCGCAGATCCTTCTCAAAGTAATTCACAAAGGTGGTAACCACTGCTGGAATTTGCTCAGACCAAAACCAATCATAAGCTTCAGGTTGCTTGGCTAATAAACTATCTCTAATCAAGCTCTCCAAAGGAGCAGATTGCCTTGATAAACTTCATTAACGTAACAGTACATTAGATAATATGTTTCAAATCAAAATGACAGTGGAGAGGGAAATGGGCCCTCCAAGTCAAGCGCACTAAAAATGGAAAAGGATGAACCAACACAATAAAAATGTAGGCAACAAAGTCTATTAGTCCTAGGGGCCAAGAGTTCACAATCAATGCTAGTTTATGATATCAATAGCCTCCCATGATGCCTAGATGACAGAATCGTCTAAGCAAAGGACGTGTCAAAGGACTTTTCAAGCTTCTATGCGCAAAATACTGATTCTAACTTCCATCACCAATAAAAAATCCATGAGTGACAAAATTAGCAATAGATAACATCTGGAAATTGGAAAAAAAGAAGAAGAGAGAAATAAATCAAATTTTTCAATCAAGTGACATTTATATTAGAGATAAAGAAGTTGGGAAAAGCAGCTCCAAACTAAAAAGTAATGAGAGAACATCGTACATTTTTAACTAACTTAATATAAGCATTATATATAATGATGGAACTAATTAGCTAAATACATTTGCTGACATATACCAGAACCCCCAATAAAGCATTCATCCCTATGGTTGTGGGAGGTAAACGTCAACAATCATCTGATATCCTAGGACCAATACTAGATGATGCACAAGTAAAACAAGAACTCATAGCACTGAATATCTCTACTGCTCTAATCAAAGGAAGAAACTTGATAAAGGAACAATAAAGAAGATGAGGCTTTATCAAAATAATGAAGAAAAAATAGGACAAACATAATGAAAGATAAAAAAGAAAACAGAATTCAGGTGTACTAGCTGAATGACAAGGAATTTCTCCTCAAATCCCCCTCATACTTAGAGACTGAAAGAATCCGTGAGTATCACTAGTCAGAGGCTGTCACTGAACTGGTGTCTATCAATGGACGGGCATCATCCTGAGAAGAAGAAACTTAAAAGATGTTCAGATTAGATTATTCGGAATTCTCCTCCAATGGTAGGACAATTCATTTGTCAAGATTGGCATGGCACATCGTAGATCTGGATTCCAACACCAGTCAACTGATATAAGAAAGTTGAATTTTTATGTAGCAGGAATGACTCTCATCGATGTTATAAGTTGAAATTGGTTAAATGTTCATTCAAGATCCTAGCATTAAATAGTCAGAAATAGACTAGAGTTCAATGGTGTTAGGTGGTGAGATAGCTATAAGTGTACCACATTGAGAAATGTAAAACTAGTAATATTTTTTTGAGAAAGGTTACATTTACTTCTATATATCCACAGGTATACTACATCAAATTGTAGTTCCCCTCCAAAAATTTATACTTACATCAGCCCTAATATCTTCTAGTTACAGCCAGTCAATAACATTAGAAACATCTTCTGAATTTCCTTTTACTATGTGATGATGTATAAAGGATATAGGTGTTAGATATTTCTGATATCTCCCAACTCAATTATTTCTCTCTTCTATCGCTTATTTCTCACCTGGTCTAGAACTTTAATAAGTGTCTATGCGTTTTGAATTTACCAGCGACATCTGAGAAGAGAGTCAGAGACATCCTTTGACAGAAGGCAGCTGAGATGTTTAGCCAACATAGAGATGGAAAGAAATAGATTTCCCCAGCCTTTGTCAAATCAATTCTCATCCGCTCTTTTAATGGAATAGCGGAACGGGCAGAGTTGCAGCTATCAGGAAAGGGCGATAGCCTATGACTAAAAGATCCGACTATCTATGAATGAATAGGATCAGAATGACAATCGACGAGATGAGCCTAAGAAAGATTTCAAGTTCAGAGAAGATGATTGGCATCCTCCACTTACGCAACGAAACTGAGTTGATGGAGTAGTCAGTGCACTTGAGTTAATCTCTTTAGTATCGCTTTCCTCATCATTAAAGGCGCCGCAAGGCATTCGACTAGAAGGATTGGCTCTGACTATGGGTTGGAACTAGCTCTTGGCATGGATTCTTCTTTGATTGATGGAACGGGACAGAAGAGAACCAGAACCAGAACCATATCCTCAGACATTCAGTCTTATCTCATCTATGTTGTTGCTGATCATAGTTGTACTGTATTAGATTAGTTGTCCGTCTCCCTTGCCATGTTAGAACAGTATGGTATGTAACAACACAACCTGAAAGGAAGTCATTCCTAATAGGAAGTTTCTAGCCATCTTTCTTGAGGAGCGAGAAAAGAGAGGAAATGGACTATCTGGTTTGGCCACTACATTTTATGAAAAGGTAGAGATGAATCCCCATCCGAAATATTATGTAGGCCAAAATACCAATAAAAAACTATGTTAGCCAAAACATTTTGTTGGTTTTCTGCTGGTTTGGCCACTACATTATATAATAAGGTAGAGATGAATCCCCATCCGAAATATTATGTGGGCCAAATTACCAATAAAAACTATGTTAGCCAAAACATTCTGTTGGTTTTCTGCTCCAATTATGGCGATCACACTCTCTGCAACAAACTACTCAACAATAAAAAAATTTAGCATAGTTCTCAAGAGTTTGGCATATGACATAGACTGTTTTTACTTATTAAAGTACGATTCAGCATAGCACATGCTTGCTTGTCACGGATGCCGATCCGCTTGGTGGGTTGGTGCTCAATAGATATCGGCCACGGCCTACAGTGTTTGAGTCGTAACAGGCAGCAACATCAGTTATTTATCCCCAGCACAAACAAGTTTTGGCTATCAAAATTGACTTGCCATTACCACTTTCAACCTACATATACTAACAAGTTTATAGGTCTAAAATCTTTAATTTTGCTGCATCCTCCTTTATAATTTAAAAGTAATAAAAGGAGCATTAAACTCTTTTGTAAAAGTGCCCCTTTGATGAAAATGATTGAGAGCTCTCAGATGTTCTTCTTATAGTGCCTCTAAATACTGGAAGGTCACTAAGTAGAAACCTGATCGCGGAGGCTTTATTAGGAATTGTTCAAAAGCTGGGGACTCTTCCTATAGCTCCCAAAGGCATTCCAAATTATTCTCTTTTATAACCCAGAAATCCCAAAGGTTTAACCAGTGGCGCACAGTTAGAAAACAGTGTATGCTGAGTCTGCCCCTACTTTACCTGTAACGCCACATTCTTATAGAAATGATACGATATGTTGAAAACCACAAATTATAATGGTAGTTAAAATATGTTATACATATTTAGCCAATATGCAAAAAAAAAATTCTTTCTTACTTAACTCTTCACTCCCAATCAAACACTGCCATATAACACAGATGGAGATAGTATTTATTATGCATGGGATACTTAAGAGAAAAATGTTACTGAAAATATACACATTTTAAGAAACTTAAAATGAGAAAGCATAAGAATGTTTTGACGATTAAGATTAACTTTCTTGTAAATCAAATATGTTCGCTAAGTCCTAGTTCCAACAATACGTCATACTTCTACCTAGCAAACAAATCAGAAAAATGGGGGTGCCTTGAGGAAAATGTTTCTCATCAAAAATGTATCCGCAGAAAATGGCATACCTTTGGTAGTAATTTTTTGGATCATTTCTAATATTTGGTAGGATATAAAAAGAAGTGACATATGATAATAGTACAAGACATAAGGGATGATGAAAGTGTACTATTGATATCTTTGAGTATTAAAGGCTGACCACAATACATAAATGTTAACTGAAACAAGTGATAAAGTGAGAGTTGAGATATTTGTAAAGAAAAAAAGATTTCCATCCATATGTGAGCAAAGTCATTTTTCTTCTTTTGTTGGAAACCACTTAAAACTTGTAAAACACATTTTTCACAATTTAAGGTGACCAAATAAAGAGAAATTGGGAAAGTATTTTCCAGCAAATACAGCCTATTCCCTATATGTAGTCAAAATCATCAATTATGCACCACTAGTAAGATGCAACAAGTAGAAGGCTATGCTTCTGACTCTTGGTGCACAGTTTTTACATATTCCATTAAAGAGAGTAAAATGAATTACCTCCTCTGCGTGAAAATGTTGATATCATTATCTCTTTCATCTCCTCGAGATAAAATCTCAATTGCTGCTTGCATTAGAGAGTATACAGATGCCTGAAAAGAATAACAATGAGCTCCACCATATCAGAAAATAACATCAACACAGCACAAAAATGAGATCTCAACATAAAACTACTGGTAATGGACAGAATTATAAACCTTCAGGCTTCAATAGCCAGAAATCAAAATTCCATGGTAAGTACTTTCAAATTACCTTAGTGATTCTCACCATTAAAGACCTGTTTTTCAAGTTTGTAATGGAGAAGAACACAATGCATCTAAACACTAACAAAACATGAAGAGCAAGCAGTAGAAAAATGAAGACTTCAAAAGTTACCAACCTGATAAGATAGCTCCTTGATCCAAATAGTTCTATCACCGCCCAACCAGGCAGTTGAAAACCAGGATACCCTGGATAATGAGCCTTGTTGTCTAAGTCCTAGCTCAATTACTCTTGCAGCATCATGCAGCGATTGGACAAGTCCAGAACCATTATCTTCACCTTGCAGAGATATATCTAGTTTTAGTCTCATTTCCTCCATATCACTGCTTGTAGTTGGTCTGGAACTACCATTGACCGACACCCCATCCTCAGCAGAAGCAAAAGGCAAAAGGTGTAATATCCTCGATGTTCGAGGATTAAGATCACGATTTCCACCCAGTAAAAAATAAAGTTTTGTGTGGCATCTCCTCCTTGTATTGCATTGATTGTATATCAGGTAATCCAAACCTACTACTTTTCTACTGAAATAATAGTTTCTCACTGCTTTAACTGAAGGACGTGAAATAGAAGAACTGAAATAAAAGTAACATAATCAGCCAAAGTTCATGTAACATTAGGAGAAATTGATATTGAAAGATCCAATACATCTAAGATATTATGGAAACTCCATTTTAAGTAGTATACAAATCATTAGCTAGGACTTTTTCTGCTAAACATTTACTAAATTAGTGATCAGCAATCCTCTGTGTCGATTATCGACAGAGTCTTTCAGGTCAGTTGTTATGGTCCCCTGATATGGATCTAGTTATGGGCGCTGCAATATAAAAAATGTTTTCTTCCTACGACCTATGGTGCTGATCTGTTCAGAGAGAACCTGCAATCTCTTGAGTTTGAAGTACTGAAAAACTTAATAATTTTCTGTTTATCTTTCCATTGAATTCAAATAATTGAAATACAACACTGGTGGATTAACAACCCACCTAATAACAAGGAAAATAACTTGCTACTACTACTGAAATGAGAAAGTGGAGGAATAACCTCCTAACTGCCAATAACTGCTACAGGAAAAAACTGTTACATAGAAAACAGGAAAACATAAATAATAGGACTACTGATTTAATCAACTTTTTGATTAATTTTCCATGCATAAAACTGTTGGTAGACGAGAAGGTGCTAACATCAGTGTAAGAATCTTCAACTTTCAGATGTATTAATCATCAGACCTCTTTGTTAATGTCAGGACACTACAAGTCAAGATGTCAGTCAGGATAAACGGCTGAAACTTCAAGCAAAAAAAATGACAAGTACTCAAGGATTTATAAAGGCTTGCACAAAGCCAGTGCAAGAGAACATAACTACAAATGTGTAGATCCCCAGTTGATTGCATCATCATCCTGTATAGTAACCAGGTAAGCTAGCAAAATAAGACATCTTTGTTAGGCTACGTAAGTTTCTCCACTGGCCTTCAAAGATTCTGTCATTTCTTTCAAACCAAACAGTCACCAATGGCTTGAGGGATGGTATTCCAAGTCTTATGTGATTACTTGCACATCCCATCTTTGTTCCAACATTGCAATAGCTCACTAGGGGATTTTGGCATGGATCAGGACATGCGTAAGAATGATAAAAACATACTCCACAGCTGAGTAGCAACTTTACAATGCAAGAAGAGGTGGTCAACATCTTCAAGTGCTCTTCACACAGGGACACCTACTACAAAGCTGAACTTTCCTCTTCTGAAGGTTGGAATGAGTGAGGCAAGCCTCTCTAGCCACAATCCAAGAGAAGCAGGAGACCTGCAAAGGTGCCTTGCAGAGCCAATTTTTTTCCCAAGGCCAAAAAACATGTTACCTGATTCCAGCTTCTTGTAGCAGCCTCTGACTGTGAAGAGACCTTTAGATGCCCCTTCCATCTAATAGATTCAGCCTTGTTGCAGTCTAAAGCTATGTTGCTTAGCAGCTGAAGCAAAAGACATACTTGTTCTACTTCCCAATCATTACATACCTTCTTTGAGAGAGATTCCGCCCTTGTGTTGAAACAAATTCTGCAAGTAGTACATTGTGCTGAGTTGAAATCCTAAAAATATCCTGAGAATTGCTCAGAGGAGAGTGCTCCCCCCCCCCCTCTTCTCTTTTCTTTAATAACTGTATTCCATTTTACAAGGACAAAGGAGTGAACTTGTTTGTTACACTTCAAGGATGAGGACAGTGGCAACATACTGTAGGTAGGCAATGCACTAAGAGCATTGTTGATAATAGTGACTCTACCACCAAGAGAGAGGTATTGTCATTTCCAATTCATCAACTTTTCTCCAGCTTTTCAAGAATGTTGTTCCTGATTGATAATGATTTGTATCGTGGAACTTCAGAAATAAACCCGTCATTCAAGATGTCATAAATTCGAAATCATCATTTCCGGAAACACTAATGCAGGGAAGTGCCACAAGTAGCTCGTAAACACTAGCCACGATCCAAATTAGGAATAGCAGATGGGAAGGTTAGGGAGTGAAGTGAAGAACGATCTAAGTTTGGGTGGTGCTTACTAGTCGACTCTTTATTTACCTTCTTTTTCTAGATAATTGAGAAATCTGCTTCGCCAACTTCGAAACTCAGCAGATAATGGCAAAAATACATCCATCCTCTACAGTGATCCACTTAAATAACAAACTCGGTTCACCAATCAGGATTCAACCCCGTAATATGTGCCGAACACATACCCCCCATTTGTACAACCAGTCAGGATTCATTTTCTTGAGCAGAGCATCCTTCGGAAACAGCCTGTCTGCTCCACAAAGTATGGATAGAGATAAGGTCTGCGTACACCCCACCCTCCCTAGATCCCACTTGTGGGACCACACTAGGTATGTTGTTGTTGTACTACCTTTGCTATTGAACTTGAACCAAAGCCTAAGTGTAGCACTTATTAGCGAGACTGTAACAAGCAATTCTGTTTATTCCTAAGCTCATTATATCTCACCACTGGAGTAGACAAAGTAAGAGATTCATGTTTTCCTACAACTAAATGAGAGAGTGTGTTCGTTCAATCTCATGCTAAACGGATATAAGAAACATATATGCAGCAGAATTCAGAAATAAGTTTAGTAACTAATAAAATCCGCTTTACAACAAAACCCTTCCATAATAGTCACTCACACACACACAACAACCCTTACAAAACTAGCCCCTCTCATGTCAACTAACCCAAAATGATATAATTTTTTTATGACCGTGGTGTCCGGGCCAGCTTACGCGCACGACCTATTTCCACGAGATACATTTCACCTCCCACCAGAAACAACAGATATCAGGTAACTTTATCAACCAAGGCTATGACAGATTGAAAAATCACTTGGTTTTTTTTTTTGTCTCTGCTAGGATTTGAACCTAAGACCTCACAACTTCATAAACCACTAGACTACACCCTTGGGTACGACTCAAAACGTTTTACCAGTACAAAAAATGGTAAGTTTTCCTCATCATCCAAATGTTACAGTAAATTTGATGAATTTTGTTCATAACAGCATTAAAGCAAGCAGAATTTCTAGCTGTACAGAGCAACTTATTTGGTTAACTTAGGTTTAGCATCAAAAGTCTCCTACTTAAATGATTTACAGTTACAGCTTTTCGAATCAATTAACGATTCAACGTGATGATAATCAATCGATAGCTAGAAAACTGAAGCAGATTATAGAGGATGAAAATCACCTAGATGAAGGAAGATTCTGATGGTGGAGCTTCAACGACATCAGCTTCAAAAGATGATTTTGAGTGTTCGAGAAGGGATTAACTTTTTATCAGAGAAATGAAAAATGGAAGCTGCAAGCTTTTTTTTGTAAATAGACGTGACAGAAAGGGTTTATCCGTAGACGTGGGGAGACAATTCATCACATAATTCATATGTCTCCATAACTTCACATTTTATTAGTCTTTTGGGTACCCATCTCTTTGTTTCGTATTTCATATTTATATTGTAGCTCGATTAATATTTTACGGATATTATTTAGTTTTTATTTTATAATTGATATTTATATAAAAATTTAATTAATTTAAATTCGTATCAGGTAATATTATAGAATAATTCTTCGGAATGACTTAACTGATTGGAAAGTGGTTATTCATACCGATGATGCGGAATAGATCCCTTTAGTACAACTGAGTCGAGTATGTCGCATACGTCTTGTCTGGTATGATTCGCAGGCGATTACACAGCGAAAGATTTATCCAGTATGCACAAAGTGCTTACCACATAGTGCTCACCGAAGGCAGAGACTGTGGCAGAGGTTTTGATAGATGCGAGATATCCTAAGGTGTTAAAAAGAACTCTATAGAATTAAATCGCATCACATGTAAATAATAGAGTTTCATATTTTAACAATTTATCTTATTATATTTATCTATTTAAACCATTATTATTTTAGTGACATTTTAACTATTACCCGCTTCATATTAAAATATTTTGATATTGAGTAGACTATACACACTTACATTAAATTAGAAATAAAAAATCATTAACTCAACATTACGATGAATTTTAACAGGAAAAAAAGTAATAGTTTGGATAGATTATGAGAATGATGGTTAATTGTATTTTAACAATAGATTATGAGAATGATGGTAATTGTATTTTAACACGAGGAGAGTAATAAATAATTTTACATTATTTACTAGGAAAATGCACAAGTACTCTCTCAATCTATGTAACACATTTATACTATACTAAGGTCCTATTAACCTGAACTTATTTTACCCTTTTACGGTCTACTGACACTAGCTTGAAAAAAAAGTCAATCGGTATTGAACCCACAAGATAGTGCCACGTAGGCCGGAAAGGGATAGAGAATTATTAATAAAATAAGTTAAGGGGTAATAGGACTTTAGTATAGTATAAGTGTGTCTCTGAGATTTCGAACATAGGTTAAGAGGGTACTTGTGCATTATAGTGATCATCCTTATTTATTATAAAGTTTTTTTTATCTCACAAAGTGTTTTATATTTATACTAAAATTCGATTGATTTAAATTTGTCTCACACAATTCTTAATATATAATTGATGTTTATATAAAAATTTAATTAATTGATTACACTTTGTACATGACTCATTCATTATAGAGTAAAATTATTGTAACATATAATTAGCAGATTTTCATACTCATTTATATATACACAGTTTCATCCTCCAATAAATTTTATATCTTAATTGTAATTTACTTTATATTAAAATGCACTTTAATATTAAGTTGAATATAAAACTTATCATTAAATAAGTATAAATATTTATGAGCTCAACATTGAGATATGTTTTAATAAGAAGGGATTAATAGTGTGAATAAATAATAAAAATGATGAATAATTGAGACGAGATTTTGAATATTTTTAACTATTAATTCTTCATTGTGATGAATTAGAATAGCGAATTACTCATATGACTAGTTTTTGATTTGGGGTGAAGTGATTGTATATTCAATTTTAATGTAATGAATAAAATAATTTATATTCCCATTACGAATATCATGTTAAATAATGAAAATATTTATGAAATATTGATCAATTTATATTTCATTTATATCAAATTTATCACTTCAACATTAATATCTAAAATCATAAAAGTGTTTCATTAGTATTGAATCAAATCTTTTATATTGATACTTTGTAGAATCAAAATATCTACAAAGTATGACTCAGAGATCAAAATATCTTCAAATTAACCATAGTTGATTATTCAAACTAGAAGACTCAGAGATGCCCCATTTGTAAAACTTTTTAGATTATTTTTTTATTTTATTAAGAACTTCTTTTTTAATTATATCACAACATCGTAAAAGATATTTTAACTTATAAACACTTAAATTAAGTCAATTCAAATAGATTATACGTTATTTTAAAAAAAGAATGACATGTTTTAATTTAATTTATCCTTAATAAAATAATTTATAATCACGCAAATTATTAGTCTCATTCTCAAATTATTGTCAATCTTGAAAACACCCCTCAACTTGACTAACTAAACTTAGATATACCCCGATCACTCTCGATTTGCCGCAAGACATTGTAAGTAGTCTCAAACTCTTGTATGACATGTATAATAAAAAAATTGCGAGAAGTGTTGAAAGTACCCTAAAACTTGACGAGAATTTAGTGATGTATTTCAACAATACTGTAAGATCGGGATGTAATATAAGTTCAGTTAGTCAAATAAGAAGATATTTTTAAAACTGTCAATAATTGGGAATGAGAATACTTTTTTTTTAATTTTTCTTTCACAAATTTAGTATAAAATCAAAATTAACTAGTTTTACCTTAGTGTATTTGATGACAAAATTGACACAATAAATATCCAAAACAAAGCAAAAAAGAAAAAAAAAAAATACAAGGAAAAGAAAAGTTATGTGCAAAGGAGGCCTTATTCCCTTCTCTTTCCTTTTGTTTCTCAGTCTCCGAGCGGACTGTATGATATGGTCCAAAAATATACTTCACTTCTCCAAAATCTTCACTTTCTCAGCCGCAATTCTTCGTCTGTTATTGGTAATTCATTATAATCTTCTTTTACTCCAAGGTTTATAAGTGTTGCTTATCCTATGGGTGAAATTGATGTTTAGTGTGTAAAATTGTTTTATTTTCTGTTGTTTGGTTAGTTATGATTAATGAAGTAGGTGATATTTGGTACTTATGAGATTTCATTGGGCATGTTATTGTTGTTGTTGATGTTTGGCGGATTTCCCTTCTGCGGAAAATTATTCCAATTTATGTGTCACTTTTCGTTTTTCGAGAGGATCGGCAATTTGGGTGTCTTCAAATTTCTTGAAATGAAATTTTTATATTTGTAAACTACTTAAAAAGTAATATAAGTCACAATAATTGACAATATAAACTAGTAAAAGATATATGAAAAAGTTATGGTCAATGATAGATGTTTGAATCTCGAAATCAAAAAGTGACACATAAAATGGGACAGAGGGAGTACTATTTATACATTGTTAATTTTTTTTTATGTATATATGGTAAATGTCGAACTCACTTGACTAGTTCACATTTTAGTTGATTTTGAACTCGTTTAAATGAAAATCTTGGCTCAACATCATATGATATTCATACAAGGTGGAAGGTTGGAGGAAATGTTTGGAAAAGTATTTTGGTAACATTTTTTGGTACTAAAGATTGAAAAAGCAGCTACTTTCTTGGTTTTTATGGAGTAAAAGTTGGGATATTTGGAAAGGAAATGATGTCTGCTCATTTGTGAAGGAATGCATTTACTCCATTTTTGCAGAAATACCAAATACCAAAAAATAATTCATTTTGAAAAATATTTTTCTAGCCATACAAACACACCTATATGTATGAAGTACTCCTCTTCATTTGTATTATAGAATTAAGGTCATAAGAGTTCATTTGTTTTTAATCTTGGTTAAATATGACAGGGAGGCCTGTTGTAGGATTTCTTGGTTATTCACTTCATTCTAATGCTAGTCAAGTTGGATGTCATACTCGTGATGAGAACATTGGCAAACTAAAACTAGCTCAGGACCTAGCCGGTTTGGTTCAGGAATCTCTGAACTTAAGGAAAAAAAATCCCAAGCATCTAAGAGATTGGTGCCTATGGTTGAGAAGTCGGTTGAGAATTCGGGAGGTGTGAAACATGGAGCATCACTGGCACAAAACTTAGCGAACTTGGTGGAAGAGTCTTATAATCTTGATGAGTCTAAACCTATGAATCGTGTGGAACATAAAAGATTACTTGAACTACGGATAAAAAAGAGAGTTAAGGAACAGTTTGTAAATGGGAAGTTTCAAAACCTCATAAAGAATGTGGTTGCTAATCCAAAAACACTTTGTGATGCTTATGATTGTATTCGATTGAGTTCTAATGTTGATCTAGCATCTAATGGTGAGGATTTACCTTTTGAAGCCATGGCTGAAGAGCTATCTAGTGGGTGTTTTGATGTTAGTGCTAACACATATTCGATCTCAACTAAGGGAGCAAAGAAAGAAGTCCTCGTCTTTCCAAACGTTAAACTCAAAGTTGTTGAGGAAGCAATCAGAATAGTTTTAGAAGTTGTCTACCGGCCTCACTTTTCTAAGATATCGCATGGTTGTCGTAGCGGTAGGAGCCATTTTTCTGCTCTTAAGTACATTCGCAAAGAGATAATGAATCCAAAGTGGTGGTTCACCTTGCCAGTTTGCAGAAAGCTTGACAATCAAATCTTAGCTAAGCTCTTTTCGATTATGGAAGACAAGATAGATGATCCTTTCTTATATACGATAATATGTAGTATGTTTGACTGTGGAGTATTGAATTTAGAATTTGGGGGCTTTCCAAAAGGACATGGTCTCCCTCAAGAAGGAGCATTGTCTCCAATTTTAATGAACATATATCTTGATCTCTTTGATCACGAAATGTATAGGTTGTCAATGAGATATGAAGCTATTGATAAAGGATCAAGTGCTGAAGAAAGTGCACCCAACTCCGTGCTACGCAGTTGGTTCAGGAGACAGATATCTGGTAATGGTTCTCAAGAATGCCATGATTTGGGCTACTCTGAAATTAGGGTGCATTGTTGCCGCTTCATGGATGAGATTCTTATTGCCATCTCTGGTCCCAAAGACGTGGCTGTTGCTATCAAGTCTGAAACTGAAAATTACTTTAAGAATTCTCTTTATTTAGAATTTGAAAATGAAATAGACGTTTTTCCATGTGATGGGCGTACTGGCATTCGCTTTCTGGGTAGTGTGGTTAAAAGAAGCCTGAAAGAGAGTCCGTCTGTAAAGGCCATTCACAAATTGAAGGAAAAAATAGAATTATTTGCTTCGCAGAAAGAGCACTCTTGGGACACTGGGACAGCAAGAATTGGAAAGAAATGGCTGGCTCATGGGTTGAAGAAGGTAAAAGAATCAGAGATCAAGCATCTCTCTGATGGTAGTTCTCTTTTGAGCCAAATTTCGTGTTTTAGAAAAGATGGGATGGAAACAGATCATTGGTACAAAGTCTTACTAAAAATTTGGATGCAAAATAAAAAGATTAAATGTGAAACGGACGAGGATGTTATCTTATCTAAGCATATAGTTGAACCAGCTCTCCCTCAAGATCTAAGAGATTCGTATTATGAGTTCCAGAAGCGTGTTCAGGAATATATATCTTCTGAGACAGCTTCGACTCTTGCCCTGTTGCCAAACTCAAACTGTTCATCATTTACGACACAGATCATAGCTCCAATCAGCATCATAATGAAGCGGCTTTTTCGATATGGATTGACAAACTCCAAAGGTCATTCACAGCCATGTCATCTGCTAGTTTTTTGGGATGACGATGAAATTGTTGACTGGTATGCAGGTTTAATCTACCGGTGGCAGAGATGGTACACCGAGTGTGACAACTTTAATGAGGTAAAGCTCATTATTTGCAATCAAGTAAGGTTGTCTTGCATCAGAACTCTAGCGATGAAATATAGGATCCATGAGAGTGAGATAGAGAAGAAATTTGATTCTGAATTGCGCAGAATTCCTGCAACTGAAGATCTGGAGCTTGAGATAACCAGTGATGCAACAAATTCCGAAGCTGTTGATAATGACGCCTTAATGTATGGAATAACATACAGTGGAATTTGTTTATTCTCTTTAGCAAGAATGGTGAGTCAGTCGCGTCCTTGCAATTGCTTTGTTATAGGATGTTCAGCTGCAGCTCCTCGCGTATACACTCTTCACGTGATGGAAAGACAAAGATTCCCTGGTTGGAAGACTGGATTTTCTAATTGTATCCATCCCAGTTTACATAGAAGGCGACTTGGCTTGTGTAAACATCATCTGAAGGATCTACTTCTTGGCTATATCTCGCTTCAATCTATTAATTTCAGTGCTTGGTAAGAAAACGACTTCCTTGATGCGAACTGGTAAATATTCTGCAGCATGAACACTCAATAGTTGGAGTAGATGGACTGGTGAAAACAGGAAGATGGCAAAATCTTGTAATTTTTTTGAAGATCTGTCTTTGTTGTCTTTATGTGATTGAATTACATTCATCATTATCATGGGATTATGATAATGTATTGACTTCAGAATGTCCACATCAACTTGGCTGTGTCAAATCAGTGGTAAAAGTTCAAAGTTTCTAGGTAGAGCTGCCTTGAAGATTCTATGAAAGTTGTATGTTGTTGGTCTGATACTCAGAACACATATGGCTCAAAGAAACTAATGTGAAGGTAAATTCATTTTGTAGGTGGATACGGAACAAGTTATCTATGTATTAGTTTCTGTACTACTTAAATTAATATGACGTTTGGTTGACAATATTAAAAACTGCATAACCAATACATGTACAAGTTGGTATGAGAAAATCTAAATGTATTATTTTATTGCATAACTTTAGTCAGCTACGAAACGACCCTTGAATGCTCAATGAAGTTTATTTTCCTGCTTTCAGCTTAGGCTGTTGTTACATTATCTTTTTGTGTATTCTCAAAATTGTGAAAAGTGTACATTTTGCAGACAAAAAGCTTGTGAAACAAACCGAGATTTTCTTGCAAAAAAAAAAGATAGTGAATCTAATGAAAATGAATTTTATTTTACCTAAACAAAGATTAAACTAGTAGATGGTTGATGTACAAATTTGAACAACACTGACAGCACATTTTACATGCCAATGTTAAATATATTGGCTGAAAACTGGAATATTTGCGTGCAGACCAAAATAAACACTCGAAGAGAAATAAATCATATGCTTAAGATTTTGCCTGATGAAAGTTTCTAAATCTGTACCCAAAAGATAGGGTTTTATGGTCTACATATACGTTCCTAAACCCCACTTCTGAGATTACACTGAGCAAACAAATATTGTTGAGAGGTTAATATATCTGTCAAGCCACCTATAGCTAATGTTGTGAAAGTCGTGAGATAGTTCAAGCATGCACCAAATGAAGAACATAATCATTCTACACGTTTCTATGCATCTTAACAGTTGAAAAAAAAAAAAAACTTGGTGAACATCAATGATTCCACAGACCAAAGGCATGATGTTCACCAAACTCTTATCAAAACTGTGCATAGAATTTACAGAAATGTTTAAAAGGTTTGCCATTGTCGATATTCAATTGTTCATAGACTTTCATCAGGATTGGTTGAGGATTGTCCAAGTTTCATATATTACATCAAGTCATAGGTGTAGTCGATCTCCTCGTGAGGGGAAAAGAAGGTAAGTTCAAATACCCAGCAGAAGAAACAAATATGTACAAACTACTTTTACATGGTATCAGATCTACAACATCACCACACTTCTCACGGAATCATGAATGTGCTTGAAGCAACTTTTGGTAGACCAAGTCGATAAACTGATTGTCCTGCAAAAAAAATTAAGAAAACAACCATTTTTTCTTCAATAATAGATGATATCATGTATGTGAGCTGCATGTTATTGATGAAACTACAATGATACAATTACTAAAATCTAATCATGATCATCATGCCAAGGCATTCTTCATCTCAACCATTCACCAATGGTTGGTCGAACATTTTTCAGTATTTTCAGGAATAGGCTGGTGGCAATGTGCCAAGTTACAGGTCGAGCTCGAGATTACGTGTAAAATAGATCCAACTGGAAATGAGATCCAGAACTTAAAGAGACTCTTTACAAAAAGAAACTTCACTTGTTTAGACTTTAGACAGCAGATGGGAACTATAGCTCTCTAAACATTGAAAAGGAAATTGCACATTAGAAGAAATATGAAGTCAAAACCAAGAATTAATTTGACGGGGCATCTTAAGATACTAACTGATGCTTCATCAGTTAAAAGTTAAAAAATTTAAACAAGCCACCTTGGATGTAACTTCTACAATAACAGATATCTTTTAATTATTTAACCAACTTTAAGTACTTAAATAAATAAAACCGAGAGATCTTGATAAAGTAAATAAGAACTTACATCTAGCATTCTTTACCCCCCCCCCCCCCCCCAAAAAAAAAAAAAAAAAAACAGAAAAAGAAAAAAGAACTCAGAGCTAGCATATGCATTTTAAACTCAGTTATTTACAAGGATCCTTCGATTGTGCACACAAGTCAGACTGAAGTTACAATCGCTGAACCCCTCCAAAATCTGAATGTGTTTTCAAATAAGCAGTTTCGATAATACGTCATGTCACCACAAATTTTATTGATAAAATGACCAAGATTTATCCAGTTGAACGGAATTCAATTACTGTTCAAGTACAGATAAGATGCACCCAGCAATGACTATAATTAATGAACACAGTTGTAGTCATCCGAATAGCAGGCAGAGTACATAAATTAAATCCTGGATGGCTGGATATACCTGAACAAGCATTAGAAGCACGTCTTGAACCTTCTCTCTGCTTAGTGTCACACTTTGTGGAGGAATCTGAGTAGAAGTGAGAAATGGAGGCGAAGTAGGTGTTCGGAAGGGTTGAACTAGAAGTGTACCATGTGGGCGTTGTGGATTCACATGAGGATAAAGGACGGGAGTTGATGTAGCTGAGGAGACAGAAGTTGTCACCAATACAGGTGACACAGGGGGTGTAAAGAAAGAAGGCTTCACAAGATTTGCAGGGTAATTAGTACTATTGATCAGGTTAGCAGAATCGCGGCGTGACTGTCGAGGAGGTGATGGAGCTGACTGAACAGGTAATGAGACTTGCGAAATTGGAGCAGGAGAAGGCAGGGGACTTGGAACTCGGGGTGATGGATCAAAAGTTGGAACTGGATAATGATATGGCAGTCCGGAGTTCACAACAGTCGAAGAGGTATGCCCAATAGTTGCAGCACTCTGCAACAACAAAATTAAATCTCAGGACTTTTCTACAACCCAAGGAGGAGGAGCAGTAGGGGAAGACTGCCCAGTATTTTAAAGCCAATGTTTACTACACTAGAAGACATTCTTATTGATCTTCCGTGATGCATTCATCTACTAATGCAGCCTCACTCATATCCTCAAGGAAAAGATGCATTTTATTCCCCTAACTAGACTATCTCAGAAAAGCCAGCTATAACCTCGTTTTCTTCAAAACATATCTCTAAAGCTGCTAGTATGCAGCCCTCAAACAGTTTCAGTTAGCAACACAGAATAAATTCTTGGATTCTCGGGACTTTTATATTCCTCACAGAAAAAATTCGATACTATGATTTCTCGTATTCATTTCCATCCACTTGGTATCATGATCATCATTAGTCAACCCATAGTCATCTCTTTTGGACATAAATGTTTCCCTCAAATTCCCAGGATAGAACAGTGTTCCTCATTTTTTTGTTTTTGGGAAGGGGGTGCATATGCAATTAAATCACCTAACGAAAGCATGCATGAAAATGTGAGGCTTATTCAGACATATATCCTGGTAATGGATGGTCTCTGTAAATGATCAAAGAATATACATGCATTACAAATTGTTACAAGAATATAGCAAAATCATTGACCAAGAAAATCTCAGGCGGCAACATTTTAAGAAAATGTACAGGGGGCGACTGGAGAAGCCAACGGGTAGAAATGTACAAATAAAGCAAATAAGGTAGTCAGAAGACAGGGGTTAAACACCATTTGGCAATAAACAGAAGCTTCTTTTTGGTTTAAAGTTCATGAACAGATGCTAAAGTTTTGAACTTGACAGTTTTAGATGTTAGATGGGAAATTATACATCAATATCATAGGAGGGTTGAGTACATAGTACATACATTGAAAAAGTTCATAAAGGAAGAATCATCAGCACCAAACCCATCCGTAGAGGTGGTAAATGCTGGTCCAGGAATCCCTTCTATTGCTGTACTCATTGGGACCACCTCATGATCTGCAAACTCACTGCACTTAAAAACATCAGGGAAAAGTTAAAAATTAGAGTAGAAACAAAACTGCACCAAAGAAGGGGGGGAGGATCAAGAAACACAGAAATTAATAGCTGAAGAGCAACAAACATTGACCTTTTTTTATAAGAGCAACAAACATTGATTTAGTCACCCCTTCTGGACAAATATGCTGACAAGGGAAAATTGACAATGGATACAAGATAACAAAGTCATTGATTATTTCTCTATTTCCTCTTTTCTTCCGTAAGTGCCTTTGCTTAAGTTGGATCCTGAAGATCTATGAGAAATCATAAATGAAAGACCAACTCCAGGAAAGTAAAAAGTTCAGATTCTGCTATATGTTCTCTCCACAAGCAAAGAAATGAGCAGGAAGTGTTGCCAACAGCATCCATATTATTGACTCATATTCATATTGGTTAAAGTTGTCTCACTTACCATGATAGTTTCCTACAGCCAATAGGAAAACTCAAACTTGTAGGTTAACTAGCTTACTTTAATATATATATTTACTAAAAGTAAAAGAAACATCTGCTTAAGTACTATTGTGATATGTACTCCTTATATCCATTTATAAAGAAAAATTATCCGACACCAGGAGATGTATCCATCTGGCATAACTTAGAGAAGGGGAATTAGATAATTTCTTTGCAGTCTTTCTCTTAAGGATGTAATAGTTTTTAGGGGGGGGGGGGGGGGGGGGGCACTAGTATTTAATTGGAATGTATATATTGGTTTTATCATCGAATTAAAAATTAATTAAATGTATATATTTTAGAAGAACGACTTGATTGATGAATATATTGAAGTAAAATAGGCTAGTTGTAGCTGAGGAATGCTACAAAAGTGGAACAAAATATGATATGAAACCTATCAAAGTGACAAAAAAGTTCTACAGACCAATTCTAAGGCCAACAAGGTTTATTTATATAAAAGTGAATGTTGGGAAACAAGTGCAGTTAAAATACAGATGTTAGGATAGATATATCATCATACAAAATTAGACATGATTAGAAATGATCCCATCCCCTAGAGGGTGCAAATGTCATTGCATAAGGACATGAGAGAGGTCATCAGAGATTGCACCAATTAATCTCACGAAGACTTCCAAATTAACTAATCTGTTGTCACATTGTTGGGATAATTAAGAGTGCTAAAAAATAGATGGAATACATTCACCGATTCACATATCAAAGGAAAAAATCTTTGAAGACCTAAAATAACTTGGAATTCATACAAACTCAACTAAGAACATAACACAACACTTAAAAGGTTTAGTACTAATCTGCGTATTGATATTCCACATAAAATAATACATGTATGATTACATAGGAACCAACAATTGATAATCACAATTTTGCAGAGATTATTTTTCTTACGCCTTAGATCAAACTGATTCTTAGTACTTATCTTCTATCATGCTGTAGCAATGAAACAGTTGCTTACCATGTACTAAAATATGGAAATGCTATAGCTTCACCAGAAACAAGAATATTCATGAGTTGTGGCAAATAACTTGTGCTTATAAGGAAATCACTTGACAAACATCTTAATTTACAGAAAAAAAAAAAGGGAACCAGGGGAAGAATCAATGACGCCGCACCTTTTTCTTAGCTGTGGCTTCAGGGGAACCTTTGAGTATTCACCTAAAATTCTGGAATCCACCACATCAAAGTAAAATTATACAAGTTGCAGATTATGCGCCATGATTACGTAAGAAAAATGACCCAATTACTTCACATGCCCTGCACCACTAAAACGAACTAACAATAAATCGTTTTGATGTCATTTCCATCGACCGATATAACAAACTTCTTTTATCAAGTTACTTACCGATATAACACAATAACTAACTGGTATTTCTATAAGATAAATGCCATTATATCATGTAACACAAAGACGAAATAGATTGCATACAAATTAGACACCACCATTAACAAAAACACAGAACTGAATACTTAACAGAGACTGGCAACATAACCAACAACAACAACATACCCAGAATAGTCCCACAAAGTGGATCTAGGGCGGGTAGAGTGTACACAGACCTTACCCTACCTCATAGGTAGAGAGATTGATTATTTCCAATAGATCTTCGGCTCAAGAGAAAAATAGTCCAAAGAAACTGGCAACATAACCATCGCGCTAAAATAAATGTTAAATGTCATTAAGATCACATTTAAAGCCTAAGGTATGTCATAATTTGACTAAACAAGCTTAGAAATTTGAAATATTTCATTTATAGCAGCCTTCAACCTAATGTCTTTTGATAGAAAGACCCTGTCATGATTATCCTTGACAAAGACAACTCATACTACCATCCATTATAAAAATCAATTCAGCCTAGTTCCAATAATAACAGTCAACCACAAGTAATTCGAAATACAAGAATAATAACCAGCCCTTAACATTTTCTCTATGTAGGTTGTTCACTTATTTGTTTTGCTCTCTATCATAAATGTATACAAGAATAATTCAACTGAAGAAGATGCCAACCTGCCGAAGAGATCTGCAACCTCCTCAATTTCATGTGCATTGTAAAACCAAATACCATTGACTTCTTGGGCTGCATTGCGATACAACAAGTATGGAACCTGAACCTCAAACTCAAAGTCTCCCAAGAGATCTTCCACCATATTTTCTGCTTCATATTAACTTAGATGTCAAAAAGGAAATCATTCATATGAGGCATTAATTCGAACATCATAAAAGGGACAACTTAAAATAAAGAATTCATAATGTTTTGCCCTATGAATTGAAAAGGAGAGGCCTGCAATATATTATTAAAAGAAGAAATGGGATAATACCTGCACTCCTGCGGTTCATAACAATGAATTGGAACCTTGGCTGAGCACTCCTAAAATAACATAACCAACAATAACGATATCTGGTAATTCAACTTCCTTAGGCCATAATCCATCAAATCCATCAGATTCCCAAAATATTACATGAAAAATAACCTAAAAGCCAAAGAAGCCATCACATAATTATATGCTATTTGCACAGCGTGATAATAGTTTCGGACAAAAGCTGAATTAGAAACTGTTTTTCAGAAACACTAGACATCCGGGTGCGGGTTACCTCTCCTATGTGGTTTGCGAACTATTGCATAGGAGCGAGGTTTTTACCCTATGCGCACCCAAAGGGTAGCGGCTGCGGGTTCCCTTGTCATAAGAAAATAAAAAGAAATTTAACTTTAAGGGGTGGTTTGGTAGAGTGTAAACCATTGCATTATTAAAACCTACAAATCCATAGTATTAGTAATGCACACCTTAATACACAATATAGTGTATAACTAATGCATAGATTGGAAAAGAGTAACGAGCAACGTAATAGTAATACACAAGGCCAATAAATGCATTATTTTTCCTAATACATTCTACCAAATGACCCCTGAGTAGGCTTGTCCAATCCACGATCAACATAAACCCCATGAAGGGGTGTCTGACCCGCGGGAATTGCTAGGCAGCCACATAGCACAATGCCCATGGACTGAACGGTGTTCAAAGAGGGGGGGGGGGGGGGGGGGGGGGAGTGGCAACGGCTTGTTAGATGCCTACACATTAACCCCAAATTCCCTAATTGAATTCATTGACACCATACCGAAACATTCAGGGTTACAATTTAGAAGAGTTATTGCTTATTTATACAGATGAGAACTATGTCAATTTCAGAAGCAAAACGAACCCACCAACCCTTTTGGAATAGATGTGCTTGTTTGGTATCTAGGCAAGTTAAGGATATTAATTCAATTTCAATGCATTAAATATTGTCCATATTTCTAATTTCTTACTATTGTCCAATCTCTTTCTCAATTATTTTTTTTATTTATGTTCATCTACTTGTGTGTAAGTAAGTTATTCTAAGGGAACACAATTTTCTTTTATATAAATCGTCTCTAGATTCTTCAATCAAATATCTTAGTGGAAAAAAGGGGTCCGAGAGTATACCCCTCCCAAGGGTTTAAGGTCAGGTTTGGGCTGGTTCACCCCCACTGGAATCAACTCTGAGCCCTTGAGCTACTAAATTGGGGCTAGACCAGTTTGCTTGGAACTTCGCCATGAATATGAATGTTCAGACAAGCACCATACAGAAAATACCTGCTAAATTTGATACACCGCCATATGAAACAAAGGCAGATATAAACACTTTATATTTAAATAGAAAACAAAACCAGATACATGGAATATTGCAAGCATACCTCTTAACTACAAAGAAAGAACCTTCAACCTCCTTGCGGCTCTGAAATCCAAATTAAACATTCAATCAATTTATACGTTAAGACAATATTTCAAGAAGACCCATTGATTGCTTCATAAATAGGCAAAAAGGCGGGAAGCAGGAGTACACAGCGGATCCCTTGGAATATATTTTTCCAAAACATCTAATTTACCACCTTTTCATCCAATGATGTATACCATGACAATTGCGTCCAAGTGAGATTTATTTGTTGATTGCAACTAGCTTAGGATTAAGGCAAACTTCGGTGTTAAGATCATTTCAGCAAGTTTTCTAAGTTAATGCACATATTAAAAAGTATACACCGTGACTTTCTAAATCACGCACAACTGAATCAACATTCGATACATTCTGCAACACATAATAAGGCACAAGTTTTTATAGTAACAACAGAGAACTATACGGAGATCAATTATGAAATTTACTCTACAGAACTATCCATAGGAACTTTAATGATCAAATCCATCAATATACACATAGAGAGATCAATGTATACTCCTAGAAATCACTCAAATATTCACATATATCTACATAAAACAGTATTACATACACACGGCAACACACAATAAGACACTAGTTTCTGTAAACAGCAAAAAGCAAAAAAGTACAAGAAGATCAATTATGAAGTTTACCGTGTAGAACTATCCCAAGGCACATTTTTTACAATCAAATCAATCAATATACATAGAGAGATTAATATGTACTTCCAGAAATCACTCAAACATTCACATATATCAACATAAAACAGAAGTCCATACATACCACAACACACAATATATAAGGCACAAATTTTTGAAGTAACAGCGAACTATAAGGAGATCAATTCTGAAATTTACTGTGTTATTTCAAAGCACTTTTTACAATCAAATCCATCAATATACGCATAGAGACTCAGATATTCACATATATCTACATAAAACAAAATTCAATACTTACTGGATATTAAAACAATGAATACTGACTATGCCAAATTTAATTCAACAATTATCACACCAAATTAGCCTCTATTTCCTAAACTCGATGATATATAAATCTCATTTTCAGAAATTTAAACGAAAATTTAAGTTTACGAACCCATTGATTGAGGTCGACGTTGAACTCGTACAACGTAACATGAGCAGCTGTGATGAGGATCTCCTCAATACGCGGATCGATTCTCTGTAGCACAGTGAGGTTCAGCATCTTCGTACTTCGCTCATCCAGATTCGGCATTAACTTTGAATTCGACGACATCTTCTTCTAGAACTTTCCGATTGATCGTACAGAAGCAGATAGATTATAGAGAGAACCGGAGAATCGATTTGTCGATCGGAGAAGAAAATATGGAGAAGTGGAGAGTGGAGTGGGAAAAGTATTTTTTATTAATAAATGGTCATGAGAAATTTCAAAACTAATAAGAAAAAGTGACACTCAATTTATGTGTAATTTCAATCTTCCTAATTAAATAAAGGGAAAATTATATATAATAATAAATTAAATTAATTGCTATAATCATTTTTTAATTTAATTGTGTTCTATAGCTAATTAATTGTCAAACTCTGGTTCATCGCTCTCCTTTTTCGCTCACTTTCTCTCATTTTTATATAAATACAAGTGTTTAAATATGTCGCTATTTGTATAAAGCGAGAGGAAATTGTATAAATACATATATTTTTGTTCTCCTCTCCCTTTTTCCAGATTTCGCTTGCCACTCTCCCTAATTTCGCTTGCCACCCACCTCTCTCGCTTATACAAACAGAAACAAAATGTATAAATTGCATTGTTGTTTGTATAAAACGAGAGAAAATTATATATATACATGCAAATACATACATTTTTATCTTATAAACTTATAATTATAGTAAAAAAATGATTCAAATATATCATATTCACTAAAAACCAATGCAATGTTAAAATTGGAAACAAAAGATTTATCCAAGTTTATTAAATTTTCAATCAAACACGTGTAATATGTTGAATTACATATCCAATTTTTAATCCAATGGACCAAAATAAGAATTAATACTAAGTAATTTAGGGTTTATTACTCCCAAATTGTAATCTTGAAATAACTGTTATACAATATTTGATAACGGATTAAAAAGTAAGCTACTTATGTAATAAAATTGATATGACATTTGATTTACTATTTAAATAAAAACTAATGGTACGTGCATAACTTAGGGAATTTGTATTTCATCTTATGCTGACAAAAAATAATGAAATAATTAATTCTCATAATTAATATTAGGGGCGACTCAAGTATTTTAGACAATAGAAATTGAACGAAGACCTAAACTTTAAAAAATAAATTAGTATATTTTCTTATGAAGTTCATTCTTCTAATTCTTAAGACCCAAATTGTAAATTTTTTATAATCGACTTTTAAAAAAAATCATTTTCAGTTAATAATATAATCAACCAATTTAATATTTACTTATATCAATTTTTTCCTAACCATTCTCTCCTTTTATATAACACGATAAATTCCACTTCTTTTTATTTTTTTAAAAAATAGTACTTACCCAATATTTTTCCGAAACAACAAATAAATTATTATGACCTATTATGCTAAAATAAAATAAAATACTAACGAATATCTTTTTTTTATGTCATTAACTAGAGATTTTAGATTTGAGTCCACTGAATGCAGACTCACCTTGATTAGGAATATTTTACCCTCAATATGAACTTCTGAGTCTGAATCCACTTTTAGTCGAGCTTAAATGGGTACTAAGGGAAATTTTCTCCAAATAGCCACTATAAATAACATAATTATACATTTATACCCCATAGCTATAGTTTTCATATTTACAGACTGTAGCTATGTTCAGCTACCTCGTTTGTATAACTCGCGGGTACGTACGCTTGTATAATTAAATTATTTTTGTATAAACTTAACATAACGAATATCTACAAACATAAACATCTAAACTTAAACAATTATACAAAATTAATTATATTTACAAAATTACACTATAGAAAAGTTATACAAATTCTGAATTATAAAAAACTTTAAACCCAACTCACGCAATTATCATTGCAAGTAATAGTTAATTAAAACTATAGCTAAGATGACTAATAAACTAACATATGTTTGTTTAACCATGTCATGGTCCCTACTAATAATTATACATGCATACGCAAATATAAACATCATTTCAAAAAGATTAAATTAGTCAGACTCAGATATAAAAATACTTATATATACATACGTAATTTATATATCATTTCAAAAATCTTAATAGATGGGTACTAATACACGCATACTTAAATATAATTAACGTGATTTCATAAATATTAAATTCAGATAAATCTGTAAACCCCATGTTAATTCTTCTTGTAAATCTATGAGAAACAACATTAGAGCAGCTAAAACTGCTGGTATAAGCCGTAGCTGTAACCGTAGTGTAAAGATACCTTCAAACTGAAGTAAATGCAACCATTGATGAAGCTGCAAACTCCCCTGCAATCTACCCAAACGAGAATGGAAAACAAGACTAGCAATACAAGACCTTGTGATTGAAATGTGGAAGTTTTGATTGCCTTCATTCATTACTTGTGAGATGTATATATACACATGTGTAAATGAATTAAGCAAGTGGAAGATAATAACTAACTAACCAACTAGTTTGTTATGTAACTAACTATCACAATAAGTAACTATAAAATGGAAATACAACTAACCAACTACTTGAAACTAGTAATGTACACTATTTAATTATGAATTGCTAATACCCCTCCTCAAGTTGGAAGTGAGGATTTCGCAGCCAACTTGTGCAAAATAGCTGAATGTTTAACACCAGTAAGAGCCTTAGTAAGAATGTCTGCAAGCTGGTTGGAAGTAGACACATGATGTAAAGAGATCAACCCCTCCTGAAGTTTATCACGTACAAAATGACAATCCACCTCGATGTGTTTAGTTCTCTCATGAAACACAGGATTCCGAGCAATGTGGATAGCAGATTGACTATCACAATGAACACTAATAGGAGAGGAAATAGAGACAGTTAACTCATTGAGTAATCTGTGAATCCAAGTTAGTTCTCCTACGACTTTCCTGAGTGATCTATACTCTGCTTCTGCTGATGACAAGGAGACTGTCTCTTGTTTCTTAGACTTCCAGCTTATAGGACTATTCCCAAGTAACACCAAATAGCCACTGACTGACCTCCTTGAATCTGGACATGATGCCCAATCTGAATCACAAAAAGCTTGAACTGTGCAATCAGGATCCTTAGACAACTGCACTCCTAATGTAGTATCTTGCTTGAGGTATCTACAAATGATAAGCTGCTTGTAAGTGTGGAGCTCGTGGATCTTGCATGAATTGGCTTAAGTGTTGAACACTAAAAGCTATGTCCAATCTTGTATTAGTCAAGAAGTTCAACTTGCCTATCAACTTCCTATAGAAAGTAGGATCAGACAAAGGAGTTCCTTCCTTGGCTTTCAACTTAACAGTAGGATCTAAAGGAGAAGACAAAGGTGTATAATTGAAGCAATCATATTCCTTGAGTAAGTCTAAGATGAACTTCCTTTGAGAAATAAGTACTCCATCTGTTGTATCCAGTATCTCCAGGCCAAGGAAATAATGAAGCCTTCCAAGATCTTTGATCGTAAAGGTGTTATCCAGATATGTTTTCAGGTGTGCAATCTCAGTTGTGTCTGTGCCTGTTAAAAAAACCATCATCCACATACACTGCAACAAATACTGCACAATGCCAAGGAGCCTTCCTTTTTGTAAAATAGAGAGTGATCAAATTGTGAATGAGAATAACCTCTGGATGATAATGCCTCAGTTAGCTTAGAATACCACTGCCTACTTGCTTGTTTAAGACCATAAAGAGACTTTTTCAATTTACAAACCTGTCCTGAATCATGTACCTCAAGTCCTGGAGGTATCTTCATGTAAACTTCTTCATGAAGATCTCCATGAAGAAATGCATTATTTACATCAAGCTGAAACATGTTCCAACCCTTTCTTCACTGCACATGCTATCAATGTTCTTACTGTAGTCATCTTAACCACAGGTGAATAAGTCTCAGTGTAGTCAATTCCAGCCTGTTGTGTATACCCTTTCACAACTAGTCGTGCCTTGAATCTTTCTATACTTCCATCTGCTTTGTGTTTTACTTTATATATCCACCTACATCCAACTGCTTGTTTGTTGGGTGGTAAAGTAACAAGATCCCAAGTATCATTAGCATACAGTGCTTCAAATCTTGTATCATAGCCTTTTGCCATGCAGGGTTTAGTGATGCCTCCTCATATGATGATGGCTCACTATCATGACAAACATTTTCAACAAGTGACTGACTATTAAATGCAATGACTTCAGGAGATATGTGATGATGTTTGGTAAACAATGCAGTGAGTGATAAATTATTGTTGAGATTTGTGTTGGATGTGCTGGAATTGACTGGTTTCAATTTTGGGATATTGACAATATAATCTTTTAAATGTGATGGTATTTTATTTTCCCTATGAGATCTTCTCTGTACTATTGTGGATTATGTTGAGAAGGAGTTGAAGAAGTAATAGAAGAGGTAGAAGGTATATCAGAACTTTGAGTAGTGTGATTAGGCAGATGAGAAGGAGTTGTATCAGTCACATTGTCATAATCATTCACACAGTTCTTATATGAATCTAAAACAGTATAATCTGGAGAAAATACTTCAAAACAGAAGGAAAAGAAGAACTTTCAGTTGACAAAGTAAAAGGAAAGACATGCTCATGGAAAATTACATCCCTGGAGATATGTATCTTCTTTGTAGCTAGATTCATTACCTTGTAACCTTTAGTTCCAAAAATATATCCTAGGAAAACATGTGGAGTGGTCCTTGGCTCAAACTTATCTCTAAGCACCTTTGGTACAGTAGGGTAACAAAGACAACCAAAAGATCTAAGCTGACTGTAGTTTGGTTTCTTATTGTATAATACCTCATATGGACACTTATTTTTCAAGTAACTTGATGGTAGTCTATTAATAATGTGTGTAGCTGTCATAACACACTCTCCCCAGTACCTTATAGGTAGTTTAGATTGGAATAAAAGAGCTCTAGCTGTTTCCAGTAATATTTATGCTTTCTTTCCACTATACTATTTGTTGAGGTGTGTATGGACA
The DNA here is from genome assembly GCA_027705065.1 of Solanum peruvianum. Lineage (NCBI taxonomy): Eukaryota > Viridiplantae > Streptophyta > Magnoliopsida > Solanales > Solanaceae > Solanum > Solanum peruvianum. The sequence continues at coordinate 3,697,056 of JAKWJD010001763.1, forward strand.
GGTCTTCTGGTGAACTATCCCTTTGGATATAAGAAACTGGTGTGTTTCATTATTAGTAAATTCCAGCCCATTATCTGTTCTAATGCTTTTAAGAGTGGTACTAAACTGATTCTCTATCATGACTATAAAATTTTTCAAACTTGTAGTGCATTGCTCTTAGTACTTAAAAGATGTGTCCAAGTTGTTCTGCTGTAATCATCTACCAAAGTAATGAAATATTTGTAATTGTCATAAGTGGATATATGATAAGGTCCCCATAAGTCAATATGTAATAGTTCAAAAATGGACTTGGTTTGGCTTGTGCTATGACTGAAAGGAAGTCTTTGTTGTCTTGACATTGGACAAATATTGCAGCAGAAAGGTTGTTTAGGAGAAAAACTAACTGGTAATCCAGTGATACTCTTCATCTTAACAAAAGGTACATGGCCAAGCCTGTTGTGCCACAACAAGTCTACATTATCTCCAGAGTTGTGATCAGCCATAACATTCATATTGACAGAAGATTTACACTTGAAAGAAAACAGGATTAGAAGCTAACACTTTGTATTGGTCAGGAGAATAGGAACTAGAATTACATGTTTCACTTCCAATGGAACTAGAAGGAAGACTATTATTGGGAAAACACAGCATATTTGACATGTATTGGCTTTATCAGAGGTCTTCAAGCATTTTGTGCATAGGAAGTAAAGCCCATCTCTACAATTACCAAGAACCTGTGGCCTCTTCACTAAAGGGGCCTGCAATAGACATAATGCATTAGTGAACAAGACTATGCATTTCATTTTACTAGTTAGTGAATGAACTGAAACTAGATTATACTTAAAAGAAGGCACATTAAGACTTGATGTAAAGTAATACTAGGTGTGACTGGTACATCTCCAAACTCTGTTACCTTGACTTTGTATCCATTTGGAAGAGAAACTAGTATAGGAATAGGCAGAGTTTTTATATTGATTAGAGAGTTTTTACTAAAGGTATGTGGTTTGATGCTCCTGAGTCAATGATCCATAGATTTGCACTTGATTCAAAACATTTGCATGATAGGTTGTCAAAAACAATAGAGGAAGAACAAACCACAGTACCTGCAAAGTTCATTGATCCAGCAGCCACACCAGAAGCATTATTGTTGGCACCAGTATCTTCTCCTACATTCTCATTTTTGAAATGCTGCAGTAGATTCATGATCTGTCCATATTGTTCCTTTGTGAAGTTAATATTCTTTAGAACATCACCTTGAAATTGTGATTGTTCTTCTCCATTAGCAGGTATATCACCTACTGAACCATGTACATTTGCTACCACTCTCCTTCCTTTGTAATTTGAGCCTTGTTGTCTAAAGCCTTGACCACCATTGTAATTACTTGGTCTGTTATTGTTTTGAGGATACCCATGCAGCTTGTAACACTTATCCTTGATGTGTCCAGGTCTCTTACAATAGTCACACACTATGATATTCCTGTTGCTGCTGTTACTTGGATAATGATTTCCTCCTGAACTACTGTTGGCATCACCAGGATTTCCATAGCCATTTCCATAACTGTTTCCTTGAAAATTTGTTCTAAAAGATCTTCCTCCATGACCTTTGTTATCAACAGCCTTAACATTCAAAGACACAGAATCTGCAGACATTCTACCAACAGGCTTGAACTCTCTTTGTTTTCCTCTTGGATTAACAATGAGAAAGCCTGGCCCATAGAAGGAAGAGGATTCATCATGAGAATGCTTCCTCTTATCACTGTGTACACCTCATTTAACCCCATAAGAAAATGAATCAGGCGCCTATCTTGCTCAGCCTTGAATATACTCTCCTTTGCACCACACACACAGACACAACTGCAGTGATTCTTCACATTCAAAGTATTCAACTCTTCCCATAACTTCTTCATTCTTGTGTAATAGACAGTAATGTCCAAAACTCCTTGTGTGAGATCATTGATCTCCTTTTGAATTTGATACAATTTCGCTCCATTGGTTTGGTCATACCTATCTTCCAACTCCTTCCACAACTCAGCAGAATTGCTTACATATTCCACACTGTCTGAAACTTCTTTGACTAATGAATTTAGAATCCAAGATGTCACCATATCATCACACCTCTGCCATTGGCGTAATTGAGGTGAATTGGTGCTTGGTTTCTCACAACTTCCATCAATGAAACATAACTTGTTCTTTACTGATAATGCTCTCATAACACCCCTTCTCCAGGTCCTATATCCTGTTCCATCAAACTGAACAGGAACAAGAATCATTCCTGGATTGTCTGAAGGATGCACATACAAAACTCCTCCATTTGCATCACTTCCAGATACCACAGATCCCTCAGATGCAGATGTGGATGTAGTAGTTTCGATAGCCATTACAACTATGACTATTATGAACTATTCGATAAGGAAAAGAGAGGAGCAAAGATGAACTTTCAGAAAGGAATCAAAATGTATAAACACAGTGACTTCCAACTCTGTTATCGATCGAGAAATCACCCAAATGAGTACCCAAAGAATTAAGAAAAGAGCAATTACCGTGTGCTCTGATACCATGTAAAGATACCTTCAAACTGAAGTAAATGCAGCCATTGATGAAGCTGCAAACTCCCCTGCAATCTACCCAAACGAGAATGGAAAACAAGACTAGCAATACAAGACCTTGTGATTGAAATGTGGAAGTTTTGATTGCCTTCATTCATTACTTGTGAGATGTATATATACACATGTGTAAATGAATTAAGCAAGTGGAAGATAATAACTAACTAACCAACTAGTTTGTTATGTAACTAACTATCACAATAAGTAACTATAAAATGGAAATACAACTAACCAACTAACTTGAAACTAGTAATGTACACTATTTAATTATGAATTGCTAATACGTAGTTTGCCATAGCTGTGTAAATAGAGAAGAAGAATTACACTGCAACACCATTATTTTCTCCATTTTCAATCTTTGTACTAAACTATAGCACCAAATTGAATATTCCCATTGATCAACAACTTGGATAATTTACTCTCTTTGAGGAATTTCATCGAACAGGTAAGAGGCAAGATTAACTTGGGCCTCTCTAATGGGCTTCATCCATTTGGGACCGAAAAACTTTTTTTATTATTATTCAAATGTATCAACTAGTTTTAAAATCGTAAAATATTATAATACCTTACATTATTAGTTGATATATATTTAAAATTAAATCAACTTGATCATAGGTGTATAGTCAAATTGTACCTAAATTAGTTTGATCAAATTTAGTATCGAATCTAATTCAATTTTGAAATCGTACTATAGCTATATGTTTGATAGGAAAATTAATTTGAAAAGAACTATTATCGGCAATATTTTTATTTATGGAAATCCAAATTATATTCACTAAAGGAAAATAAATTTCCTTGTCCTAAACATATTTGGACTAATACAATTTTTTTTTTTTTATATAATGTATAGTTGATTCTTTTAACGTACTCAAAAGCAAACATAATTAATTTTCTTTGTTTTTTGAGTAGAAAAGAAAGGGAAGATGGAGTTGGAAGAAAACAAGAAGGAAAAGTATGGACAACCTCCCTATTTTGCTCAATACCCTTGGCTTCTTATATGTCACGGTGATGATATGGAGAGACAAACTTATTTCAGTGTATCGGAAAATCGATATTATATGAAAAGTATACCTGAAGTTGAAGAAAAAATAATACATGCTTATTTAGATGAGTGGCTCGTGTTACAAAACATTAATTCTAATGATTGTTATCTTTGGAATCTTATTTCAAACGAAAAAATTGAGCTCCCGCCACTTTCTACTAAGGGTGACATATCGCGGTGCCTCTTGTCTGCACCACCTCATGATCCCGAATGTCTAGTTATCTTCTTAATTGAGAATGAGAAGGAGAACACTAATGAGGATGAGAATAAGAACAATAATGTGGATAAGAATGAGGATGAGAACGAGAACTCGGATGGAGATGGGAATGGAGACTCTGATGAGGACGAGGATGAGGACGAGGATGAAGATGTGAGCTCGGATGAGGATGAGGACGAGGATGAGGATGTGAAGCTGCTTACTTTTTACTTTTGTAAACCAGGTTATAATACAGAATTTCATAAACAAGATGTCCAATCAATTATCGGAGATTCACGTCTTGGGATCTGGACAATTTTCCAGAAAAAAATTTATACATTAATTGGGATGCAATTTATTCTAACTTATTTGGATGTAGATAATGATTCAGGAAGAATAACAACTACACCAATGACTAACGAATCTCCAATTAGGTTGAAATCATACTATGGTTACTATAAGGATTATCTCATTCAATCCTCTTCTAACAATATGTTGTTATATGTTCAATTGATGGTTGGCGGAAGAGATTTTGGAATGCCATGCCACTTGCAAGTAATTCGGTTTGATTTTACAAAAGAAAGATGGATGAAAGCGGAAAGCATTGGAGAAATAGCAATTTTTATAAGTTTGTCTATGGGGACGAGCACAACCTGTTCCACAAAAGGCACAAATCTTAAGAAAGACTCTGTCTACTTCACCTACGATCGTCATCTTTACGTCTACAACTGGATAACACATAGCATCTCATTATCCCTCCCTTGCCCACATGTTAGCAAGACAAAGAATAAACACATGCACTGGTTAACATTAAATCAATAAATGTGTAGTTAAATTATTTTTTTTCTCTTCTTATTCATATTTCTCGTTTTTGTCTTTATAAATTTTTTAAATCCTTTTTTCAAACATACAAAATATAAGAAAGTTAAGTCATTATATGTTACTTTCCTGTTTTGGATTTTTATAATAAAATGTGATGCATGTAGTTGATGGTCAATCTCAATGAAAATTAACATTTTAAATTAACAAAGACTAGCTAGATTATAACAATTTGGACCTAAAGCACAAAGAAACAAAGAAGCAATTGGTGCAAAGATAAATAAAACATGTAGACACTACCAACATGAAACTGACGATATAATTTAAAAAGTTATACGAATGACGAAATAGAATCTATGATAGTGTCAACGACTCAACAAGATTCAATAACGCCAAGAATAGAAAGAGGACAAGAGAAACATATTTTAAGTTTCTTTAGAAGACCAATCTTTCTTTTTTACTTCATACATTTGTAAATCGAAGTTTGAGATTGATAACTCAACTTTCTCCTTGCTTTTATAATTTTTTTTGCTTAAGAATCTTCACTTGTAAAATTTGTGATGATCGTATAATTTCTAGTTCTCTTTACCTCGTATTGTCTTCATAGTTGATCATTAGTAGAAGATATCTCATTAGGATTGATAAGGTAAGACTCAAACTCCCTTACCTGTACTTATTCCAATTGAGAATTTTTTATATGTTTATTAACAAAAAGCCACTAAATTTGCTTATTGAGATTCTTTTTTTATATGTTTATTTATTATTAATAAAAAGCCACTAAATTTGCTTTCATAAAATATGTATCATAAAATTAAATACTACAAGGAAAAGCGGTTAGAATAGGTCTAGAATAAGGAAATTTGTTTTCCTTGTCTTTCTAGAAAATAAAATTGGAATTTCCATAAACAAAAACATTGTCATTTATAGTAGTATTTAATTTTAAATTACTATTTCTGCTGATTCTTTCAAAAATAATAATAATTACTTTGACATATATAAAAAAAAAATAGAAATAACGGTGAGTTCAAATACTACAAGGAAAAGGGATTAGAATACGTCTAGAATAAGGAAATTTGTTTTCCTTGGCTTTCTAGAAAATAAAATTGAAATTTCCATAAATAAAAACATTGTCATTTATAGTTGTATTTAAATTTAAATTACTATTTCTGCTGATTTTTCCAAAAAAAATAACTACCTTGACATATATTAAAAAAAATAAAAATAATGGTGAGTTCAAATACGTTAAGGAAAAGGAGTTGGCAAGTAATTAACGTATTGTCCCAATTCTTATTATAGTTTATAAATAGGGTAATAACACAAGAGATCTCATAACAGGTAGTTCCATAATTTTTCTCAAGGACAATTTTTTTTTACAATGGAGGCTGCATTGTGGTCAGATGGTATACCATCGGACATACTCGGATTAATATCATCACGTCTTATTGCTGCGGAATATTTTATTTTTCGTGCTGTTTGTAAAAGATGGAGACACGCACCCGTGACCCTTCCACATTGTCCTGCTCAATCAGAAATATCGCCTCGTTTGATCACAATGCGTGGAGATACTGGAATAGTTGATTTCTTTCATCCCGTGTATAATGTTATGACAACTACGTCTATTCCAATTCCGAAATTAATGAATTCTCGAATTCGAAGTTCAAAAGGTAATTGGTTACTGATGAGTCATGGTGACTGCGATATGTTTTTTTTCAATTTTATTAGCAATGAGATAATTGAACTTCCTGATCTACAAGGGGAGAGTCGATATATCACTTGTTGGATATTTTCATGTCCTCCAGACTCGTCGTCATCTGCTTGCTTTGTTGTTGGTTTGAAATGCAGTGGTAATCCTCCAGACGTATGCATCATCAAAGTTGGAGAGACTAATTGGACGTTTCATAACTTAAGTGATCTAGTAGATACATATAAACGTTTTGAATTAACGGGATGCAGTAGTCCAATATTTTTCAGAAATAATATTGTTTATGTAGTGGGAGATAAAGGAAATTTGGGTTTACTTACCATCAATGAAAACTCAACTCCTAGTTGGGAATTTTATGGTAAACCATTTCGAGGTAGAAGACTAAAGTCAATCAACTATGTTTTCACGGCAGAAGATGTCGAAAACAAAGGAATATTAGTTGTATTTCTATCTCACCACGAAGGGAAAGTAGAGGTTTGGAGGTACAAATTGAATGGAGAGGTGTTGGAGAGGGAAGAAATAACAAGTTTAGACAATAATAAAACATTGTTTGTGAGCTTGGTAGGATCGTACTTGAAAACATGTGTTGCACCGGGGCTAGGGAACAAGATATATTTTTCAATGTTTCACAATGAAAATGGTGTTTTCTATTGTTTAGTCAATCGCAAATATTACTCTTTTGATTATTTGGACATCAAAACTTATTCAAGTCCAAATATTTTCAACTTCATTCGACCAATATCATGCATTTGGATCGAATCAGAGGATGAGTGAGGGCATAGTTCCATTTTTGTTCTTATCGGAGACATTCCCGGACGCCACGGGGATTACTTAGGTATGTTGTTGTTGGCACTGGTGTTAAAAATTACTTATAATGACATATTACCGTGTAATAGTGCCAATATGTGGAGAAATCCAAAAGATAAAGTGTCATTATTATATTTTGTGTATCAAATTCTTTTAATTAATAAAGTAGTTATTATTTAATATTGTTATCATTTTTTGCCTAGGGATATCGTTACAAACAAAATTTAACGTCATGTTAATTACAAGTATTGAATCCTATAATGACTAACTTGGGCCTCTCTAATGGGCTTCATCCATTTGGGCTGTCATAACCCATCTATACAAAACGATAGAAAACCCAAAAACTTTTTTTATTATTATTCAAAGAAAAAATTACATAAATTAGTACATTTTAAAAAATAATTATTAATTGTAGCTATATTTTTTATTTATTACCATTTATAACAATACTATGTTAAATCTGCATTATACTATATTTATGTAAGTTTCCCTTATTCAAATGTACCAACTAGTTTTAAAATAATATGATAGCAAAATATTATAGTACCTTACATTATTAATTGATATATATGATATAAATCTAAACTTAAATCAACTTGATCACAGGTGCATAGTCAAATCGTACCTAAATTACTTTGATCAAATTCAGTATCGAATTTTATATTCATGCCTAAATTTTATCTAATTTAAGATTTTTTTATATAAGCAATATAATGTGAAGATCGAAATGAATTTTGTGAGTCACGTTTGTTTGAGAAAATATAATTTTGATAACTTGGTGGTTACTCGAATTAATTCATTATGCTTTGTTAGCATGATTTTTTTTCTGTCAGGTGCATGCTATAAATATATAGTACAAAAAATCATAATCAAGAATTCTTTTTTCTTTTTCATATATAAATAAAGGCTTCAGTGCACATTTTATTTTATTTTTAGAAAAAATGTAAGACAAATAGTATTACGAATGGACCAAATTATTTGAAAGCAAAGTTTTTGTTCCCTTCTTTCTTGATTTGGGACCATATATTATACTGTTTATAAATGGAAAATTGTATATAATATCAAATTAATTACCTAAAATAAGTAGAGTAGCTAGGGTTTGATTTAATTTGTGCTCCATAGCAAACGTTTGCAAAAAATTGTCAGGCGTCTCTCTCTCAAATATCTCCCTCGCCACTCTTCTCCAATCTCTCGCTCGGTTCCTCACTTTTTATACAAACACAAGTGTATAAAAATTGTTCCAAATTGTATACAGCAAAGAAAATTGTATAAATACATATATTTTTGTTCCTCTCTCTCCCCTCTTCCAGATCTCACTCGGCACTCTCCCAAATCTCGCTCGCCACCCTCGCCTTTCTCACTTATACAAACAGAAGCGAAATGTATAAATTGTGTTTCTGTTTGTAAAAGGCGTGAGAAAATTGTATATACACATGCAAGTACATATATTTTCGTCCTATACACTTATAAGTATACAATAAAAATAATTCTCTGCCCAGTTTCATTTGTATTTCTCACTTTTTTGTGTTTTATACAATTTTCAAATTGTATCTAATTTCTCTCTTTCTCGTTTTATACAATTCGATTCAATTGTATATTCCTTGTCAAGTTTCTTTTGTCTTTCTCTCTTTCTCATTTTATACAAATTCAAATTGTATATAATCGTTCTATACATATATAATAATACAATTCATTTTATACACTTCCTTTTTATATAGTTCTTTACCCAAGTGTCTTTCTCTTTCTTGTTTTATAAACTTCGTTTTATAAAATTTGCTTCAACTGTATATGTATAGCGAATTATACAGTTTTTATGTTTGTTATAGAGCGCAATTATGCAAACTTTGCTATAACATACAAATATGATTTTTTTATTTGCTATATGTGAAAGCTGCCCTTTATAAATTCATCTCTATGTCAATAGTATAAGAAAATTAAATAAAAGATATTAAAAGTTCGTTTTTAATATATTTTTTATTTTATATATAGTTATAAAAGGGATTTTTGCCTTGTTGTGTAGTATAAAAGAATTTTTTAAAAATTTATTTAACTGATTTATAGATGCTATATACTTGTTATACATGGTTATACATACAATATTATACATACATAATGTGTTTGGTATGAAGAAAAAAAATATTATGTCAACAGAATCTATATATTATCTAACAAAATAATATGAATTTCTCAAGATATAATATTATATGAAAATTTCTTTGACCAGAAAATTTGACTAAAATAGAAAAATAACATACTTTACACTATATTACTTTGTTTTTTTAAAAAAGATATTTTTATTCTTTTAACTAAAAAGAAAAAGAAAAAGAAAATCAATTTATTTTAAAATAAAAAAGACATTATAGACTTTTTATATTTATAATCAAATTTTTTGACTACTTAGCATTATCCGATATTATATATTATGTTGGATCGTTTTATGCTTTATTTGAGGATTTCGCTGCATTTCCTTGTCTTTTTTTCTTGTGATATTACACTTGATGTGTTATTAATTGTTGTTATTACTTAACTTATATACTTCTTAATATATATAGTTACAAAGATAATTTTGTTTCTTGTTATTTTGTTGTTTCTTTTCTTATAATTCTATGTTGGATAGTTTCCTTTTGTATAGAGAGTCCTTCAGAAACAACTTTTTTGTGTGTGAAAAATTTGGATAGCTTACACCTCATCGTTCTCAAACCTGAATAAAGAAAGAATGGTTGCAATAAACCTTGCGATAGTCTTAAATTCATCGTGAAATATTAATCAATTTTATGATGAATATTTATAATACATACATTTTTTCAAAAATAAAATATCTGAATTTTGTTCTAGTTGAAAAAATTTCACTCATAGTATAGCTTCCTAATTTCTTTATTCCAAGTTGTATATTATTTACAAATTTAATTGTATGCACTTTCTTTTTCTATTTATTTTCGTGTAAAAAGTAATAAAGGTGTTAATATAATATAAATTGATTTAAAAATTGAGTCCCACCATTTTTAGATAATATGATTATTTATGTATTATTTAATTGGATATTTAGCAAATTCATACTTTAGAAGCAGAAAGTATAAATATTTTAGACTGATAATTTTATTAAAATGGCAAAACTGTTCTTGGTCGTTCTAGACATCACTCTTCTATATAATAAATAATTATATATTATATATATATATAAGATAAATATTAGAAGGGAGAGTCTCAACATGCCAGCTTATTAGTATTACATGAAAGTTGAAGGATATAATAGTATTTTCATATATGGATTTAGTTAAAAGGAGTTGTGCTTTTTACTTTCTTCATTAGACTACATCACAGCTCGACTAAAAAACCCATTAATTGATAATAAATTACAGATAGTGCCATTCACTGAAATATCATTAAATTTGAACTTACACTTATGGTCAGTTTCCTCGACTTTTCCCTTGTTTTTTTTAATTAATAAAACAAACACTTTATGACAATTTATTAATGAAAATAATGTCCAGAGATTGGAATTGGTAACAAATTTTACTAGATTTTTATAACTTGATTTTTTTTTAGTTAATTATATTAAAAGAAAAATATTATATTACGGAGTGAATATCTAAAAAGATTGCTAAATTATGATAAATTATCTAGTAAAATCATTAAACTTTTTTTTATATTAATAAAATCACTTAACTTTAAGTATTTATCTTGAAAAATCTCTCAACTATATTTATTAATAAAATAAATTTAATATAACAAAATATAAAATAAAATATTTTTATTCCTGCCATGTAATTATATGAACCATAAATAAATAAAGTTATGAAATATATTTATATTATATATCTGAGCACACCCACCCCACAAATTAATTAATCATCTAAAGATTAATTTCTAATTAAGAATTAAAAACTTTTCTCTAGGAAATTACCAAAAGATCGATCAAGACACTTTCAACTTGACTGCATGTTGGTGTACTAATTATAATAGTAAGGGCCGTTTGGCAATAGATTTTTCAAATAATATTTAGGAAAAATATTGGCAAATAATGTTTGTTTATATTATTTATTATTATTTGGTAGATATTTTTAGCAAATATCTTAAATTTTTAAATATTAATTTTTTTAGTATTTGGGTCAAATCTCATTATTTATAATTTTTTAAAAATTAAAATTTTACCTCAAAACTTTTTATTTTTTACAAAAACACTGTCTATAGTAATTATTTGCGTTGTATTATATAATTTTTTACGTGAACACCAAAATAATGATATTCTATCTTTAGTGAATATTAAATTATGATATAATTGCTGATGAAAATAATAAAAAATTCGCTCAAGGTAACAAAATTTACTTTATGATGTATAGAATGATGTTTGTTGCATTCACTCCAAATTATCACATTGCTTCAGTGTCATGAACACTATTTGTTATTGTTGTAACGAACATTCAATTGATTTTAAACAAGTTTATAGTTAGTTTTGATAGTTTTTAAAATTTATGGACATAAATTATATTTTTCTAAAAAGGTGAAATATATTTCCCAAATTTTATGACCAAACTCATAGTTAAATTTTATCCAAAGTTTACTCATATAATATTTGTCAAAAATAATTAAAAATTTATAGCTAATATTTTGCAAAAATAACTGAGCAGAAATTGCTAATATAAGTAAATAATGACTTGCTCTATTTCTACCCAAAATCAGGCTTTAGACGAAAATAATTAGTGTTGGGTTAGGTATAATAATAATATATAGATTCTAATACTACTATTATTTGTTTGTTGGGTTTATAATTATATGCCATAAAATACTTTATACCGTCATATTAAATTTAGGAAAAATTATAAATAATAGCAAACTAATAATCTAAAATAAATGAAGTAACTAGGGTTTGATTTAATTGTGCTTCATAGCAAACGTTTGCAAAAAATTGTCAGACGCTTCTCTCCCAAATATCTCGCTCGCCACTTTTCTCCAATCTCTCGCTCGCTTCCTCACTTTTTATACAACACAAGTGTATAAAAATTGTTTTCAATTGTATAAAGCAGAGAAAATTGTATAAATACATATATTTTTGTTCCACTCTCTCCCCTCTTCCAGATCTCGCTCGCCACTCTCCCAAATCTCGCTCGCCACCCTCGCTTTTTCTCACTTATACAAACAGAAGCGAAATGTATAAATTGTGTTTCCGTTTGTATAAAACGTGAGAAAATTGTATATACACATTCAAGTACATATATTTTCGTCCTATACACTTATAATTATACAATAAAATACTCGCTTGCCCAATTTCTTTTGCCTTTCTCTCTTTCTCGTTTTATATAATTTTCAAATTGTATCTAATTTCCCTCTTTCTCGTTTTATACAATTCGATTAAATTGTATATTCCCTGTCAAGTTTCTTTTGCCTTTCTCTCTTTCTCATTATATACAAATTCAAATTGTATATAATCATTCTATACATTTATAATAATACAAGTCGTTTTATATACTTCGTTTTATACAGTTCATTGCCCAAGTGTCTTTCTCTTTCTTTCTTGTTTTATACACTTCGTTTTATACAATTTGTTTTCAAATATATATGTATAGCGAATTATACAGTTTTTTTTTTGCTATGGAGCGCAATTATGCAAACTTTACAATAGCATACAATATGAATTTTTTAATTGTTATATGTGAAAGTTGCCCTTAAATTTATTTCAATATTAATATAGTTGAATGATATTTGAGTATAAAACTTTAAGTTGAGTGATTTTTAAAGATAAAAATTTAAAGTTAAAATGATTTTATCGTTATAAAATAAAATTTAATGACTTTGCTTAATATTTTTCCATAATTTAATATCGTTTTAAGATATTGACTTCTACATTACGCTATACTTTTATATTACTATCTTTACTTACTTTTTTTTTTAATTTATTTTTTTTACAATTAATAAGAGTGAGGAGAAATCAACGGAAAAGTTCAAAGAGACTATTTTTGTAATTCAATAGATTAATTAAAGGAGTAGAGTGGTGACGTTTCAATTTTTTTGCTTTTATTGTATTAATTTATCCCTAGAAATACAAATACTCCGTATGACTTGAGCAATAAATAAATATTATTATTTTTATTAATTGGTTAAAACCGGAAATAATATATTATTTCGTAAATAATTTTTTTCTTTTTATTTAAACATGGAAAAAAATAATCATAATTAAAATTTTAATATCTAAATAAAATTATATATTTTATATTTAATATTTCGTATTTTAAATTAATCCTTCGTTTACCGTAAAAGACGCCTAGGAGAAACCAAAATATTATCTATGATTGGACCCTTTTTTTAGAAAAGCCTAGAAAAGAGGCAACTTTAACTTTAATTTAAAGGTTGCTTTTTACGAAAAAAACATCCAAGAAGATAATAGGATTTTAGATATTAAAGTCCAAAAAATATTCTAAATTTTTTAATAATAATATTTCTTTTTAAATATTTTAAAAAATCTATTAATTTATTTTTGATTTAATAAAAAAGAAATATTTTGGGCGTAGTGTTAAAATATCTGAAGCCCATAAAATAAAACCCTACTTACCTACTTATTGCAAAAATACTCCTTGGATTTTCTGTTGGTATAATTTTATATTTTTCTTCTGAAAAAGCTACCTCGTTTAATACAATTAAATTAAAGTTGTCTCTTTTTTTTTTTTTTTTTTGATATAGGGAGTCCAATCAAATATATATAATTTATTAGGTAGAAGAAAAGGACTGTAAAATAAATAATTTAACACACGAAGTATTTATAGGTTAGGTTCAGAGAAAAAGTACATTCACAATCCACAGAGTAGTTTTTGACCAGATCTCTTCCTCTTACTCCTCTCTCATCTCCTCTCTCAAAAATAAACCAAATAAATAGATCTGAATTCTTAATCCATCTCATGTTTAATCTATGTTCGTTTTCTATATTAATTCAAAAGGAATACAAGGTATGTCTCGATTTTTAATCTCCTTCAATGTTATTTTGTACCTCTTTTTTGTTATTTTAGAGTTTCAAGTTTTGATGTTTGATCTAAAGTTTTGTTTTGTTCTTCTAAAAGTTTTAAATTTTTTACATCTTGAATAGTTGAATGGTTCAATTCAATATACATCCCAAATTTTTGATTTTTGACAGCTATATCTAATTCATTGTATCTGGAATTTAAAGTTAATTGAATAGATGTATATTTAATTAGCCAAGATTTTGTGTTTCTTAGTTTTGATTTTCTAAGACTAATTCAAAAATTGAGACTAAGGTTAATTCAACAGTCGAGCACGGAACTATAATTCATAGTGAGGGTAATTGAATTTCTAATTCAACTTGAATTTCTAATTGAACTAGTGAGGGTGATTTAATTTAATTCAACTAGTGAGGGTGATTGAATTTCTAATTCAACTAGTGAGGGTGATTGAATTTCTAATTCAACTAGTGAGGTTGATTGAATTTCTAATTCAACTAGTGAGGTTGATTGAATTTCTAATTCAACTAGTGAGGTTGATTGAATTTCTAATTCAACTAGTGAGGTTGATTGAATTTCTTTTATAATTCAACTAGTGAGGGTGATTGAATTTCTTTTATAATTCAACTAGTGATGGTGATTGAATTTCTTTTATAATTCAACTAGTGAGGGTGATTGAATTTCTTTTATAATTCAACTAGTGAGGGTGATTGAATTTCTTTTATAATTCAACTAGTGAGGGTGATTGAATTTCTATTATAATTCAACTAGTGAGGGTGATTGAATTTCTATTATAATTCAACTAGTGAGGGTGATTGAATTTCTTTTATAATTCAACTAGTGATGGTGATTGAATTTCTATTATAATTCAACTAGTGAGGGTGATTGAGTTTTTATTATAACTCAACTAGTGAGGGTGATTGAATTTCTATTATAACTCAACTAGTGAGGTTGATTGAATTTCTATTATAACTCAACTAGTGAGGGTGATTGAATTTCTATTATAACTCAACTTGTGATGGTGATTGAATTTCTATTATAACTCTACTAGTGAGGGTGATTGAATTTCTATTATAACTCTACTAGTGAGGGTGATTGAATTTCTATTATAACTCTACTAGTGAGGGTGATTGAATTATAATTATAACTCTACTAGTGAGGGTGATTGAATTATAATTATAACTCTACTAGTGAGGGTGATTGAATTATAATTATAATTCTACTAGTGAGGTTAATTCAACACTATTGAGAGACAATTCAGCATAGGAGAGAGACAATTCAACACTATTGAGAGACAATTCATTTCAGGAGAGAGACAATTAAAGAGAGGTCAATTCATTACAGGAGAGGTTAATTCATTACAAGAGGTTAATTCATTACAAGAGGTTAATTCATTACAAGAGGTTAATTCATTACAAGAGAGTAATTCATTATAAGAGAGAAATTCAGCATAAGATAGTAATTCAGCATAAGAGTGTAGAACATTATTTCTTGTTTGATTTCTTATTCTTTTTGGCTCTGGCAGCTGCAGCATCCTTCTCTGCCTTTTTGTTCTGTCCAAAAAAAGGAATTTTGTATTAGTATAAGGACAGAATAAACTATCTTGCATTCTGTATAGGACTTAGATATTAGTTTAATCAGTATGTACCATATCTTTTTGGCATGTCTCCTGATGTTTTGCACGAACAGCAATTCTGTATTGTTTGTTGCATGTCTGACAATCCATTGTGTTGCTGCTATTATCCGTTCTAGTCTTAGTCATGATTCAAACTTACTATTTCAACAAATTATGGATGAATGTCATTAGGTCACAATTACTAGATTTATAGAGTCACTGTTAAATGTACCAAACAGAATGAAGACAATTACTATATCCTTGACACAGTGACAGAACTTAGGTCATTATAAGCACATTTTTTACCCTTTACACAGGTACAACACAGAACAAATTTATAGCACAATTAGACATCTAGATATGAATTGGATATATAGATGAATGCTCTCCTTATGTAATTGGAGTGCCTAATTTATAGAACAATTAGTATATTTGAAAGAGTTCCAACATATTAGATTTGCATCAAATGTCTTCCACCAAGGAAGATTCTCTGGGAGAGTCGCTTGAAATCTACGGGCTGCAGCATATACAACTCCACAGACCACAATCTCACTCTTGAATCTTACACAGAGTGTTGTGCGCAAACTGTAATTTGCAAGATTCGAGTGTATTTGAGTGTATTCTCTCCTAATAAAGCTATCAATTCTCTCTATATATGTGTTGTTCTGGCAAAATTCATTTCAACAGACGCAATGACATTCTATTGTAATGAAATCGTCACGAATAACATAATATGAAATTCTATAAAATTAATAAGCAAAAGAGTTTTGCACTTTATATCTGGTTGTCGGTTTATTTACTCACATCTCAATAAAATTAATGGCATTAAGGCAAATTATAATAATTAATCTTAAATATATACACATGCACAAAAATGTAGTCAATAAGATGTTAGACATTTGTTTGCAATGCATTACATTGTATGTAAATGTAAAAATTTTATTTATCAATATGAAGATTTAAATTGTTTAAGTGAAAGTTCTAAAATATTTTTGATAAAAAGTAGATTTTTTTTTAATAATGTTAATATTGTCTAAAGTGAAAATAAAATCATAAAATTCACTATTAATTTTTTTTCTCAGTATTCTGATGTACGGTTTGATAGTAGTACTGCAAATATGCACAAAACTTATAACTTGTGTTAAGTGTACACGATTCTCGTGTTTTGATTTGTGAGATTATATTAAGTATGTTTTTGTTGTTATTATTGTAACTTAACTTTATATTAATCAATAGGAAATATGCACTACTTTTAGCAATATACGAATAATGCATTGTGACAAAAGAGTAAATGACAACAAGATATAAAAGTTTTTCTTCATTCTAAAAAATATTTTTCTTATACAAAGATTATTATTTTTTTAACGAAGCCATCACCAAAAGAGATTGATCAAATAATCTAAAGGAAAGGAAGTAGCCTATACAAGTTTCTTTTCGGGAGTACAACAATTAATTAGCTATCAAAAGAAATTATATTTCTCAAATCTTCTTCAAATCATAGGGAGTTTGTCATTTATCGAGTTTAAACAATCACATCTGCAATGCAAAAATAGGTGTCACAAAGCGGGTTCGACATATACTATATATACCTAAAAAATTATTTTAACCATATAAAAATAATATAATTATTCGCAGAAGGAGGTCAGAATAAACCCTAAACAATTTGGAGATCATAGATAGGACATAACTACATCAGGTTGAAACATCATATAAGAATCTACACTAGATTCAAATTATATAAACCTGCTGTAAATAGGAACACTCTCATAAAAGGTATTTTTAAGATTAAAATATTTTTTAAATGTATCTTCTCGTAAAGAATACTCTCATACGGAAAATTTATCCTACGTCCCACCCATATGTTATTAATGTCATAAAATAAATTATCAATTCTCTCTCTGTATAAAACTAAAATATGATTATGATTTTTCTATAATTCTTTCCTCTTTTTTTTCTCAATATTTACCGACCATTAAATTATCACCAAGTTTAGAAGTGTTTTTAAATATTTTTCTCAGCTTTTCATTAAGAGTCTCATACTCCTATAAGAATTTGAAACCGCTAGATGTATCTAAATTTGGTTAATGAGTTTTTCATACTATAAATAGTTCGAGGACTAAACTAATAATTTACTATTTTTCAATAATTCTTTCCTATACCAAAAAGTGCTAATATTTCCTTTAATTATACCCCACTCTTTAAAAGAAAAGAAAAGAAAATTGTCAAAACCCTAATGGAGTCTGAAGGTTCCCATCTACAGCCAAAACAAATTCTTATTTTGCCGGTAGAGCTGATCATTGAAATCTTATCGAGATTAGCTGTTAAATCTCTTTTACGATTCAAGTGTGTTTCATCGCAATGGAGTTGTTTAATCTCTAGCCCTAATTTTATCAAGACTCATCTTAAGTTATTTACTAATAACAAGGATTTCATCCACAATAGACTCCTATTGACATTTATTCAACCTCACCGCCATCTTATGGACTGCTCCATCAATTCCTTGCTTTATGATTCTGATCCTAAGACATTTCAATTGGATTATCCTATGCAAAATCGTCGTAAGTTACTTAAGGTTTTAGGTTCTGTTAATGGATTGATTTGTTTGTCGATTGGCAAGGACTTAATTCTTTGGAACCCGTCAATTAGGAAGTTCAAGAAATTTCGTGATCCTCAATGTGGTTGCTATGTGTTGCATGGTTTTGGATATGATGAGCTTCGTGATGATTATAATTTAGTGCTTATTTCCAAAGAAGAGGTCAGATTATATAGTTCAAATAGTGATTCATGCAGAACGTTAGTGCATGATCGTTCGGTTATGGCGGTTAGAGAGAAAAATGGTATTTCTGTGAAGGGGAAGCTTCATTGGGCTAAATCACTTTCACAAGATCAAGATCAATATGAACATTCATATAACGATTGGGTCATCATTTGTATTGATGTGACTGATGGAGAATGGGGAAAGGTGGAAAAACCCTTTTATGGAGAAGGAGATTTTGATTTAACGCTATCTGTGGGAGTGTTGGGAAGTGATCTTTCTATTTTGTGTAATAATCATAGCCTTCAAACAGATGTGTGGATAATGAAGGAATATGGAATTAAAGAATCTTGGACAAAGATGTATACCATGAATCGACCTAATGGTCATCCTGAAGGATATAGGTTTTCTCCGCTCTTTTGTGGGATGTCAAATAAAGGAGAAATCTTTTTTGAGGATGATCAATCAACTTTCATTATTTATGATCCAAAAAATGAATCTTTTATAGGTCAAAAGGTGATTATTGATGGATATCGTTTTTGGGAGGCAAGCATCTACATCGATGAAAGTCTAGTTTGGCCCGTGAGCCAGAAGGGAATGATGCAATCTGGGATACTACGAAGTCTAAGAAAGCAAACAAGGTATGAACAACGAGTGCAACAACCACGAAGGTGGGAAATCCCAAAGTGAAACATATTCAATAACTAGTATTAAGAATTAGCAACACACTTGTATTAATCATCGCTAAATTCTCTTTATTCAATTTTAATGACCTAAAACTAAAAATTTTAATAATTACTTTTTTGTATGCAAAATGTTAGTATCACAATCCTAAATTCGTAGTTTGTATTTATAGCTATACTAGTTCTCGGAACGTGCATCGCACGTTTGTCCCCTAATTGAAAAAGACATAATTATTATTCTATGGGATTTAACATGTTTACCCTCAAAATAATTAATGATAATACAAAATGTGATTAGCTTTACTATATATATCCTAAAAATAGAAGAAAGGTTGAATACAAAAATGCAGTAATCAACTACGAAGTTATATTTAAAAACTCAAAACGATCTAGATATGAAAAATAAATATTTACTTACAACTTCATATTAGAATATATTCATCTTGTAACTATCATAATTTACATATTTCTCAACAAAAATAAGATGAATATGCATGAAATTTTAAAGGATACAAATAAATAAAATAGTAAGAATTCTTATAATTACAAACTGGTAATGAAAATTTTACAAGATATGTAGACTAACCTACTGTAGAATGCAAAATGATTACAAATTTGAATAACACAAGGAATATAAATAATGTGGTGTGAGTGTGTTTGATAGACTCTTCATTACTTCCACTTATCTTACAAATTAAAATTGAAAGATTATTAGACTCTTCATTATCTACATTTAATTAGTACATGAATATATGATGCATTAAGATCTTATTTGATGCATGAATTTAAATATAACTTTTATTTACTATTTAATTAATTAAATAGATATTAATATTAATTTATTTTAGAGGTAAAATAAGGGTAAAATGGTAATTTAACTTTGAAGTTAGGAGCTTCCTACTTATAATAATATATGATTATTCTGATGACATAAAATGAATCTCCACTTCATAGCAAATATTTGTTATTGTACAAAACTTCAATCAATTTGATAGAAGGATACAAGAGCTGCTTGTGATCAGGCATTTTAATAAAATAGAGTACACTTACACCGACCGTACCCCTTTGTGAGGTTGTTTCCGGTAGACCCTCGACATACCTGGATCAAGGTAAATACTACTACTTTAGTAGAGTAGAAATTATGATGGCAATCCCCATCCTCGTTCGGCTAGTGCTGTAATCACATGCGCAGCAGCCTCCTTAGTATCATTCAGGGGACTATAGCGCCAACTTTCAGATATCTACAAAATAAGAGGATGAAGTCAAAACTCTGGATTGCAGGCATCATGCTCTTTCATGATCAGTGACTGTAAGCATCATAATGTTCACGGCTGAATTCACTTGAATTCCAAATAAAAGATGTGCCAGAGATGGAAGATATTTCGTCAAATAGCATGCAAAATTAACCACTTCCAATTGAATTTCAATAGTATATAATGCTTTTAGAGGATAGAGAAGGATATATTGTACAGTTATCTTCCTGCAAACCAATATTTATCAGTATGTCATTTCTGTCCATGCAAAAACTCAATGAAGGAGAATAAAACTAGAAGGGTGATGTTATCCTTGTGCCTAGTAGGAGCCTAGAATATAAATTAATAGAATTATTACTCACATCTTCTTTTCCAAGGAATGGCCGAACCACTCCTCGATTTTTCAAGGATTGATGGAAGTCTCTGAATTTCCACGTACATCGCTCAGCACCAATTACATAAACAGGTTTCCTGAACCTTAAACTCTTTAGATGAAATGCTGATGAAAAGGATAACAGAAAAGGGACATTGAATTGACAAGAGTCAGCATACAGGCCAACTTACCCCGTGCTGCAAGCCTCGCTTAACATACTAACTGAGTCAGCAGTGATAACAAAAGCATCTGCAAAAGCCAAATGTCCCAAATGTGGATTTGGACCTGAAAGGTATTAATGTAAAAGGCTTGTATACATTACGTCAGTGGCATCAGAAGGAAATACAAATAATTATGAGAATTAGGCGAAAATTGAAGTATCAGCAATATCTCCTCTTCGAGGGGAAAAAGATTAAAATATCTCTCTGATTATCCTTTCCTTAATAGCAAACTATACTACCCATTTCTTTGTTGAATCTCTATACAAGTTCTGCTGAGTAACAATTAAATTCGACATCAGAACACCCTTTTGTTTAGCTCAACAAAAAGCTCAAACTTCTGCTACTTGTTTCTTTTTGCTGTTTATTTTCTCATTGAAGAGACATTTCTCTTCTGCGAGGGACAGGAATACAAACATTGCATCAGCAGTACCTTGACCGTTCCAAATGTGAACTTTAGGATGATTTCCAAGCTCTTTCCATATGATGTCTGAGACCTGTTAACTACAATATCAACAACCAATCACGAGAAGGAAAATTGGCAGATGAAACTGATGAAATCATATACCTTACTAGGAGTTCTACGAGAAAAAGATACTCTGATGCTCCCACAGGTTGGAACAATATTCAGAAGCAAGGCTGTTAGCTCCACTGCTAGGTCTGTACCATATCTACAATGACCTGGAAAGAAAGACTTGTGAGCAAAAAAGGAAAATAACTAGTTTAACAAGTTGTAATAATTGTGCTGGCAAATTCTACATTTTGAGAAGTTGCACAAAGAATTAGAAGCAGATTTCTTATACCAAAAGGAATATCAGAGTAATCATTGAGAACAGACTCAAAAGCTGATATATACAACTTTGCCTTCACAATGTAATAAACAAAGTTATTTCATTTCAGTCATATAAAATGCAACAAAATGCTTCTCTTTTATGAAATGCTTACAATGTATAAATGCTAAAAACGCACTGAGAGATCATCCAAGCTTTACATCATTTTCAGCCACTTCAGGACTAGAGGCATATATTAACAAATCAAATCTTTTTGCAGCTGGAGTAGACAGTGTAACAAGGGACAGGCTATTTGAGTTAACTGGTATCTCCCCTGGAACCTTCACTGTCAGGTACTTAGGTTTGCCTCTTTCACCTAAGAATGTAATAAACTAGATTGCCACCACTGTGTCTCAAAAATTACAGAGAAGAACAGAGCAACCTCTGCTTGACACTTATCTTATATAGGCAGATTGCAGGTTATTAATCCAGTCCTATTTTGCTAGCATAATTTCTAGGGGTCTGTGTTTATTATCCTTCCCAAAGTGTGCTTAATGAAGTAGATACGAGATGCAGACAATTCTTATGGAGTAGCACAGAGGACAAACAGCAGATTTCATAAGTGGCTTGGACCACAATTTGCAAACCAAAGAAGCATGGAGGTTTGAATATTAAAAGACTTCGGAATTTGGCTGCTACTGGTAAGCCGTAAGCTGATATGGTTTACTGTTGGAAAAGGAGGATATACGTTGGGTAAGATGGGTGAATGAAGTCTATATGAATAATAGTGGTGATTTTTAGAGTCACAAGATACCTAGTGATTGTAGATAGTGTTGAAAGAGGTTGCACAAACTAAAAATTGGCAATCAGCTAGGGAGGTATACGCTAACTACTAATGGTCAGAATTCAATTAGTACAAGTTATCTGGAAATGTTGGTACCTTCACCAAAGAGATGGTCATAGATAGCTGAGCTGGTCTGGAATAGAACAATGCTGTTGAAACACAGGTTTATATTATGGTTGGCTGCTCAGGACAGATTGCTTTTATTTTAGAGATGGTAACAAGTTGTTTTAAAAACAAAATCCAGAAGGGGCCAGTGAAGGCCTAATTACAAGGAAGCTAAATACATTTATTTTATTGGTTTAGTGTTTTTTTAATAAGTCCTCGTAAATAATTTGTTAGCTCGCTATCCCTATTTACTAGTAATCAGTTTGTTGAATATTTCATTCTGTGGAGATATTCTAGGTTAGGAAAACGATTATCTTTTTACTGTTTTTGTTGCTGCAAAGTTCCCTGTAAATAATCTTTTTACGTTTTTCTTTGACTGCATAGTAACAGATGATGCCAATTGTGGCTTAAGCATATTCAGAACCTGGTTAGTTTACTTCATAACATTTCTACAAGGATTAAATACTGACTTTCAAAATGTCAATCACCCCTTCACAACAAAATATTCAAACCACAGTACAGGAAAGAGACTTCAATATGCAAACTACCTGTAGGCCCTCCAACATTAACCACAAGCAAAGGTTTTGGTATAGTTGCTAACTCATCGTGCCAAGTGTCAGCTGCATCCTTCAGCGCATTAGAATCAGCTTGATGAAGGGCTCCAACAGTCAGTATCTGCCTCAAAATTCTCAGTGAAGATGTCTACAAAATGTGGAGGTGGTAAAGAACTCCAAGGTTTTCAAGAAATTTGCATACCACGTGTCTCTCAGGAGATGTGCGAGGGGTTATCCACCTTCGAAGAAACCAAGGAATTTGTTTTTGTCCCTCAGGTGTCAAAGGATAATAATCATGACGAGGTGTGATCACTAGGTCAAACCTATTTAGACGTGATCTGGGATGTTGAATCTGAAAACATAACACAACAGAATCTTACCATTTTAACTAGTACTATATTTTTTTCTACAATAATAACTATTTCTTTTTTCTTTTTTTGATGATTGTGGTGTCAGGGCCAGCTTTCGTGCACCTTGACTAATTTCACGGGATACCTGCCACCTCCCACCAGCAACAGGTGCCAGGTAACTCTGTCTACCAAGAATAGGACAGATGGGAACAATGGTAACTGTTTCTGTACCCATTATAAATAAAGCAGTACATTGGTCGCACTGAAACCATATTTACAAGAGTGTTCTACGATCTACTGTCCTGTGACTATAGAGAATCTAAAGCGTCAATGGTGAAACAGTATCATTGGAATACAACTAGTTACACCAAAAACATAAAGTCAAAATACAATTCAAATGTTTCAGTGCTACCTAAGTACTGGTTTTAAAACAAAGTTGCCTTACTCAAAAAATAAAATATACAATTAAATTTGACTTACTCAAAAAATAAAATAAATTCAATTTGACTTGCTCAAAAAATAAAATATACAATTCAATTTGACTTTCTCCATACTATTCTCAATACTTCCATTGCATGTAAGGTTCCTCTCCTTCCAAATTGTCCACCAGATACTAGCTGGGACAATTCTCCATCTAATCCTATTCTTTGCCTATGTACCTGCTCCTTCCCAGCACTATATGTTATTAGCATATTGTCATTCTAATAATCATTTGGAACTTCAAACATGGAAGAAAAAAAAGATATGAAGGAAATTCCAAACAACATTGGCATAGAAAAAGGGCTTTTGGTATTAATGTTAAAGGTTTATATTATCCTGAATACGAGAAAAAACTAAAATAATTTATTTATGAGAGCACTAGTCACATGATATCCCTCCCTCCCTTCCACTATGTGTGTGTGACATGACCAACATGAATACTACTATATGCTGAATCTAATGTCCCAACAATTAAAAGCGATGATTATTCAATCTCAAAAATGTAGGAGAGTTGGTCAGTAGAGACGAACCTTACTTAATGTCAAATGATGTTGTATTCCCTAAAAATTTAAATCCGTTACAAAGTCAAACACAAGTTGGTAAAACTAGAATTATGATTCAACAAATTGTGGGCACCCCAAAACCGAGATAGAGTCTCAAAAAGAAATGGAACACCAGAATGAAATTGTGCTTACACGCAAATTAAATTTCATTAGTCACTGACATCCAATGTTTGGAACAAACAGATCCTAGTTAAAGAGAGAATTATATATGGGTGGCATGACCTTATTATTTTTTAGGACTTTCAAACTTTGTAGGACTATGCCAAATTATATGAAGCGTCCGAGAAGAAAAGGAACGACAGATACAGTAACAATATTAGACATTAAGAGAAAAATATTCAGAAAAACTAATGAAGTGTAAATATGTATTTCCATCACTGGGTTAAAAAGTTCTTATACATCATACAAGAAAGCTTAGTTTTGTCAAACCTGCACAGTGAAAACATATTCTGGAGCTAACTGTTTTATTGAGCTTGAAATGGAGATAGTATCACGACCTGATGCGACTACTAATGATGGACCATCCCTAAATTTTGAGAAAGTGAAATAGAAAGATCAGATGTAATTAACATCTAAGAGCAAGATTTGATCCAACAATACCTCCTGCAAATAAAGAAGTCATAAACAAGCTCACGCGAAATTAGTATTGCCGTTGCATAAGAACCATTGCAACGCACAAGCAGAGACAGTTCCCTCATTGTCTCAAAGCAACTTCCTTAGGCAGAACCAATTTTACATGCCATTGTGGATTGATCAAGTGTCATATACCTGTTACCATTTTTTTATTTTAGATTTATATTTTTTTTCTTCAACTTCCTCAGCTAGTTTTGTGATTCCCATAATTCTGAAAGAAACATTTGAGTTTGCTTGGAGCCAAGTCGCTATACCCACGTGATTTTTATCTCAAAACAACATACAACAACATTCCCAGTGTAATCTCACCAAGTGGATCTGGAAAGGGTAGAGTGTGTGCAGATCTTACCCCTACCTCAGAGGTAGAGAGGTTGCTTCTGATAGACCCTCCGCTCAAGAATATCCAAGCTATTTTAGAATTATGTTGGAGCCAAGGGTATTACTATTTGTTACTTCATTTGCTAGATATGTTGCTATTTGTTGTCATATTTTCTTGACTCCCTACTTCAAAAAACTTCTCTTTTGATCCAAGATCTATCCGGAACAACCTTTCTACCCCACAAAGATAGGATAAGCTCTAGGTACATCCCACCCTCCCCAAACCCCATTTGTGGGATTGCACTGGGTTGGTTGTTGTTGTGATCTGGAAAAAACCATTGCAACACTTGAATGCAATTGTTTCAAATAGAGCTTTTATTTTTTGATATGTCAAAGAGAATATTCGAGTAAACATTGCATAAACTTGAATTCCACAGTGCAATTTGTTTTCTATTTAGATAAAGTTACTGTAATATGATTTCTATCCCTCATGTGCAACTTTTTTGATTGGTTAAAAAGAGGTTTCACATGAGGGATAGAAACTGTATTATAGAACTTATATAAAAAAAACTCAAATATCCTTAAAGGAATACAGAATACTTGAATTTTTCCTCTTCCCATCTTCTATTCTTGAAGTTTGGGACTAGTGCAACAGCATCCAAGTGTAATCGCACAAGTGGAGCCTGGGGTAGGTGGTGTGTCTGCAGCCTTAACCCTACCTTGTGAAGGTAGTCTTCAGCTCAAGCAAAACATATAGAAAAACAAGTACGTAAAGCAAATATTTAAGGAGAGTCCTGTCCCTATCTCTTGCTAAGTAAATATATTTGGGTATATACCAGTTCTGAGCCTTCAACTCTATTATCGATTCAGAGTCAGACTTATCCCGAAAAGAGAAAGATCTCCATTATTGAGCATATGCTTATTACTTCGATTGTCTAGAAAGTTCAAGTACTCAAGGCCAACAACGATATTCATTACATTCAAGCTTAAGATGAAAGGAATTTCCTACCTCTAAGACTTCAGTCTAATGGTAAGAGTGCAATACGTGATGTGTTGATTAGGCGCACGTTACGCGTTTGAACACTACCGCAGGCAAAAGCATGTTGTTTAAGTGGAGAAAACTAGATCAAGGAGCATCTACCGAGTTTCAAACCATGCACCACTAGTTTCGAAGATTTCTCGATTATAGAAAAAGGTAAGAAGAATTTCCAGGAACTACGAAAAAACTGTTTGCATCATTATTCATCATCAGTAGATCTGTTCCACTCCACAACTTTTTCCTCCAAACCGTTGTCCTTAAAATAAGTTAATTTGCACTATGTAATTTAAAGTGAGCAAAATGTAAGGACCTGAAGCCCCAATCTATGTGCAGCTTCCGCTTCAGTAAGATTTAAGATGATGAACATCTAAAACCTATAGTCAACAATGAAGTTCAACAACTTCATTGCACTTTGTAGGGGCTAGTGTCTAATAAAAATTTCATTATAAATTCAAAAAAAAAAAAGTAAAGTTCAACAGCAAAATAAAAATGATCAAACAAAATGAGAAGTGCTTAAAACAGATATCGATGTGTTCACAAACAGAAGCCCGAACTACACTGCCTAGCTGCTAACAAAATATGAAGTGTAATTAAAAAGACATCATTTAAAGTGATGCAGTGATGTGAAGCGAGGGATTATCACTTCATGGGTGAAGCAATGCGCTTCAACAAAGTGTGCACTTCAAACAATGAGGCAGAGTGATTCCAACGATAAGCCATCGGTTCTTTAAATTTCAACTTTGAGGAGTTAAATTATATCGGAGTTATTGTCTATTGGATGCTGAAATTAGTTAATTTAATTAAAAGTTGATTATTAAAATACTAACTTCATATATTTTGGTACTTTATTATTTTCAGTAAATTGTTCGCTTCACTTCTCGTTTTCCTTTTCATGTCACATTGACTTTATTTCATTGCTTTGATACAACCCAACTAATAGCTTGAAACACTTGGACCACACAATGCACTGGGATGCACAAAATAGAGAAACATAAATATACTAAACAGAACATACTTGGCAAATGCTTCACAGGATAGTGCTGCAATATGTTTTGCATTAGCTTCTAGGATATCTGAAGAAACTGCATCAGCACCAACAAAACACAATCATTTGACATATAATATTAAGATAGCTTTCAGTACGAGTGAACTTGCAGAAATCCATAGTACCCTGTCTTTCGGCAGCAAGAGACAACAATTTATGTCCTCTGACGGCTATTTGAGTTGGAAATGAATCTCCATAAATCAACTTCCTGACATTTCCTAACCTTTTATGGAGAGAAACAGGCAACCACTGAAATCGCTTGTTAATACCTCCTTTTGGCCTAATAACTCGCTGTGCAACAATGAGCAAAATAAGTGCAAACACCAGATGAGAAACGATGACACATTAAACAACTATGCCAAACAGGACCTTACATGATGCAGAGAACTAATAGTTCAGTTAATTTTTGTTTTAAAATCTAATCCAACAAAGAAAATTGTTCTCTTCTTTTTTTCCCACATAACATGGTCCATTTGAAGAGGAGATACACAGATACCCAGTGCAGAGTGGTAGAGGTAGGTCGGAGATGTACTGAAAGAGGTGATTAGACAGAACATTCCGCAACCTAAGGTTACCGAATAGGCGAATACATGACATTAGATAGGAGATTATGGAGGACACGGTTTAGGGTAGAAGGTTAGTTGAGTGTTGTCTCACTTATCATACTAGTAGTCGTAGTATTTCTCTTGTAATTTCTTGTTTCTTCGATTTCTATTACTATTTTTTGTTCCTTCTACTTTGACTATCACATTATTTTTCGTAGTTACTGTTCCTTTTTTAGATGTCTTGTCATGCCTGGTTGAGTATTTTGCATTGGTTTCTTCATTTTTGTATAATTTTCTTGAGCCAAGGGTCCATCGGAAATAGTCTCTCTACCTCCTAAGCTAGGGATAAGGTTAACACGCAACCCTCCTCATACCCCACTTGTGGGACTACATTGGGTATGTTGTGTTGTTGTATGGTCCATTTGCAGACATACTGTAGAAATAGAACCCTTATATCATGCTGTCTTCA
The DNA here is from genome assembly GCA_027705065.1 of Solanum peruvianum. Classification (NCBI taxonomy): domain Eukaryota; kingdom Viridiplantae; phylum Streptophyta; class Magnoliopsida; order Solanales; family Solanaceae; genus Solanum; species Solanum peruvianum. The sequence continues at coordinate 3,725,763 of JAKWJD010001763.1, forward strand.
AATTCCATACAAGGTAGAGTAGACTAGAAATGTACTCCAGCAACTTGCAATCACCAACTCCATAATAGTTGTCAAAAAAAAAGAGTCAGTCCTCCGTGAATGAATAGTTTGAGGTGTATCTTTCAATATCAAATTACAGAAGACAAGGGTAGAAACCAATGGGGTTCTTTGTACTACTTATCTTGGTTTACCTCTAGGCGTCGCTACTAAGGACCTGGCAGCTTGGAACCCAGTGGTAGAAAGGGTAGAAAAGAGATTTGCAGGTTGGCAAAAGAGATATTTATCTAGGGAGGGGGAAGGTAGTGTTAATTAAGATTACGTTGTCGAACATCCCCACATATTTCATGTCTATGTTACAAGCCTCAGTAACTGTTACATTAAATTGGAATAACTACAGAGAGAATTTTCTGTGGGATAGCTCAAGCTGGGAAAGAAGTTTCACTTGGTAAATTGGGCGATTGTCACTACACCAAAAAAGTCCTAAATAAACATCACCGTAGTCCCTTGAAGTGGTTCCTATGTGGACCATCAAAAATCTCCTCCTAGAAATAGCTTCTCGGTGTGCGATATACTTCTCACAACCTCGTCCAACTCCTCCTAAACAAGTTTTCTGACATACTCATCTAAACTTGCTTGCAGTGCATATGGACTAATTATGTTAAAAGTAAGCCCTCCCACAACTAGCTTAATGACCATCATACTATCATTCACCCGCGTAACCTCTACAACTTGCTCTCTGAGTTCCCTATCTACTAACAAGCCTACTTAATTCCCGTTCCTCGAGCTTCCTGAATACCACAACTTAAATCCATTGCTAACAAAGTGTATCTAACATAAATATTACTTTATCTAACATGGTAGCTAATATATATTAATGTAATCCATGGAGCCTCGCACAAACTATAATGAACTACAAAATACACATTCTAGCACACAAAACCTAGCTGAATTACAAAGCAGGCGAACAATTATATAGCAAAATACTGAAAAATGAAAATAGAGAGAAATATATTACAAATAGTGTTTGTCGATGCGATAAGCCCAAAGCTCGAACCAAACCGAAGCACTGATTTTCTGCACCGGCGACGCCATTTCCTATTATAAATACTCTGCTAATGGTTCGCATTTTCGGTCATGGAGATCTATTACTCGAATTCGAAAGGGTTTCAGGGATTTTCTCCCCACAATGTGCGGGTTTTGGCCCAACAATTCCAGAAATGTTTAAACACAAAGGTGCCAAAAACATCTCGTATAAGAAAGAGTTTTTATTTTATCTTCTGTACCAATAAAATTACCCTATCAATATCGCGGAGTTTATAAAATAATTCTAAAATCTAATAGATTAAAATTAAAAAGTTTAACTCATGAATGGTCCCTTAAAAGTTGACACGAACTTTCACTTAACCATAATTAATTGACATCTCAGGTTGATGTTCACTTGATTCTCCAAAATTACTGTGTGTTTTCACCAAGTCAATACATGTATGTCATGTGTTCATATTTATAGTTCATTTTACTTAACCATAATTAATTGACATGTGTTTTACTTCATTAAATCACATAATAATGGAAATTGTATTGGTTTAGTGTAAATATTCAGCGCGAATAACTTTTTCATTTCAAAAGGCTGAAAAAAGTGAACAAATATACTAGATTTGTTTATTTACCAAAACTTCAACATAGATAGTGTATTTATTTCATAAAAGTATGTCATATATTATCAGAAGATAAGCTTTAACAGTAGGTCGGTACATTTTATAGAAAAATTACTTCTTTGTTCAGAAAAAATTAAAAAGATCGATTAAAGATAATTATTGATGAATCTAAAATAACACTCTTCATACATAGATATTATCAACGAGTCCGAAACTCAAAGGGTACAAATTTTTTACAAAAATTCCAAAACGGTATATAAAATTTTATATTAACCAAAACGGTAAAATCGCTGCAGGAGCAGCGATTTACAAAGTAAAATCGCTGCTGAGGCAGCGATTTAGCAAAAAAAAATTTTTTTTAATAAAAAAATGAAATCGCTGCCCTAGCAGCGATTTATAAAAAAAAAAAAAATTACATAAATCGCTGCTACGGGCAGCGATTTATTTAAAATTTTTTTTTTATTAAATCGCTGCTAGGGGCACGATTTATTTAAAGAAAAAAAAATTCCTTATTAAATCGCTGCACGAAGCTTTTTAAAAAAAAAAATTTAAAGTTTTTAATACAGCGATTTTATATTTAAAAAAATTATAATATTTTTTAAAATTTAAATATATAACTTATAAGAAAAATTTTATTAAATCGCAAAAATGTTAATAGCGTCAAGCTATCTTGCACATCGACTATTTCACTATGTATTTGTTCACCAAGACTTACGCAGATGAGAAAAAGAATCATGTATTATAATGTTGGATGTATATTTTTTTAATGATATTGACATATGAATGAAGAAAAAGTGGACAAGAAAATCTACTTTTGCTCTGCTCTATAAGCACGCTTCACCACAATCTATGGATTGTTTATGTGTTCCTTTATCATTAACAAACAAAACATTTCCAACTTTTTAGGTAGCTAGTAAAGAAACAACTCATTCATATATTAATTTGTATAAGTAGTAATACGACGTTTGGTAGCTAGTGGTATTTACGTATAAAATTAATATGATCTTTGATTTGCGATTTAATAAAATTTTTCTTATAAGTTATATATTTAAATTTTAAAAAATATTATAATTTTTTTTTAATATAAAATCGCTGTATTAAAAAATTTTAATTTTTTTTTAAAAAAAAAAGCTTCGTGCAGCTATTTAATAAGGAAATTTTTTTTTCTTTAAATAAATCGTGCCCCTAGCAGCGATTTAATAAAAAAAAAATTTAAATAAATCGCTGCCCGTAGCAGCGATTTATGTAATTTTTATTTTTTTTTGAAATCGCTACTTGGGCAGCGATTTCATTTTTTTATTAAAAAAAAATTTTTTTTGCTAAATCGCTGCCTCAGCAACGATTTTACTTTGTAAATCGCTACTCCTGCAGCGATTTTACCGTTTTGGTTAATATAAAATTTTATATACCGTTTTGGAATTTTTGTAAAAAATTTGTACCCTTTGAGTTTCGGACTCTATTATCAACCCAAAACAACAAATATTCAGAAAAAAAAATTTACATAATAATCTATATGAAATAATTAATATAGTAAAAGAAACGGTTAAGTATAACGTTAACAAATAGATTTCTTGAAAATGAAGTAACACTTTTATCCAGTTGTGCTTGTGCTTGAAAGTTTAAAGACTCGTTATTCCGTACTATATATTATCAAACGGGTTAAGCTATACTATATTAATAAAAAAGTTATATCATCATCTTAGGTTAACCGATTTAATTTTTAAATTAGCAAATCATGTTAGCAGTACATAGTATACAATATAAACTTCTAAAAGAATGATTATGACCACAAAAAAATATAAACTTCTAAAAGAATGATTTTGACCAAAAAAAATAAAAATTAGATATAACAATTTATTTTTCACTTCTAATCAATATATGTTGTGTCTTTGATAGTAGTCTCAGTTCATCAATATATTTGATTTCTTCTAATTTGGTAATGTATATCGGATAAAAGTATTGAATGAGTAAATCTATTTATGTCACAATTAGTATAATTTATAATTGCATATAGTTCTGATAATCAATTTCTTGCTAGAAAGTAAATATGGTGGACAAGTATGAGGTTTTTCTTGATAAAATTTTTAGCTCTTGATAAAAATTTTAGCACAGTGGATTGACGAAGAATCATCGGCACTCTTTCAACGATTTGGTTGAGGTAAAATTTTAAAAAAATCGTCTTAGGTACTGATACGATTACGTTAATACGATCACGTCGATACAAACCAGAATATTATAAAGTTATTAATATCTTACTTTTATCTAAATTAGTCAATAATGTACAAACAATTATAGTTCATTATAAAGTTATTTATACCTAATGTACATAGAATTTTTTATTAGTAGTGTTACATTTTTAAATTAAAAATAATGTATATCACATATTAATACTATTTATAATAGTAAAAAAGAATTTTAATCAATAAAATGTTAGCATTTGTTTGTAACAATTGCCTTTGATGTTGTTATAATTTTTTTGTTCATAAATAAGAATATTTATGTAATGTAAGTCAAAGTTATGAAATATTTATGTTGAAAAGGTAGATAATACTTTTATTTTAAAATATAATCTTTTTGTACTATTTTGTGAGAGAACTACTAATATAGAACTTACTTGCTAAGTCACTAATTAATACTACAATTCAATAACAATATATTTCAATTTCATATACTAACAATATTAAGGTTTCCAATTCAATTTTTAAAATTGAAATTACAATACAATGTTATCTTCGAAAGCATGGTAAAAAATGAACTCAAACATATGTAATCCGCCCAGAATTTTAAAGGTTGGGCTCAATAAAATTTGAATTGGGTTCAATCTAAAAACATTCAAGTTTAATCCATTTGAAGAGATTTCACATCTGAGTCCAATTCAATCTCCAATTTCAACTCGTTTTAAAACTTTTTATTAAGATATGTTCCTATATTGAAGGTATGAATTATTATCTATTTAGCATCTTTTAGTATTTATTTTATATATATATTCGTATGATTGTGACATTACTATTTTTATGAAATCTTAATTATCTAAATTATAATTAAAATCTTATTTTAATCAATTAAATCGTAGCCATTAATTCTTACTTATGTCATGCGTCTCACATCGAAGTATGAATTTGAAGAAAGTAGAGAGAAACCGGATCGATTGAAATATACTAACGTCAATCTTGATTCCGTTAACAAGGTATTATTGGAATCTTCTTTTGTTCTTAAGGCTTAAAATTAGTTATACTTTCGGATTTAGAGTATGTTTGGCATTACCTGCTTATTTTTATTGCTACTTTTAAAATTAATTTTTTTTTGAAAAAGTGTTTTTGAAAAAAAAACAATTGTGTTTGCCTATTTATTTGAAAAATAATTTTCATAAGCAAATTGTGTTTGACAAATATTTGTTAAAAGAGCTTTTAAGAGTCGAATTAAAAAAAAAAAATGCAAGTATTAATGTACTTCAAGTATTACGATTATTTTATAAAGAGAAATTATTTTTAATATCTATTCGAATATTAATTTAATTTTTATTTTATTAAATTAAAATGTGCATATTCAAAAATTTCAATCAATATTATACCTTTTTTGGAATGCTAAAATATTTAATTATTCTTTTTTAATCTTGCAAAAATATTGTTGTTATCTTTTTTTAATTGTGCAAAGCAATACTAATATAATAAATAAAATAATAATACATAAACGTAAAATAAAATATAAAAAAAGTAGTATACATAAATAAAATATAAAATTCTTAAGTGAAACTTAACCAAACTTATGAGATATGTTGATTAATTTATAAGAAATCTATTGATGTATATGTATATATGAAAGAGATATTTTAGTCTTGAAAAAAATAATTTTTTATTTCTGTTTTTGCAAGAAGCAGTGGCGTAGCCACATAGTGGTAATAAGGGTGTTCAATTGGGTACTATTCGTCCGAAAAAAAGCATATATACAAGTAAAAAGATATTCAAAATAATTAATTAACATATTTTGGACACCCTTTAACATAGCAAGCTACTATTTCTGGATACCCTTTTTGAAATTTCTGATTCCGTCACTGACAAGAAGCCGAAACTTTTAACTTCATTCCGACAATAAAAAAATTATTTCTGCTTCTATTTAGAAACAATTTTAATATTCGCCAAACTCCTAAAAAAATTTAAAATGATGTTTTTCATTAAATAAGTGTTTTTGGACTCTTAATAACAATGTCAAACATATTCTTCATACAATAAATTGAGGAGTGGTTTTCCAAGCAATTTACGCAAGATTAAAATTATAATTATAATGAGTGGTTTATTTATACAAGAATAATAATGTGGAAATTATATATTATACAATGATCAATAATAAGGAATTAATATGCACAATTTGCTTGCTCCAAGTGGTTCTTTTCTTTATATAGACTGCTAGACTAGATGTGATTGGCCCTGTTTTATATAAGTGTCTTATATCTATTTTTTCAGATTGTGTCAAACAAAAAAGTCTGCATATAATTGAATTTCATAAAAGATGATTAAACATTTTAATAATTGTGCGGTACATCTAGTGTTAATTGAAATCCATTAAAGATAATTAAACACGTTAGTAAATACAATCACAAGCAATGCAGTAAAGTAGAAATGTTTTCTAGAGAGAAGAGAAGAGGAAGGAGTAACAAAAGTATATCAAGTTATTAAATACATTTAAATAGCTTTTGGTCAAAAATACTTTTTAACTATACCTAAATTTAAACTATATCTTTAAAGTATCATTTTTAGCAGAAAATATTCTTTAAGTATTTGTAAATGAACAATTTTCATCCTTTTATTAGATATTGTCAAAAAAAACTAATGGATTTTATGAAAACATGAGCAGTTAACGTGACTATCAACAAAAGTTATTCTGCATAATCTCATTACTTGCTACAAGTTCTTGAAAAATATAAAAAATCTTAGACATTGTTGCTTATGGAAACTAAAAATGATTGAAAGGTGTGAGTCTACAATATTTGTCTTTTTCATAACAGAATGAAGCTGGAGATTAATTATTTTTACCTTTTTTTTAACCAATTAAATCAATAGATTTTTAGGTCAATCTAATATCGAAGTGACCAAAATATTGATTATGTCTCGTATTTGAGTTTCATTCTACATTATTAGAAACGAAAGTCTTCAACAAATGTTGCTTTTAGCATATTCAATTGAGAAGAAACATATTTAAACTAATAATATTTTTAATTAAAATTACATGAAAAAACGGTCAAATTAAAAGTTTTGCATAATTCTTCACTCAATTACGAAAAAATTTACGATAATATTCTTGGCTTATCTAAAGACTAAAAATAATAATTAGGAAGGGACGATTTAATTTTTGTGGGATATACCGGGTAGTTTTACGAGAAATTCAAGTAGAAGGATGAAAATTGTTCACTTTAAAATATTTAAAGGATGTTTTACGGTAAGAATAGTTTAAAAATCTATATTTAATGATTAATATAGATCTTTCGAATTACTTCCCCCCTCCCCCCCAAAAAGTGTAGCATTAGCGGCTCATCAAGAAACTGTTGATGGTTCACTTTTACACCACCTTCCTTACCATCCTAGCTCTGCATCACTGCAGACAACCCCTCATTACTTTGTTGTCCAGCATAATACTAAGTGCTTATAGTAACTTTCAATAATGGCCATTTGAAGCCATCAAGGTTGAGTCTTTTTCTCCCACACAGCTTGTAAAAATTTGGTGAATTCAAAAGTCACGCATTGAGTGACTGCAAAATCAATGATTCAAGGGTTAAGGTTGACATCTGCAGCAAATTGAGTAGTTGATGAACCAATATAATGTTCCAGCGAAAGGGGTGTAAAGTGACAATGGTGGCTCCATTACTACTTCCACAATTCTAAAGAGGTCCTTCATGTGTGCAACTAACACTTTTGTCATTTGTCAAATTTGATTATGTTAAGAGTAGAGTGGTGATGGACCAGTAGTTGATTCATATAAACTCAAACAGTTCTCCACTTATGAATTAGATTTTGAGATTAAGTTAGATCCACGTGTAATCTTAAAATGGAATTAAAGGTTCCTCTCAATTTGGACTTTCAGTCCACGGTCCATGCACCAATTAGGCCTGGGTGCGAAGGGAGTTACTAGAGCGAGTCAAAGTTTCACATTGATTGGACAATGGAGTAGTTTGCTTGTATGGTCTTGATCATTTTCCCGTGATGAACTAGCTTTTGGAATTAAATTAATCTCATGCTCACATCAGATGACTTAACAAATCATTGCTAATTTTCTCTGCTGCTTCTCTGTTAATTGCACTTTAATTGCCTACCCCTTAGAACTTAAAGCAGCATTTAAGCTGAATAGGAAAAGAAATCTGCATAAATAGATGGATAATCAAAAACTTGGATGCAGAGTTAAAAGTTTTTCTGTTTTCAGATTTATCTGTGCCAAATGCAAATTGTAAGAAGCTTTTCCTGACCATGATAGTACATGCAACTGGGCGGCGCTTTCCATAAAAAATGTCTAGAGAAAATAACAAGTTTGTCAATCCTCTATTCCAATCCTTATGTATCAGAGCACAACTTTACAACTTCTGTTTAGCTATGTCTGCAGGATCATTCTATTTATGAAAACTTATACCTAGAGAAATGATAATTAGCAGTACCACCGTATGATGAAGGCTGATTTTGCATATTTTGCAAGTGTAAGAAGGAAAAAGTAGAAGCAACAAATGATAAAGTAACTCAGAGGTTGAGTAATCTACTTTGACTTTCCATAAAATCATTAGTCCACCCCTCCAAGAATTATCTATTAATCGGGGTAAGGAGTCGTTATGCCCTGAACAAGATTGACCATCTGGCGATCACTATGATGACAACGTTGCTAGTCACAGTAGTACTGATAGTTGAGAGTGAAGCAAACAGTGGAAGCATGTGAGAATCGATCACAAGGATGAATTTCTAGTTTTAGCTGGAAAGCCAGAAGATGGCAGCAGTGGACTTTGCAACAAAATATAATGTACAGAACTGTAACCCTGTATAATAATAGACCAGTTTCAGTTATGCTAATTGACACTAACTAAAAATGTGGTTACAGGAGTTCTAACAGTATTCAGAATTTTGAATGTTATGTGATCTCTAAGTACCACATGAGCCTATTGGATGCAAGTAGGTCATTGCAACAACATATTTTCTACTGTGGAGTTGTAACTAGTACAAAATACTTTTTTTCTCATCTGCTAAATGATATACTAATAAGCCACCTTTCGATACAATCAAATAGAAAGCTCCAAGGGCGCCATATTCTAGGAGCCCAAACTATGTGATTGAATAAATCCTTGCTTATAAGTGTTTGTTGTGTACTAAACGTTGAACAAACGGATTGTAACGTACTTTTTAATTACCTTCCAAACCTTGCTCCATTAGCTGGAAAAACTCTTACCTTTCTTGTGATCAACAGAATTCTTTGAAAAATAAACATTGGAGTCTTCCTTTTGGTTTAAAAACTGCACTTAAAATCCCAGAATTTCCTTAGCAAAGTGTGAAGGTAATTAAGAGAGAAGCTATCTTCAACAAGATAACGAGCTACTTAAAAACAGTTTGTGTACCACTCGAGACTGTGATAGGGAAGTGGTAACCACAATTCATTATTTATCAAAAGTCTTTAAGAGTTTTTCTTGGAGCAAATAGAAATCAATCAAACCAAAGCAAATACCAAACACTGGGTGGAATTCCAAAAGAACTAGTCCACTGGTTGAGAGCACCCTACAGAGCAATCTCAAAACTGTTACTGCTTGGCCTGTAGCTGCTAAGCTCTAATAGAGCATTAGCCTTGGCCCCTATAGTTAATACAGAATTGTTACCTCATGGCAACCAAAATGACTGCTCAACCTCAATTACACAACCTGCTAAGCCCCCATCATACACAAAACATAAGGACATCAGCAGAGAGCAGAAAGTTCTTCCCCCTATGTAATCACGTTTCTTACTAAAAAGACTAGCTTGAATAGAATAACAGATACTATGAAATATTCTTTCTATAAAGACTAGCTAGCATAGAATAACAAATATTATGACAGAAGAAGGCAGCAATGCTGAAATAGAAGATTATTCTTTGAAGGGCAAAGTAGATTACTATTAAAAGCATTTAAGAATTCTTTTGACATGTGTCACAATAGAAATGAAATAGAACACTCAAAAGCTAAGGCAAAATCTAATATCAGAACACTGGAAAGTAAGTTCAACAAAACCTTCAGGAAGTATGGCCCTCCTCAGCAGCAGCTTCAAAAGTTTCACCAGCCACAAGTTCTGGTACATCATCATCATCTTCCTGTGCTGCAACAGCACCTGCAGCCACATCTGCAGCACCAGGTGCCTGCTTCTGGAACTGCTCAGCCAACTTCTTCAAATTCTCCAAATTATCAGGACCTGAAAATTGTAATTTTCATCAGTCAAAACATATACTTAATTGTTCAAGGTTTCTCACGACTCGATGTAAGCCTAAAAAATGGCACATACCCAGCTGGTGAATAATTTGAGGAAGAATATCCTGCAATTCTGCAAGAGGAAAGAAATATTGCTTAGAAATTCTTATGCGCATCCCCAAAACATAATCAAAAGGACCGTAAGGAAGCACAAATCCGCTAACAATCAAGGACTCATGTGTTGGAGACCCAACAGAAAGAATGCTAGTCTCATAATCAAATTTGTTTCGTGACATAGTTATAACTAATAAATCATATGTCAAGGTTACATTCATAAGGTGCAAAGCATGAGGTAAGAGAAGAGCACATACTCTTTGTCTGGGGGGTACCACTGACTACCCATGTGTTTGCAGCAATTGATGCTTGAACTAAACAGAATCAAAAACAAAAGGTTATTAGAATGGCAATAATGCGACAGATGACTAAACTATGTGAAACATGGATTATGTTTATACCTTTGGGGTTACTGAATTGGATAACAACATCCTCTTTGAAAATGTTGACTTCTTCAATGGCAGGAATGGCATTGACACCTATTCTTTTCAAGGTGCTCTGTAGTCTTTTGTCATCGGTTGTAGTTGTCTTGTGTACGGCTTTCTTCTTTCTGTAGAAGAAGCACTCATTCAGCAAACATGAATGAGAAAAATAAGATATCCCTTATCAATACACTTCTCATTTCTCCTTCCTCTCCCTTCCTCACTCAAGTTTTGACCCTTGGACAAACACTTGTCAGTCACTACTACTTAAGTATGTGTTTGGCCATTAGATTCCAAATATTTTTCATTTTATTTGTAATTTATGAATTTGGAGATGAAGATGGAGTTAGTTTGATTATATACTTTTTGCAAAAGAGAGAATCAACCACTTTATTTGGAATTTATGAAGATGGAGTTGGAAGATAGGTTTGGAGCACTTTCTCAAACTTGGAATCACACTCGAAGTTAGAATTTGAAATTTTATAACCAAACACTCATATTGTAATAAAGAGCAACTCTTAAGGAAAAAAAGGAATAGTTATCATGGCAAAACAGGCTCTCAAGTAACTGGAATCTTTCAAGTTAGCAACAAACCCACATTCTTTCTCATTACATTAACACAAACTATTTCCGTGTCGCAACAGTCACAGAAACTACAGAAAACTAAAAATACCTTCTCATGGTACCCTTTCCACCAGTTCTAACCGAACCGGCCATCTTTTGCAACTTTTCTACATTCATCTGTCCCAGAAAAACAGCAAAAGTCAACATTTCTCAATAAACAAGCAACAAGAAACTGGCATAATTGTCGCATTCAGTTTTACAGGCACGATACATCTTTAACAACCTCCATGACTATAAAACTACACTTAAAACACATACAGAAAACTCACAAGCCAAAAAATAAATGCTTATATATAAGAAGCTTAACACACAAGCATACATGAATGTTATAGCTAACAGCAAGTACCAACTTGACAAAGACAAGACCAGGAAACAACACATCCCTATTTTCAGGTAACCAGTTTTCTAAACTACTAAACTTGGTCATTGATATGCAAAAAGAAGATAACAAAATAGTAAGTCTCCCAGCAAACTATAGAAAGATAAACACTTAAGTGCTTAATGGGAGCTAACAAAATCAACAAGTAAAGAAGTGTCATTAGATAATTGGTCATTTATCCCCTTTATGCAGTTACAAAGTATGCAAAACATTCATTCAAGAATATTACAAAATCATTTCCGAAATCCACATTAAAAATATAAGCTTTATCCTTCAAAAATCAAAATTCCACCTTTCTGTGTCATCTAACAGTCAGAAAAATCCCCATTTTACCATACACACAGTCCTACTATAGAATAGTACACAGTCAAAGTTCCACCATAAAGCAAGCAACTTTTTTCATTTTTCAACAAATTAAGATCCAGGAAACATGAACCATATCCAATCGAATCAATAACATCAATTCATCCAAACCCCATCAACAATTTAAACACAAAAAGAACATTCAATACTATTATCCAAACAAAAAGCATACACTTAACACACAGAATTCATCAGATACATGTACAAACAAAGAGAGAAAAAACCAAGAAAATCATAAAATTGAACACCCATTGGGCAGATTAGGGGGTAGGTGGAGCAATAGTGAAGCTAACCTTGTGAGGAGAAGACTGAGCTAAAACCCTAGCCGCAGATAAGAGGGAAAAAAATGGAAGTCAGAAGGAAAAGTTGCTCGGGTGAAGATAACTATATATTGTACTGTAATCTGAGAAGTTTTCAATTTCCGGTTTTGCCCTCAACACTTTCTCAATAAATACGTATGTATCCCTTTTTTTTTTTTTTTCTTCGATAATAGATAATCGAAAATTAAACCAAATCGATAGACTATATTGATATTTTAGTTTAATGATTTCATTTTATTTTTCAAAGATATAAGTAAACTAAATCGATGGATAATTTTCTATACATAGCTTTTATATAATACAATATTGACTAATGTGATATATACATTCTAATACAATTTATAAATAATTATATAATTTAGTGAGGTTTTTAATACTTACCTAATTTGGATCAAATGAGAAATTTATGGGTTACAATACCTTCTCGACCTCTCAAAAATTCAAATTATATTTCGATGATAAATCTTGATGAGACGAATATAATGCACCAAAAATCATCTCAAAATTTCATCTACAACTATGAGAAATCTCAAGTTCATGCGCAATAATTCGAGCGACATCTCAAAAGCAAAGTGCTGGTCATTTTCAAAGTATTTATCAATTAAATTCTATTATGATTTATGATGTCTCACCTATTGGGAATAACATGTCATCAATAAATCCATCTCACCACAAATTTTTAGAAGATTCTTGTCGTTTGATAAATATAAGATTGACGAAATTACATTTTGTATATTATCATATATATGAGTATATCGATATTTCAGTAATTTTGGGGTAAATCAATTTTCTAAACTATTAAATTGGTCACTTTGGACCTCCTTTGATTCTTCTCTCTTATAATTTCTCTCTAATTCGAGGGTTATAATTACATATTTCTTGAACTAGGGTGAGATTTATTTGATCTGCAATATCTTTTTGAATATTTCATGAATTTGCAGAACAATCGAGATGTCTCTTCAAAAGGATTATCCTAAGTAAAGTAACCTATAAGAATTCTAACTGAAAATGAATATATCAGAATTTTACCATTATTGCGCCTGAATATGTTTCACAATTTTAAATTCACGCAAATTAAAATTTAAAAATATTGAGATCATATTGTGAAGGTTCTACCTGTCACAAATTGATATTAAAAACCTCTACAAATTTAAAAGTCATCTTGTGGAGAGTGTCACGGAGGTTTACTAAAATCGCTCCAATAGCAAGAGTTATTGTAGCGGTTTTAGAAACCGCCAAAATTTAATTTGTGAGATTTCTAAACAGCTATAAATTAACCAAATAAATCCCATAAATTCGTTCGCCACCACCTTGATATTTTTCAATATCAATAAAATTTTGGACGATTCATCTTATTGTTTTAATTGTTTCAAAGTATTAACCATTTCACTTTCGTCATGTCCAAGGTGTTCATAGAAGGTGCAATAGATAAAATGACAAATTATCATACACATACACAACCTTTTGAGAGTATTTCACAATTCGTCGAAATTTCTCATGAACGTATTATAGTTTTATCTTGATTTTAATTTTGGCTCTGATGGATCTCGACTTTTGTTGGGTTACTTATCAAGCATTGACCAGTAGCTAGAATTAATATCTCAAAAATCACTAAACTTTGATAATTTATCCAACAAAAATTTTGAACTTTTTTTTGTGTCAATAAATTTACTCAAACTCAAAACTTTTGTATAAAAAAAATCATTTAACTATATTATCATTAAAAAGCCCAGCTTTAATTGGTCCATATTCCTTGTTGTTACCTGAATTACAACAATTGAATTTGTTTAATATTATTATGTTTATCACTTACCTAATTGAATTCCAGTTAACTAAGTAGTGGGGAAAATATATGGATGGATTATTTGATGATCCAATTACTTTGGATAATTAATACTAATATTCATTCAAATCCAGTTGGAAGAGCATAAGTTCTACAAGCCTTAAATATTTTTAATAATAAATTTAGTTGAATAATTTTATTGATATAAATACCTAAATATACTGATTTTATTGATATAAAATAAAATTCAATGACTTTACTAGATAAATTGTCAAAGTTGAGTGACCTTGACACATTAACTCCCACTAGCTAAGTTGGATTTCTCACTAGTAACTTTAGAAATCTCACGTAAGTATTAGAGAAATCAAGGATTGTATTGATAATTGAATGGTTGAATTACATAGTCCTTATATAAGAGAAGAGTCCTATACTAGCTACAAAAATATATTATATACACTTTATCCTAGTCGACTACATTAGTTTTAATCGTACAAAATATAAACTCGTACATAAATTATAATTTAATAGTCTAATTCTAGTGTAACTCTAACTCTAACTCATCAGTCAACTTCGTCGAACATGCTACTTATGATCCGTTGAATCTATTAAAAATGTGGTGACAATTTTTTCCCTTGTCACTACAGAACACCCCTGTATGTGATATTCAACACCACTCTTACTAGCCACAATGAATTTATTCCCATCTCTTTTTTCGCGTCTAATAATTCACTCGCTATCACCTTGATATTTTTCAATGCCAATGATATCTTTGAATGATTCTTTTTTTTTTCTGCTCATTCAAAGTAATCAACATTCACTTTCGTCGTGTCCTTGACTTTAACTCTGGCTCTGCTAGGTCTCGACTTTTCATGGGTAATTTTATCAATAGAGTAGGTATTTAACATATTTAACCACAACTTCTACACAATCATCATACCTTCCTCTACAACAACTAGTTTTATTTTTTCCGTAATTGAGAAAAAAATGTAAGGCCAAAATATGAAGAAAATCTTAAGAGAGCTTACCTGTAAGTCAATATGAGCACAATAATAAAAAGTGTATCCAATAAATGTTAGCAACACACAAAATATTATACTAAATTGAGATGCAACATAATTAATCCCACAAATAATCGATCCCATATAAAATATATCACCGTTAAACCAAAAGGTTATGAAACGATAAAATAAATGGGTTTCTTTTTAAACAAAATAATAATCCCAAAGTCAAGAAACTAACAAAATCCTTTAAACTAATGATGAACATTAGTTCTAAATGGAAAAATAAAAACAAACCAATAATCCAAGTCATACCAAACAACATAGTCTCCAAAAAACTTTGTAAGATGCAATTTCTACTTGAAAATACAACTGTCACTACTGAGGAGCCCTTAGGTTATGAGAGTTGCAATTTCCAGTTGAACGCTTGATGTCCCTGCCATCTGCATATTAAGATTTAAAGTAAAATTTAAAGGAGATTTTAGATGTGACCACTAAATTTAAATGATATTTAAATTTAAAGTAAAATTTAAACTAGCACCTGATATGGATATGTAATACAAATAATGATTTAAAGTTCGTACTAGTTTTAGCTAATATAAATAATCAAACACGAAATATACGTAATATACCATCAGAGTAAACTTGATCAAACTTACCATTTTTTTCATGAAACTTAGCACTCGGAGGTTCATGATATTAAAGGAGGTATTCTGTATTCAGGTAATATGCCTCGCAATCTTCCTTCTCACTTGCATCAGCCTCATCAATGTCACTCTCACATAATGTCGCAAATATATCTGATTCATCAATATATTGTTGAAAATTTGTGTTTGTTTCTCCTACTCCATTAATAGCCACATTTCCAACATAAGTATCAGACATCATTGCGTTATCTGAACATATTGCCACATTTTCTGCATTGGCATTATATTCATCAACTTGCACATTTCCAATATTTGCACCGGACATTGTTTTGTTATTTGAATATGTTGTCCCATAAGCCGCGTTGAGATTCAAGTTGTTATAAGCATATTGAGCATGAGCATGATCTCCGTTGTTAAACGCCCAGCCAGGCTTATAATTAGTGTTCCCAGTAATTGAGCCTTCTAGTTCTTGTGAACTCGACATTCCAAATAATGTTGCAGGTTGTAGCCCACCAACATTATTTTGGGCCAACAAAAATGAGTCATTGAATGGATTGTCAATGTCGAAAGAGTAGGGTTGAACCTGAAGTTGTGGGCGATAGAATTGTTGTTGAATTGAATTATCTCCTCTAGCAAAAACATTGTTGGCATCAGGAGTTGAAAATGAATACCATGAACCTTTTTGGATTTCATCTGAGTTACGTTGCGGATTCAGTACATTTGTTTGAAGTCGAGGCATTGCCCCAAATTTACTTTCATGTCCTGACGGGGCACAAACATATCTTTGCTCTTTCTTAAATCTCCAATTATTGCGACGACATTTCTGAAAGATTGTCATAAGAAAACAATAAAAGAGAGAGTTAGACCATGAATGTATTTATCCTCTGAACCTAATTGTTGTTTAGGTGTGTTTGGAACAACCAAAATCAATTAAAATAGTAAATATTTTTGGTGTTTGATAATAGGTAAAAGACTAAAAACAATATGAATTGAAGATTGATATTATGTTGTACCATTGTACTACAAATAATAGAATTTAGTTACAATTAATTAAGTTCTATCCGTAAATACTGTAACAAAATTATTTTTAATCACCTTTAATGAGTTGAGTGTTTTGAAAAGACTTTTGAATACGGAAAATTGATAATAATATTTAAATATTCACGGTTAAAAGTGAAATAAAATTACAAAATCTACTTTTGATATAAATAAAAATTAAGATAGTTAGTTGCAAAACAAATAATTTTTTCATTGAAGTGTGTGCTAAAATTTTTTGTCCAAACAAAACATTTTCTATAGCAACCAAATTTGATAAAATAACTTCACAATTTTATTTTTGTGTTTTTATTTTGCAAAATAACTTTCCTCGTGGCATACACACACAAATAATACATGATTACAATTTATTTTTTTAAAAAAGATATACCTGTAGATGGCTAGCGATTTGAATTCTTGTAAGACCGGGCACTTGCATAAGCTCAAAAATCTTCTTGGGGTAACAATCTATATGTTCCATAAGAATGTAAGTTTAATTTAATAACTATAATATTTTCATTTCAACTACATGTAAATACAACAATCATTGTGCTTTAGTATCATATAAATTGAAGTTCGCTATAAGTAAGAATTTTCATTGTTAATATTGTTCAATATAAATAAATAATCAATAAATTTAATTAATGGTGAAGTAAACTTACTTCCATCTCCAAGTTGTTGTACAGCTTTCATAAATTTGTCATGAAGTTTATCAGTCCATTTAGTTCGATACTTTCGCCTAACAACCGTATTAATAGCATTGCTTTGACTTTCTCCTTCTCTTGCTTTCTCTCGTTGCGTGTTCCTCTTCAAAACAATTTGCCATAAGTATTGCAAAATTTCTTCATCAAATGGCTTTTTAAGGGAAAGATAAGCTCCTTTATCCAAAGCTTTTTTTGCTACCAGCTCATTGAGTTCATCATATACAACTGCATAATTGATTGAAAAATTTATTAATTAAAATTGAATTATATTATAAATTATATGAATAGTTAATTTCATGCTTACACTAAAATTTTATTCAATATTACAATAATATTACATAACAATTCTTTATCATATAGTAAAAACAGAAATTAGCAATTGATAATTTATGTCGCTTAACAATAGTTAATTTCATGCTTACACTAAAATTTTATTCAATATAACGATAATATTACATAACAATTCTTTATCATATAGTAAAAACAGAAATTAGCAACTGATAATTTATGTCACTAAATAAAAAAATCCTTACTAATCATATTTAACAATAGATTACAGAAAATATTATTTATCTAAAAATAATTTAAATATAAATTAACATTGAAATTTATAGCTAATTTTTTTTCAATGTATTAATCAAAATAACGGATTTTTCCATGTTCGAATATAATAAGTGAAAGACTAGAAAAATACTTACCAAGTGTAATTATATCCAACACCACAGCTTGAGCTAAGAGGTCAAAAGAATAAATGTTCGATGGATGAACATTGAGTATCATTACGTCAATTTTTTGCTTTTCCTTGAGCATTGACATTGCTGCTAAAGCCGTATCAACCGTCACAACTGTATTAATGCTTTGTGAAAGTTAGTGATGAAATAATATCACAAAATTATCATGAAAGTTTGTTCTTTATAAATTATCTCATAACTGTATTAATGCTTTGTGAAACGATGATTTATTATTTGATAAATTATTAAATGAGTTTGAATGTTGTTAAGAGTCTCCTACAAATTTCATTCATTCAGACCTCTTCAAACCCATTTAGAGACTTTTTAAAAATAAAACAAATAAACTTAATGGGCTGAATCTAAATTATTCAAATTCAGACCTAAAAACCAAACGTACTTAATAGGCTGAATCTGAATGATTAAGATTAAGACCTCCATTAAGTGCAAAAAAACGAGGCCTAAAATTGACAGGTATATATATTTTTTGCACAATAAAATAGTTCAAGAAAATAAACATTTTAAGATAGCTTCCGGATAAGATAATTATAGCATTTACTTGTTTTTTTTTTTTAAAAAAAAATCTAAATATTGTCTATTTTCTTCAAAAATTAAAGTAAAAGAAATAATTGAACAACCAAAACTAAAGCCAGAATAAAATAAGTGAAGTTTGAAAAGCGTTGAGTGTATGTAGGTTATATAACTACCTTGTGAAGGTAGAGATATTATTTTCTAAGACACTCACATCTTATCTTCCTATCTTAAGTCATGCCCTCAATAACTGAAGTTGTGTCATGTGTTGTATAATCACATCTCCCCAATAATTTTTTGCCTACATCAACCTCTCCCTCAAGACATTACATCCAACCTCTTGCGCCTTCTCATTGGGGCTTCTATACATCGTCACTTCACATGTCCAAACCATCTCAATCTCACTTTTCTCATCTTATCCACCACAAAGGACAATTGTATCTTATTTAGATAACCTCATTCCTAATCAAATCGCTCCTAGTATGACCACATATTCGTCTTAGTATCCTAATTTCTAGAATATGCATCTTCTGAATATGGGAGTTCTTAACTGGCCAATACTATCTTCCATACAACAACTTCAGTCTAACCACCACGTTGTAAAACTTATTTTCATGTTTTGGTTGTACCTTTTATAACGCAAAACTCTAAAAACAATCCATCACTTCATCCACCCCGCATCAAGATGATGTGGATTATAAAACTGAAGTAATTGAAATTATCTTTCTTGAAGATAGATTATCTGTCGAAGCTCACTTCCATACCGGCCTCATATATAGGCCACACAAAATTTGCACTTCATTACTTTATTTTTTGTTCCTCCTTAACCTGAAACTCTTGAACTTCAAAATTTGACTCCACACTTTCATCCAAAATTTGACTCCACTACAAGTCTCATCAATAAGTATTTTATCATCTACAAATGATATACACTGGGGCACATCTTCTTAAATATATAGTGTTAAGATCCATCACTATGACAAAAAAAAAAGAGTTATCCCAAGTAGGAAGTAGTCCGACTCCCATCCATTGTGCTCACCCAAGTTTTAGCTCCATCATGCATGTCATGTATCTGTCATGTATCTTTCTAATGTAAGTTATTGATACACCTCTATCCTCCCGAGATCTCCACAGGACTTCCATCAATTCTTCAGGGCTTTGTCATAAGCTTTTTCAATGTCAGTGAACACTACATGTAAATTTCTATTCTTTTTTCGATATTTTCCCACCCTTATCTCAAAAGATGGATATATTTTCTAGTCGATCGTCCGACATAAATCTAAACTGATTCTCAGAGATGGACAAGCTCACTCATGTTCAAGGATGTTACATATATATAGCTTTTGTGGAGGAAGCTAATCAAGGGTGTTACATGCTTATAGAAAAATAAAAAATTGAAAATATAATTGACTTTTATAATCACCCAAAACTCACTCATTAACTAGGAAAATAACATACACAGGCATTTATGACAACAAGAAATGGTGAATTCAAGATTTACAAGTCTATAAATGAAATTTAATAAGAGATTGATGTACAAATAATAACTATGATAATAATGAATTCAACATTTACAAGTCTATAAATGAAATTTAATAAGAGATTGATGTACAAATAATAACTATGATAATAAGCATTATATCCATTTAATCTATTATAAAGGGAAATCACACAAAGTTGAATTGTATCAAAATATTTAAGGTTATAACTTTATCATATATACTTTTAGAAATGTTACCTTTATATTCATAAAACGTCAGAAAATCAGTCATCTTTTTGGTAAACTCTTTGTCGTTATCCACCAGCATCACATGAACATGTTCAATCTTTCCATAGTAAGGAGAAGACATTGGATTGTTTATCCCTTCCATAGTTTGAAAACTTTCTGCGGCGGACTTAACAAGGATATAAGAAAGTAATTTGATGTATAAAACTAGGTTAAATTTGTAGAGAAACCCTTAAACTCTTTTGATAGGTGTTTATATAGTACCTCTACCGGCCGGTGAACGTGCCTAATATTTGACCATATAAATAAATTTTATTTGACCTATTTGATTTTTTTCTTTCTTGAGTCTAGCATACTTTTGTCCTTTTTCTTCTTTTCCTTCCACGGATTTTATATGAAGCGCAATATTTTTTTTGATAAAATCATTTTTCATTTTTCTAAAAAAAAGTTTTAAATTATAAGAAAATACTTATGGCTTATGCCACTTATGATTTACAAGTGAGTACTCAATTTCAATTAAAATGTATAACAATTACGTGTTTTTACTTTTATCTCAATTTTATTTCACTCACTACTTGCATATTATTATCATCATATCATATTCCAAAAAAATCATAAATCATTATCTCCTTTTATCATATCCACCGTATTGCATCATGACCAAAATTTGAAATTGATCTAAATAATAATATTTTAAGAATTTATTTTAGTATATATATATATATATATATATATTATATCTATATATATATATATATATTAACACAATTTAAATAATTTCGTTGTGATCTATACTTTAAGAAATTTAAGACATCGACATTTTTTTTATCTCCCACTTACTAATAGGCAATACTATTAGTAAGTAACCGAACATTTAGATTAATATTGCTTAACTTTTTTTCTTCAATATTCTTCTTTTCTATTTATTATTTATATGTGACTTAGTTAAGATTATTCATATAATAATGTTACTACTAACATATTTGAAGCATATAAACTCCACTAAGATATTAAGTTATCATGAGACAAAATTATGTAATTACACGATTTACGAAAAATATAATTTTTAAAAATTTCTACCATTTAAATTGTAACGACCTGTTTAGTCGTTTTGAGTAGCAGATTTTATTTCTGGAAAAACTGGCTGATACGACGGACCGTCATGGGCACGACGGACCGTCGAGGGGGTCTCGTTCCATAACACTTAGAAATTAGAAAATTGGATGCTGAAATCGACTCTCTGAACTTCGTGACGGAATGGCAGGACGGACCGTCACAGGCGTGACGGACCGTCACAGATTCTTTAGTGGAAATTGAGCCTCTGAACTTTGCGACGACCTGCAGGACGGACCGTCGCAGGCACGACGGGCCGTCACAGGTTGCGTAATCCCAGTCTGGGTCGGATTTTTTTAAATGTTTTAAGGGACGTTTTGGACTATTCCTGCTTTTAATTATAAAGTTAGTGGGTTAATGTTATAAGTCTAATACTACTTAGGGGTTAAAAGGTAACCTTGAGTTAATTAGTGGGTTATTATTGCCATCTTTTAAACTTAATTATATACTAATTAGGGTAAAAGAAAGAGGGTTTGAATAAGAAAAACAGAAAGAACAAAGAGAGAGAGAGGATTGATCGATCGAGAGATAGAAACTAGAAGAAGAACAAAGCTTTGGGGAAATTGCTTGCTTGATCAAATTCTTCGGTGGAGGTAGGTTATGGTTTTTATGCTATTCGTACTAAATTCTTAATAGCGAATGATATGTATTGATAGTATTGTAAACCCTTCTATATGCTTAATTGTATGCTTTCATGAATGTGATTATATAATTGTGATAAAATAAGCATGATGAAGCTATTGAATCCTAAATCTTGAAAGAAACCCTAATCTACTTTGTTTATGATGATGCCTTGGAATAAAAGAAGGCTTGATGAACGAAAGTAGTGAGATTAGGGGATCGGGTGCCACGTTCCGGTACCAGGATATATATGAGGATCGGAGTGTCACGTTCCGACACCAGATAGAATATGGATCGGGTGCCACGCTCCGGTACCAAGGATAGAATGAGGATCGGAGTGCCACGTTCCGCACCAGGATAGAATATGGATCGGAGTGTCACGTTCCGACACCAGGATAGTAAATGGAGCAGAGTGTCACGTACCGACACGAGAGGAAAAAGATAATGAATCTTGAAATATGTTAATATACTTAATCTAATGAACCTAATTCCCAAATGAGTATGGTATTGAGGCTTGAGTCCTCATGGTTGAACTTGACAGTACTTATGGATGATTATGGTACTTGTTGTTTGCTACTTTTGAGTTTATAGTTGATTTATGATATTAACTGATATATACTGTTTTCTATTTTGAGTTGGCCGTGATACCTACTCAGTACTACTTGTGTTTTGTACTGACCCCTACTTGTATGTTTCTTTCTTGCATTTGTGAGTGCAGCAAACGTGCCGTCGTCTTCAACTCAACAGTAATCTAGCCAGTCTCCGTCACACCGGATCTTCAGGGTGAGCTAATGCTTCTAGCTTGGACTGGATCTTCTTCTTCAAGTCTTGATGCCTTGAACTTCCGGCATGGACTAGCTTTTTACTTGTTTTGCTTTCTTAGATACTCTTAGTTTAGTAATTTGAGGATAGATGTTTCTTGTGATATGACTTCCAGATTTTGGGGAATAATAGATGTTGAGTTTTTAGAAGTTATTGAATTGTTTTTCATTAATGAGTTAAGTCTTTTCCGCATTACTTTTGTTGATAATGTATTTTGTTCAAAATGTTGGGGTTTAGATTGGTTGGTTCGCTCACATAGTAGGATAAGTGTGGGTGCCAGTCGCGGCTCGGTTTTGGGTCGTGACATAAATTAATTACAAAAAATCAAGTCTTGCTTCTCTCTTAACGTCCGGATGTATCAATCCATTTATATATGATACGTTAAATTTATTTGTGAACAATATACCTGGTACAAATGTTATTGTTGATACATAACCTCAATTATTTCGAACCTGAAGATGGTTTTAGTTGTTTATCTAATACAGAACTCATATATATGACATAGAACTTGTATATTCTTTGCTATATATCAAGCAAAGAAGTAATGCATTCGCGAGTTTTGAAAAATTTAAAAACTTTGAAATATAATATAATTAACATTCAATATTTTAAAATTAATGTAATTTATACAAACAAAAATTATTGCTAGGAGAAATACAAATTGTACTTATATAGTGGTTTAATTTGATTGTTAATTTATCATGACGAAGTATCAACTTAAAATCTATTAATATGTCTTTTTACATATTCTATACTATGTTCAATTTGCATCCAATTTTTTTTTTATAAATAAAATAAAATATAGAGATCAATTTTCTATATTATTTAATTATCTCTTTATTTCAATCTTTTGTCTCTTTGATTTTTAATTTTTCATATGATATGTTTAAAATTATAAAATTAAATTTTTTCTGAAACATACTTCACATTGATCGTATTTACCCGCTCCCCACCCCCAAACATTTTTTTTTTTACATATTATCTCACTCTTATTAATTTGTTGACATGTCGAATTCCCTTAGGCGTGTAAGAAGAGAAAATAAAACATCAAAGCTGAACAAAAGTACTGATATGAGTCCAAATCAGCTATAATTAATCCCCAATGGTATAATCTCATTCTCTCCTAAAATCAAACTCTCTTTTTTATCCTTTTTTTTTCTCAATTTTCAATTGTATATTCCTTCATTCTCTCCCAAATCAGCTTAAAACTTGAATTTACTTGTCAAAACATTCAATTGTAATTTCAATTTCGAAAAAGCTTGAAGCTTTTAGGGCTTATAATTTCTTTGATTTCATAGTTAGGGTTAAAAAATTGTTCTTCAAATTTATCGTTTTTTGCTTTATCAGAAGAAATAATGGCAAATGCGGACTTGAATAAGCTTTCATAGTTAGGGTTCAAAAATTATTCTTGTAACGATCAAATTTCGTCGTTATTGAAAAGTCAACGAGGGGAAATTTTGGGTCGAAAATTTTTTCCGTAGTATTTAAATTTTTCCAACCTAGTTCAGATTTGAACGAAATCGGAGTCTTTGAGGCATGGAAAAATTTAGTAACAATAAGGTGAAGCATTTATGATTTTGATTGCATGAAGAGTTAGATAACTCGTTAAAGAATTTGTATGACTTTACGGAACTGAATTCGGACGTGTAGAACTCCGAAAAGTGATCTTACTGTGGAAGGTACGTATTTTCTAATCGTGATTTAGATGTGTGTTATGAAATGAGTATTTTGGAATTCTTGAGATAACTCTCTATCTCCAGAATCCCAACTTGGAGGGCGTTTCTGCCGCTGTGGCGGATGAGACGCGACTTAATGTCATTAATATACCTTTAAACGACCTTATTTGACACTTTTTAATTTTTAGAGCTAAGGAACAGGCCCCAAACGACTACTACTCGTTTTTTCACTATTCTTGAGGCTAAAGGTAAACTTTTACTTCCCGAATTCATTTTTTGATCCGTAGAACGTAATAGAATGAGTTAATATTGATAGGGAATGATTTTGTTATAAATTCTATGGTGGAAACAACCCTAGATTGGATGATTGAGATCATGGATTTGATCTAGGCTTCATAGAATTGTTAGTAATCCGGGTGATTAGTGATTGCTTATTGATTCCCGTATTATATCAATTATTTGTAGACCAAGAACAAGCGGAGCGAATCCGGAAAGGAAGAAACAACTTTCTTAAGGTTTCAAGCTTGTTTCGAGGTAGGTGATGGTTGTGATTCTATAATTGTGTGATGTATTCTTGTTATTGCTTCATTATGATGCATGTATGTATGTGAATGTTGCATTGTTGCTTCATACTTGTCGTAAATGAGATAGACGAATGATTATATGTCACGAATCACTCTTAATTGTATGACTTGAAAGTATACTTGTGTTTGTGATTGTGGTGTGTTGATGGATCGGATTGCCATGCTTCGACATAACTAATTGGATCGGATTGCCACGTCTGGCATAACTATAGGATCGAATATCACGATTCGGTGCACTAACAGTTTGGGTTTGGATTCCATGAGAGGACCAACTACTTGTTATTAATGTGTATTGTTGAAAGCATGTGATGTTCAATAATGTAATTAATTATTGTTAGATATATTGCATGACTATATTATTGTAATTAACTTGTTTATGTTGCACTTAGTGGGATAGCCGCTGATCCTACCAATACAGTGTGGTTGTGTACTGATACTACATTTGCTCTTATTTTATTGTGTACACGACATCTTTCGACTGCTATTGACAGACCTCACTTAGAAGATTTATGATCGTTGCGTTCGAATTCAAGGGTGAGCTAACATCTTTTGGGCTGCTTTGGATTCTCTTTGGGTCTATGTCCACATTTTGGACTTAGACTAGTTCGTAGATGTTTTATGTTAGTTGGGATTATGACCCTTTTTATTTAGACTTAGTTATCGTTTAGTAATTTTAGTACATTGATTTTCATCATTTACTTCCACATATATTTAGTTAGTTCATTAGAATCCTTATTACAGTTTATGAAAACTTCTTATTTAATTTATCTAACTTGCTTTCGTGACTTAAATGCCTTAGTTTTTAAATTAATTGCTTTAATTTAGATCGTAATAATAGTTCTCCTACCGAAATATTAATGTGAGTGTCAATCACGATGATCGAGATCATGACAATTTTTCAAATTCAATTAGAACGAAATCAAGTATTATGAAAGAGAATGAGCCGAGTATGGAGTGATTGAAAAAATGTTAAAGGTATATATAGAGAAATAAAGATGAAAATGAGAGAAATTTTAGAGTTATGGGTCCATTCAATACCTGGCAGTGTATGTAATCAAACATTTCATTATATCTAGTTTATGTTGACATGTCAGCTAATAAAGGTGATATAATATGTAAAAAAATGTTTAGGGGTAATATTACTCCCGTAAAATATTAATGTTTCGTTAGAAATCCGGCTATAAATTAGGGGCTTTTGGCCATTTTCTTATATTTCACTACAACATTAAAGTAATAAAATTAATTTATTTTTATTTTACATGAATATTTTTCAATTTAAATGATAAAGTACTATTTTTAATACTCTTCGTTTAAAAAAGAATGTCTCTATTTCTTTTTTAGTTTATTTAAAAAAGAATGATTACTTTCCTTTTTTGGTAATATTTTAACTTTCCACATGACATATTTAAGATCACAAGATTAAAAAGGACATTTTGGTATATTTGACATAATTTTAAGGCGTAATACATATATTGGACCGTAAAATTGGCTTCAAATTTTAACTTTGACCTCCAACTTTCATAATGCACAAACAAGCACTTTAACTATCCAACTTTTAAATAAATAGACACATGAGTCCTACATGACACAATACACGTAGGACACCACGTAGGACAAAAAATGACATGTAGGATGACATATAGGACATGTGTGTCTATTTGTTCACTTTATATAAGTTTAAGCGTCTACTGTGCACACCCAAAGTTGAAGGGCATAAATGTGATTCGAAACCAGGTTAGAGGACATATTTTTGTATTATGCCTAATTTTAATATATTTAATTTAGAACCATAAATTAAAAAGTTTTTTTTCTTTTTTTAAATTCTGTTTAAGTCAAACATACTTTTTGAAACAGAGGGGAGTAATATTTATTTAGTTAATTTACAATTTTACAATTACTGCATTAATACAGCACATCGACACGTAGCCTTCAAGTTCAGTTGAAGGAAATTCTTCCCTGTTCCTCATCCCTTCAGTACAGTACTCCATTTTTACAACTTATCAAATCCTGACCGTTGATTTGGAAAAGATCCGCATGGACGGGCCAGATCTCTCACAGCTATCCTCAATCGTGCGTCCCACCATGGTATATATTTCTACTCCTCTTCACCTTTTATAGATCTCGCCGGTTACCCTCTTCCGTTACAGTTTGCCGGAGAGGTACAATTCTAATTTTCCGATCAAGACTTTGTCGGAGCCGGAACACTGGAAATACTTCGATCGGTACCTATATATGTAATAATCACCGATTCTCCATTATGCTTATTATATTGTATATCTTCACCACTGCATGTCGGAGTGTTAGGGTTATGTTTCTAGACCATTTCTGTTGGATTATCAATGTTTCATTTGTTAAACGTCTCAGTGAACTGATGTGTGTTGAATTGAAAATGTTTAACATTTTGTTTGGTTTCTGAGAAATTGATGCAGAACTGTATGAGCATTGGTTGCAAACTAGAGATATAATTGTACTTTGATCGTAAAGTAGATTGGAAAAGCTTAATGAATCTTAGCTAAGTGAATTGAGTGTATATCTGGTTTTCTTAATGTTAGTGCAGTGCAGTTGCAATGAGTGGTTGGCTATGTGAAAGTTGTTTAGTACTCTGACAAGCTCGTGTAGAGAGTAAAAGTGAATAAGATAGTTTTGTCAAGTTTTGTGAGTTTCTGTTACATCGAGAATCAATACGCAACGTTTCGTTGCTATTAGGAACTAGGAGGAATCAAATTGCTAGGAATGAACTCACACTGAAGTGGCTATATTGGTCAACTGCATTCTGCTTGTGTTCAACTATAGTTGTTAAAATTCTTTCATCTATTTGTGGAACATCGAAATTATAGGATACCTTGTTCAACGCGCTTGTGCATTATAGAGAAACTGATACTATGTTTGGTTGTCAGTATGAATATTTCCAACTTTTAGTGATCCATTTCGTCTTTCAGCCTTCCTTATGAATTGACTGCAATTCATAATTGGAATTTGATGTCATTTTAGGTCGAACGAATGTCAGGTAACAATACGAGAGACAAGAATTGGGTTGGTCTATTCTATTTGGAGCAACTCATGTTTTAATCCCTTCTCCACATACTTGCTTGACTACATAAATTTTTATCAAATTAGTCTCAAGAAGTATCATCAGATTATATCAATTATAAACTTGGAACTCCCATTGTCAAATCATAATGCTCATAATTTCCTAATAGTAAAAAAATTCATAACATTCAAAATTCTTCTCTTTAACATGCTTCGGTTGGTCATATCAAAGTTTAGATGGAAATTTTGTCGTAAAAAAAAAAGTTTAGATGGAATTAGAATTAATATCTTTTTTTTTTGGGTGGGGTTCGGGGTGGAGGTGGGTGGGGTGTGTGTTTGAATTTTAAGCACTATATCAAGACCTTCCAAGCATAATACCACATTCTTGGAATTTCAGTCTCCTGCAGCTGATGAACAGAGTACGATTTTAGGAAGAAAGATATGATTCGAAAAATTAAATCTGGAGTAGATACATGATAACTCAGTGTTATTGTTTACGACTTGTGTCAAATAGATGTTGACCTACATTGAATATTTGATACATGATAAACTAGTATTACAATTTACGATGTCTCAAACATGGAAAGGTAGATTGACAAGCTAGTATTATAGTTTACAACTTGTCTCAATCTTAGAGAGGTAGATAATTGATAAGCTAGTAGTATTCAGACTGTTTTTATGATTTATTGTTGATTCAACACATTTCTGAATTACGTTCTGGGCTCTTTATACTTTTCTTATTGGTCAAGTCAATTTTGTTAGTTTTGCTAAATTTTCTCTCTTATATCCTTAATCTCAAATAGAACTTGAATAAGAAAAGGAATGTTGTAGGATGTCATTCACTTCGGGAAAAAGAAGTGAATGACTATTCACGATTGATTTACCTTACATTTCCCCTTTAGTAACTAGCTTAGAGTTTCGACAAAAATTCTCTCCCCGGTAAAATCTCAAATCACAATCTTTTTTGTTGTAATCTTTGTAGATCTTGCAGTTCTGAGTGGCCAAGTGAATCCACAGGAAATGGCTTATGATAACTCATCCACGCTTGAGCCCAAACGTTCCCATCAATGGTTCATGGATGGCATCGAGCCTGAATTGCTTCCCAACAAGAAGCAAGCCATTGATGTACCTAATCACAGTTCATTCTCTGGACTTTTAAGTTCCAATATTGCCCCCTGGATGAACACTCCAGGTTTCCACTCAGTATCAGGCCAATATGCAGAAAGACAGTTTGACAATGACAGCGCTAGATCGCTCAGCTTTGATGACAACAGTGTTCCATCCGTTGGCATAGGCAACATGAATATGTCTAGAAAGGTGATGGAAGATCCATTTGGAAGTGATTCCTCATTTGGTTTATCCATATCCCATACACTGGAGGATCATAAATCAGGTCTTAACTATAGTGGTATCAGAAAGGTCAAAGTCAGCCAGGTGAAGGAGGCTGAGAATTTCACGCCTGTGTCAATGGGTGATATCTATACCAGAGGGATCAGCAATGCAATGCCAACAGATCATGCTTTTAGTAAGGCTGAGGATAATTGCATAGCTATGGGACTCTCTTTCAATGGAGGTGATGAGCATCTGATGTCATTAGGTGACACATTTAATAGGGAAGAGAACAGTTTCATATCTATGGGTCAACCTTTTAACAAGGTGGATAGCAATGAATTATCACTGGGTCACAGCTTCAACGAGAGCAGCTCACTGTCAATGAGTCACCCTTTTTGTAAAGATGAAAGCAATATTATTATGCTGAATCAAAGTTTTAGCAGAGAGGATGATAGCACAATATCAGTGAGTCACTCATTCAATGACAATAATACTGCCATATCAATGGGTCAGCAATTCGGTAATGATGATAGCAATATTACATCAGTTGGACAAACTATTAATACGATGGCTGACACCAATCCACCTATTAGCCACTGCTACAGCAAAGTCAATGACAATGCCATATCAGTGAGTCAGACCTATAGCAAAGTTGAAAACAATAATTTGTCAATGAGCCAATCTTTTGGCAATGGAGAAAGCAATATCATATCCTTTGGTGGATTCAATGACGATGACGATATAAATTCTTCTGGAAGGCTGATTTGCAGTTATGACTTATTAATGAGTCAGTCTTCAGGCCAACAATCAGATATTGTGACTGGAAAGCGATTGGTTGAGTCAAATGCGGATACAGTTACAACTGCTGCTCAAATGGCTGGCAGTAAGGAATTTATTTCCAAAAAGGAGGAGCAGAAAGCAACTAAAAAGCCTCCTTCGAACAGTTTCCCTTCAAATGTGAGAAGCTTGCTCTCAACTGGTATGTTAGATGGAGTACCTGTCAAGTATATAGCTTGGTCCAGAGAGGTAAACTTTAAATTATATGAGTTTTATTTTTGCAACTGATCACTAGATGACATTGTTCTTCCTTTGAATGGTAGAAGGAGCTCCGTGGTATTATAAAAGGCTCTGGTTACCTCTGTGGCTGTCAGTCATGTAATTTTTCCAAGGTACATTTGATGCCAGTTTTCATTATTGCTGGACCAGCTTGTTGCACAATTTACTGATCAGATGTGATATAACTTCCACGTGTAGGCAATTAACGCTTATGAGTTTGAGCGACATGCTGGTTGTAAGACAAAACACCCTAATAATCATATATACTTTGAGAATGGGAAGACGATCTACGGAATTGTTCAGGAGCTCAGGAACACACCTCAGGATTTACTATTTGAAGTTATTCAGACAATTACTGGATCATCCATTAACCAAAAATCATTTCGCATCTGGAAAGGTGTTTTAATTAACTGAGCTGTTAATATTCTTGAATGTTTACTTTTTTCTCATGTTGGCATCTTTTCTTATGTCTTCAGAATCTTTTCTAGCTGCGACACGTGAACTTCAGCGTATATATGGGAAGGATGAGGTCAGACGACTGTCATAAAGAGGAATCCATATGCATGGTATGATGCAAAAACTTGTCTACATCTTCACACCGTATAATAGAAGTATGTACTCTTTATTACTTTGTGGTCCTATAAATAATGGCTGTCCAGAATGGTTTTTTTTTGGGACGCCATTGACAGGAACTACAGGAAGAATTCATGATACTAATGCTGCACAACGTGTATTAACTCTCCTGAAACCTGTATATTAAAGCCAGAACAAGCTCATTCATACATTACGAACTTAAAGAGTTCAGAGAGAAGTTTCACCAAATTAATTTGTCATGTCCACGGAAGCTATAAATTTTGTGGGGAAAGTTGGAAGTGGTTCCAAGGCAGTGACTGCGAAGGAGACATACCGGCAGTAAGATTTTCACCTAATTGGAAGTGGTTGAGTCATTAGAGATATACAATTTGTTGAAAAGAGACTATAACATCTGTTAAGTGCTTAAAATGCTAACTTTAAACTACTAAGTCGACAATGCTTATGAAAGTGATTAAAGACATTTGTGATAGATGGGATGCTTATGATTTTAGTTTCTTAGTTGGAAAAATAGACAAAGATCTCTGCATATGTTTCAGGTTCACTTTTTCTGCATGCATCAACATTTATTATATCTTCACCCTAACCATATTTGAAAAGCAAGGAAAATAAGAAAATTATACTTGTCTTAGAAAGAAAAAGTTGTGCAGAGAAAGAGAGAAGAAAACAAAAAATATACGTAAGGTTAGCTAGAGACATGTTCAATATAAATGGTATTTCCTCCGTTATAAAAAATAAATAAAAAATTGGTACTTCATTTCAATTCAAATGACATAGTATGAGTCAAGATAAAATTTAAGTTAAAATGGGAGATGTTTGAAACTTGTGTTGCTATAAAAGCTTTTCATTAACGGCAAAATGAGAAGTTAACTGCTAGATATTTCCAAATATAAAAATGCGTCATTCTTTTCCTAACATATATGGATTAACAAGGAAATACTGTCACATAAGATTTTATCTGAAGGAGTAGATCTGTCCTTTAAAAAAAATATCCAATTGTCAAAACTGTAGTACACCACTACATAGATAGCATGCTTAGGCTAAGACCACATAAACTATCAATTATAAAGAAGTACACTTACAGATAGCAAAACTTTTGAACTTAGCGGAAAGAATAATTAAGCTAGGACAAAGTAAACAAAGGATAGCTGGTGACGAGATAAGGATAAGAGTATAAATGTGGAACATGAAGGTTTAGGCAAGTGCATGTACACATTGAAGTATAAAATAAAAATACCTTTTCTTTTCGTATTGAATGATACTCCTTCCTTCCATTTATTTGACATGGAATTTGAAAATGCTAGTTTAATGTGCATATCATATTGGAAGGAATTAAAGAAAATGATAAAATAGAAGTTGTGAAGTATTTTAAATGAAGCGAAATGAGTATTGAGGATTATATAGTTGACCCCAATAGGTTGGTTTGAAGTGTAATAGTTGTTTCTTTGTAAGTCAAAGATTTAGTTTTATAGGGGAGGTATGACATTAAATTTATGGTACATTAGTTCATTTATTTGAAATCTTCAATTTGGTGAATATGTTATGGGTTATCAGATATTAGAACTGAGTCAGTTTTTTGAGACGTCCAAACATGAATGTTTGTAGCATATAATATATTGACTAGTAATATACAACTCATTTTTGTAATGATAAAAGTGAGACTAAGATTACCTGTTAGTGCTTGAAATATGGCGGCTGCTAAATGGTGGAAGCTTCAATCTTCAAATTGCTATGTTCTGTTTCAAGGGTACTTACCAATTGTAAAAAAAAAAAAAAAATTGTTTCAAGTGAGTGTCAATAGTATGCCTTTGAATTTTGAATAATTCCTCATTTCAGCTTGCTCAACAATTTAATACATAATTTGATGATCTATGTGCTCGTTCCAGTAACAAACAGTGATATCTGGAAGTGATGAAATGACTTTCTCTTGTTAAGCATGTCAAATATTAGTTTTAGTTTCATGGCTCTCTAGTAACCTGAAGGTAAAAAAATGGTAAGGAGCCGAAATTAAGCAAGTTTCAGACTTTATCTTAGCATCTCTGTTGCAGTAATTTTAGTCTGACCCATACAGAGGAATAACTGTTAAGATTAACTGGTTCAAACTTTTCAAACACTGATCTTTTAACACAGGAAATATTTCCAGATAGAACTTTAGATTGTAGATCTGAAGTTAAAGAACCAACTTATCCACATGTCTGGGCATGATTATTGTTGTTACTATAATTTATTATACATGGTTTAATATCGATTAAAAACCAAAAGAAAAGGCCTATAGGCTTAACATAGTTTAGTCATTCTATAGTTCAGAAAGAAGTTCCCAAAAATGGTGGTTTAACTGGCTTAAATTTGGCCACACGCTGTAAACCATCTTTAACTAATAATTACTAATTCAAGATGCAGCTGAAGAGGAGCTCATTTCTTAGATGAAGAGGCTGCTCTATAGCCAGACCTCCTTTTGGAATTTGGAAGACAAAGCCTCAAATAGAAAATCATTATATGCCTTCATCTTCGGTAGCAGTTGTTCCTTTCGATGAATTGATGTGGGTAACTGTCTGACTAAAAGGTTCCTTGTCAATTTTGGTTTCATGTGTTGGTAGTGCTTGTTCATCGATTGATGGAGATTTGTGATCCTTACTTTTACCCCATAGGACAATGTAAAGGCCAACAACAATCACAATAGCACCGAGTACCCTGCAAAAGTCATTACATTAGAGTTAGGTGTTGGTCGTAACTTATAAGAGCTTTAGGGTTATTAGTATTACCTTCCCAGGTTCAGTTGTTCACGTAGAATGATTGTACTCAATACAGCTACAATAACCATGCTTAATGGATTGAAAGCTGTGACAAAAACAGGGCCCCTGTCTTTCATTATGACTCCTTGAATATAATACGCGAGTCCTGAACAGAATATTCCCTGGATTGTGACATGACAAGTGAGAAGCTTTTAATTGGCTTAAATTTATGAGTTATTGGTGAAACTATGCTTCTAGATTATTTCCCCCCTCACTTCCCTCATGTTGCAGAAGTAAGTTGCTTGCTACGTTGGTTAGGGAACATTGATCTTAAAATTAATGTCTTTAAATTTGGAGAAGCATTGGCTGCTTTCAGATGACATGTTCTGTCACCTGGGCAATTTGGTGCATATGTTGGAATAACATCTAAAGAATAAATACTTCTAAAACTCTTTGTATGCTCGTGTTCTAAGAAAATTTAACCACATCAGGTTTTGTGCATAAGTTTTTTTTTTTAAAATCAAGTAAAAGATTTCAATTATAATGAGAAGGCCATATGGCTGTATACAAGAGGCATGCAAAAAGGGGAGATCTACAAAATATGGTTCACTTACACTGTATACAGCTGCAAGAAACTTAGAGTCCCAGTTTATGGCCCACACTGCAGGTTTTCCTCTCTCCATTACCATTGCTACTATGGCTCCCTCAGTTGTTCCCAACAAGCATATCCAAGCAGTGAGCGAGAGCTCAGCGGGATAAGTCCTCAGTGTGATTGCCTGGGAATAGGGTGCTAGAGTCAGATATAATGCTTACTTGTTAGTTGCTAATTACTTATTTCTTCTAACTAAGTTCTGTCTTTACCTGCAAAATCATGAATGCAGCCCAACTGAAGCACCCAATTGTTATCATGATGGAACCTTTGATAGCATGGCTTAGATTTAACCCACCACTTTGAGAGTTATGACCGGCATTTCCTGTTGTCCAAAATAGTTCAACTATTGGGCCTCGTACCAGTGTCATGATCATGGCTCCTGCCACTGTGGCAACAGTCCCAACTATTTTGGCTTGGCTGCGGATGCTTGTAAGCTTCACCTTCTCAAGCCTAGAATAAACAATATATGTGCCAAAAGAATAACATCATGATTTGGGAATTGTCCTTTTGTCAAAAAATCCATGTTGGGATTTTCTTATTAATTCATATTTGCTAGTGATCATGTGTATTTATATCTGTACAATGACA
This sequence comes from Solanum peruvianum, assembly GCA_027705065.1. Taxonomy (NCBI): domain Eukaryota; kingdom Viridiplantae; phylum Streptophyta; class Magnoliopsida; order Solanales; family Solanaceae; genus Solanum; species Solanum peruvianum. The sequence continues at coordinate 3,760,987 of JAKWJD010001763.1, forward strand.
CAAAGCATATTATTTACCTGAATATCCAGGCCATTATAAAAGTAATGGCAGGAAGAATGTTGCACATTGCAGCTGCAAAAGTTGCTGTTGTGTATTTCAGGCCAATAGAGTAGAGATTCTGGTCGATGACAGGCCTGTTGGTCAAGAGAAACATGCTTATGTTAGATACTGATTGCATGGAGAAAAAGTGAATTTGAGTGTTTTAAGACTTACTCCAGTAAGCTAAGAAGTACCAACTTAGCAAATATTGAGGGGGTCATCTTTGGTCTTACTTTCCTGTTAAGAAATATTCAGTTTGCCATCATTTTCTCTAGGGGAAATTATAAGAAACACTTTTTGTATGTCTTTCTTCCACTGAGAAATAGACTAGAGTTGATGTTGCAAACACGTTAATTGAAAACAGAGAGGGAGGGAGAGACATACTTGTCTAGAATTATTGCAAAAGGAGCAATAACCAAAGTGGCAACTGCATGGCGGTACACAACAAATACATAGTTACTCATTCCTTCGTTCAAGGCCACTTTGGTGAGAATATCCATGCCTGCTAGCCCAAATTGGAGAAAAATGACTGCAAGAAAGGGTTTGGCTCTGTTGTATAGTTCACGTACTGCCTCCATTGTGTACTTGCAACAAAGCTCAACCTCTTTGAAAGCACTACTATTGCAAGGTCACAAGTGCAGCATAAGTAACAGCTGCTTTTCTGTATATATAGACAAGTCCTTCACACTATTTTCGTTCTCTTTGCCCATTATGTGATCAGCAGATGAGGACAAAATCTGTTGGATTTCATTTGTGTATATAATTTGTTTAATAAATTACTCGGTAAGCCTTCCACTTTTTAAAATGAAGTGGCCTAGTCATCCGGACCTACTCATCACTTGCTTCTAGGAAAAGTAAACTGGGAGTGAGTACCCTTTTATTTTGTTGCAACTTTCTGTTAGTTGTCTGCTTTGGATGAGCTCAAATGTTCTTAAATTGGTTTAATACTTCCTCGTATATCTTAATATTTGTATATTAAAGTTCCCTGTCTATGCTCATACTCATGGATATTAATTTCTTGCAGAAACTTCTATGGTTATGTAAATGACAGATTGACAACCAAGGTGCGTGGGTTGCCTCCTTAAAGAAACTGTGTTTTCTCTTTTGTTATTGGTCCTCATAGTTGATCACTTTATAATCGCGTTTATCCTTGGTAATAATTCTTGTCAAATAGTTATGGCTGTAAATTATATCTTTCCTTTGGTTCTAAATTTTGATGTAAATTAGTACATAAGTTTTTGCATGCCGGTTAATTCGATGAGAATCTGTGTGTTAGAAAATTCCCTAGCTAAGTGGTGTGAGTTGGCAAGTTTTATAGCTAGACCATGAGTATCCTACTGCTCTTTCCATTGGCATTGCACCAAACTTGCCACTTCTGAATTGAATATTCTTGTGGGTTTTAAAGTATTTTAAAGTTTGATACGTTGCTGTGGGCAAAATTTTTGTTCCAAATGCCCAGGTTAGGCACATGAATATTATGAGGTACATCATCTTAAAGTTAAAAACGGTTCCATTAAATATTCACAGCCCACCTTGTCTTATTTAAAATTAGTGTTGTGTTTGATGCATCTATAATGATCTCTTAGAAAACATAATCAATGTGATTAGACCAATCACATTGCCTATATCTTTTGCATAAAATAGTAGGTTAAGTGATTACGTGCCAAATTGCCAACTTTTTCTATGTTGCATGCTGTGTTGGTAACCTTTTCCATATTATGATTTTATATTATGTATAGAATGATTACAGGGAATCAAAAGACTGTATAGAGGTAGCTAGTATAGAATCTTCTTTATGAAAGAAATATTTATGTATATACACCTTAGTGCTCTCTTACGTCCCACTTGAAAAATCATTGTTCCCATCATCGACTGTGATATTGTCATCCAGATTAACCACTTGAGTCTGTTCTTGACATTATTGTCAACTTTATAATTGATTGACATGGATTGGAGCACCATAATGTGATCTATTGGCTCATCAAGCTAATTGTAAATAGGTGATAAGCTTTAAGCTCTGGACCATATTCTTAAATGTTTGAAATTGATTTATAAATAAGCACATGTGTATAGTTACAGTTGCTGAAACTTAAAAGTAAGTTTAGCTAGTGTGTGGTAAAATAGTGTCCGATAAGTTGTTCTTTTGTTAATATGATAAAATGTTTCATCATAAAATAAGAATTTTTGATATTTTTTTTTGTAAAGAAGAGGAATGATGAATGTGAGGGTGAAGAGGGTATTTTGAGGGGAAAAAAGGTTAAAATAATGAATAGGTCAATTTAAAAGTGTTTGTAAGTTGAAGAAGTTGTAAGTTGAGAATGATCAACAACTACAGTATATTAGGGTCGTTTGAGGATGAGTTATCCAGGGGTTAGCTATTATGGGATAACTCATCTCATCATATGTATGGGATAATTTATCTCATCACTATAGTATAATTGTGGGATAAGTTATCTCAAATATGACGACTAAATAAGATACAAAAACTTTATTTTGTCTCTATTTGATTCTATCCCTCACATCAGACGACCCTTGTCTCTACCTCATGGAGGTAGCAAGGCCATTTTTTGAAGACTTTCAGCTTAAGTGTAACCAAATTAAGTATATATAAAAGTGATCCAACAATGAAGAAAAATATGTCAAATAATAAGGGAAGTAGTAAAAAGCGACCTGGGCGAAGAAAACAATAACAACAAAGTGATATGGTAACTAACAAGAAAATATATGCATGAGGCTAATACGATGACAAAAATATGGTAACTAAAAGGAAATATATGCATATGGCTAATATGATGGTAGACACGGTGCTCTCAAGTTCCCACAAGGTATAAACAAGTTGAAAAGCAGGCCAGAGTATATCCTTCTATCTAAAGTTATGTCTTTAGGAAGCTTAAGTTGTTGTCATGTCATATCAAATACATTTTTTATAATACTTCAATGGTCTATTTCTACCTTTTTACATGCCCGCCATATTGACCTCTCACACCTTCTTACTTGGCTTTTGAGCATCTCTCCACATACATCTCAGCTTCGGTTCCCTTTACTCATCTTCGGTTCTCTTTCCTCATCTTGTCCACCATAGAGGTCATTCACATTTGTTTTGGATATCATCGTTTTTTTTTATCTTATTTCTCCACATGACCATGTATCCATATGAATGTTCTTGTTTTGCAACTTTCATCTTTCGAAAATGGAAGTTATTGACTAGTCAATATATTGCCTCATAAACAAAGTTGGTCTAACCACCGTTCTTTGGAACTAAACTTTCTTTTTACACAAGACTTCATGGTTGAACCTCAATTCATCCTGCATCAATATGACGTGTGACATTATGTTGATTTCTCTATTTCATTGGACTAAAGATCTAAGATATTTGAAATTTACCCTAAAGATGATATATGTATCAAATCTCACTTCAACACGTATCTCATATGATGCATCACTAAACTTGTACTTCAAGTATTTTGTTTTTAGTCTTGCTCAACCTGAACCATTTAGGTAAGGTTTATCTCCAGGCTTCCAACCTAGCGTTAACTTCACATGGGACTCATCAATCAGTACTATATCTTCCATAAATAACATACACTATGACACCTTACCTTATATATGAAGTGTCCATTCATTTGGGTTGTGTATCAGTTGGTTCGGTTTTGAAGTCTATCGGTTTGACTTATTGATTATCATTTGTAGATATGCTAAACTGTTATCGAATCATTTAGATATTGACTTATCAGTTTATTGATTTTTGGTTGTTATCGGTTCTGTTGACGGTTTAGCCGTTAAGATTTGACAAAAAAAAACGTTAAAAATCTTTTAGAAACAAGGTGACAAGTCAAATGAACCATGCACATGAGTTTGCAAGTTACATCTTAATCAAAAGCAAACGATTTTACATTGTAGAATAACCAAGTATTTGAAACAACCAAAATAAATTAGGAAATCAAATTCTTAGTCAAGGATTTTATATACAATATGGTATAAATATAATTACTCCCTCCGTTTAAAAAAGAATGACCTCATTTCTTTTTTAGTCTGTTTAAAAAAGAATGACCTTTTCTTTTTTTGGGTAACATTTTAGTTTCAGCTTTCCATGTACATGTTTAAGGCCACAAGATCAAAGGACAATGTTTGGTATGGAGGAAAATGTTTTCCATGGAAAAAGATTTCCTAGAAAAATTTTTCCTGGGAAACAAATAGATTTTGGACTTATTTTTCATGTTTGGTTGGTGAGTAGAAAATATTTTCTGGAAATGATTTTATTATTGATTTATGAATGAAAAATGTTTTTGAGAGACATCTTTTATTTTTACTAGAGTAAAAAATAATTTATAAAATTGAAAATATTTTTTAAAAATAAAATTATTATTTTTTTGGGGTAGTGGTGGTGGTTGGGGGGGGGGGGTAGAAGTGAAAAAATAAATATTTGAAGTTGATAGTATTTTTAAAAAACTAAATTAATTTTTTTTTTTTGGGGGGGGGGTGGTCGGGGTTGGGTGGGGGGCTGATAGGGGTAGAGGTAGGAGTTTAAAAATAAAAATTTGAAGTTCAAAATATTTTAATAAAGCAAAATTAATTTTTTGCGTGGGGTTGGGGTTGGGGTTGGGGGTGGTGGCTGGTGGGTGGGTGGGGGAGTCAGGGATTGGGTGAAAAAATAAAATTTTAAAATTGAAAATATTTTTTTTTAAAATTGATGTTTCTCTTTTAAAAAAATGTAATTTGAAATTGGAGGAGAGTTATGGAAAATGTTTTCCTTCATTTTTTAAGGGAAGTCATTTTCCTTAATTTTGAGGAAAATGAGTTGATTTGAAAAACATTTTTTAAAACTTTTGTCTCAACCAAACATGTGAAATTTGGAGAAAAAAATTCCAGAGAATGTTTTCCTTCATACCAAACACACTCTTGACCTAATTTTAATTTAGGACTAGAAGATTCAAAAGTCTTCTTTTTATTCTTAAATTCTGTGTCAAGTCAAACCAGGTCATTCTTTGTGAAACGAAGGGAGTATTTAATTTACTATCGGGTTATCGATTAACTCGTTAAGAAAAAAATCTCAAACCCTTAAGAACCAATAATTCGATTAAAAAATCAAAACCTTTATTAAAATCACTAAATCAATTACCCAATACTAATAAATCAATAAAAAAAATTCGTTTGCGTTATCGATTTAGATTCAGTTTTGAACAACCTTACAAAAATGGGCTAAGCGTTGGTCTCTGGTGTACTGGAAAGTATTTTGAGTCTCTTTAACTATAGTGAAACTTCAATATATTAATACTCAGTCAATTAATAATCTTTCTAAGATAATAGTTTTTTCGGTCTCAACTTGGTCCAATGAAAAAAATCACTCATTTTGATAAGATAATATATTTTGAGAAGACCCCTATATAAATATATATGGTCTCATCGATATTATAAATTAATAATTTTTTAAAAGTGCAAGTATCTCTAAGAAAATTTTAGTGAAATATGATTCTATGTAATGTTTTTTTTTGTTGTTGTTGAATTTCAAATCTAGTTGAAACTCATCTTTAACTTTTCTTATTTCATCCAAAAGTTTTGGTGGTCTTTTCTAATTGCACCATAAAATTGTGAAGAGTTCTAGTTGCAAGTGTTTCCTTACGCGTAATGATATCCACAATTTGTTCTAAACTTTAACCTCTAAAAATATATCATTTTCACCCGTCCGATAGGTTATTATTGCGGTAATCGAGATCATTAATCATGTCATCAAGTTCATGAATGACGTATTCACAAGTGGGTTCTTTCAAATTCTTTGAGCACCGAATGTCGTATCGCACATGGTGTTCACATCCCCATTACTACCCTGGCCTTGATCAACATCAATTTTTCCTCAGTTTCCCATGTTCAAGCAAGGGTCAAGCCACCACATTTGATCCTCGACCAGTTAAACAAAGTCCTCTTCTCCCTCTTCCTTTTGATCTCCAAGCCCATAGGCAAAAGCTTATGTCAAGTGGTGAGATTCTCACTCGGAATAACCTTGCAGTCCTTTATAAAGGTCTCTAGCCAACTTCCTAAGGAGTATGTAATCTATTTGCGTCTTAACCATCACATTACGAAAGGTAGTCAGACCCTTTCTCCAAAAGTTTGAATTAGCAATCAACTCAAAAGTTCTTGTGAAATCAAAGGCTCCATGCACATCGTCAAACCACTAAAAGTTGTCCCAACATGATTATTGAAATCGAATCCCAAAAGCTTCTTGAATGAGTTGGGAATGATTAACTTATGAAAATGATCAATTTATAGCTTTTGGTTGATTTTGACTCATAAGCACTTGATTTGCAAGCACTTTAGCTATTTATAAAATGTGTAAATTTAGATAATTAAGCCAAACACTCTATTATTATTGAAAAGGTGGTCAAACTTCAAACAAAGTAGCAAGTAAAAGCATGGTCCTTTTGGTGAGTCTCCAATCTCCACATACATAAAGATTGAATTATTGTAAAACCATGAGGTAGCATTGAATTATATGTAAAGCAATTTTTATTATCTTTTAAAGAGGACAAAAGAAGATGTGGCTTTGGGATAAAAGCTTAGGTCTTAGTAAAGAATAGAAAAAGGGGAAGGTTGAGAGTGGAAGTAGCGTCTGACTTCAATTGTTTGCCATTATGGGCTGTTGTGTCTTCCATAAGAGATAGAGCTTCCATTATTGCCATGCCACCAACATACATTTTTTTACTTTATGATTTCATACTAGTATTCCTCCTCCTTGATTGGTAAATATTATTTTCATTTGGTATTTACACTAGGCATGTGTTTCGTTTGGTTGGGGGGGTGGGGGGGTGGGGTGGGGGGGGGGGTTTAAAAAAGATTTATATAATTTAGGTAGTGTAACCTTATTCTTACAGAGATGCAGTGTAAGATTGCGTACAATAGATCCTTGTGATTCGGTTCTTCTCTGAATCTTATGCATAGTGAAAATTTAGTGCACCAGACTGCCTTCTTACTATGGAAGGTGAGAGTGGGCAAGGTGCGTGAGGATGGGGGCAAGGGAAAGGGTGAACGATCGAAATGTCATTTGTGAGACTCTTTTTTTATTCTATTAGTAAAAGTTGTTTTCTGCATTTTGAAGGAGTTTGTTTTTAAATACTTTTTCTGTTTCAAAAAGGATGACCTAGTTTGACTTGAAACGGAGTTTAAGAAAAGAAAGAAGATTTTTTAATCTTGTGGTTTTAAAGTAAAGTTATGTCAAATATATCTTCTTTTAATTTTGTGATCTTAAACATGTCATGTGGAAAGGTAAAGTTAGAGTGTTGCCAAAAAAGAAAAGGGGTCATTCTTTTTTAAACAAACTAAAAAAGAAATAGGGTAATTCTTTTTTAAACGTAGGGAGTATGTGGAAATTGACATGTTTTGGAAATTTTTTTTTATAAGAAGTACACCCCTAAATTAATTCAACTAATCATTATTAAATGCTAAGTGAATAAAAATATATACAACCCTTCCTCATACCAACACCTTAAACAGTTCTCACTTTTCCTTTAGTGGTCTCAACAGTAAATTGTCCTATTAATATTGTTAAAAATATAAAACAAATAGTTGGAAGTATGTTTTTTTAATAGTTTAATTATTATTTTTATCAAATGCCAATGGACACATATACAATCTCTTATCCAATTGCTCCTAGGACTTGGCTCAATTTAGTCACAAAGTTATATGTGTTTTTCTTTTAGATATATGTTCTGAAGCCAACTGATCCTCCATTTTTTATTTTATTTTTGCTTCAAATAATCAAGAAAGTAACCAAATACCTTTTTTCTTTTTCTTTTTTCTTTTTTTTTTGGCCTTTTACGTTAAGAAAGTAAACTCTTTTGAGTGTACACAAATCCCAAGCCAAATTTTAGTATTGGCACCAACTATATTACTAAATTGAGATTTGTTTCTTCTTTCTTGTGGGCTTATTAGCTCACTATTTCAATTTTCCTTATTTGATTTCTATAAATTGCTTCTTAGTCTTTCTTTTATCTTTTTGTTTGTAAGGTAATTTCATATAGTCACTCATAACAAGCTTAATTAATAACTTTGAAAATTAAATTATGCACATATGTATGTGTATATATATGTGTATGTATATGTATAGTGAATGATGAATCTTTCTTACTTCTCGTGTATTTATTCCTTCCTATTTTAAAACATTTTTAGTAAAAATCTTGGGTCGATCGCTATCTATATCCTTTATTATGTTTCTTATAACTTTTGCAATTATAAAGATTGCCAAAGTTATCTTACTTTGAACCCATAATTATGATGTAGAGAGAACATATTATATCACCTTATCTCCTGCACGCATGATTTGCAAGAACAGCAAAGATTGATAGTCAATCCGTTGAAAAGAAACAAAGAAAAAGTAAAGAATTTAAGTTATACACACTAACGATAATATATATATATATATATATATATAAAATTATATATATATATCTATATTACAAATAACTTTGGTTAACAATATCGACTGATAATATTTATCAAAGTGTTTTTATGATTGCTCAGAATATTTTATTTTTTTGTAAACTCGTATAGAATATTCTATTAGTAATCAAAAAGAAAAGGTTGGAGTGGATTGTTGAGCTTGCTTAGAAGGGGGCAAAAATGGCTAGAATTGAATGTGGAAAATATGAAAAAGTATTTTGTAACGTATTTAATTAGAAAATAGATTATGCTCATGTGAAAATATATACTCATAATGGAATCTTAAGTGTTGAAGTGTGAATTTCATATATCAAAAAATGAGGTGTACTATATCTTAGATATTACAAAATATGTGTAGTAGGAATTGAAATTGGTATACAACTTTGATTTTGGAAGATATTACGTTCAAATTTTGTAGAGTCAGTTGTTCTTTAAAATAAAGCAATTAAATCAGTGTGCTATAATCAAATACTTCCATTATACTATGAGTGAACCGTTCTCATGAATCGTAAAATATAGGTAAGAGTTTTCATAAATATTTATAATAGAAAAAAAATAGAAAGAGGAAAAAATAATTTTACAACTTGAATTTGCCCATATATTCAGCAGAGAAATTCTATTTAATTTGAAATGGATGGTTTAAATTTGTCAAATATTAAACACGTTGCTATATTATCAGTGATGTGATTGATATATTCGTCAATCAAGTTTATTCTATAATCATAAGCTTATCAATAAGAACCAAATTCTTCCGGTTATAATATACAAGAAATAATAAACTTATGTCACGATATTTTTTGCAATTTATTATTCTAATTTTGATTTTTCATGTCAAGATTCTTGAATTGAACCTTATGGGCACATTTCCCACTATAAAAAAATAATAATCCATAAGAAACATATTACAACATTTTTAATGCTTAGGGCAACTTTCACATATACAAATAAAAAATTTATATTTGTATACTATAGCAAAGTTTGCATAATTGCGCTTCATAGCAAACATAGAAACTGTATAATTCGCTATACATATACAGTTGAAGCAAATTGTATAAAACGAAGTGTATAAAACAAGAAAGAGAAAGACATTTGGGCAGAGAACTGTATGAAAACGAAGTGTATAAAACGAATTGTATTATTATAAGTGCATAGAACGATTATATACAATTTGAATCTGTATAAAATGAGAAAGAGAGAAAGACAAAATAGACTTGACAAGGAATATACAATTGAATCGAATTGTATAAAACGAGAAAGAGAGAAATTAGATACAATTTGAAAATTGTATAAAACGAGAAAGAGAGAAAGACAAAAGAAACTGAGCAGAGGAGTATTTTTATTGTATAATTATAAGTATATAGGACGAAAATATATGTACTTGCATGTGTATATACAATTTTCTCACGCTTTATACAAACGGAAACACAATTTATACATTTCGCTTCTGTTTGTATAAGTGAGAAAGACGATGATGGCGAGCGAGATTTGGGAGAGTGGCGAGCGAAATCTGGAAGAGAGGAGAGAGGGGAACAAAAATATATGTATTTATACAATTTTCTCTACTTTATACAATTAGAAACAATTTTTATACACTTGTGTTTGTATAAAAAGTGAGGAAGCGAGCGAGAGATTGGAAGGAGAGTGGCGAGCGAGATATTTGGGAGAGAGGCGCCTGACAATTTTTTGCAAACGTTTGCTATGGAGCACAATTAAATCAAACCCTAACTACTCCATTTAATTTAGGTTATTAGTTTGCTATTATATATACAATTTTCCCTATAAATTAAGTCCAAAAGAAATTAGAAAAAGGCCTATAGATACTCTTCTTTTGTTTCTTTCTTATTGACTTATTAATATCAACAATTTTATTTTATTTTGGTTATGTAGAAGGGTTTTGAAGATCTTTGAGTCTCTATATATCTATTTTGTCACTTCAATTAATTCTTAGTTTCTTTTGTTGGAAGAACTTTACTAAGAGATAGGAGAGAAAAAAGGGAGCAATGGATTAAATTATATTTAAAAAAAATATTCCCTTTTTAATTATTTTTTAAAAAGAAAAGCTCTTTCATCAACATTCTTCTCATATATTAAGTTTATTTTTGCTTGGCTAAACTTCCAAAAGCCATTTTGAAAAAAATAGTAATTCTATTTAACTTTTGCAAATAAGTTGTGTTTATTACTTAATATCTAATAATATACACTTACTTTTTCTTTTTTAAAAATTGAATAAACACTTCAATTCCTTAAAATAAACATTTTAAAACAAATAACACTATTTTTTGGCTTTCCAAAAGTTTGGACAAACATAACATGTTCTTATTTTATATAATTATTAAAAAAAAAGTATCTCTCTTTCTCTTTATCCAAAAAAAAAAACTTTTCCCTTTCCTTATTTTAAAGTCTCTATGATTAGAATATAAAAACAGTAGTAGCCACTAATTTTAGATTAAAAATGATTAAAGTAAGATCATTAGTCAAGATATTGCACTCAGACAGGAAAAGCCAATTATATTATAACTAAATAAACACATATTGGACAAGTGGATTAAAAGTTTCCTAATATGTTGATTAATATTTAAAAGATTGTGTTGAGTATGTAACAAAGTTCAGTTGATGCATAATACAACTTAAGTTAAACTAAAATAGTTTTAATATATTCTTAATATTATGAAAATTCTTTAAGAAAAATTGTTCCAGTTTAATCCAACCAAATAGTAATAACTATTGAGCTAAGTAAGGTTGGAGATATTTTATACATTTAAAGTTAATGATATTTTATATATTTAAAGATAATGGGCTCAAGCTCTACGAATGATTTTTTTTTTTTTATGTTAACAGAATCAAATAAGCTGACTGAACACACGAAAAAATAATGTGAAGTGAAATGGATTGGATCAGATGTACTACTCAGTAAGATCACAAGTTCATAACTCAATCCGCTTTACTTTTTTTCTAAAATTTTAATTTCTTTATTTGATTTCTTATAATTTGCTTAATTGCGTCATTAAGGAAAATTATCATATTTATAATATGTAACATCTCAAATGAAAAAATTAAAATATTTTGATAAGAACTTCATGAGTCAATTTAGATTATATATTTAGTGGACATGAGACAATTGAATAGATTATCTTTTTATGATTGTTTCTATTATATTTATTTTGTGCGAATTCAAACTAATTCAAATTCAAATATAAATATAGAAAATTAAAGTAGCTGGTAAATTCTTATCCTAAATGTATAAAATAATGATAACAATGTTATATTTCAATTAGAAAATGTTTGCCTCTTGGGACAATGATTAGTCATTTGAATTTTGTCATCATGGATTGAGAGGAATTTTAATTTGCTGACAAAAATAGAAAAAAAAATCACATGATTATAGGTAAAATTCTTTTGTATTACAACATGAATTATATATGTGAAGGAAAACCCTAGTGTCTCCTTTAAGCTTATAAAAAGTTCGATGGGATGCTACAATCTTATGTCACTTCAATCACGAATATTTATTTCACTCGTGATATTTGATAATATAATTTTTTAAATATTATTTCATTTACGATAGTATAATTATATTCTTTTACTTTAATATTACAAGCTTAACAAATGAATAGAGATTACAACTTAAAATCCCTTGTGGAACATTATTGTAGGTTCAGTATCATATTCTATCGCATCTTTTTAAAGTTCATTTCAGAACAATATTCACAAAATTCTTATATTCTTTTACTTTAATATTACAAACTTAACAAATGAATAGAGATTACAACTTAAAATCCCTTGGAGAACATTATTTTAGGTTCAGTATCATATTCTATTGCATCTTTTAAAAGTTCATTTCAGAACAATATTTCATAAAATTCGAATTCTATAAATTCAACAGTAAAAAAAGGGAAAACTTCTTACTCAAGTCAATATCTTGGACATCTTTTTTCTTAATAATATTCGTAATGACCAAGTTTTTCAATGTTTCATGATTAAACCAACTAGCTACACTTTTAAGATGTCACCTTGAAATATCATAAACAATTTTTTTCATTTCTATTTGATTGGGGACATCGGGGAACCTCAACAGAAACCTCATCTTTTTTGTCATCGATAAGTTTTTCCCCAGTGTCCTATCATTCATAAAAAAAAAATACTTGATTATTGGGAAACTAATTTTTGAAAGCTCGATTGGCCTGACTTGAGTTATGAACATTTTTGTTCAACAATTCAAACCATTTTGTTTACTTGATTTTGACTTTAGACAAAGGTAATGTACTGAAACTTTTGAATCTCGTATTCTTAAACTAAAAATACATAGAAATTTACTTAAGTACTTTTAAATATTACGATCTTAAACAGATCATGTGAAAAATGAGAATTAAAGAGTCCTCTGCAAAATGATCAGAAAACAATTCTTTGTAAATTGTGCTCAATTTCATAAGATGATTGATAAAATGGCAACCCCTAAGGACAGTATTAAAATGCAAATGCCCACACAAAAACCCCTCCAAAAGTTTGTACAAGAACATTAGAAGGCAGTTTTGTCCCTTCATTTATATAAGTCAAAAAAGTGGTGAGCAAATATACTGATAATTTTTTTTGCAAATACCTAAGAGCTGCCACCAAATACAAATAGATATTGGAAGAGAAGAGCTGTAAAGAGAGAAATACAATAAGAATGTTATAATAAAAAAAAAAAAGATATTAGTTTCAGCCCTTCCACTAAAATGGTCATTTTAAAGGATGTATTTCCCATCATCCTGGCTTCATTTGCTGTTAATCGATATTTTAAGAACCACAGCAAGCTGATTTTTGAGCGCCTTGTGAAGATCCTGCTCCCTGGTCCGGTTGATTTATCCTGATGGTCTGAGGCTGCAAAAATTCATGAATGCACGAGTCAGTCCGCGAAATATTCCATGTCTAGGAAATGGAACAAGATAACGTCGTGCTGATGTAGAGTGTATTTGGAGAAATGAAAGATTCAAAGTTAAAAAGGAGGATGGGATGCAACAAAGACTGAATCATGCACATTTATAGGAACCTGGAAGGAAGTTATTTTGTATTTGGGAAACAGGAACAGACAGAAAATTTAACAAATTAGTGTGTGCTTCCACCTTTCGTCTACTTTTTTAGAATGGAAGGATCTTTGCCCAACGTTTTCATACACCAACAGTTCACCCTTAAACTTTATCTTGTCAAAAGTTAAATCAACAGAAATGTCGATCATCTCTGGTTTCTACTTAATTTCAGCACTCAAACTTGTCAACCAGCACAAAGTATGCACATTTTAAATGAAATTGGTTTGGAAAATAATACCTCAGCCTTTGAGTCAGATTCGGCAAGCCTTTGTTTTATATCCCGAGCTATGGAAAAGAAAACCTCCTCAACATTCGTATTTGTCTTGGCACTCTGCATTAAATATTACTAGGATTTAAGAGAATTGCAACTGCAAATAATTACAATGCTGGCAAACAGTTCTACTTACAGTTTCAAAGAATTTAATGCCATATTCATCAGCAAGTGCTTGACCCTTGGATGTAGGAACAGCCTAGAGAAAAGGTGTATCACAACTCAGTTACACAATGGCACATATACAACAACATACAAAGATCAGCAGATTAAAGGAGCTAGAGAGGAGAGAGAACCCTTTTGCTTTCATCCATGTCAGCCTTGTTGCCGACCAGTATTTTGTTGACATTGTCGGAAGCATGCTGTTCAATGTTTCTTATCCAGTTCCTGATGTCTAAACATGAGCATAAAGTTAGTTTTGACCTGACCAACAGAAGTGTACATTATTCTAGCGTATGAGAAAAATGAATTTAGCTTCTCCATAATTTTAAAGCCATGCTTCATTAAACTGCTTCATTATAAAGAGGGGCAGAAGTCATAGAAGTAGAACATATAGTTTTGTTGGCAGATGCCTGATTAGAAGGGATTTAATGAGGGAGATTTCCTGTCAAGACCTCAAACATGTGGTAATACTCCTAAAAGTCAACCCCACAGAGCTTATAAAATCATCCACTACGTAAAAGGAACCACTAAAAATTGGCATAACAAAAAGTTAATAATTCCGCTGCCCCAGTGTAACAAGAGAACATACTGTTAAAAGATGACTCATCAGTTACATCGTACACCAGCAATATACCCATGGCTCCACGGTAGTAAGCTGCAAAAAGAAGGCAATAAAATTAGTAAAATGTGAAGTTGACATATTAATGCAGCAGAACAGAGTACTGACTTGGTCTATGTTCGACCAAAAGAACAATCAAATGATAAATTAGCAAGAAGAAATGAAGAACCGCATGTTTCACCGACAAGCTTACCAGTTGTAATTGTTCGGAATCGCTCCTGACCAGCAGTATCCCAGATTTGCAGTTTGATGCGTTTACTGTCAAGCTCTATGGTCCTTATCTTGAAGTCAATACTGTGAAAGAAGACTTTGCATCAGAATAGGTCTCCCGAAAAATAAATACATAGGAAAATAATAATTTGTTTGTGTGACAATCCATCCATGTTTTTACTATCTCTTGAAACCACTGTAGTCAACTTTCATAATCTACATTCCTAGTCAAGAGGAAATCTGGCCTTCTTATTTGATAAAACAAGAAACCTTTTTTATAAGAGGTAAGTGGTAAAACGAGATACCTTTCTTATGAACTGCTCAACACATTTTCTTCATTTAGATCAATTTATGTTTGTATATCTTATGTTATCTTTATCATAAGAAAAGGTTTGTATTTCTTGATCACCTTTCAGGTACAAGTGCTAAGATAAAAAACAAAATAGCAATACAAGAGCATGTGGTCGTAGTGGTAGTCGCAGCATGTTGTTCACATTTTCATAATGTGAACTCAAGTAAGAGGTTTGTGCTACTTTTCCATAAGAATTTATTATCTTATCAAATTCATAGTTCATCTATCCTTTTATAACATTGAGTTACAAGTGCTTTAAGAAAAACACCAAAGAAGAAGAAGATGATGAGGTAACGACAATGTTTTTCTAAAAATGTAGAAGATGATTACCCAATAGTTGTGATAAAACTGGTCGTAAAGGAGCCATCTGAGAAACGTAAAAGAAGGCAACTCTTACCCACACCTGAAAATTCAAAAAGAATCTATTATGTCATCTTCCAGAAGTACTAAACTATTAATAAGAAATTTCAACATATTAGCACAAAAAAACAAACAATCTGTTGAAACAAAAAACACCAAACAGCTACTGATCTTCAGCATAATTTGGAAGGTAACTGATATGCATAATGATGGCATGTTCTTGATATCGTGCTGCGAGAATATTTCAAAGTGAAAGCAACTGAATAGCGCTGAAAATCTAGCCAATTTTTTCTATATGTCCATCTTCAAACAGCTGAGCATGCTGGGACAATGATTGACACCATCTGTTTTCAACAATTCAGCTACAGCCTACCTAAAACGTATTCCTAGATTCTAACTACTAGTGCAAAATCTCGCAGATTCTTATACAACATATAATTAAATTTTGCAGGCACTGACTTATTTAGAAATCCTTTTTAACTGACTTATCTTATTATCAAAGTAAATGTTACAACTTTCTTTTTTTTTTTGAGACAGAAAGTAAATGTTACAACTTACAAGCACTAAAAACAACAGAAACTGAGTTGAGGGCTTGAGGCTACAAAATACAAAAGCTTCTTATCCACTGGCCTAGCCAAAATGTTGTGTGATTTCTCTCACCCACCTTTAATTTGGGAAATGACTAAGATTTTCCCGCTATCTATAAATGTTGCTTCCAAATAGTAATTCTGTTGGACATACGTCACCTTGGAATCCAGTGAATGGTGAACCTTTATTCCCATATTTCATGAGACAATAACTTTCCAGGTCACTTTTATTGTCAATCTCCAGGGCCATTTAAAGAGTAAGCTTTTACTCTAGAACTTCATATTTTCATCTCACTTCATTGACCACTAGATCACACCCTTGGGTGTCATGTTCTACAAATCCCCGATCATGTCCAGTATTGTATCTACATTATGCACAAAGAGAGGGATGGGAGGCATCTATTGTTGGTGCAAGAACATAGTCTGAAACTTATATCTACCAGATTTCGAAACCAATATAACTAGTTCGCAGACATGTTTATACATGCATCAAATAAAATTCCAACAGATAATTAATTTGGTTAATGTAGTATTTTTCTTTTACCAATTTTTCTCTCTATCATTTAACAAAACGTAAATGAAACAGAAGCATAACAAGAATGTATAAAATTATTAAGAGAAAAAAGATCAGACAAGAAAATGAATAGACCTTAATAGGAAAAATAAAAGATAGGAAAGTCGAAAATGACTTAAACAACCAGAAAACTGACCTAATAAGCATCAAGTCAATTTTTATATATATGGCACGTGGACCTGACTCTACCCGAAAAGCTAGCTCTAAAAATTGCCCATGTACATATAAGAAAACCATCAATCTATTCCCCAACTAATGTGGGATCTAACCTATTCTAACACCCCCTGACAGTCACGTTCAGTCCCAAGTCCCAACAGGACATGGACCGGGAGCCCAAACAAGGATGGACATGGCTCTGACTCCGCATAATGATATGGCCCCCAAAGTTATCTCATGATGAGAGGATTGCGCAAATCCATATAAGCAAACCGCCAATCCATTCTCCAACCAATGGTTAGACTCTAACCCACTCAAACAAACTTAATAAGCATCCATTAATATTTTCCTTCCTAGTTACACAAACATACCAGCAAGTGAAGCATAGTATCAACCGAAAGAACAATACTAACAAAGTCAACAATAAGTTCTTCAAGCTCTAGCACTTCATGTCCCAAAGAAGCAAACAAAAATGTTCTCTAGCATCACTGCACACATTTTTGTTATTACATATATTAAAAAACCCGCGACTTAGAACTGACGCATAAGCCATTAAAGAAAACTAAACAAGAAAACACAGTTCTACACCTAGATCACAGGGCTACACATCGTTAACCCTATCCCAAACATCTCATATCCTATAACTCAACAAAATTTGATCAATAATAAAATTACACATAGAAAAACTATAAAAAGTCTGTTTCACGCACTAAACTTTCGCTATATACTCTACAAGTTTTAATCAATCAACTAAATTTCTACATCTAGTTTCCACAACTCAAACACATAACCTCAATGTCAATATACATAATTTAAAAATAAAAAAAAATAAAAAAATCTGTTTCATGCACTAAACTTTCGCTATATACTCTACAAGTTTTAATCAATCAACTACATTTCTACATCTAGTTTCCACAACTCAAACACATAACCTCAAGGTCAATATACATAATTTTAAAAAAAAAAAAAAAAATCTGTTTCATGCACTAAACTTTCGCTATATACGCTACAAGTTTTAATCAATCAACTACATTTCTACAAAAATCTAGTTTCCACAACTCAAACACATAACGTCAAGGTCAATATACATAATTAAAAAAAAAAAAAAACTTACCGCTGTCGCCGATCAAAAGGAGTTTGATGAGGTAATCGTAATCAGCTCGAGCTCTAGCGGGTGGAGCGGCCATTAGAAATTATTTCTCAGAAAAAGATGAAGGGAAACTCCAACCCTAGATATACAAACAAAACAAAAATCACCTTAAAACCTGAAAATCAAATCAAATCAAATTTGAATAAACATTAACTGGTACATATATACGAAGATTTATACATAATTATAATCACATAAACATACAATTACGTACCGAGATCGGAGAAAAATGAAAAATGAAAGAGAGAGAAAGATATGAAAATATGTTTGAGATCTAATAAATAGAGAGACTGTAAATAAATAAATAAATATTATAGGAGGGAAAGCGTCCTTGCAACGTTAGTCACGTCGGCACCGGTCGGCCGTTGATTTTTATTTACTTCTCTTTTGTACGGTCGACTTATTTAGAATGGATCGGATTGGTCGAGTTCTAAATAAATTTAAATATTTAATTATTTTTTAAAAAAATTATGGTAATTTTAAAATATTATGATTTGATTGAAAAATTTTAATTGTTTGTGATGGGTATGACTTGAAAAAAATAAAATTAAAATAAGTTAGAAGAAGCATAAATTTATAACAAAACTACTTTATTTTATTAGGTGGTTAATGTCACCTTTTTTGTTTTCCAATTCAAATGTTGACTCTTTTATCACCTCTCAATAATTAGTTGTATAAAAATGTCATCATGGTCGTTTGGATTAGGGCAGTGTATTAGTCGATTCGGTTTGATTTTAAAGTTTATCGAGTTGGATTATTGATTATCGGTTTGTAGAGATGCTAAATTGTTATAGAATCATTAAGATATTGGCTTATCGGTTATTAGTTTATCGTTATTAATTTGGTATTGGTTTAAGTTAAGATTTGACACAAAAGAAAAATGATGATAATCATTTAGAAACAAGGTGACAAATCAGATAAACCATGCACATGAGTTACAAGTTACATCTTACTCGAAAGAAAACACTTTTACATTGTAGAATAACTAAGTGGTTGAGACAACCAAAAATAAAAGTAGGAAATCAAACTCTAACTCGAGGACTTAATATACAAAATGGTATAGTAATTATTTAATTTACTATCGGGTTATCGGTTAACCCGTTAAGATTCAAACTGTTAAAAATCGATAATCCGATAACAAAAAAAAGTCAAAACTGTTATCAAAATCGCTAAACTAATAATCCAATAACTTTTTATCGATTTGAACAGCTCTGGTTTGGATTGGTTCAGTTAATTTGGATGGTTATTTGCATAAATGATTCGGGATTGATCCTTTTTAATGTCTTCTAAATTTAATTTGTTGCATAAGGCTTGTCTAGTGCGATTTATATTTTCTGTGTGATTTGTAAGCTATTACACAATTGAAAAGTTTACCCAGTGCTCACAAAGTATAGCGCAGAGTGACAAGATTGTAGCGACTACACATTTTTGTAGGTTCAAAAAAATATATTATCATGAAAAGTATTTCAATTACGTAAAATCAAACTAAAAAATATATTAGTTAGAAGTTGAAAAAAATAAACAATTCTTATGAAAATTTTAAAATGTTTTGATTGAAATCCCTCTTATGTCTAATTTGTTTCCATCATATGGACATTTATTGAAATTGCTATAAGAAACCATGAGAGTTATAAAACAATATGTATCTGTTTTGTTTTAGCATAATCATATATTCTTTTACCCTTTCTTTATCAAACTAATTATTCATGTTACTTTACTAAAACAATTATCTTGAGTCGGAAGTTATTAAAAATAATTTTTCTATTCTACGAACACAGTGAACAAGTCTATGTAGTACGTATATTATATTTTTCGAACATCAATTGTAAAATTACAACGATATGAATCTCATGAAGAAATGTCGTTCAAAGAAGACAAATCCATAAGGCCCAAATCACCCTTCTATAGACATTACATATCCAATAAAAACATGGACTAAGGCCCATAGTAAGTGGAGCTTGGGCCAGGAAAGCTCATCTTAATCTTAGACAAGGGACCGAGATAGGGAAATTTACGTAATTACGTAATTTAAGATGAAAATAATTTTTAAAATTTGTATCGTTTGGATTAATTACGAAAGTTCCATTTTTTCATTCTCATTCTTAACATTCTAATACATCATTCCACCTCTAAGATATACATTATAACTTTGTGTGTGTATAATGTATTTGATACACGTATTATTGCTGATACGTAACTTCAATTATTTCAAAAGTAAATATGAATCTAGTTTGTAGTTAAT
This sequence comes from Solanum peruvianum, assembly GCA_027705065.1. Classification (NCBI taxonomy): domain Eukaryota; kingdom Viridiplantae; phylum Streptophyta; class Magnoliopsida; order Solanales; family Solanaceae; genus Solanum; species Solanum peruvianum. The sequence continues at coordinate 3,781,205 of JAKWJD010001763.1, forward strand.
GTATAGATAACAATATATTGTTTACATTATCAATGCATAGATCTCAAATTCATTATTTTATAGTACCACAAGTAAGAACATGTTTATAAGTTGTCAAATCTTCAAATGGGAGTATGGGACCTAACTTATCAATACTCTAATAACTACATTAGATAAAGAAAATAAATCATTAAAAAAGAAATTTAGTATGTTTGGTACAAAGAAATCTTGGTTAGTCTAAAATCTAAGAAAATAAGTTGGATAAAAATGAGAGAAATAGTCGCACTAATGAGACATGGAAAACAAGTAGGAAAACTTGAGATTCAACTCATGTGGCAATATTACGTATTTTATCAAATTTTATTGCTTTGAAATATATTCAAATATGTCGAGATACATGTATATTAGGATATATAGAGTCAAAATAAGGTGATTTTTTTAGATATATCATATTCAAGTGGACTTGCATGTATCTGAATATATAACAAATCTCATTGTCTCTCATTTCGCTCGCCATCTCCTATTTATCTAATATCCAAACGCATGTGAATCACATCAGATACATATATGCGTTTGAATTTTGATATGATTTACGTGTATCTAGAATACATAGCGAATCTCGTTCATCTTCGTCACCATTTCATTCGCCTGTCTCCATATTTTAGTATATCTGATAGCAAAAATACATGTATTTAAGTATATATTTCTCAATATATGATATAAAACTCTTAATTAATAACAAGATACATAATATTAAAAAGTATAACTATTAATAATACATATAATAGTGACATAAAATATTATAAATAATAATAATATATATAATAGTGAAATATGTCTAGTTATATAAATAACAAGTGTTATTAGTGTTCTATCTTTTCTTTGCATTCATTGGACAACCACCCCTTTGATCATTCCATCCCCAACCACACTTCCCATCCTATTCCATCTTCATATTGTTTACATAAAAATGATTTTGGTATAATATTATTTTGCTTGCTTACTTACAATATATTAGAAAAATAATTTAAAAAACTTAATTATATTTAATGAAAATATTCTCTATCACCAAACACATACTATAACAAATAAAGTATTTTGCGACAATAATAAAATTGTCACTATAATTAAATTTAGCGATAATAGTATTATGTGAATATATATAACCAACGTTCTATATAAATATTTTTTAAAATTTTAGTGATTTTAAATACAATAACATTAACTTAATTATTATTGCTACAATAAATATTATCGCAAGAAAAAAATTATTACACTGAATATCTCTTTTATGATAATATCACTCAAAAAAAAACAATAATTGACTAAAAATTAATCTATTTTTTTATTGACAAAATCAAAGATCCACACAAATTATGTTTAACATTTTGACAAGTCTTCAATTAATGTTTGACGTGGTGATTATAACATTGACCTATTCACATTCACATCACAATTAATATATAAATTAAAGACCAAAATAGTACGTACAAAGATTAGGTCCCCCTTAATCAAGCAAGCAAAGACGTGTGGTGCAACTATCAAACATTTTAATAGTATAGAACTATATATTATAAAAATAAAAATAAGATCTTAATTAATTATTTGTCTTATAGTGTGTAACTTTTTGTACCGTCACGTTAGTTAATTTAACTAAGTCAAATTTTAAAATTAAACTTCAAGCGACACGTGTTTGTGATTTGGGGTTTAAACTTGAAGTTTCATATATACCGTAAAATCTACTAAATTGATACTCGATAACTAATTAAATCTCAAAAATAATAAATTTTATTTTATTTCGATTTAGGTCAATGAAAAATATCATTCATTTTGATAATATAATAATATAATATATTTTCAAAAGACGCCTATATAAATATATGACTTCATTAATATCACAAAATAATAACTCTTTAAAATTATAAATATATCTGAGACAATTTAGTGAAATATGATTCTATTATTTTCGATTTTTGACAAAAAAAAGTGAGGCCCATCTCTAACTTTTCTTATTGCATACTAAAGTTCTGGTATTGTCTTTTCGAGTTGTATCATAAAATTGTGAAAAGTTTGAGATGTGATAAGTGTTTCGTTATGCATAACTGGTTTCGAATGTATTTTATTATCTTTAGTTTTATCATCAACATTGTTTTTTTTATTTTTATGATAACTACAATTTCTTCTAAACTCTATACTGTTGAAATGAATCTTAAAACACTTTTTAATTAATAAATATTAAGTTATCGATTAATTAATACTTATACAAAATAATAATATTTCACGATCTACCGATATTAATTTAGTAAAATTTTACGGTAGTGTTTCGTTATGAGTAACTAGTTTCAAATGTATTTTTTTATCTTTAACTTCATCATCAACATTGTTTTTTTCCTCGATGATTTCTACAATTTTTCTAAACTCTAAATTGTTGAACATGCATCTCAAAACAATTTAAAATTAATAAATATTAATTTATCGATTAAATAATATTTCTACAAAATAATAATATTTCATGATCCACCTATATTTATTTAGTGAAGTTTTACGGTACTTTTATGATTTGTTCAATATATAAATTTAAGAAAATCTTGGTAAAAAATTCTAAGGGAAAATTGTATATAATAACAAACTAATAACCTAAAATAAATGGAGTAGCTAGGGTTTTATTTAATTGAGCTCCATAGCAAACGTTTGCAAAAAATTGTCAGGCGCCTCTCTCCCAAATATCTCGCTCGCCTCTCTCCTCCTATCTCTCGCTCGCTTCCTCACTTTTTATACAAACACAAGTGTATAAAAAATTGTTTCTAAATGTATAAAGCAGAGAAAATTGTATAAATACACATATTTTTTTCCCTCTTCCAGATCTCGGTTGCCACTCTCCAAAATCTCGCTCGCCACCCTCGCCTTTCCCACTTATACAAACAGAAGCGAAATGTATAAATTGCGTTTTTGTTTGTATAAAGCGTGAGAAAATTGTGTATACACATGCAAGTACATATATTTTCGTCCTATACATCTATAATTATACAGTAAAAATATTCCCCTGCCCAGTTTCTTTAGCCTTTCTCTCTTTCTCGTTTTATACAATTTTCAAATTGTATTTAATTTCTCTCTTTCTCGTTTTATACAATTCGATTCAATTGTATATTCCTTGTCAAGTCTCTTTTGTCTTTCTCTCTTTCTCATTTTATATAAATTCAAATTGTATATAATCGTTCTATACACTTATAATAATACAATTCGTTTTATACACTTCGTTTTTATACAGTTCTCTAGCCAAGTGTCTTTCTCTTTCTTGTTTTATACACTTCGTTTTATACAATTTACTTCAACTGTATATGTATAGCGAATTATACAGTTTCTATGTTTGCTATGGAGCACAATTATGCAAACTTTGTTATAGCATATAAATATAAATTTTTTATTTGCTATATGTGAAATTTACCCTTTTTTCAATCTAACTTGTATATATAATATATATATATATAATATATATATATATATATATATATATAATATATATATCAAAATATATATCAAGTGTGAACTTAATTATTATATATTAATTTAAATAATATTAATAAACTTTAAATACAGAATCTACTTATTAATTACTAAAATTCTTGTAATATTGAAAATTCTTATAATATTGCTGGTGGAAGATAGACTATGATGTATCAACTTAGACCTTAGATTTCTTCAAATTAATATGGAACAATCTTTAATTTTATTCTTGTATATATTTAATTAATATTAATATGAAAAGTTAAGAAGAATAGATGTGTTTACAATAAGGAAAGGTGGATGGAGTCGTTGTTATAAAGAAAAAGTCACATGCATGCAAAAATAAAAAATAAAATAAAAAAATTAAAGTTGGAGGATATATATCTTGAATTATAAATTACTTCAACGCTACTTATTCTCATCCCACTCATATATTCCTTCTTCTCCTTTATTTGCTAATATTAATATATTATTGGTATGTTTGGTACGAGAATAAAATATCTTGATTCAAATAAAATATATCACGATATGTCTAAAAAGAATATACAATAATGGAGATAATATCAATAATAACAATAAATGAAAAATATTATTTGGAAAATATTTATGTACATAATTTAGGTTGTGAATGTCGGAGGTAAGGTAGTAGGGGTGATTGAGGAGAGCAATGGCGTACCTATTCTTAATTCAGGGTGTCCAATTAGACATTATTTGTCGGAATATTATACTGCATATACAAGTAAAATGATAATAAAGTAATTAAATAACATATTTTGGATACTTTTGATAAAAACAATATGATATAGCTAAATAGTTTTAGGTACTTTGAAAGAATAAAGACAAACAAACTTAAGTTGATCGTGTGTTTGAATCTCACGAACAACCTTTTTTTTTTCCATTTTAACACTTGGACATCCTTCATAAAATCCTAACTCCATCGCGAGTGGAGAGTAGGATGTTATGAAACTTATTTTTCTTATTCGTAAGTTATTTTCTTAATCTTTAACGAACTTAATTATTTTTATAGAGAATGTTTTTTTCTTTTCAAAAATTATATAACTATCCAAGAAAATTTTGCTCTACCAAACACACTTTATTTCATCATGAAATATACATTTGCAATAGTGACAAATGCTTCATTATGCGCTAGTTATAAATTCAACTGAATTTAATATTTTCTAAAATGCGATTTAAAAAATTCATGTGTAATTACTATCTTTAAAAACTCAATAAATTCATTCTAATAATCTTAAATGTTTTATGCTAACTTTTTAAATCTTAGTAATCTCCTAGTCAATGCTGACTCAATCATCTTATCCTCCCATAATAACTATATGCAAAAAAATAAGAAAATAAATAAATATAAAGTAGATATTTGAAAAATAATGTCCTATGTTTCATGTTTGCAAGCAAAGAAATATTTGAACATTTCGCCAAACTCAACATATTTTTTGGTTAAAGAAAATAAGTATCATCTACTTTTTATATATATATATAATATATATATATATATATATATAATATATATATATATAGATATATATATATATATATATAATATATATATATATATATATAATCCCTATTTATAGTACCAAACATCGGATAATTAAATTGAACAACATGCCAAACACAAGATATATTTTTGTTAAAAAAAAATAATAACTTGGTTCCACGTCTAAATTTGGACGAAATTAAATGCCCACATCTTTATTTACTTATTTAGCTTGCATTTTAAAAAGTTAATTTAATTAATTCTCAAAATAAATCAGTTTATATAGATTAGAAATTTAATTATTCAATTGAGTTAAATTTTTTTGTATATTAATATAATAAAAAATACATTATATTAAATAGGGCAACTTTCACATATACTAAATAATTTTTTTATATTTGTATGCTATAGCAAAGTTTGCATAATTGTGCTTTATAGCAAACATAGAAATTGTGTAATTCGCTATACATATACGGTTGAAGCAAATTGTATAAAACGAAGTGTATAAAACAAGAAAGAGAAAGACACTTGAACAGAGAACTGTATAAAACGAATTGTATTATTATAAGTGTATAAAACGATTATATACAATTTGAATTTGTATAAAATGAGAAAGACAAAAGAGACTTGACAAGGAATATACAATTGAATCGAATTTTATAAAACTAGAAAGAGAGAAATTAGATACAATTTGAAAATCGTATAAAACGAAAAAAAGAGAAAGACAAAAGAAACTGGGCAGGGGAGTATTTTTACTGTATAATTATAGGTGTATAGGACGAAAATATATGTATTTGCATGTGTATACACAATTTTCTCACGCTTTATACAAACTAAAACGCAATTTATACATTTCGCTTCTGTTTGTATAAATGAGAAAGCGAGGGTGGCGAGCGAGATTTGGGAGAGTGGCGTGCGAGATCTGGAAGAGGGGAGAGAGGGAAACAAAAATATATGTATTTATACAATGTTCTTTGCTTTATACAATTAGAAACAATTTTTATACACTTGTGTTTGTATAAAAAGTGAGGAAGCGAGCGAGAGATTGGAGGAGAGTGGCAAACGAGGTATTTGGGAGAGAGGCGCCTGATATTTTTTTGCAAACGCTTGTTATGGAGTACAATTAAATCAAACCCTAGCTACTCCATTTATTTTAGATTATTAGTTTGCTATCATATATAATTTTTCCTACTAAATATTTCAAACTAAAAATTTGATTATCCAAATAAATTATAATTTTTTATATATCAACGTAATGAAATATTAGTCAAAAATTTATTATTTAATTTTTTGATATGACAAATAAAAGGAACGGAAAAAATACCATTAAATATCCCCTTTTTCATTTGAAATTTAACACTATTTCACTAGTTATATTGCATGAGTTTGTCATTTCTAAATTTATAATATAAAATTATCTTAACTTTTTTTTTTTTACTTTGATATAATTCGTTCTTGTTTATTATATTATATTATCAAATTTAAATGAAATAAATCACACGAATATTCCCTCCACCGCACAAATTTAATCCCTTTAACGGCATCTCCCCACCCTTCATTTCCCGTCAACCGTTAGGAACTCCGTCACTTTCACCGTTTTAAGTCCCACAACACCCAATAAAAAACCTCCACGTGTCAAAATGTATTTATAATATTCGTTTCTAATTTAGAATCTTCCTTTTTTTAGTTAAAAATAAATAAATAAAAATGAAACGTAAGAATTATGTTTTTTTTTTAAGCTTTGAGCTGTTTATTAAAGCTTTTGAAATGGCAGAGTATTAAGAGCGGGAAGAAGGAGAAGAACGCGTTTTACACCTTCATTACTCAACTTTCTAGGGTTTATTCTCTTTCTCTTTTTTTTTTCTTTCTATAAATACTCTTTCTCGGTTTGCCGTTGTTCATACGCTTTGTTTTTGTAGATCTGAGCTGTGTGCTTTCACCGACGGTCTTCTTTTTCTCCTTCGTTTGCTTCAGGTATCGATTTTTTTTGGTTTAATGTGTTTTCTGTTCAATGTGCTAGTGATTCTTCTGAAAATGTGTTTGATCGTCTTCATTTTACTTGTTTCAGGCATTCATTTCTGTTTTTTTTTGAAGTTTTGTAGTAATGTTTTTAGGGATCGGTTACGTTTTCTGCTGTTTTTGATGATATGATTGGTTTTTATTTCGACGGAGTAATGTTTTTGTAGTTAATGCTTTTCCTTGTTCATTTCCGTTTTTTTGTTTCTTCAGGTGAGGATCGCTTTCTTCACGGCATTTTTTTTCTCTACTTTTAACTGATATATAGTTTTTTTTTTTTGTTCTTCGTGAATGTCCTTGCAGTAATGCGTTTAAGCACTTTCGTTTTAGTTTTTTTTTTTTTTTCGAAGTTCATTTCGTGTAGCTGTAGTGTTTCATGTTTTCTGCTTCGTTTGGTTCTGCACGTATTTCATGAATTCATGACTGTAAATATCGGGAGTGATTTTCGGCTTCTTTATAGATTTCTGAGGAGTTGATCTTTTGGACTACATGGTCGTTATTGACTCTAGTTAACTGGAATTACTGGCAATTGTTTTGTTTACTTGTGAAGTCCTTACTTAGAGCTTTTGTTCAATTATATGTAGGCATCTACATTGCAGGTTTCTGATTTTGTAATTCCAGCAATCGGTATTGTATAGGTAGAGCTAAAACGAGATAGATCTGGCATTGCCGGTTGTTCGTATAGACAGCATGGCGAATTATAACCTCTATGTCTTAATCTCTGTCTGCAGGAAGATAATAATTTTCGATATTATGGAAATATAAATCTGGTCTCTGATACTTCCTGGTTGTTTAGGTTTTGTTTGATTCATTATGAGTCTGGGTCATTGGTGTATAAATATACATATATTTCTTACCGATTGTTTTGTTTGATGCCTCTGAAGCTAACATTTGCTTTTCCCATGCCTATGGAGATTCTTACGTGCTACTAATACCTTGATGTCCAGCTAGCAATTATGGTTCCACCTATCGAAACTCAAGTCAAGTCTTCAGTGTCTCATAAGTTCTCCATTCCACCACTTAATGAAAGAATACTCTCTTCTATGACACGGAGATCAGTTGCAGCTCATCCTTGGCATGATCTCGAGATAGGTATTTTATAAATTCTGTAAAGTGAAACACCATTCCTCACAGTTGTGCAAAAAAAAAAAAATGACTCTGGAATATTTGCATGAGCTAAAATTTGTGTTTTGCTGCAGGACCTAATGCTCCACAGATTTTCAATGTGGTAAGATTCTTTAAAAAATTCGAACTGATGTTTAATATGGTTGAACCTTCATATTGGTTTATATGAATAAGGCAGTTTATGCCTCCCATATACGCTGAAATATATTTACCTTGGCTGATAAATGGTATCAAGTCCAAAACATGTTTAAATCTTCAAAATTTAAATGAGCAAACATGATTAATCTTCTAGGTCGACACTCTAATTTCATGTTACATACCTTAGATCAGCTGCCAAAATCAAAGTCCTCGCTCTGTCTTTGTGCTTACTAACTGGCGCTTTACTTCCTAATTGTAATCCGTAAGATCTTCACCGAGTAAAGTGGATTTTTTTACCTAGGTACCTTGGGTCTTACAGGAGGCTCATATGTGGTTGAAGTTATTTATGTTATACTTGGTTAAGATCTTTTTGTATGTAAACCTACCTATTGGTTGGTGCAGGTGATTGAGATCAGTAAGGGGAGCAAGGTGAAGTATGAACTAGACAAAAAAACTGGACTGATCAAGGTATCAGCGGGTATATCTTGAAGCAAGTAAATTATGAAATTTTAGCTGAGTGACCTGAAACGCTGTGTCATTATTTATTCCAGGTTGATCGTGTTCTTTACTCATCAGTTGTATACCCCCATAACTATGGGTTCATCCCTCGTACACTCTGTGATGACAGTGACCCTCTGGATGTCTTAGTCATCATGCAGGTGAGCTGATAGTCCTTTCCCATTGTCCTGATAAACAACACACTTGTGGATATTAGCTGATAGTTGAACTGCAGCGAAGGGTCCAAGAACTTACCTATAACTTACATGTTTGTGTGTAAGCGAGGGATGGAGAAGATATAGTTTGGTTGTAACTTCCCAATCCACTCTTTTAACTTCCAAACTTATGTCTACTACTACTTAAAAACGGTGCTGAATACAGAAAAGTTGATCTGGTCCTGGTGTTAGGTCTTATTATATGCATTTGTGATCTCAGTTATTGCTCTAAATTATGTGGACATTCTGTTACCCTGTATACAACATATTCACTTCTGTATTCATGTCTTTTTATCTATATGCTATAAAACTGTTGATTTTTCTTAGAAGCCAATCCTACAATAGTTTGCCAGTGCAGGGCATGGGTGTCAAGGAAGTGGACAATTTAACCATTTGTGGCCTTTGCAATGCATATATTTGACAGATTAAAGAAATTATTAGTATTGTGGCTTTAACCTCTATGAACTGTGCTTTTTTTTTTTCTTCAAAAAAAGGGATGCCTATCAACAGTTATTTATTCTCTTGATTCTTACCGTGCTAATTTACAGGAACCTATTCTTCCGGGTTGCTTTCTCAGGGCTAAAGCAATTGGTCTTATGCCCATGATTGATCAGGTACTTCTCTATGGTTAAAAGAAAATTTTGTGCAATCTTCCATGTATTAACTCTAGTCAGAACACAGGGAGAAAAGGACGACAAGATAATTGCTGTCTGTGCTGATGATCCTGAATACAAGCACTACTCTGATATCAATGAGCTGCCACCCCATCGTTTGGCTGAGATACGTCGCTTCTTTGAGGATTGTATCCTTTTCCAAAATCACAAATCTTAAGAGCAGCATGTATTTTAATTTCAGATGTTTATGAATTATCATTATTACGTTCATTTACTGTTTAGTGTGTGCAAAGCTTGAATAAGAACTTGAGTATATGGTTTGGTCCTTGACTAATGTATCAGACAAGAAAAATGAGAACAAGGAAGTTGCTGTTAATGACTTTCTTCCATCCGACAAAGCCTTTGAAGCAGTCCAGCATTCCCAGTAAGTAACACCTTCCACCATTTCACACATAACCAGAAGTTCAATTTTTCTCCCTTCTGCAGTATGTTATGTTAACGAGAATTCATATTATGCTCGGCTGCTTACGTATAATGTTCTTTTTTTCTCAGGGATCTGTATGCAGACTACATTGTGGAGAGCCTGAGGAGATGATAGTCTTTCCATCTTCCTCAAGTCGTGAATGACCGTCAACATTACATTTCTCATACTAATATACCATATTTTGTCTAATACTGCAAAGCACATAGTTATATACCATGTTGCATGGGCATATAACATGCTATATATATATATATATACTATGCTTGTATCATCTACTGTATGGGAAATTACTCTTCCATACATTACATGATGATGACGAAAAGGAAACTTCACGTTTCTCCTGGTCAATTTTTGTATGATTTGAACTTATCTCTTAATTGTCCGATTTGTGAAATGGATTATAAACGAAGTTAAGTTTGTATGCTCTCTGTTCTGTTCCTTGAGTTTAATGGCTTCTATTTGATCTGTTCAAACTTGGTACGTTGTGAAGTTTATTTGGTTTGTATTATTAAAAATGAAACTATAACTGACTTTATAAATAATTGTATTGCATATATTGTCCAAACTTACTCTAATTTTTGTCATGCTCTAGCATTTACGCTTTCTGGACCAGTATCATTTTGCTATTTTGGAACGAGTTTATAGTAACAGAAATCTAAGAATGAATAAAATAACTAGAACTAATATCTAATGAAATTTGACAAACTGGAATTGTTTTTGGGATAACTCAGTTGGTTTGGAGGGTGGTCATTCGATACCTCCTCTATGGCTTCTGCATCGAGCCTATCGCATAGAATTTGCCTAGTGCAGTTTACATTTCATGTGTGATTATTTTTTGGAAAAAGTATTAGTAACTGAAATGAAATAGATCATGAATAAATACCATAAATAACATGATAAATCATGATATGCGATAGTTATTATAGATGAAATCATAATTAAAGTCCATATGGGGATAACTTGTTACTTGTAAAGTCCAAGAATAAATGCTTATTAAGAAATCGATAATCTGATATGCCTTTAACGGGTTCCATCCTCTAGCAATTATTGACTCGGGAATGAAGGAAGTCGCTTCACTTCAAAGTAAAGATTTGTCCTGATCGAACCAGAGATTCCGACAACCAAAGGAAAAGAAACAATTCATAAAAATAATCGAACTCAAAAAAAAAACCTAAACGAGTAATACTTATTTCAATTACACAATTAAAGGGATTAAATTAGGGATAATATGAGAATAAAAATCAATTTATATCAACTGTTATTAATACCGCTCATATTTATCTATCTATCTATATGTATATGTCCTAAGCCTTTGTGATTTATTTGGCCAGTTTTTTTGAAAGATCAGAAGTATTCGTTTCTTTAAAAAAATATATATTTTGAAGAATAAAGGTGTTTGGTCCATATTTTCATTTATAAAATGTAAAACAAGTAGTATAAGCTAATTTTCATATTTCAATTGAAAATTTTCAAAACTAGAATCTCAAAAAGAATAAGATTATGCCTTAAAATTACATTTTTAAAAGCATTTCTTTTTCAAAAAAAAAAATTCATATAAAATAAGATATTTCGCAGCTTCCTCCCTATAATATTTTGGTTCCAGTAAACCCCCAGAACCTCTGCTTAAACCCTTCGAAGTTGGAATCCAATCAACCACCGCCAACCACCGTCAACCGCCGTCAACCACCATGAATTCCTTCAACGCCACCACCCCAAACTTCGACAACCTTCTCCTCCAATCCCTAATGAACCGTCTCCAAATTCGTCCTCCTTCAAACCCAACTTCCTCCTTTTCCCCACAATCCCTCGAAGATCTCCTCTTCAACACTCTCCCTTTCTCCGACGAAGATGAAGATAACGAGGATGATGATAACAACAACGAGTCTTCTTCTTCCAAATCTCAGCTAGCGAAAGAAGAATCGAGGGTTGAGAAAGAGATAATCCGAACAATCCTATCTGGAAAAACTGATTCTCTAAAACCAAATTCAGGTCAAGCTGTTGCTATTGGTGAACATCATATATGTATCGGGTTTCATGAGGATACAGGTTCGGATTATCGGGTGTGGGAGTGGCATGGTCATATCATGCTTTTTGATGAGGAAAATGGGTATTCACCTGAATACATTTATGGGAATTACTTTGAAAGAGTTAATGGTAAGCTTATGAAGAAGAAACAAGAGGAGAAAGAAGAAGAGGAGGAGAGTGAGAAAGAAGAAAAGGAGAGTGATGAGAAAGAGGAGAAGGTTGAGAATTTGGGGTTGAGAGAGTTGATATCATCAGGAGATTCGAATAATGAAGGTCGAATTCTTAGGAGGAATATGAATGCTGGCTCTACAAGGTTTATACTGAATCAACACTTTTTCGCCTTCTAGTTTTGTTATAATTGTTCATTTGCATATATGCTCCAATTGGTGTTTTGGTTGAGTATTATAGCATGTTTAGATATTTTGTTTATTGTTTTTCGGTTATCGCACTATTTTGTTGTTATTTTTCCTTTCTGAATGCGTGTACCATTCACGGAGCGAAGAGAGCGGGCTTTGCCCCAGCTACCGCTATCCTTGGGAAACCAAAAGAGCTTACTTTACTTGTTAGTTGGTATGTTCTCTTTAATGTCGTTTTTTCTTTTCGTAACTACTTTAATTTGCTTCACTTGTGCTGAGGGTCCTTCGGTGGCAGTCTCTCTACCCCATAAGGTAGGGGTAAGGTCTGAGTACACTCTACCATTCCCGGATCCAACTTGTGGGATTTCACGGGGTATATTGTTGTATTATAATATCAGGAACGCTTTAGATATGTTTTGACTGTTTGCTTGTTTTGAATTGCGAATATGCATCCCGTATTAGGTAAATACATCGTCATTAAAAGTCTATTTCAGCCTCAAGTTCTTAGATAACTTCCACTTTTCCTACATCAATAGCCTTTTCTTCGAAGTTAATAACAAGATGCAAATTAAGATATTGTGTTCCATATGTTAAGATCTTTAGCATTATACTACTCTAAAATGTGACTGTTAACGCAAAAAAGGGAAAATGGTTAAATGGATGGTGAGTGAAATTTGTCTTCAGAAACCATGGAAAAAAATAAAAATCCTAGAATCACCAACACTATAAATGGAAATCCACCAGTTTCTCAAAGAGTTCTGTATCTTAGTTCTGGTTGAACACTACTAAGTTTGCTGTTGATTAGAATGAGGGGAAACTGTTATCTTTATCTTCAAGAAAGTATAATCTTATGTCAGTTTTCCAAGAACCAGGATTTAAGAGTTAAGGCTATTAGCACACTAAAGTAGCAATTTATACATTTGAAGACAATATGAACAACTAGATACATAGGATGTTATCCTCGGCATATTAGGGTGATGCTTTAGAGTGATATCTTATGTGTGCTAAGCCAGCAAGACTTGGCTGAGGAGAAATATAACTATGTAGTGCAGCACTTAGTGATTTATCGTGTTCACTAATCTTTGAACTGTGCTGAAGTATTGCTTTTATAATCTGAACTCTTGGGGGTTGTTTGGTTGGTGGGACTTGAATAACAATTTCGGGATAAAATGTGGGATCATTTAATCCCGTGTTTGGTTATGGCCTATGGGTATTAATTGGTCCCCATAACCATTTGTACTAAAATGGTGGGACTATCTATCCCATATAGAAGGTAGAATATCCTTGTCTATCCCATCTCATTAGCGTAACGACCCCTTAATATGATACAAGGACTACAAAAACAGTTGGATCCATGTCAAATAGAGTACAATAATAATGTGCTTATACGCATTGAAGCCAAAGAGACGTAGTGATCACTATATAGGGTCGACTCCTGTACAGTCTCAATTGTAATTTACACTAAAGATCTTCCAAGAAAGTAAAGTCACTGAATGATCTATGATGAAGAATTTTCTTTAATCTGTTTGTGTGTACTACTCGTTAATTTCAGGTACTTGTTTGTTTAATTTCTTTCATTATCTTTATTGTGTGTCCAAACACATATAAAGATACGGAGGAGGAACAACCCCACACTAAGTTGCTCAGGTTCTCCAAAAATGTTAGCGCATCCGTGTCGGATCCTTCAAAAATATACTATATTTGGAGGATCCCACACATACCGCTTGACATTTTTGAAGAGTCCGAGCAACATAGACCCCCACAATATGGATAATAAAACTATTCTAGTTATTGAATTAAAAAAAATATGGTGCGAGTCACTTTTTAGTATTTCGGTGTTTCCTCCATTTTAAAAGCAACAACAACACACATTTGGAGTTTGCTTTTCCTGAGAACCCAACTAAAAAGAATTAAGTGTAAAATACCAAAATACTTTGTTCAAAACTGTGCAAAACTGAATTGTTATTGCTGAAGGTAACAGAGAGTAATTCAGTATATTGCTGTTTATTTATGCTGATTCATATATTGTTTGAATGTAACAGTTAATAGAAATAGAAAATAGAGGCTGAATATGCAGTCTTAAGATCGAGCTTGTATTTCATATTGCGCCAACTTTTTCCCCGCAAAGAAGCTCTCTTGCTTTAAATAATGTCTGACCCATCACCTGCCTCGTCCCATTAAATTAAGTCTTAGCCTGCCCCACCCTACCCTGGCCCACTAATCGTCGCCCTGCGACACTCTGCCCCGTTAAGGATTTGACCTGCCTTGTCCCACCTCTGCCCTGCCATATCGACATCCCCAGTCTTCTCCCTATACAAAAATGTGGTTATCATACAACAAAATTGACAATATTGTGTTGCTATAAGAGCTTCAAAGTGTGAAAATGTGCTATATTTTTCATTGTAAGAACAGGGACTGATCTAGAAATGGGTTTTGAAAGGGAGTGGTAGGAGGTGGGAAGGAACTGTTGAACCAAATCTTTATAAAGCACCATAAGATAATATAGTAATTCTCAAGACAAAGGCATATCCGAGTAAGCGACTTCTATTACTTCCAACAACAACAAAAAACCTGGTGTAATCTCATAAGTTGGGCCTGGGGAGGGTAGAGTACGCAGACCTTTACCCTACCTTGAGAATTGAGAAGGTAGAAAGATTGTTTCCAGTAGACCCTTGGCTGAAACGAACGATGAAAAAGAGGCAGCAGAAACAAGAAGAAAAAAATAAGATATAGAGGCCAAAATATAGCCACATAGTAATAGAAATCTAAAGATACGGAACAAAAGAAGACTAATACAAATACTCTGAAAATGGGAACTTCTATTACTTCCGTAGAAATATATTTATCTTATAGCTGATCCTTCATAAGATCTATTGCATACATATAATGCTGGGACTCTCTAGTAACCCTCTAAGCATGCATATTTGCTAGACATTTTTATTGACGATCTTTATCTCTCCAAATTTTAGTTAGTATCCATGTCTTTCACTTGATGCTTTCTTCCTATACGATGTTTTAACTTACTAGCTGCTTCTTGTGTGCTTGAATGTGGTTTTAGCTGATTTTTCTCCACTTCTAATATTTGATTGTTCTTTTGCGCTACGAAGAATATTTTATGTTCCTCGTATCAGTTCATTCTTCTTGACTGAGTTTTCCTTGTTACACACTGACAGGGTCTAGAGGTTTGCTGTTTTACACCAAAGAAACCATTTGAGGTTTGCTGCGTCTTTTCGCTTGGCTGCATGGAGAGTTTTTACATTTCCTTTTTCCTCAAGCTACTTGATGTTGTGTTCAAATAGCATTTTTGCAAATTGTGATCTTACATGGTCTGAAATATTGCATTTGCAAAGCAAAATAGGAGCTCCTAGCAGATGAGAATAGCTCTTTATTTTTCTTTAATTCTCTATTAATCTTTTGAATTTCTTTATTACAAGGGAGGTTGAAAATCTGTTACAGAATAAGCTACTCTTCTTTCATAAGCAAATGTTTTTGGAGCTTTCACAAAGTATGTTATTGTTTCTAGCAACTCAATTCTTATCATGTTATGTATTTGTGTAATAAATGAACTTATCAAGCGAGTTGTTAAGTTCTGTGTATGTTTTACTTTTTTCAATCCATGTGAGATTTCGATTTTTATGAGATTATATTAAATACGGAAAAGGGTCAAAAATATCTTTAAATTATTTGAAATAATATTTACCCTTAAACTATATTTCGACTCAAAATTATCCTTTCCGTCAAACTATTGGTTAAAAGTGTCTTTTTTAACGAAAGTTGTTAAATGCAATGTGGATGCCACATTTGCATGCCAATAGGATTCTACAGCCACATAGACATTTTGACACAATAGTTTGACGGAAAGGTAGTTTTGAGCCGAAATATAATTTAAGGGTACATATAAGCTATTTCGGATAGTTTAAGGATAGTTTTGACCATTTTCCTTTTAGTATATGTGGCGGAACTCCATTGACGAACAATCTAGCATCCACATGGTATTTAACAACTTTTCTTATAGTTTGACGGTAAGGATATTTTTGAGCTAAAATATAATTTAAAGATAAATATGAATTATTTCAGATAGTTTAAGGGTATTTTTTTACCTTTTCCGTATCAAATATGTAGTTATTCTTGTATATACTCCCTCTGTCCGGTATTGTTTGTCATGATTTCTATTTTTAGAGTCAAAACTATAAAAACTTTGACTAACATTTTAAGATTCATTTTTTCATCTTATTAATATGAAAAAAAATTGTAATTTATAGTACTTTTCATATAGTTTTTGAATATCTATTTTTTTTGTTTAAAATAACGAATTAATGTGATCTAATTTACCTTTAAAAATTAGTCAAATTGACTTTCGATAAGCGCAACATGATAAACATTTCCGGACGGAGGGAGTACACAACAATAAGTTTGATTTCATTATTTTTTTTATTTTAAATCAATTTTCAATTTGTTAAATTAAAATAGACTTGATTTATCAGTTTGGTTGATTTTGTGGTATATACTATATTAATATATATATTTTTTGTGAGTCCTTTAATTTTTTTATACAAAAAAAAAAATAATAATAAAAAATTCACCTAAAATCTTTAGGCTTATCCGGTCTGTCAACATCACTCAACAAAATTCTTAACATAAAAATAAAAAAATTAAAAATCACACGTGTTCATCACTCATTGGTCAATTCATCATCACACGGATCGTGTACATTCTCATCTCACAGCCGTAGATTTAACCCAAAATCGTACGGCTCAAAATACTCTTCACCCAAGAAAGTCCATTTCTTCAAGCACAAACCTCATATATAAAATGTCAGCTCACTGTAACTCAAATTCATATCATAAATCAATTCAAAACGAAAGCAATACAAGTTATATTCATTGAAATTTATCATTTGGGGTTCAATTTTTTTGAGGTAGAAAATGGAGAAGAAGGGTGCTGGAGGAAGAAAAGGTGGTGGTCCAAAGAAGAAGTCAGTTACAAGATCTGTTAAGGCTGGATTACAGTTTCCGGTCGGTAGAATTGGTAGGTATTTGAAAAAGGGTCGTTATTCTCAACGAGTTGGAAGTGGTGCACCTGTTTATCTTGCTGCTGTGCTTGAGTACCTTGCTGCTGAGGTATATTTCCCTAAATCTTGAATTATTAGTATCTGGGGTTTGTTTGTTAGCTAAAAAGTTGAATTTTTAGTATATGGGGTTTGTTTGTTAGCTAAAAATTGAATTTTTTTGTATCTGGGGTTTAGGGTTATTTTGTGGGTCAAGTGTGGGATCTGGAAAATTTTACCTTTAGCTCATGTTTGATGATAAATTTTTGAAATTGTCTTCTGTGTGGGTAGGTTTTGGAATTGGCTGGAAATGCAGCGAGAGATAACAAGAAGAACAGAATAATACCAAGGCATGTTTTGTTAGCTGTGAGGAATGATGAAGAACTTGGAAAGCTTCTATCTGGTGTAACCATTGCTCATGGAGGTGTTCTTCCTAACATCAATCCAATTCTTCTGCCTAAGAAATCTGATAAAGTTGGAAAAGAACCTGCTAAATCACCATCTAAGGCTACCAAATCACCACGAAAGGCTTAAATTTGTGAAGAACAACACTCTACCAAAGTTGCATGATTTTAGGATTTTATGAACTTGTGTTTGGTTCAAATAAATCTGTTAATGTATGTAGGTTTGGTATCTAATTCTGCTTGTTGTGTAGGAGGCTTATAAGCCTTAGGAACAATGTACTTGTTTTATGTTTTGTAAAACAAATCATTTGCAGTTTAATCAAGTATCACTTCAATGGTTATAAGTGAAGGAAATTTCTTGTTTGTGTAGTGAAGTTTTGGTCTTGTGATGCCTGTGGATTGATGGTAGTTGAGTAGTTGATAAAAGTTCGTCTTTACTGTCATAGTGTCATTTCTTAGTTAATCAGTCACATAGTCGAAAATTTATTAGTGATGGGCTTGAGGGCATAAGCTTCCTGTTCCAGCCAATCCCCCTGCTCCAGCCAATCCCCCGTTGAATCGAGGATTGCCATGAATCAAATAAGATTAGTGATGGGAATATAGCTATGTTTTAGTTGGGTTTTGGGGAGTTGGAATGCTCCCTTGTGGTAGTACATGGGTTTTCGAGGGCCCAAGCTTCTTGCTCTCTTGGCCTAGCCAATCCCTCGTACATGGGTTCTCGAGGGCCTAAGCTTCTTGCTCTCCTTGCCTAGCCAATCCCTCGTACATGGGTTCTCGAGGGCCTAAGCTTCTTGCTCTCCTGGCCTAGCCAATCCCTCGTACATGGGTTCTCGAGGGCCTAAGCTTCTTGCTCTCCTGGCCTAGCCAATCCCTTGTACATGGGTCCTCTTGGGCCTAAGCTTCTTGCTCTCTTGTCCTAGCCAATCCCGCGTTGAATTGAGGACTGTCATGAACTAAAGAAGATTAGTCATGGGGATATCGCTATCTTTTTAGTTGGGTTTTGGGGAGTTGAATTGCTATCCTGTGGTAGTCCATTGGTTCTCGAGGGCATAAGCTTCCTGCTTTCATGTTCCAGCCAATCCCCCTTGAATCGAGGACTGTCACAAACCAAATAAGGTTATCGATGGAAATATAGTTATTTTTATAGTTGGGTTTTGGGAGTTGGAATGCTCTCATGTGGTAGAATATGGATTCTCGAGGGCATAAGCTTCTTGCTTTCTTGTTCTAGCCAATTCTTTGTTGAATCGAGGACTGTCACGAAATAAATAAGGTTAGTGATGGAAATATAGGTATCTTTTAGTTGGATTTTGGGGAGTTGGAATGCTCTCCTGTGATAGAATATGGATTCTTGAGGGCATAAGCTTCTTGCTTTCTTGTTCCAGCCAATCCTCCGTTGAATCGAGGACTGTCACGAAATAAATAAGGTTAGTTATGGGAATATAGGTATCTTTTAGTTGGATTTTGGGGAGTTGGAATGCTCTTCTGTGGTAGAATATGGATTCTCGAGGGCATAAGCTTCTTGTTTTCTTGTTTCAGCCGATCCTGCGCTGAATCGAGGACTGTCACGAAATAAATAAGGTTAGTGATGGATATATAGGTATCTTTTAGTTGGATTTTGGAGAGTTGGAATGCTCTCTAGTGATAGTACATGGGTTCTCGAGGACATAAGCTTCTTACTTCCCTGTTCCAGCCCCAGCCAATTCCCCGTTGAATCGAGGACTGTCATTAACAAAATAAGGTTAGCGATGGGAATATAGGAATTTTTAGTTGAATTTTTGGGAGTTGGAATGCTCTCTCGTGGGTAGTACATGGATTCTCGAGGGCCTAAGCTTCCTGCTTCCCTGTCCAATCCTAGCCAATTCTCGATTTGATCGAGGACTAGTGTGATCGTTATAATCTCGACCTTGACCAAAATTAGTGACATGACAATTAATGGCGTACCCTCAATCCATCGAAGAGTGTGTATGTAACAGATTTTATGAAGCATATAAGCTAGAATTTACTTGGCAAAACAAATTTACTCTATCAAATTCTAAACATGCTTGATGAAATTTTTGCTTTAGGTTAATGATGTAGTCTTTTTTTCGAGTTTAGAGACTTGATTGAAGTCTCAACTAGTTATTCAATCTCTCTATATATACTTATACTCAGTGTTTATATCAAATTAGTCAATCTCTCTATATATACTAGCACTCAGATCTTTAAATCGTGAATTCACCTTTGATTATAATCTCAAACCGATCCTCGAGTTCCCAGCATATTTAATATTACAATATTTTTCTTTCATTTCATATACTAATTAGCATAAAATTCAATGAGGAATATATTGAAGCCCAGCCCAAGTTCCATAAATATCTGCATCTGAGAAAATGAAATCTCACTATATACTTAAACGTGTACGAACAGGATTAGCCATGTCATATTCATTGACACATTAATATTCTACTGATAGACTAATTATTGTGAAATTATAATTTGAGATGAACTTTATATTATATTTGACTGATAATATATATTCATCGAAATAAGACTGTTTATTTATTTCTCTTTACTTGTATGTTAACTTTACCTATTAGTGATAAATAAAAGGATTACTATTTGTTATTTATTATTTTTAGGCCCCTTTAGCTATAGATTTCTCAAAGTGATATTTGAGAAGAAAATTGACAAATAGCGTTTATCTATATAATTTGTTATTATTTGATAAATATCCAAATTCCTAGATACTATTTTTTTTAGTATTTGGTTCAAATCTCATTATTTGGGATCTTTTAAAAATTAAATTTTTACACCAAATTTTTATTTTTTATAAAAACATCCCCTGCAGTTTTTTTTGCGTTATATTACATAATTTTTTTACTTGAACACCAAAATAGTGATGAAATATTCGATGAATATGAAAGTGATGATATGGTTATTGATGAAAACAAAGTCATGTGTTTTGTCTACTTCACGACGTGTGGAATGATGTTTTGTGTCGCTCACTCCAAACTATCAAATTACTCTAGTGTCATAGATATTATTTGTTATTTTTTTGCAACGAAGAGCAATTGACTTGTAATACGAACTTATGGTTAGTTCTTATAGTTTTTATAAGTTATAAATTATATTTTTCTAAAAAAAAGGAAATATGTTTCCCACATACTATGATCAAGCACAAGGTGAAATTTCACCCGAATAATATTTGCCAAGAATGTTTGGGAATCTATGGTCAAACACTAGCTTAATCTATCAAGAAAAGTTAATTGTTTTTTCATATATTTACGTTTAGCATTAATTTTTTTTCAAGACTAATATTAAAAATAGAAATAATGTGATAAAATAATGACATAATACATAAATATGACCCTTAACTTTGCGTCAGTTGGCAACTATGACCTTTAACTTTTGATGTGCACAGGTGTACATTTAAACTTGTATAAAATTAAACATATAGACACACATGGCTTACATGTGAGTTTACTTTTTGACTTTTTTGACAAGGAATTTGGTAAAATTTAAAGACTTCACTTACTTCTTAAACTTCGTATCCGGTCAAATATTATCATATAAAATAAAAAGGATGAAATATTATTTTATTAATAAATATATCAAGTTCAAATTTGATATAAAGAAAGTGAGTATTATATTAACATTGGAAAACTCTATAATTAATTCACTTGTTTGTAAAATACATTGGAGAAACAACTATGGTTTAATAAAGATAAATTAGAAACTAAACTCGTTTACTTGGGCAACAAGCTATTCATGAATTAATTATTTCAAAATATATAATTGTTATCTAGAAAAAAGTAACATTACAATCGTGAAATAACTATACTCAAAATAAAGTTTCCCATTATTCTATCCAAAATGATGTTAGGATATACTATTAACCATGCGTTTTGATATAGTATTAATATTGAACAATTGTTTATTTATTATTCAATTCAATAAAGTGTTACATTAAATAGATCAATTGTCATATATGTGTCCTTAACTTATATAGTAGATGATTTGGTGTATAGAGTTTAAGCTTATACACAGAAGATTAAATCATCAGTTCTTATAAGTTAAAACTTATAGTTCACAATCATAGATGGAAATTTGGACAAAATCATCAGAAAGATTGTAGCACGAGATAAATGTAATTTATCTTGATTATGAGAATGGCATAGTTCTAACTTCTCGTGCTAGTGCATTTGGTATGTATTGAACGGGACCAAGCAGAGATAGTTGTTTTAGACTGACTGATAAAAACATATTCTCTAAACTATTAAATGTACTTATATTCTTAATCTTGATATAACGATTATGATCTGTATATATATTTATCATTTTGATTTATTAAAAGGTGAGATTCTGAGATGGGTCAATATGCCTGGTAAATTGGATGATAATAATATATATTGGTGAAATAATTAGTTAGTTGATGGAATCCATGTCTCAGTATAGAGATGATGATACACCTTTTATGAGAAGCTTGTAAGTTTTCATGTGTAAACCGGAACCCGGCCGGTAGATTTATGAATCTGGCACATGAAATAAGTTAAGTATTGCACTAAAAGAATTTAATCATTGAATTAAATTCGTCAGTAATTTAATTTATTGATTAGTATCGGTAATCTTAACATGGGGAATCAAATAAGTGTTTAGTGGTGAATTTCGAAATAAATAGAGGAGTTCAATTACGAATTTTTAGTGGAATGATTTGTAATTTATTGTGGTAAGAATAATTTAAATTAATTATTTAGAATTATTTCCATAATAGGAAGCCTCAGTATAAATTCTGTGGTCCCTCCAGTGCCCAATTTAACTAGAACTCAGAATCTTATTTTCTAGTAGAAGATGGAAAAGTAGCGTTCTTTTTCTTTGGAGGAAAACGTGTGTTTTCAAGTTCTCCTAAAAGAAAAAGAATTGGTTTTCCTCTCCTCTTTGGACTAGGAAGACATTCCTAAAAGGAAAAGAATTGGTTTTTCCTCTCCTCTTTGGACTAGGAAGACATCTCCTAAAAGAAAAAGAATTGGTTTTTCCTCTCCTCTTTGGACTAGGAAGACATCTCTATAAATAGGGATTTTTCTAACCTAGATTTAAAAAAAGAGAATTCTAATACAATACTTGCCCACCCAGTATTGAGAGAGTTCAGTTGTTGATTGGGATCACTGTAGAAGACTATAGAACTGGAGTTGGATTTACTTCAAGATATCTGCACACGCTTCAAGAGGTAATCCTGAATTAATTTTCAGCATACTTTGTATGTGATAACTATTTGTGATTGTTATTTATATTCATGCAAGATGTATGATTCTGGAATGCTCCGCTGTATATGCTATTTTCAACAATTGGCATCAAGAGCCATACTTGCATCTTTATACATAACTTAAAATATGCATATGTGAAATTATATGTATGATTCGTGATTGTGAATTTTGTTTTATCACGAAAAGGACAGAACGGATAAAAACTTGATTTGGTTTGTTTTTGTTAAATGCATACGGTAATAGTTACTTATGAAAATGATTTGTAAGATTTGATAATATTTTCATATTGTCATGCACGGTGTTCTTCGATGGATAATTTCAAGAGAAATTTTGATAGCTGCACCGATCAATTTTTTTTTGTTGTTGTCTTGTGGCAGCACTTATGTGCAATTGATATATCAGATTTGTGTTATGCCAAGGCCAAAGAAAGCATACCCGCGCATGGCAGCAATACATGATTGCATGTGGATTTATGTCTCGATTATGTGACTGGCTGTTTTTTTGATATAATAATAAAATAAAATAAAAGGTTAATTTTTTTTGGCTCACATGTTTTAATATAGAGAAAACTTTTGATTTTGTACGACTAAAAAAAAATAGTATGGCTGTAGTTTTCTTGTTTCCATTATAGGCACCATAATTTTTTTAATCAAAAGGTGTATTATTGATATATATGAGATGGTACATGGAATGTACGAAAATTTGGTGTGCGTATATTTTTTTTCTGAAATTTTTTTTTGTGTGAAATTTGGAAGAAAATAAATGGTGATGAGTAAATTTTTTACCAAGATTAATATATTAATGAAGTATTAAGTTTATGTGTTGGCTTAGACCTTCCTCCCCATCGGATGAATTTAATACAAGTCATTACGTATTTAATCGCTAGTTTGACAATTTGTATTAACTCTCCTAAACTGAGTAATATGATTGGATCAATGCAACTAGAGGATTTTCACTTGACTTAAAGTAACAGTAGACTCTCCAACTGAGTTAGGTCTGTATAAGTTTATAAAAGTGAATAATCGGTCATTATATATGTATATTGTATGAATAGTTCTCCAATCCCAACGATTGGCTATTTAGATGCATGAATGTTATATGTATATCATGAGTTGAATGTAAATATTCAATGTTATATGACTATGTTATTGATCTATTGTAACTATTTCTTTAATCTCAGATTCAACATGTCTCCTTTTAATCCCATTAGTACTATTTTTGGTCAAAACAACTAGAGGGTTCTAACTATGTTGACTGGAGGAGAAATCTTGATATTGTGTTAACTGCTGAAGAATATAAGTTTGTGCTTCATGAGGAATGTCCATTGAAACCAAATGATCAGTCGAGTGATGAGGATAAGTTAGCTTATCAGAAATGGCGCAAACTGATGAGATGGCGCGATGTTACATTATGGCTTCAATGTCAAATGTTTTGCAACATCAACATCAAGCTATGTTGTCTGCTTTTGAAATTCTGGAGAATCTCAAACAAATGTTTGGAGACCAGGGTCGATCAGCTAAGCAGACTGCCATGAGAACTCTCATGAACACTAAGATGGTTGAAGGCACTCCTGTAGAGACCATGTTCTGAAGATGATAGGTCTTCTGAATGAACTAGAGGTTTTGGGGGCTGAAATTGACAATGACTCCCAAGTTGAGATGATATTGCAGTCTCTGCCTGATAGTTTCCAACAATTTTGCCTAAATTATAATATGAATAAGATGAGTCTATCTTTGGCACAATTGTTGAATGAGCTACAGGCGGCAGAGACCCTTGTCAAAAAAACATGCACCATCAATGGCACTTAATGTTGAGAAAGGTTCTACTTCTAAACCGCAAGGTGGACAGAAGAAGAAAAAGTCTCACAAAGCTAAGGCAACTGCACCTCCAACTGGGGGAGTGAAAAAGCCTAAGGGTAGTGTTTTCATTGCAAGATGTCAGGTCATTGGAAGGCACATTGTCCAGATTTCTTAGCCAAGAAGAAAAACAAACCAGGTAACTCACTTTCACTTGTCGTTGAAACATTTTTAGCGGCTGTTTCTACCACTTCATGGTTGTAGATTCTGGAGCCACTGATCATATCTGCACTACTATGCAGGGGTTTCAAGAAACGCGCAAGCTGACTAGAGGTGAAGTTAGCGTTTTTCAAGCAGATGGCTCTGCAGCTCCAGTTTTAGCATTAGGAAATATACTTTTTCGTTGATAGTGGTAGAGTTTTAATTTTAAAAGACGTTCTATATGCACCTGCTGTTAGAAGAAATTTGATTTCAGTTTCTAAAGTTTTGAAGAGATGGTTATGATGTTAGTTTTTTTTTATAACGGTTGTGTTTAGTTATAATAAACATCTTGTCTCTACTGGTACATTGATTTATGGTCTTTTTATTATTAATGTCTCTCCAGAACTGCAACAAATCGTAGAATTGAATAATGTTAACCTTTCAAGTAAAAGAAAACGTTCTTCTGATTTTAATGAGACTTATCTATGGCACTTGCGTCTATGTCATATAAATCTAGATAGGATTTCAAGGTTGGTTCGAGATGGACCTTTAGGTTCATTAAAAGTGGAGGCACTACCAACATGTGAATCTTGTTTAGAAGGAAAAATGACTAAGAGACTTTTCCCTCAAAAGGAAATAGAGTCAATGATAAACTAGAGTTAATTCATTCTGATTTGTGTGGCCCAATGAACATTCAAGCAAGAGGTGGGTATGAGTACTTCGTGACCTTCATTGATGACTACTCAAAATATGGATATATATATTTGTTGCGCCGTGAGTCTGAATGCTTTGAGAAATTCAAAGAGTTTAGTGCTGAAACAGAGAAACGACATGGAATATATATCAAGTCATTGCGATCTGATCGTGGTGGCGAATACCTCTCTAATGATTTTATTAGTTACTTATCAGAACAAGGAATTACATCTCAAATGTCTGCACCTAGAACGCCACAACAAAATGGTGTAGCAGAAAGAAGAAAATAGAACTCTTTTAGAAATGGTTAGATCAATGATGAGTTACTCTGATTTGCCGCATTCGTTTTGGGGATATTCCATAGAAACTGCAAATTACATTCTGAACTTAGTTCCTTCTAAATCTGTTCCTTTGACACCCATTGAACTGTGGACTGGGCACAAACCTAGTTTGAGACATATTCGGGTTTGGGGATGTCCAGCACATGTATTAAAAGGGAAGGCAGAAAAATTGGAACCTAAAACAGAAGTATGTGTTTTTATTGGATACCCTAAAGGAACGAAAGGTGGTATGTTTTATAATCCTAAAGAAAAGAAGGTCATTGTGTCTACCAATGCCAAGTTCTGGAAACGGATTTTTTAACAAACCATATTCCTAGAAGTAAACTAGTTTTACAGGAATTGAGCAAAGAGAAAACAAATCAATCTACTGAAAATAATGAAAACCAAATTCAAACCCCACATGTTAGTTAACATACCATTGCATTATAATAGTGGGAGAGATGTTAACAAACATAAAATTCTACAAGTACAAGATCTTGAAAATTCATTGCATCAAGGTAGTGGGAGTAATAGTGAGCAGATTGCATTAGAGAAAGAAGTTGTTGATATCTCTGCACCGCAAGATACTGAAGATAACATGGAAACTCAAGATCCTAAAAATGATGTGGTTCCACCACAAGATCATAATAATGCAAATCTCTCTGAACCTACCCCTGCAACTGTAGTGTCTCGTCGTAGTGGGAGAGTGATAAGAAACCACTTCGGTATGCACTCTTGGGAGAGTCTTTTGACAGAATCCCTGAAGAGTCAAATACCGAACCTTGTGAATTACGACGAAGCACTACAAGATAAAGATGCAGAAAAATGGATTGTTGCTATGAAATCAGAAATGGAGTCTATGTACTCTAACAAAGTCTGGGATCTTGTAGAACCACCTGTAGATGGAGTCAAACCCATTGGATGCAAGTGGATATATAAGAAAAAGAGAGGAGTAGATGGACAAGTGCAAACTTACAAAGCTAGACTTGTTGCAAAAGGGTTTACTCAGAAAGAAGGGATCGACTATGAGGAAACTTTTTCGCCAGTAGTCATGCTTAAGTCTATTAGAATTCTCTTATCCATTGCTGCTCATTATGTTTATGAGATTTGGCAAATGGATGTCAAGACAGCTTTCCTTAATGGAAGTCTTGATGAAAGCATATTTATGCGACAACCGATGGTTTCATAGAAAAAGGAAAAGAACACATGTTGTGCAAGCTTAAAAGATCTATTTATGGATTAAAGCAAGCTTCTAGGGCATGGAACACTTGCTTCGACACTGCAGTCAAGTCTTTTGGTTTTGGGCAATGTCTTGATGAGTCTTGTGTGTACAAAAAGAGGAATGAGTGTTAGAGTTGTAGGTGCATGGTTATGAGTCTAAGTGGGAGATTGTTTAGGATATACTATTAACCATGCGTTTTGATATAGTATTAATATTGAACAATTGTTTATTTATTTATTCAATTCAATAAAGTGTTACATTAAATAGATCAATGTCATATATGTGTCCTTAACTTATATAGTAGATGATGGTGTATAGAGTTTAAGCTTATACACAGAAGATTAAATCATCAGTTCTTATAAGTTAAAACTTATAGTTCACAATCATAGATGGAAATTTGGACAAAATCATCAGAAAGATTGTAGCACGAGATTAATGTAATTTATCTTGATTATGAGAATGGCATAGTTCTAACTTCTCGTGCTAGTGCATTTGGTATGTATTGAACGGGACCAAGCAGAGATAGTTGTTTTAGACTGACTGATAAAAACATATTCTCTAAACTATTAAATGTACTTATATTCTTAATCTTGATATAACGATTATGATCTGTATATATTATTTATCATTTTGATTTATTAAAAGGTGAGATTCTGAGATGGGTCAATATGCCTGGTAAATTGGATGATAATAATATATTGGTGAAATAATTAGTTAGTTGATGGAATCCATGTCTCAGTATAGAGATTGATGATACACACACCTTATGAGAAGCTTGTAAGTTTTCATGTGTAAACCCGGCCGGTAGATTTATGAATCTGGCACATGAAATAAGTTAAGTATTGCACTAAAAGAATTTAATCATTGAATTAATTCGTCAGTAATTTAATTTATTGATTAGTATCGGTAATCTTAACATGGGGAATCAAATAAGTGTTTAGTGGTGAATTTCGAAATAAATAGAGGAGTTCAATTACGAATTTTTAGTGGAATGATTTGTAATTTATTGTGGTAAGAATAATTTAAATTAATTATTTAGAATTATTTCCATAATAGGAAGCCTCAGTAATAAATTCTGTGGTCCCTCCAGTTGCCCAATTTAACTAGAACTCAGAATCTTATTTTCTAGTAGAAGATGGAAAATTAGCGTTCTTTTTCTTTGGAGGAAAACGTGTGTTTTCAAGTTCTCCTAAAAGAAAAAGAATTGGTTTTTCCTCTCCTCTTTGGACTAGGAAGACATCTCCTAAAAGGAAAAGAATTGGTTTTTCCTCTCCTCTTTGGACTAGGAAGACATCTCCTAAAAGAAAAAGAATTGGTTTTTCCTCTCCTCTTTGGACTAGGAAGACATCTCTATAAATAGGGATTTTTCTAACCTAGATTTAAAAAAAGAGAATTCTAAATACAATACTTGCCCACCCAAGTATGAGAGAGTTCAGTGTTGATTGGGATCACTGTAGAAGACTATAGAACTGGAGTTGGATTTACTTCAAGATATCTGCACACGCTTCAAGAGGTAATCCTGAATTAATTTTCAGCATACTTTGTATGTGATAACTATTTGTGATTGTTATTTATATTCATGCAAGATGTATGATCTGGAAGTCTTCCGCTGTATATGCTATTTTCCAACAAATTATCTCATCGTTTAAACTAAACACACTTTTAATTAAAAAATAAATTTAATTTATTTTTTTATATATTTTATTTGATATTTTCGCCCGATGTTTGGAGTCCATATTGATGCTCCAATTAAATATAACTTTTTATTCAATATTCAGAGCTCACGAGACCAACTAAACCCGGATCACATACTGCAAAACTCATTCAGATACATATATAGAAGCTCCAATTAAAATTTGAATCACACACTACATAACTCAAGTCACACCACCGCACGATAGCATATGTTAATTGAAAATACCTCGCTAACAAACAACTTTATAGTTTTGGTTTGTTTTTTTTTTGAAAAAATCTTTCTAGCCAGAAAATTTGGCTAGAATGAGATTTTCTCTACGTAATATTACTTTTTAAAAATACTTTTATCCTTTTAACTTTAATACCGAATGAAAAAAATCAATTTATTTTAAAATAAAAAAATATTATAATTTTTTAAATTTTCTAATACACCATAAAGGAAGGAGTACCTTATAAATATAAATATTAGTCTCTTTCTCACATATCCCCCCAATTTCGTGTTTTGGTCTTCCGTTGAAATCGATGGTAATTTAGGGCTATAATAATGATCCGATTTACTCGTTTTCTGGTTATGCTTCTTTGAAATTCGAGCAATTCAATCTTCTTCATCCATTGTTTCGATCACTGTACTTTGAGATTTTGTTGTGTGGAGCTGAATCGGGTTGAGTTTTTTTTTTTTTTTGGGGGAATTAGGGATTTTGGTTTTGGTGGCGGTGGGAAATCGAAGGGCATCGCATCTTTACGATGCATTCGGTGTCGCCTTTTCTATTTGATCTGTTGACTTTACCTCAAGCTGCTGCTTCTTTCTATGGAGTTTTGTGTTCTCATCGTTTGAAGCCTTGGCGTAATAGTTTTAGTTAACGTTTAATTTCATCTTCGTCTGTTTTCTTTTTCTTCTGTTGTTGCTGTTTCAGTTGTGATCTTGCTGGTTTTCTGTTTCTTTCGAGGGATTTTTCAGCTGTTTCACATCTTTTTCCGAGTTGTTGTAGTCGAATCTGGTGGAAGTTTGCGTGATTTTGCTATACATCGACATACTGAAAGGTAATGATTTGTGATTTGATTGATTTTTGCAATTATTGGATCAGGTTGTTAATATAAATTACGTAACATCTGTTTAGGGTAAAAATAATTTATCTTGCTTCGATCTATGTCTAGATAATGCATAAAGTTCATAATTGAACAGTTGTAGTAACGTTTGGATTCTGTGATTGCTAATTCTTGTAATGATGTACTTGTTGTGGTGATTGGAAATTCGTACTTAAGCTTTTAAGGCATTACTTATAGGCAGGGTGCAATATTTGCCTGAAAGATATATAGTTAATACCACAAGTAGGGTCTCGGGCGATGGGGTAGAATGCATATAAACTTAACCCTTATTCTTGTGGGGTAGAGAGGTTGTTTCAGATAGATACTTGGTTTAAAAAGTATGTAATCAAAGCAGGATTGAAAGGAAATTGACGGCAAAAAAAAATAGCTAGATGAACAATGCAAACTAAGAATATGTAGTAGTGAGAATTGAAGAATAAGATATGATACAAATACTAAGAGGAGACTCGCCCCCTGCCTCTCCCACATAACAGTGCAACAGCACTCGGCTACCTATTACCCTTGTCCTTGACCCCATATCTTCCTATTTGGAAGTAATTTGTGTGATGTGCAGAATCCCTATTTACTAATGTTATGAGAATCAATACGCATTCTTTTCTTTGACTTTAGAATTGCTTCTTTGTCGTGATAGATGGATTGTAACTTGAAGGATAAAATATTCATTGATAACTTTGAGATGACTGGTAAATTTCAAAGTGCAATTAATTATCCACGAACTTCAGTTGTATAACTGTAACGTCTTTGTTCTTTTCTAACAAATGTTGCTTCTTGTTTGTGCTGAGACCACGTGTGCATGTTTGTGCAGATTTTTGCTGCTCTCTTTAATTGATGGCCGTTTGTTCTGCTACTTACAAGTGTGACTCTGAAAGTTTAAGTTGCTTTTGTGAGTCATCAAAGGAGACTCTTGGTTCCGCTTCTTGCAATCCAGGAGGTCCTTTTGTTAGTGATCTTGGGTACCGTTTCACTGAATCTCTGAGTATTAAGGATGGTGAAGACTTGATTTACAAGGAACATTCCAACACATTGGAGGAAGATGGAACTGAAGATATGCATGCAAATGATGCTGACACTGGCAGTACGGACTCAGAAAAATGCTTGATCAAGTCCTCAGAATTTCCATGCTCTTCTATGAGCACTCCCCCTGCTGAGTTGGTTCATGAGAAGGAGCAGGAGGCTGATGCTAAATCAACTGACTTGCCTTATTCACGTTCCATATCTTCACCTGTGAGTTTTGTGTCCTGAGACATTTAATGTTAGTTTTCTAGCATAATCATTTTAACGATGACGGGTTTCTTACATATAAAAAAGACGTAGAAGGGTTTTTGACTCTTGTTCTAAATGAAGTTTTTAGTTCACTTGAACATATCTTTGTTATATTAGACAATGTATTGTTGTCTGCTTACACTTGTATTGCCAATTTTCATGCATATTCATTTTAACGATAAAGGATTTCTTACATATAAAAAAGACCTAGTCCAAGATATCCTATGTTATTTAGGAAAATATACTTTTGTCTGCTTACATTAGTATTCCTTAATAGAGCTGTATGCATTCTGGCCTCAGTTCACGAATCACAACACGAGCATTACTAGTGGGAAGTGTTAATGGTTTATGTGTCATGTTTAGTTTCTTTTCACAGTTTTGGGGGATGGGGGATATCTATTATGTCTTGAATAATTAGTAGGAGGATATTTGAGCCATGGGCATATGAAGTGTGCTGTTTCCTTCAGCCATACCTTTATATCTATTGCTTATTTGTTCACCTTTACCCCTTTTGCTGGTAGGTTGCTTTAGGATTTATCAGTTCTCTTCTGTTTGGGCTATTGTATTGTCAATATATTAGCCATAATTTCCTTAGTACTCGCCCCGTCCCGATTTATGTGGCACGGATTGACTTGGTAAAAGGCTTAGAAAGATGATAACTTTTGAAATTTGTGGTCTAAACAATTCCTTCACCATTAAAGGTAAAAGGAGAACTTTAAGGTAACATTGTCTTCAATTATAGAAAGGTGGTATTCTTTTTGAGACTTGTCTAAAAAGGATAATGTGTAACATAAATTGGGACAGAGGTAGTATATCTTCTTTTTTTTTCAGCATATGTTTTGCGGTGCCTTGTAACTCTCTATCTGTTATTTGCACATGGCTCTCGAGTCTGTTATAAAGCTGAAGCAACAGTATTTTTGAACAGCAGTTGGAGCATATAAATTCCCTCTCATACACAGGGGAGACTCTGTGTTGGAAGTTTTTCAGCGTTGAGCTATTAAGTTATTTTCTTATCATATTGTTGGTTAACAGTTGTGTTTTTCCCTTTCTCTTTTTCTTTTTAATTCTCAGACAGCTTTGAAGCTTGTATCTGCCATTAAAGGTAGCCGTGAGAAACAAGGCAAGCCACCCAAGAAGCTGTCTGTGACATGGGCTCCCGATGTGTATGACCCTATCCCGACAGCAGCTTCGCATGTGCCAATCAAGGGGCAACGCCACAGGAGTGACCACAGGAAGAATGGAAAGAACAAGCAGAAAAGTAATGGCAAATCTTCACGTGGAAGCAAAGGTAAAGACAAAAAACAAGGTCGCAAACATGGTGGAAGTACCAGGAGGAGTTATTATCCTCTAGAGGATAAGCACATAATGACTTGTAATAGCTTTCACTGTCTGGAGGATGAAATTACTGCTCATTCTAGTGGGCTGCAGGCTGGTGCCATGGATTATGATATTGGCAGCCCCCCGGATTCATTCTGCGGTAGCAGTTTCCGAAAGAAATCTGTCACAGAGTTGCATTTCCCAGTTGCAAAGGCTTCATGAGTTTCCTTTCTAATCGTTGGTGTGTTTTCTTCTCGATTGTTTCCTTTAGTTCTGTAAATAAATAAGTTTGACGCTTATCTGAGTTGTGGGAGTTGTTATAGAGTTGTTGGCATTTTTGTACTTAAAAAACCTTATTAACTTTTGACCTGTTGAATGGACGGATGAGTTTTTGCATTGCTATGTTTCAAGTTGGTTTGAACAAGTTATCTGAAGCTGTTTCATTGCGTTTTTTTTCTTTCTGATTTTTGAGATCAGAAATTCATTTAAAGTACATGTCATACGAGCTTCTAGTTTACCAGATGTGTGAAATGATGAAATAACAACTTGAAAAAGTCCCTGTCAATCTAGCAAAATTTTGCTTGTTCCAGCAGTATTACAACAACAGAACCGTTAATTTGGCTGAGCCAGAGCTGCTTTATTAGGAAGAGACTTCAATCTTTGAGTAACGCGTCCTGTTTCATGTTGTGTACTCTGCGTTAATTTTGACATAATCATAACTCAAGTCACAGCCCCATGCTAGTCCGCTTCCTGAACCATCACCTGCAACATGGAGAACACGCGACATTGAAATTTATACGGACATCCCAGTACAAGATCACTTACTAATACGGGCAAAGAAGCCACAAAACTACAGTCGATACAAACAAATCCATGAAAAGCATGAACAAAGCAGATGTTCAGATGAAAAGACCATAGTAGTGACATTGAGTCATCTTTGTTGAACCTCAGAAGGTGGAACCGGAGGATAAGAATGCCTCGTTAACAGAGGGCTTCATAGTTTGAAAGGGGGTGTTGGCATAGCATTTTTTTTGCTGGTACTGTTCTCGACATCTCAAGCAACAATGATTATCGAGCATGTTGGAAACAAGTTCATGTCATCTTATATAGAAAATCAAGTCAATGCACTCTTCAAAGAGTAGTTTGCATAGGGACAGTCTTCTGGGTACTTATATCTCTAGAGTTATGGTGATATGCCATGGAGCTGGTTTAGTTTCATCACGATACACCAATGCAGAGGAAGTACAATGTAAATATGCCTGTTTATGTGAAACTTACCAATAGATATTTGAATTTCAACAGTGCCATGGACTTCACCAGCCTTTCGGAGATAATTGCTAGCTGCAACCCTGCAAAAATACCCAAGATTATGATGTCCCAAGAGAGACAAACAAAAAGAGAAAGGAAAAAAAAAATATATGGAAGAGCATCACGTGGTAAAGCGTATAGAGCAATATAAACGAGGTGGTATGTACTTTAGGTCTAGCATCCTACTGAATACTCGAGCAAGAACCACTATTTTGAGGTTGAGATATAATCCGAGACAAAAGAACTATTTTACGCTCTATAATGGCTAAGGCCTCACCAGGAAAATTAAACATTCAAGAGCTAAAGGAATTGGTTATGTATTGATCAGAATATCAGAGTAGTTAATGAGTTGGTTAGGCGTCTCTTCAAGAAGCGTTATAGTTCTCTCTAGAGACAGGAACTGACACTAGAAGGCAATTTCTGGGCACATGCCGAATAATGCAATACAAACGGAGGGGGGGGGGGGGGGGTGGGTTATTGTTCTCCATACCTATCAAATGGAAGTGGTTGCCCTGCTTCCATAAGAACAATATCTCCAAGTGATATCCGAAGCTTGTCAGCGTTGAAAGGGATACCTGCATAGCCAGCAGCACAAGCAATACGGCCCCAATTTGGATCCCTACCGTATACAGCAGCCTGATTATAGAAAGGAAATTATCAGTAAAATGTACTTTCTAGGTAGCTCCAAGTAGATATGCAAAGTAATTCATTTCATACCTTGACAAGTGAAGAAGAAGCCACTGAACGTGCAACCTTTGCTGCTTCAGCTTCGTTATCAGCACCATCAACCCTCACCTATGTCCAATTAGAGACGAGCAAAACTTTAAAAATAAAAAAAAGAGATTCTACAAGCTGTTGTGTGTATATATATGCTCATGAATGAACTGGAAGATTAAGAAGCCACATTTTAAACATTTTTTCAACTGAATACATGATTGTTCCCTTCTTTTGATAACCGAGAAATCATGGAGGGCGAGTGGCGTGCAATTTGAAACTCGATGGATAATGGACCCTGTCCTTTTTCCCTTCTCCACTTAGATGTTGTCCTTTATCATGCCAAGTAACAAAGGAACTCAAATCTAGTGTCAACCCAAAAAAGAATAATATTCTGTTTATCCTATTTAAAACACCAGTACCTTCACCTACCATAACCTGCATTGAGATCGAGCACTCCACCATAGCTTGATTTCTTTCCTTATAAATAGCAAAGCTACCACCTCCCAGTATTGGTATCAACATAAGATAATGCAAATTTCTTACAACCTTCTACTTATATTAGTTATATGTATAACCATGCGCTGGTTACTTGTTACCTCTCAATTCTTACCAACACAAGTACTCGGGTAACTTTATTCACTAAAACATGGACATATGGGGAAAAAAAACCTAATGCTTTGCCTCCACTAGGAATTGAACATGAGACTTCATAGCTCTCAGCTCACTTTATTGACCAATTTTGCCACACCCTTGGGTGCCCTTTGCTGGGAAATGAAACTACGACGATTTACATGTATTTATTTCTATGACCAAGACAAGATATCCTTTTCCATCTTTGATACCTTCAAATTATTCTTTTAATTTATCCTTAACAAGCTCAACTATGATAACCCATTCAATCGTTCTCTATTTTTTATGATGCTGTCTGGACCGCACCTTGATTGCCACCCGCAGACTGCGCACATCCCCAGTAAACATGCCCACCAAAGCTGAAGAAAATGAGCTCACACCATGTGTTGTAGTCAGGATCCAAACCTGGGATCTCTAGAATCTTACTCCTATACCTCAGCTACTCAGCCATCTGTTTAATCATTCTTTTCTAGTATTCGTCTATGATTATATTAGCATAAATGTAAATATCAGATGAGAACTTCAACTACTTTTCTACAGTTGGTTGCTAAGCTTATGCATGTTTAAGAAACAAGACTAGGAGCAAATCGAAGTTTGTCAAAACTCATAAGGAATTTAATAAAGAAATACAGACCTCAATCAAACATGTTGCTCCTTCGCCATCCCAAGCTATTGATTTTGCTAGACCCTGCATTACCTGTAGTGAAATCGAGTCAATCCTGCAAGCTATAAGGATATACCTTTTTTTCTGATCAGTTATCTGGAAATTCCTCTATTATCATGTTCATAATACTTCACAGGTCACAAGAATCTTCCTTTGTGACCATTTTGACCAGTAATTTTGCTAAGCTATATAAATGCTCTTGCTTGAAAGCGATTGGCATACAATCCATTATGGCGAAACCCATGACAAAAGAGTGTCCAAGCTGAACTATTCAACACAGAGATGAAGTTATTAAAATCATAGAAACATGAATCGAAATCATCATGCTGAAAGTCCCATCTCATCACAAATTTGACTCTTCTAGTATCTTATAAGACAACAGAAGAGGTAAATAAGAGAAACTTTATGGAAGGTTGAATATGCTAATTTCTCAGAAACCTGCTAAGGAGACAGAACTGGACACAACCTAGTTACGAACACACTATCCTGGTCAAGATAGACTAGTCGGATAAGAACAAAGCAAATAAAGGAAATTATAGCACATACAGCATCAAGGCAGTTTTGTAGGTGTTCTGCCTCGGAGGAGTTCAAAGAAGAAATCTCATGTGATTCTGAAAGTCCACTGGCAAGAGCAATGACAGCATCATTTGTACTAGTGTCTCCATCGACCTGTCAAAAATATGCTCTCCTGGGTTTAGATCATGCAACAGAGTCATTGAATACATTGTTGTCTCTATTATGATGATAAACAGAAATGCGGTACACAAAGCAAATGAACATGAATTCATTTGAAATATGTGAACGGGCTGAGTCAAATCAATCTGGGAATTTATTAGCATTATGGGGAAATGGATTTGATAAAATCACACAACTTAAACTTGCAACCAAAAAACTAACACAAGACTGCTCAACAGTACAGAAAAGATAATACATCTCAGATATATCATGCGAAAGACCTTCCATCAGTACTGATGTAGCAAAACCACACGGCATCAATCTCTCTTCCTCAGACCCAGAAACCAGGTGGAAACAACTTGCACAAGTTTCATGAATCTAAAGCTTTACTTCAATAAATTTTGCCAGAGAAGAAAAGAAATAGAATAAGGAGAATATTTAAAAATTTATCTATTTGACAATTAAACTCTCAGTGAACTCAAAATTTAGCTGCTTCATTTGATAATTAGATACACCAGAAATGTTCATATGCAACTTACGGAAAATTTCTACCATTGAACTCCAGTCTTCATGCATGATCAGAATAATGTCTGAAGTATTAAAACAGTATAAAATGTCTTACAGTAATTTGATTAAAACTTCGATTTACAGCAACTTGTACCATCTTTCTCCAAACATCACTTGTAACCGAGGCATCAGTAGTTACCACCTGCATAGTTGCTCGAATCCAGTAAGCTACTCTCACTGCTTAAGTGGAAACGGGAGGAATTCTGAAGATACTTACACCAAGCATTGTTGCCATGTTAGGATGAATCATCCCAGAACCCTTTGCCATGCCCCCAACTCTGATTCGAGTTCCTCTTACCTGAGCAGAAGTACAGATCTATATATATCATTACGAATTCATTACCTTTCAGAAATGGGAACTTAAGTATACACAAACTACAGACGGTCTTGAGTCCAACTATACATTGATTTCACCTAAGTGCTAAGTTAGTGCTTCTGGTCCGGATTAAGCATATAGTTTTGAAAATGGAACTTGAATAATTAAGAAAACTACATGATAATTATTTCAAAACCATAATTATGACATCTAATAGAACTCTACCCAATATAAATAACTTGATTCAAACTGTCATACAAATTGGGAGAGTGATGAATAATAGCATTGAAGAACCAAAATCAAAACAAACACACAAATGCTGGAAAATTAATCTTACCTCTGTTTCAACAGCCACACTCTTACTAACAAGATCAGTGGTCGTTATAGCTACAGCTGCAGAATTTGCCCTGCAAATGCCATATAAGATCAGCAATCCGTAGCCAGAATAGACATCTAGAGTGGATCAGAGTTCATTATTTAGAACAAATGAATACAAACACAAATGGGTAAGTATAACGGAAGAAAGATACAAAATTAATATAGGATAAAATCCAACAATGCCAATTAAATATATAAATTATTACATCAGGAAAAGATGATTACCCCTCCACGGTTGGTGAAAGCTGTTTAACAAGATGTGGGAGTGAGTTGAGAAGTGCTTCCTGCAAGTGATGTAAGCATAAAAACGGGGTTACTGGTCAGAGAAAAAACTCGTACAGTAAAATCATACACAAAATAACGAATATGCCAAAGAAATGTAAATTCAAGGCATCCAACATTGGGGTATTGTTATATGCAAGAAAGAGGTTCAAGGAATTAGGAGAAGTCAATTAAGTGCAACATGTAAGCATTTACCTTCTTTATTCTTTGACCTATTACACCAGTTGATTCGATCAAGACTTCGTCTTGCTTCAGTTGAAGTAACTATTACAATTGAAAATTACTATCAGAAACCAAATATCTAAAGTCTAACCAAAATGGACAAACTGCAAACCTTAGCTAGTGCACTTGAGCACTCAATTACATCTTGATAACCTGCATCACCCTGAAACGGAAATTCTGAAAATCTCAAGTCACATTATCAAACGCAGAAAAGTCATATGACATCATCACAAAGCCTATAACTTCACTGTGAAGTTGGATGAGTCTGGATTTGCTTTTACTGCCAATCAAATTGAAACTAGAGGAGGAGATGCACCCTGCTTTAAATTGAGCTTCCAATTAAAACATTCAGGAGAAATTACCGTTGCTGCATTAGCTTGACCAGCATTTATTAATACCGCACGAGCCTGAAAAGTGGTATTATTCTTATAAGAAGACAGAATTTCAAAAGCAGTCAAGTTCGCTGCAACCAATCCATGACATCAGGTTACTAATATATACTTCTAATATGCTTCTTGGATTCACAAAATAATAAAAATTTATGAAAGTCTGGATTCATTCCTAAATATAAATGGAGATGCATCCTTTTCTCTAATAAGAATACAAAAGCATCGGCTTAAACTTGAGAAAGAGACCAATCAATAGCTTAATTTAAAACTTTTTCGGCTCCATAGTAACCAATTAGAACGACTTTTCTTCTTTTTGTATCACGTCATTGCTTAAGTCAATATAGGACAAGCAAACAGTATGCGGAGTACAGAACTACAGTAGCACATTAAAGTTGAGAGTTGGCAATTCTAAAGGTGACAAAAAGTTCTTTCACCACAAGTGAAAGACAAAACAGTAAGTACAAAGTCTCCTGCATACCGTTTTAGATGTATTTAGTGCGCTTTTACAGTATAGTACAGGTGCAGCTGCAACAACATTTGTAGTGAATGCCCCTGGATGAAAAACAAGAAAATGGTGATTCCCGATTCATCAGTTTCTATTGGTTGATTGTTAGATGGTAAGTTTTAACACAACCGCCAAACAAATGTGTTTCTTTTTCATTTCAAGAAAGCTGTATGTTCCTTTTCTCTCCCAAGGAAGGAGTGGGTGGGGGAAAGGAGGTAAGAATTCTAAAAAGCAACAGTATAGTTTTTCACTCATGAACCAACGAAAAGCTCAACACTGATGACCTAGGACTATATTAGAGTAGCTGACCTGCAGATATGGCATCTACATCACAAGTGACGAGTGCGAGATCAGGTTTCTCTCCAAGAGCACGCAATCCACCATACATCCCAGCAGCTTTGAAACCCTTTGCAGCAGTAACACCACCAGGAATCTACACATTTGAAGCAGTCTAAGTTGTCTACAGACAATTATATCATATTGATCCTGAATCATCACCCGTTCAACTAGAAAACTAATATCGAACAAGTTTGAGGAAACAGAAGCTACGAGGTTCAGGAAAAAAAGACTATTATCCCTGTTTGCATAAGCTTTATCAAGAACCATATGCTAGCAACATACATACATACATACAGATATAGATATATAATTTAACAAATTCGATGAGCTTAAGCTTACAATAGATCTTTGTCTGCTTTCTCCTGAAATGATGGTCTGGCATAATTATGCTAGCACTACTTTTAGAATGTTGATCCATTCCCCAATTTTCTATCTTGTCTCTAGCTAAAAATATTGTAGCAGCTGTACAATGTCTATTAGAGTAGCTTAAAATGGCTATATTTGCTTTGATTCGTCATTTTCTAGTATTAATTAGGAATTCACCTGTTTCACAGTACCACATTATATCACAGACGCACAGAAAGCTATGTCTCAATCTCAGTAGATAAAACGGTCGCACCAATCAAAGAGATTACAATACTTGATAACATTATAAATATGTTAGTAAAGTTATGATGTAATATTTAGATTTCTCTTTCGTGCAAGCTGGCCATGAACCAGCATCATAAATATAAAAAAAGTGTGGTATTTACATAAACGTCTAGCTGAATATACCTCTTAAGTTAGTATAAAAACAAAGTTGGCCCGTATAGAGTGGCACATATATAGTTGAATCAGTACGACGACTAGTTTGCATTGAGGTGTAGTTGATTGATTGAAACAAGAAACATATAAAAAGAAGAGAGAAGCCCCTCACCTGTTGCCATGGTCCTTCAGGGAGAAATATAGGAGCTGCTGGTATATAATTTGATGCCTCTTTTGACATTGATATAACTGTAAATATTTTACAATCTCTCTGAAAACACCTTGGCGAACCACGTACCTGCAGCTTAAAATTTCACACTTTTTACCTACTGCATACTGAAAACATCACAGAAAAGAACCCTTTTTTACACCTAAGGTGTAGCTTAATAGTCAATGAAGAGAATTGAGAACCGTCCAAGTCTCACATTCAAACCTCAATAGAGACAAAATAAATATACACTAGCTAATTTCTTTTCATCTGTCCTAGCCTCAGGATTTAGTCGAAATGTGCACAAGCTAAACCTAGACACCAACACACAAAATGCAAGTAATTTGACCACCAACAAGCTATTACACAAATCAAATACACTAACAAAATAAAGGGACAATTTTTACAATAAAAATCAAGATTCTTGATTCTTAGATTAGCAGTAAGAGTTCAACTGAAACTACCATATCCCAAACTCATTTCTGCAGAAATTTTTTATGGGTAATCAACAGAACATTAAAGGGTGGGATAAAAAACTAACCTTTACACCATTGAGGTCTGAAAATCTGCTGACAGAGATGAAGTGAGGAACAGAAAGAGGCATTGTTTGAGTTGGTCAGTTAAAGAGTTTTGAACTCAAATCTTTTTGCATAAATTTAACATAAATCTGTGAAATTATTAACACTGAAAAAAACAAAATAAAGAGAAAAAAATTTGTTCAATTACTGGGAGTAGGTGTATAATACAGTGGACAAAAATATTTTGGGATAATCTAGGTTTTAATTTAATTTAATTAATTATTATGCTCGTGTTTTTTGGTGTTTATGTTTATTTTGCTCGTGATTCATGATTATTTATTACTCTTTTTGTATTAATTTTATGTAACATTTTTTGGATTCAAGATTCAAATAGACTATCATTAAGTGTAAATTTTATGTATCTTTTAATTATTGTGAATTGTCAATTATTGTAATTTATAATAGTTTTTACCTAGTTTACAAATATATAAATATTATTTTTTAAAAAATTAAAGATTTCACGCGTAAATTTATGATCAAATTTAAATTATTTGACACTAAAAAATGAAAAATTCCACGTAAATTCTAATGAGGGAGTACTTGTCTAACGATCGGGCATATAGTCGGCCAAGGTTGAGTTAGCCTCACAGGTTCATCTTTTTCTTTTCTTTTCTTTTTTTGGAGGGGGTCGTAGGGTTGGCAAAATCAAACTCAAACCCGTTTAACCTATATAAGTTTGAGAGAGTTAACTATTACTTTGATTCAACTCATTTTATTTTATTTTATTTTATTTTTTGGAGTGGGGTGGCGGAGGGGTCAGTATGGTTGATGAAATCAATCCAACTTGTTTAACATGTCTAAGTTTGGACGAGTTAATTATTAGTTCAATCTGTTTCAATTTAATCATTTTCAACCTCATTAAAAATGAAGTATATATACTTCGAATTTAAAATATTTTAAAAAACTTTTATGTTTTAAGTTTGATATATTATATATAGCCTTAATAAAGAAAAATAATAATTTTATCAGGTGCTAAAATAATTTACAAGAAATAAATAAAACAACCAAGCTTAGTAAAATGGATTGGATTGGGTCTTGACCAGGAGCGAAGCCACCTTGAGTTCAAGGGTTCATCTGAACCCTTTCGACAGAAAATTATACTATAATTTATATATGGCTAAAAAAATAATTTATGCATATATATAATAGACGTCAAATTTCTTTGACTAATTTGTGTGTTTTACTCTTCAAATTTTGAACCCTTAATGAAAATTTTATCACCGTCGCCATGTTGAACTATTATATTATCCATCATCTAATCCTAATCTGTTTTGGTTCAATTCATTTCGACCCAAATAAATTTAAATCGAATCGCATCTTAATATAATTATTATTCTAACTTATTATGAATTCTAATTTAACCCAATCCGCTCAATCGATGTCAGTATCAGATGGTTGGGACAGATAAAGTCCCACTAAATACAGAATCAATAAATTAGACAGGTCTTGATCAATAGTAACTTTAAGAATTTGGAACATATGCTCAAGTGATAAAAGGCTGAAAAATATTTATAACAATTGAAACAAAAAAACACTAAAATTTAAATAAAAAGGGCAGATTAAAGAGAATAAAAACTGGAAAAAAATAATAATAATGAAAATAGTGTGGTAATGAATGGTCTCTTCAAAAAGAAATAAAAATAAGATATTTAGGTTTAATGGCTTTTTGTAGTACTTTTTTAACTATAGGAAAATTAGACTAATAAAAGAGTATTTTTCAAAAAATTAACTTTTGAGTCATAGCTCATAACTTTAATTAATTTCAAAGTTTTAAATATTAGGATGATAATTAAATAATAATTGTCTTTTAAAAGTAGTAAACAATATTGTATATCATAAGGTCTATAAACAAAATGTTCGATCAAATAATATAAATTATTATACAATGTATTTTGTATTTATGTGCATCATATTTAAAAGAAAAAGACAAAAAAATAATAATTTAAACTTAAACAAGATAAGAGATTCAATAATAATTATGAAGATATGCCATTAAAAATAAAATAGAAGTTATTCTAATATAAATAAAAGTCTAAAATTTAAAATCGGAAATATGATATGATTTCATGATTTCTATGAGTATAAGGATATTTTACGATGACTCTTTAACAATAAAGATTATGAAAAAAACATCATGTTACAAAATATTTTTTCCTTAAATAAGTTTTATGTTAGCACGAATTTAAAATATGTTTGAAATTCTAATATAGATACTAAATTATTATAATTTTGTCTTTGTAATCCTAATTTATTGAGAAATAATATCATCCTCAATGAAAAGTAGTAAGCATTCAGCAAATCTTATTGAATTATCAATATTTAAGTGTTTAGTTAATTTTCTTTTATCGTGTTCCAATCGATAACTAATTGTAAAATTAATTATTTTTTCATTTGATATTCCAATTTCATTTTTTTTTATGGAGGCAACTTTTTATGTTGATCAACGATTAACATGACTCGTGAATAACTAATACTTATGTATTTTGAGAATTATCCTTTCACCAGTTATATATATGTGATTTTATTAAGAAAAAACATCTTATTCAGTTAATTAGTAAATATTAAAAAAATATCTCAATTAATTATATTTTATTATTGAATAAATTTGCCAATTAACAAAATATAGACTCTAACTTAAAATTTCTAATTAAAAGTTATTGAATAAAGATGATACATAAAGATTCGTTGAATAATGATTGTACTTAAAGTCATGTTCCACATGACATAACTCATGAATAGAACAAATTTGACAATTCATTAAAAGTTGTAAATAATCTAAAGATAAATAAAATAAAATAATCATAATACGTCCAACATGATTCATGAAACTATACACAAATTTCTTAAATAGAGATAATAGTTATTTTCTCTGTCTCAACTTATATAATACTTTTTTTTTTTTTCGAGCATCGAATCATTTAATTTTAATTGAAAATTATCTGCGAATCATCCGGATACAAAGTATGGGCTAGGTTAGGCAAACTATGAAATGGGCCAACAATTCTTGACCCATTAGGAGATAGAGGGACCAAACTTTTGACTGAGTCTCTCCAAAATTCACTTTTCGGAAAAATGAAATTTTTTATGTCTTAGTTTGATTGAATATGAATTTTAAAACGTTATAGTTGTGATTTTAAGATTAAAGTGCATACACTATATACTATGTTAGAATATCTTTTGGTAGTGGTATTTGACCATAAATTTTAAATAGTTCATGTTTTATTTTAATTTTATGATATTGAGTTATGTTTTATTTC
This sequence comes from Solanum peruvianum, assembly GCA_027705065.1. Classification (NCBI taxonomy): domain Eukaryota; kingdom Viridiplantae; phylum Streptophyta; class Magnoliopsida; order Solanales; family Solanaceae; genus Solanum; species Solanum peruvianum. The sequence continues at coordinate 3,825,738 of JAKWJD010001763.1, forward strand.
ATTTTATTTGAAAAACAGAAAAGGGTAAAAATTGGTTCTGAACTATGTGAAATAGATCACTTATATCCTCCATAACATTTTGGGATCAAAAATATCCCGCTGTTACTCTAGAGACCACAAATAACCTCAAGAATTAACATCTCAGATTTTTAGTGACGTGGCATGCCACATGAGACTAATCCCTTCACCTAAGCATTGTTAACTAAGATTCACTACAAAAATACTTGACCTTTAGTTGCGACAAAGTTGTCACAACACCTCAAAATATTGCCACTAAAGGTCATGAGTGATTTTTAGTGACACTAAGTCTCAACACCATTCGCTAGTAAAACCTATTTTTTCAACAAAAAGATATGATAATTAATTTTTGATTGCAACCTAATTTTTTAAAGTAAATAACTTGCAATATCAATATTAAAAACACTTAATATTATTGCGAAAAATCATGAAAATTACTTCTCGACTCATATCTCCTACTATATAATTCATCATTGTATATTTTATACGTTTAAGTATAACATAAAAATAAATATATGATGTCTTCACACTCCTACTTAATCAATATCATTTTTATATTTTTAAAAACAATGAAGAAAAAAATACAAAATTAAAATTTAATGTTAAAAAATTTTAGTGACGATTTTTTGGGCTTTTGTGGTGATTATTGTCACCGCTAAAGGTCTTAACTCTTTTATACTGAATCCTAGTTAGCAATACTTAGGTGAATGATTAGTCCCACGTGATCTCTAACTATAACGACATTTCTTATCTCAAAAATGTAACTAAGTTTATTTCACATAGTTCAGAGGCAATTTTAACCCTTTTCTATTTGAAAATTAGAAAAAAATAATTTATTTGAATGGTGTGAAGTCAAATCTTTTCAAATTTAAAATTTAAACTCGATTTAGAAAATTTTATGATCAAACACTATTTTTAAAACATTATAAAAAAATTGTTAAGTCAAACGAATTGAAAAGAAATATTCTTCTATTTTCTTCGATCTTTTACGATAAACTTAAAACACATAAATATAAAAAAGTACTTTTATATTAATTAAATTAAAAAAACATTCAGGTAGATTATCAACTGATCACAAACCAAAAAAAAAACACAGTAATTAACTAAAAAAAAAATCAATTTCATGAAACATTTTTTAAAATTTCATCCTTGACGTCGTGACGTTCCCTCCTTCTCCGACGACATCTCCGCCGGCAGCGGCGGCAATGAAACTCCGCTAGCAGTACGGCCGAGTCCAGATTTCGAATTTGCAGGCGGCGGCGTAACAACCTTATTTTGCTCGCCGGCGCCGGCGCCATTGTCGGAATCGGCGTCCACCGGATCAGCTAACGAAATGTTCTCCGGCAAAACAAAATTGAAGCTCTGAGATGGCCTCCTTTGATGGCGATTTGCCCTTTCTGAAGACATTTTTTCGATCTTTTTTTGGGTGTAGAGTAGATATGTAGAAAAGTGGTTGTTGACTATCTCTCTTATATAGGCAAGGTGTAGTTAAAAGAAACCGAGCTCGCGTTTGATTATAAATTTTTGAAATAAATTTTTAAAAGTTCTTATAAATTAGTTCATGACTATTTTTGGAAATTTTTTTAACTTTTTTATAATAGATGTACTCCTTTCGTCCGTTATTGTTTGTCGTGATTTTTATTTTTAGAATTAAAATTATAATTTTGAGATGTATTTTTTTATTATATTAATATGAAAAAAATTGTATTTTATAGTACTTTTTATATAATTTTAGAATATCTAATTTTTTTGGTTTAAACTATTGAATTAATGTGATCTAATTTACCTTTGAAAGTTAATCAAATTGACTTTCGATAAATGCAACATGACAAACAATTTCAGACAGGGGGAGTATGCCCAAAAATAATATTAAAAATTTTAAAGTAACTTTAAATAATTCTAATAATAATATATTCAATAAAATTTCTTAACTGATTTTTGATAGTGTAAATTGTACGTGTAAATTTTATGACTATTTTATGGAGTAAGAGATAATGTTTTTTGAAAGATTAGTTGACTCAAGTATAACATATTATATAAATCTTGATTAACATTGTAAAATGTATAAAAAGAATTGTTAGTTAATTTTTCGTATAGTTTTTAAATATTTAAAATTTATTTATTTGATTTCATGTTGAACACATATTATAAAATGTTTATCAAGGCTTTTTAGTCAAATGATATATTCTCTTCATTCATTTTCACTTACTTATTTTAAATTTTACGATAATATTTTATTTAAATATTCATACTAATTGATGTATAATGTTAGATTTTGAAAATAAAAAATTATTTATTTTTTTGATAATTTTCAAATTATTCGAATTCTTAAATTTTTAAATCTTAGATCCAACTTTATTTTTTTAAAAAAAATCTAAAATAGTTAAATATTAAAAAATTATATAGATCAAATTCATTGCATCCATGAAAATGGGACAGTAACAATTAATGATAGTAAAGTCAACATCGTGAACAAAAATGGCATGATTTTGTTTAATCTTTTTTTTGTCTGTTTTATCTTCTTCGTGAATGCTGCTCAAATTAAAGAAATTATTTTTTGGTTAGTGTAATTTATTAATTTATGGTAAGTTGACTGTGATTGATTTGAATTTCACTCATTCGATTACTTTTACTTATTACTCTACCCGATCAGAATTATTTGTCATGTTACACATATCAAAAGTTAATTTAACTAATTTTTAAAGATAAATTAGATCATATTGATTTGATAATTTAAGCAAAAAAAATTTAGATATTTTAAAATTATATGAAAAGTACTATAAATTACAATTTTTTGCATATTAATATGATGAAGAACTACATCTTAAAATGTTAGTCAAAATTTTTACAGTTTGACTCTAAAAATAGAAACCATGACAAACAATACCGGACGGAGGAAGTATTTTTAATATAACTTTTTATTTTTACTAATTGATTTTAATTGATCAAGAAAGTATTTTTAAATAATAAGTATTTTATCATTTATATTAATTATTTATATTTTTAATTGTATATTTATATGATAAAATATTTATATTAATTATTGTATTCAAGAAATATGCAAAAATTTTATTAATTATTTATATTTTTAATTGTATATTTATATGATAAAATATTTATATTAATTATTGTATTCAAGAAATATGCAAAATAAAAAAGAGAAAAAGGACAAATATACCCCAACTATATAAATGACATACAGATATCCTTTGTCATACTTTTTGGGATATTAGTGTCTCTGTCTCAAAAGCTATAGCATATATGTCCTTCGCTCTAACAGAGAACTAATTAGAAAAACATGGCACAATCTTATCAATCGATTCAATATTTAATAAATGTCAGTCGATGGATAAGATTATGACATGTGTATGTCCATTAGTATAAAGAGTATATATGCTCTAGATTTTGAACGGTAGGGGCATTAATATCCCAAAAATATAATGAAGAATATTTTACATATCATTTACGATAGTTTAAAGATATATTTATTATTTTTCTCAATAAAAAATAATCAAATAAAAGTAAATGTAAAATAAGCTACAAGTACAAAATAAAAAATTGTTAATTGAGATTATAGTGGTGCATTTTCTTGGTTTTGTTAAATTGTGATTTTTTATAAGGTACGTTGAATCTCTCTTCTTCTTTTTTTTCTTTTCTTTTATGAAATCTCTGAATTAGATTTAGATAGAATTATGTATTTGGACATGGATTTAATTAAGATAAAATTAATTATTTTATATTTTTCATTTTATTTTTAATAATGATTAATTTTGAAAACTAGAAACATCATAATTATGTCAATGTAAATATTCAATAAAGTGTGTCCTTTAAGAAATTATAACCTTTCATTGTTTGCCATAAGATATTTATGGGTCGATTTGAATTGATTACTAGTCAAAATTAAAATTAAATTAATTTTAAAATTATTAAAATCAGATCAAACTAAATCAAATATAGTATTCTATTTATTGGGATAATACCCAATTACCCCCTAGCCTATATCCAAAATTCCTACGACACACCTTATCTTTGATGAAGTCCTATTACCCCCTCCAACTTTTTTTTAAGTAATATATTACCCCTTGCGTGCCTACGTGGCAAAAATAATCTGCAAGGTCGATTTGTTTGTTGAACACACGCCGAACCCCACTTTTTCAGTTTTCGATAAAGTGACTTTAATGAAATATACTCCTCCTCTCTCCGTCCACGTCCCACCCCACTCCCTATACCCCATAATTAATAAATCTATATGAATAAAGAATGAGTTTTGTTTCAAATTGTTAATATTGATCTTTTATTATTTTATCTTTTGGTTTAATATAATTATCAAGTTCAGAATTAATAATCGACATAAAATAAGAATTAATAATTGACATAAAAAGATGTAAAAAATATATTAAATTTTACTTTACCTTTTCAAATCAAGGAGCTTGAATGATAATGGATGGAGCTTCTTCAAAAATGAAGAATCATAAACATGGGGTTATTTTTTGAAAAGAGGAAGAAGATGCTTTGAGAGAAACAATAAAATTTATTTTTGAATTTTTTTTCAAATTGCTTTGACACGTGGCTCATTTTTATTGGCCATTGTTAGCCAAAAGCTGCACTCACTCTGCACTCACTCCACACTTACGTGCCCTACATGGGTGAAATCACGATTTTTGCCACGTAGGCACGCAAGAGGTAATATATTACTTTAAAAAAAAGTTGGAGGGGGTAATAGGACCTCATCAAAGATAAGGTGTGTCGTAGGGATTTTGGGTATAGACTAGGGGGGTAATTGGGTATTATCCCCTATTTATTTATTGGTTTTGTTATTGTAGATTTCGATTTGATTTGGTTGGAACCCTCCTCTCTTTTTAAGATAATTTAAAATCTCAAACTCTAAATCTTTACTCTGCTTACATGCTTGTTATGAATAGAGATCGACTTTGCAACTAAAGTAATTTTGGATATCGAATGTAATTGGGTGGTTGAGATTCCTTCTGTTCTTTATTAGACGTTTCGAATTTGAGCTCTTAGAGACGAAAAAAATCTTACTAGAAGCACCCCTCTAGAAGTAGGCATTATAATGTGTGAATCCAAATTTAATCAGACTCTAGATATTCAAAGTAAATAGAAAAAGAAAAAAGAGAACTTACAGAGACAACTATAATTAAGGAGGTAATTACACAACTCTCCCTGATAGTTTGTGATTTACAATTATTTTTTCTTCAAATTGTAACTCACACAAAATGTTCCAAAATTGCCCCTTGTGGCATGAATTATTGAAACTTTTAGTTCCAAAAAAACAAAATCTTGGAACTTAAACATAAAGAGAAAATCCCAAATAATAATGAAAGTGTCACATTTCTTTAAACTTTTAAAAGATATGTTATGGTTTATGTTTTTCTTTTTTAATTCAAGATCCAAAAGGAGATTCATATTTGTGTTTGCTTCAAAGGAAGTGCATTATCATGTTCGTATATTTCTAAATTTTTGTAATAAGAAAATCATGATTAAGATACTAATTTTATAAGATTTAAGTGGTGAAAATCAAATTACAAAAGATAAATATTTGTTGAACATGAAGAAGTGTATTAGAATTTCAAATCTGTTTTTTTTCTTTTGTTTTGAGAATTTTGAAGTATTGTTTCTCTTTGTTGAAAATAGTATAAGGAGGTTATCTACAAAATTTGAAGTTTGTTATGTCACATTTCTATACAATTTTAGAGCTATAAAAAAAGGTCGGCTTAGCCCCACTTAGTCCAAGTCTCGTGGGCCAAGAAATTTGAATGGCTAGGGTAGGCCAACCTTTCCTTTGGAAGAAATTGAATATGTTCAACTCAATCCAGCCTAGAAGGGTTAAGGGCTAGGTGGGCTAGGCCTTCTTTTTTTTCTTTTTGAACTTATAGTTCTATAACATCAAGAAAATGAGAAGATTTATAAATCAATTATGGTAAACAATGGTGTTGTTTCAATAACACTAGAAAAAATCAAGTGTAATTAACTTGTATCTCACATATCAAATACGCGAGCGAGATAAGAGAGTGACAAGCAAGATGGAGGGAGGCGAGGGTGCGGAATTTGTCTATGTATCCTAGATACATGAGAATCTACTTGAATAGAGTGTATCTAAACAAATTAACCTAATTTTGAGTCCATATATTTCGAGATACATGTATCTGAACATACAAAAATTTCGTAAGATTCATAATAATCAACATAATGTGTATTTTGATAATGAGATCATATTGGTGAGAGTATTGTAAGTTACACCCTTAAATAAATAGTTTTGGCCCATGAGTCAATCCCGACCCAGTCCCGATCAAACCTCAGGGGTCAGTGACTTATATGGATCGGGCTTACAAGTCCTAGTTTTAAATGGATTTGAAAAATCTTATCCAATCCTACCCCAGTAACAGATTGGGTTGGACCGGCCCCATAGACTTAGCTCATTTTGGTGGGTATATACAATTTTAATATCTTTTATACACAATGATACACTTTTATATAAGATAGATGTATAATATATAAACTTTTAATATTCCCATTAATTAAATAATCTGATATATTATAGTTAAATGTAGACACGACAAATGTGCAGACTGCAAAATTAGACATGTCAAAATAGATTGAGTTAATAAATGAACGAAGTTGATATGAGCTAAAACACAGGTCAAAATCCATTCCGTCCAATTCCTTCTAAGTTTTGATTTCATTATTTCTCATAAATCAATTTGATTTAGATATCAACTCAATTTTGATAGATTAAAATATATTTACCTAAAAATAAACTAAACTAATAAATGAACGAATAATAACCCGTTCAAACTTAAATAAATTAAATAGATTATAATCTCATGATTTAATTTTGTTATCGATAATTAAATGTACAAGAATCTTGACAATGTAAGCTGCCCATATTTCTGTTATATGTAAAAGTATTTCATAACGTCAAGCAAGAATGAGTTCAGAGTTAGGGGATTTTTCATTTTTGGCAACACTTATTTCTTTTCCATTCTTTTATCTGATTAAATTGTCTAATTTTTTGAGACTGATTCAATTAATTTAGATTCGTATTACGTAGAATTATTTATCTATTATGATTTTTTTATTTGCACAACTTGAATTCGGAATATTTGACTAGGTATGAAAAGATCTTATTTAGTAATTATAGTGTATTCTTATCCCTACTTGGTGAAAATATAAAATATTTGTTTTTGAATAACTGAATCTTAATTATTTCACAATAGTATTTGGTGACCTCTTATCAATAATTTAATTCGAGTAACAAAGTATTTATTATTATTTTTTAAATGATACGATAACATACTTAACGTAATATCACATAGAGTAAAAATGGATCATATATACATGAATTTACCCTACTTTATGAAGATATAAAAACTATTTTAGAATGAAATAATTTCAACTATTTCACTATAATCTTTGGTGATCTCTTATTTCGAAATTCAATTGACGATAAGTTTTTTATCCATGAAATAATATAAACAACAATAATATACGTGATGAAATTCTATTAATAGAGCCCGAAAAAAGTGACGAGCACGCTATAATTTCCTACTTTGAGAGGTTGTTTCTGATAAATTATCGATTCAAGTAATACATATCGAAGACCAAATATATATATATATAAAAAAAAAACGATAACAACAAATAATATAACAATCAAACTCAAATAAACAATAAAATCACATTTTTTTTTTAAAAAAAAAGTCATTTTCAAAGAGGCAAAGAGTGATCTGTTAAATTGTGGTCCTCCTAACATGTATTGCTTGAATTACCAATGCTTAGCCAAAAGGCATTCATGAATGGATCCACAAATATCACTACTTTTTTTTTTTTTAGGAATCATATTTATATGTCAAAAAAAATTAATATATATATATATTATATATATATGTGTAACGACCTGTTTAGTCGTTTTGAGCAGCAGATTGAATTCTGGAAAAACTGGCTGGGACAACGGAAGTAGTGACGGACCGTCGTAGTCACGACGGCCCGTCATGGATGTTTCGTCCCATGACACTTAAAATTCTGAAATTGGGTACTGAAAATCGACTCTCTGTAAATTGTGACGGACCTGCAGGACGTGCCGTCACACCCACGACGAACCGTCGTGAGTTTCCGTTGCAAAACACTTCAACGTTTGAGAATTTGGTTCGAGAAACGAGTTTCTGACCGCCATGACGGACGTGCAGGACGGACCGTCACAGGCGTGACGGACCGTCACAGTGTCCGTGGCGACGATAGGACTTTGGACAGTGCGACGACCTGCGTGACGGACCGTCGCAGGCACGACGGCCCGTCACAGGTCACGCAGTCCCAGACAGTTTAGGATTTCTCCACACGTTTTAAGGGTCGTTTTTGACTATTCTTTCCTTAATTATAAAGATTGAGGGGTAACATTAATAAGTCTAATTACTTAGGGGTTAAAAGGGGTAACCTTAAGTGAATTAGTGGGGTTTTATGTCCTTTTTCACACTTAATTACATGATTAATTAGGGTAAAGGAAAGAGGGTTTGAATAAAACAAAAGAGAAAGAACAGAAAGAGAAGGAGAAATCGATCGAGAGGAGAAGTAACAAGCTTGGGAGATTTCTTGTTGATTCCAATTCTTCGGTGGAGGTAGGTTATGGTTTTCATGTTACGATAATCGTAGTGAACTCTTGATAGTGTATGATATGTATTGATGATGTTGTAAACCTGTCTATGTGCTTAAATTGTGTGCTAGCATGATTATGATTATGAGATGTGATTAATTAACAAGCATGATGAAGCTATTGAATCCCAAATCTTGAAAGAACCCTAATTCGCTTGATATATTATATAATAAGATTGATGATGCCTTAGTATGATAGAAGGCTTGATAAATTATATAATGAGAATGAGGATGCCTTAGTGTAAAAGAAGGCTTGATGAATTAGGGGATCGGGTGCCACGTTCCGGTACCAGGATAGAATGAATATGAGGATCGAGTGGGTCACGTTCCGACACCAGGATAGAATATGAGGATCGGGTGCCACGTTCCGGTACCAGGATAGAATGAATATGAGGATCGGAGTGTCACGTTCCGACACCAGGATAGAATATGAGGATCGGGTGCCACGTTCCGGTACCAGGATAGAATGAATATGAGGATCGGAGTGTCACGTTCCGACACCAGGATAGAATATGGATCGGGCCACGTTCCGGTACCAGGATAGAATGAATATGAGGATCGGAGTGTCACGTTCCGACACCAGGATAGAATTAGAGGAGCGGAGTGTCACGTACCGACACGAGAGGAAGAAAGATAATGAATCTTGAAAGATAATGAATATACGCAATCTAATGAACTTAATTCCCAAATGAGTATGGTATTGAGGCTTGAGTCCTCATGTGTGAACTTGACGGAAATTGTTAATGATAAAGTAATTGCTATTGCTACATGTTGAGTATTGTAGTTGATTTACATTATTATTGATATATATTGTTCCCTATTTTGAGTTAGCCGATGATATCTACTCAGTACGTGTGGTTGTACTGACCCCCTACTTTTATGTTTTCCTTTTTGTTATTTGTGTAATGCAGCAAACGTTCCGTCAACTTCGACTCAGCAGTAGATCAAGCCAGTCTTCACTCCATCGGAAATTCAGGGTGAGCTAATGCGTCTAGCTTGGACTGGGTCTTCGTCTTCAAGTCTTGATGCCTTGAACTTCCGGCATGGACTAGCTTTTTATTTATTTTGTTCTTAGACATTCCTAGTTTAGTAATTTGAGATAGATGTTCTTGTGATGATGACTTCCAGATTTTGGGGATATTATAATAGTTTTGAATTGTTTTTATTAATGAGTTAAGTCTTCCGCATTTCTTTTGTTGATATTGTATTAAAATGTTAAGGTTTAGATGGGTTGGTTCGCTCACATAGGAGGGTAAATGTGGGTGCCAGTCGCGTCCCCGATTTGGGTCGTGACAGACTTGGTATCAAAGCATTAGGTTCATTGGTCTCATCACACAAGGACAGGTCTAGTAGAGTCTTAAAGAACGGTAGGGGGACGCCTTTACTTTTCTTTGAGAGGCTATAAGACTTTAGGAAAAATTCCATTCTTTCATTCTTTCTTTCGTGCTACTACTTGAGTCCAATTGGTATCTAGGTGATACAAATTGGTATCTGACCATCTTCATTCTATTTCGCAGATGGTTAGAACTAGAGCAACGACCGCACCCAGCGACAACGGAAAGAAAGGAACTACTGAGCCAGCCACTGGGGCTGTGGCTCGAGGAAGAACAACGGCAAGAGGCCGTGGGAGAGGTCGTGGGAGGACGTCCTCTAGAGGAAGAGGACGAGCCCCTAGCCCATCTGATGCTAGGGCGGTGACTCCTCCACCGACTGAGGAGGTAGTTAGAGAGGGTGAGGAAGGGGAAACTGAACAAGGGCAGAATGAGGAAATGCCACCCCAACCTACCCCAGAGATGATCAACCAAGTACTTGCTTATCTTAGCGGTTTGTCTGATCAGGGTCAAGCACCTCCAGTGGTTTCTGCACCAACACCTCCGTTTCAGAGATACGACATGCGGCTACTATGGCTCCCCGCATGGATGCACCATTGGGAATAGGCACATTCCCACGTCTGACTACTGGGCCTATTATGACAAACGATCAACATGAACTTTTTAGTAAGTTCTTGAAACTGAAACCTCCAGTCTTCAAGGGTGCAGAATCTGAAGATGCTTATGATTTTCTGGTTGATTGTCATGAGCTACTACCAAGATGGGGATAGTAGAGAGGTTTGGTGTCGAGTTCGTGAGTTATCAGTTCCAAGGTAACGCCAAAATGTGGTGGACGTTCACATGTTGAGTGTCAGCCAACCGAGGCACCACCTATGACTTGGGAATCATTCTCTAGTTTGTTCATGGAGAAGTATATCCCAAGGACTTTGAGAGATAGGAAGAGGGATGAGTTCTTGAGTCTTGAACAGGGAAGGATGACAGTAAACGCGTATGAGGCTAAATTTCGCGCACTATCCAGATATGCCACCCAACTTTGTTTCAGTCCACAAGAACGGATCTGCCGTTTTGTGAAGGGTTGAGGTCAGAATTGCGGATTTCAGCCTTACAGATAGCGGCAACGGCAACATCCTTCCAAGAGGTGGTAGACTTTGTGATTGAGGTGGAAGGAGTGAAACCAGATGACTTCACCACGACATCGACATCAAAGAGGTTCCGAAGGGGAGGTGAGTATAATGGTTCTTATTCTAGAGGACAGAACTCCGGAGGTCACTCAAATCGACCAATACAGTCTTCACTACAGACTGTAGTTGGGGGTCCACCTCAGAACGGTCAACACTTTTCTGAGAGGCCGACGCGTGAACCCAGAGAATGTTATGGGTGTGGAGAGATTGGACACATTAAGAGGTACTGTCCAAACCAGAGTTACAGACCCCCAATGGCTAGAGGAAGAGGTGGTAATGGTAGAGGTCGTTATTCTGGAGGGCGTGGTGGCCGAGGTAATGGTGGTCACCAAAACGGCAGAGGTGAAGGGCAAAACGGAGCCACTACTACACAACATGGTAGGGGCAACGGACAGACGAATAATGGGGCCCATTGTTATGCTTTCCCTGGGAGATCTGAAGCGGAGGCGTCTGATGCTGTTATCACAGGTAATCTTTTGGTTTGTGATTGCATGGCATCTGTGTTATTTGACCCTGGCTCCACGTTTTCTTATGTATCTTCATCATTTGCTAACGGTCTAAATTTACATTGTGAATTACTTGACATGCCTATTCGTGTTTCTACTCCGGTGGGTGAGTCTGTGATAGTCGAAAAAGTGTATAGGTCTTGTTTGGTGAATTTTGTGGGGAGCAACACTTATGTAGATTTGGTTATTTTAGAAATGGGTGACTTTGATGTAATTCTGGGTATGACTTGGCTTTCTCCAAGCTTTGCGATTTTGGATTGTAATGCTAAAACGGTAACGTTAGCCAAGCCTGGGGCAGATCAGTTAGTATGGGAGGGTGACTACACTCCCAATCCGGTGCGTATCATCTCCTTTATTCGTGCTCAGAAGATGGTTAGTAAGGGTTGTCTAGCTTTCTTGGCACATCTTAAGGATGACACTACTCAAGTACCATCGATTGAGTCAGTTTCGGTAGTCTGTGAGTTTTTGGATGTGTTCCCTGCAGATCTTCCCGGTATGCCACCAGATAGGGATATAGACTTCTGCATTGATTTGGAACCCGGTACTCGCCCCATTTCTATACCCCCGTATAGAATGGCTCCCGCGGAGTTAAGAGAATTAAAGGCTCAACTTCAAGAGTTGTTGAGCAAAGGCTTCATTAGACCAAGTGCATCTCCTTGGGGTGCTCCGGTTTTATTTGTGAAGAAGAAAGATGGGAGTTTCCGAATGTGCATAGATACCGACAGTTGAACAAGGTAACTATTAAGAACAAGTACCCCATTCCTCGCATTGATGACTTGTTCGATCAGTTACAAGGTGCTTGTGTCTTTTCTAAAATTGACTTGAGGTCCGGTTACCACCAACTGAAAATACGAGCAACGGATGTGCCAAAGACTGCTTTTCGAACTAGGTATGGGCATTATGAGTTTGTGGTAATGTCGTTTGGTCTTACTAATGCCCCTGCTGCCTTCATGAGCTTGATGAACGGGATTTTCAAGCCATATTTGGATCTCTTTGTGATTGTGTTTATTGATGATATACTGATATACTCCAAAAGTAAGAAAGAACATGAGGAGCATTTGAAATTGGTGTTAGAGTTGTTGAGAAAGAAAAAGCTTTATGCGAAATTCTCCAAGTGTGAGTTTTGGCTAGATTCAGTGTCCTTCTTGGGGCACGTGGTTTCTAAGGATGGAGTGATGGTAGATCCATCTAAGATTGAGACGGTAAAGAATTGGGTAAGACCTACAAACGTGTCAGAAATAAGGAGTTTTGTGGGTTTAGCTAGCTACTACCGCCGATTCGTCAAGGGATTCTCTTCCATTGCTTCCCAATTGACGAACTTGACTAAGCAGAATGTTCCATTTGTATGGTCGGATGAGTGTGAGGAGAGCTTTCAGAAACTCAAGACTTTGTTGACTACCGCGCCTATCCTTACCTTGCCGGTAGAGGGTAAGGACTTTGTTGTCTATTGTGATGCATCCTATTCTGGGTTGGGTGCGGTGCTAATGCAAGAGAAGAATGTGATTGCTTATGCTTCGAGGCAATTAAAAATGCATGAGCGTAACTATCCGACCCATGATTTGGAGTTGGCCGCGGTAGTATTTGCACTAAAGCAATGGAGACACTATTTGTATGGGGTTAAGTGTGAAGTCTATACGGACCATCGTAGCCTACAGTATGTCTTCACTCAGAAGGACTTGAACTTGAGACAGAGGAGATGGATGGAACTACTAAAGGACTACGACATCACTATCTTGTATCATCCGGGAAGGCGAATGTTGTGGCAGATGCCTTGAGTAGAAAGGCCGGAAGCATGGGAAGTCTAGCTCATTTGCAAGCTTCTAGACGCCCATTGGCTAGAGAAGTGCAGATTTTGGCTAATGACCTTATGAGGTTAGAAATAAATGAGAAGGGAGGATTGTTAGCTTGTGTAGAGGCAAAATCCTCTTTCCTTGATCAAATTAAGGGGAAACAGTTTGACGATGAGAAACTAAGGCGAATTCGAGATAAAGTGTTGCAAGGAGAGGCTAAGGAAGCAATAATCGATGGGGAAGGTGTTTTGAGGATTAAGGGAAGAGTATGTGTACCCCGCATCGATGATTTGATCACCACTATTCTGACAGAGGCCCATAGTTCCGGATATTCTATACATCCTGGTGCAACCAAGATGTATCGCGACCTAAAGCAACACTTCTGGTGGAGTAGAATGAAGCGAGATATTGTTGAGTTTGTTGCCAAGTGTCCAAATTGTCAACAAGTAAAGTATGAACACCAGAGGCCCGGAGGAACACTTCAGAGGATGCCCATTCCTGAATGGAAGTGGGAGAGAATCGCGATGGACTTCGTGGTTGGTCTTCCAAAGACATTGGGTAAGTATGACTCCATTTGGGTGATTGTTGATAGGTTAACTAAGTCCGCTCACTTCATTCCTGTCAAGTGACCTACAATGCAGAGAAGTTAGCCAAGATCTACATCTCAGAGATCGTTCGGTTGCATGGAGTTCCACTCTCCATTATATCAGATAGAGGTACGCAGTTTACTTCTAAGTTTTGGAGACGTTGCATGCTGAATTAGGTACTAGGTTAGACCTTAGTACTGCATTTCATCCTCAGACAGATGGTCAGTCTGAGCGAACAATTCAAGTTTGGAGGATATGCTTCGCGCCTGTGTGATAGAGTTTGGTGGCCATTGGGATAGCTTTTTACCTTTGGCAGAGTTTTCATACAATAATAGCTATCACTCCAGTATTGACATGGCTCCATTTGAAGCATTGTATGGGAGGAGGTGTAGATCTCCCATTGGTTGGTTTGATGCCTTTGAAGTTAGACCTTGGGGGACTGATCTGTTGAGAGATTCTATGGAGAAGGTGAAAGCTATTCAAGAAAAGCTTTTGGCGGCTCAAAGTAGACAAAAGGAGTATGCAGACCGAAAGGTTAGAGACTTGGAGTTCATGGAAGGTGAACAAGTCTTGTTGAAGGTTTCGCCCATGAAAGGGGTGATGCGGTTTGGAAAAAGAGGTAAGTTAAGCCCAAGGTATATTGGACCATTTGAAGTGCTTAAGAGAATAGGGGAGGTGGCTTATGAATTAGCCTTGCCCCCAGGGCTGTCCGGAGTGCATCCGGTGTTTCATGTATCCATGTTGAAGAGATACCACGGAGATGGAAACTACATTATCCGTTGGGATTCAGTTTTGTTGGATGAGAACTTGACTTATGAAGAGGAACCGGTTGCTATATTAGAGAGAAGTTCGCAAACTGAGGTCGAGGGAGATTGCATCCATCAAAGTGCAATGGAAGAATCGACCGGTTGAAGAGGCTACTTGGGAGAAGGAGGCAGATATGCAAGAAAAAATACCCACATCTGTTTACAGATTCAGGTACTCCTTTTCGCCATTGTTTTCTTCTTTTGATCGTTCGGGACGAACGATGGGTAAATTGGTATCTATTGTAACGACCTTTTAGTCGTTTTGAGCAGCAGATTGAAATTCTGGAAAAACTGGCTGGGACACACGGAAGTAGTGACGGACCGTCGTAGTCACGACGGCCCGTCATGGATGTTTCGTCCCATGACACTTAAAATTCTGAAATTGGGTACTGAAAATCGACTCTCTGTAAATTGTGACGGACCTGCAGGACGTGCCGTCACACCCACGACGAACCGTCGTGAGTTTCCGTTGCAAAACACTTCAACGTTTGAGAATTTGGTTCGAGAAACGAGTTTCTGACCGCCATGACGGACGTGCAGGACGGACCGTCACAGGCGTGACGGACCGTCACAGTGTCCGTGGCGACGATAGGACTTTGGACAGTGCGACGACCTGCGTGACGGACCGTCGCAGGCACGACGGCCCGTCACAGGTCACGCAGTCCCAGACAGTTTAGGATTTCTTCACACGTTTTAAGGGTCGTTTTTGACTATTTTTTCCTTAATTATAAAGATTGAGGGGTAACATTAATAAGTCTAATTACTTAGGGGTTAAAAGGGGTAACCTTAAGTGAATTAGTGGGGTTTTATTGTCCTTTTTCACACTTAATTACATGATTAATTAGGGTAAAGGAAAGAGGGTTTGAATAAAACAAAAGAGAAAGAACAGAAAGAGAGAGAGCAGATCGATCGAATTGGTTGAGGAGAATAGCAAGCTTGGGAAATTTCTTGTGGATTCCAATTCTTCGGTGGAGGTAGGTTATGGTTTTCATGTTACGATAATCGTAGTGAACTCTTGATAGTGTATGATATGTATTGATGATGTTGTAAACCTGTCTATGTGCTTAAATTGTGTGCTAGCATGATTATGATTATGAGATTGTGATTAATTAACAAGCATGATGAAGCTATTGAATCCCAAATCTTGAAAGAACCCTAATTCGCTTGATAATTATATAATAAGATTGATGATGCCTTAGTATGATAGAAGGCTTGATAAATTATATAATGAGAATGAGGATGCCTTAGTGTAAAAGAAGGCTTGATGAATTAGGGGATCGGGTGCCACGTTCCGGTACCAGGATAGAATGAATATGAGGATCGGAGTGTCACGTTCCGACACCAGGATAGAATATGAGGATCGGGTGCCACGTTCCGGTACCAGGATAGAATGAATATGAGGATCGGAGTGTCACGTTCCGACACCAGGATAGAATATGAGGATCGGGTGCCACGTTCCGGTACCAGGATAGAATGAATATGAGGATCGGAGTGTCACGTTCCGACACCAGGATAGAATATGGATCGGGTGCCACGTTCCGGTACCAGGATAGAATGAATATGAGGATCGGAGTGTCACGTTCCGACACCAGGATAGAATTAGAGGAGCGGAGTGTCACGTACCGACACGAGAGGAAGAAAGATAATGAATCTTGAAAGATAATGAAAATACTCAATCTAATGAACTTAATTCCCAAATGAGTATGGTATTGAGGCTTGAGTCCTCATGTGTGAACTTGACGGAAATTGTTAATGATAAAGTAATTGCTATTGCTACATGTTGAGTATTGTAGTTGATTTACATTATTATTGATATATATTGTTCCCTATTTTGAGTTAGCCGATGATATCTACTCAGTACGTGTGGTTGTACTGACCCCCTACTTTTATGTTTTCCTTTTTGTTATTTGTGTAATGCAGCAAACGTTCCGTCAACTTCGACTCAGCAGTAGATCAAGCCAGTCTTCACTCCATCGGAAATTCAGGGTGAGCTAATGCGTCTAGCTTGGACTGGGTCTTCGTCTTCAAGTCTTGATGCCTTGAACTTCCGGCATGGACTAGCTTTTTAGTTATATTTTGTTCTTAGACATTCCTAGTTTAGTAATTGAGATAGATGTTCTTGTGATGATAACTTCCAGATTTTGGGGATATTAATAATAGTTTTGAATTGTTTTTATTAATGAGTGTAAGTCTTCCGCATTTCTTTTGTTGATATTGTATTAAAATGTTAAGGTTTAGATGGGTTGGTTCGCTCACATAGGAGGGTAAATGTGGGTGCCAGTCGCGTCCCCGATTTGGGTCGTGACAATATGTATACAAAAAATAATGAAATTTGTGTTTTCATATTATTATTATTTATATTTTAGACTAAAGTTAAATAATTTTGTTTAATAGGTATAATGAACTTTTAATGAAGTAAATACACATTCTTTAAAATTTTGCATGTAAATATGTACAAATTTGTAGTAACTATTAATCGTTTCATTTCATAATTAAAAGGATAAAAATATGTTATTATTCCCTAAGAACATTGTCTAAATATTTCAATTTAAAATTTGGAATTTCTACTAGTTATTTTAACCATATAAGACTTGTGGATTGGAGTCCAATAACACTATTTATTCCCCTTTCCACAAATAAAATTTATAGTTTTCATGCATATTAAAGAAAAAAGATATTTCACTTTTTTTGTGTGTGTCTACTTTGACCAAGAAAAACCTCCAATAGTGCTTTGCAATTGCAAAACTTTTTGAAGATTTATTCAAGCTTCCACTAATGTGTATATATATATATAATTTGTAATGGAAATTTTATTTATTGTTTAATAAAAAGGGAAAAATTAAAAGATGCTTGATAATAATAATATTAATAATAATAATATATCATTGTGATTTCATAGATGACGTCTAGAGAAAATAGAATATACATAACTTCACTTTATTGAGTTAAAAAGAGGAGTTTCATGCCTAATAGGTAAAAAATATTGAAAAAAATTTCAAAAGAGTATATGAAATTTTTTAAAAATTAAAACGATAAAATCGTTGGTAATGTAGCGATATAGGTGGATGACGTTAAGGCAAATCGCTGCTGTAGCAGCGATTTGAAATTTTATTTTATTTTTAATTTTTTTGGCAGCAATTGTAAATGATTTTTTTTTAAAAATTGTAAATCGCTGCCTGTGAAGCGATTTTTCTTATTTTTTTTAATTTTGAAGTTAGTCGCTGCCTTAGCAGCGATTTTACTTATTTTTCTATTTATTTTTTTTTGAAGTAAATCGTTGCATTGGGCAGCGATTTCACCTATTTAATTTTTTTAATAATTTTTTTATTGTAAGTAAATTATAATTAGCCAAAAAAATTCATATTGTCAAACTTTCAAATTCACATTTCACATCTAGAAATAAATATTAAAATGCACGTGAATTTTTTTTTGTACAAAATTGACGTGTTAATTTACTTCAAAATTAAAAAAAATAAAATTAAGTGAAGTCGCTGCCAAGGCAACGATTTACTTCAAAATTTTAACCAAAATAAAAAATAAAGTAAAATCGCTGTACTTCAAAAAATAATTTAAAAAGTTTATTAAAGTAAAATCGTTGCATAGGCAGCAATTTATATTTAAAAAAAAAATCATTTACCAATCGCTGCCTTGGCAGCGACGATTTGTTAAAAAAATATAATTTTTTTTACTTTAAACGGCACCACTTAAATAGCTACACCACCAGCAATTTTACCGTTTTAATTTAAAAAACTTTCATTTATCTTTTTGAAATTTTATCAATATTTTTTACCTTTTAGCTCGGGACTCTTAAAAAGAGTTTATTTCAAATACATCCTTGACTCAAAAAAATCTTATACGAAATTTATAATGTAATAACAAGAGATAGAGAAATTATAATTTATGGACGGTAATGTACAAATTATTTTTTATTGCTTATTTGATTTGTTGCAATCAAATTATCATGCATTATATATTTTAAATTAGGTTGTTAACAACATTAAATAATGGCTACTATATGAATGGTTATTTTTTTCCATTTAATTGTTTCAATTCGTGTATTATTAATTCCACATTTTAATTACAATACACTACATATAACACATTATTTGCTATATAATTTATGGGGTATTTAGTTATAAAAAGTGAAAAATTAGAACAAAAGAAATTGAAAATAATATTAAATTCTTAGTGATAAATGAAATCAAATCATAATAATGTTATATTTTTTTTTATAGATGAGATTTATTTTTCAAAGTACTCCCAACCAAATGTTACCTTATTTTCTAAAGAAAACAAATATAATGTCTTTTCTTGAGTTGCACTACTACTATTTCACCCACTTTTTTTCGCTTTAATATTTATATTAATCTTCGATTAAATTTAAATTTATACACTTATACAATTTATTTTTCAAAAAATTATTCTTAATAAAAATCTCTAATAAAAAATCACGTCATCTCAAATCTCAACCATCCAATCACGTATTAAATTCATCCACTTTTCTTGAGTTGCACTACTACTATTTAATTCTTTTTCCATAAAATTTTGTGGACATAATAAATAAATGAGAATAAAAATAAAAATAAATAAATCAGATAGCGTGGGATTAACGCAGACCAAATGCAAAAAAATATTCTATATGGACCCATCTCTTTGTGGCATTTTACTTTCCAATCTGTTACTCAAATTGACATTTTTTTTTAAAGAAAAAAAAAAAGAAAAAAATATAACAAAAGTAATCATATAATTAAGTTTTTAAATATAGTAAAAAGGGAATATATTCCTTTTAGCTCAGCTTGCTTTTTCAAGCGAAGCCATATTGTAAAATAATATATAATACTCTATACAAATAAAATAAATAAATAACAAAAAAATAATAATAATACAATAACTCAAACAACTTATAATGATAGTGTTAATAGTAAATTAACCACTATCAAAGTAATGAGAATGAAAATAAGTTATTAATAAAAAGTTGTTTCTTTCTTTTAATGGATTTTACATAATGTGATTTAAATTTTTATCGAAATTTCAGAGTGAATATGAATATTCAGCTAGAAAAGATAATGACATAAATCCCACCTTTAAGTTCTCTTATTACCGTTATCCCCTATTAGTTTTACAAATTTCCAAAATTTCTTATTTTCACACATCAAATTAATGTATCTCGCGTATCAAATTAATGTATTTCGCGCATTAGACTGGTGTTCATGTATAAAATGTACATCAGATTAGTGTATCGTGTATAAAATGTAATGTATCTTACTTAAAACGATTAATATATTCTCGCGCATCAGTATGAGCGCTCATATTATTGTATCCGTTTAAGAAATTTTTGTAATTATAAACTTATAAGGCACAAATGATAATTTTACCTTAAAAGTATGTAATTTTTGTCCTTTGCCTAGTAATACAATAGTAATAAATTAAAGCTAAACAAATTTTAAAAAATATTCAAGACATAATATATACGTATCAAAAATAAAATAATTGAATTATTTCGTATAACTATTTATATACGCATCAAAAACAAAATGACCGCATTATTTCGTATAACTATTTATATACGTAATGTAATTTTTAACGAAAGATATTCGTCTGATTATGCGCTATGCCACGAGAATATCGTGGTCGGTCAGCAGCTTAAAGCTTAAGGCTTAAGCCGACGGCTTAATTGAAAAATACGCGGCGCCAAGTCAAGTCACTCACACAATAATTAGTGTGTATGATAACCACACAATAAAAATTCCCTTCCATTGCGAAGCCACCTTTATTAAGGAGAAGAGCTTCTCTAGTCTTTAAGATTCACATAAAAACATCTCTTTCTTATTGAGCCTTGAAGCCCTTCTTGAAATCTCTTTGAATTTTCAAATACAATCAAAATGGTGAGTTAATTTTCAACCCCTTTTACTTTTCTTGCATTTTAAATTCACTTTTGATTACTTCTTGTTTTGTTAATTCTTGATGTGTGTGTGTTTTAGTATGGAGATTTTGTGAATGGGTTTAGTTTTTGATTGATCTGATTGGATAATCTGTATGGGTATTGGCTAAAAAACTGATCTTTATGGGAATTTCACTGTTGGTTGTCTTCTTGTTTTGCTTTGTTTTTCCTGTTGTGTGTGTGTTAGTAGAGAGATTTTGTGAGTGGGTTTAGTGTTTGATTGATCTGATTAGATAATCTATATGGGTATTGGCTAAAAAACTGATCTTTATGGGAATTTCACTGTTGGTTGTCTTCTTGTTTTGCTTTGTTTTTCCTGTTGTGTGTGTTAGTAGAGAGATTTTGTGAGTGGGTTTAGTGTTTGATTGATCTGATTAGATGATCTATATGCGTGTTGGCTAAAAAAGTGATCTTTATGGAACTTACACTGTTGATTTCTTCTTGTTTTGCTTTGTTTTTCGTAGTGTCTGTGTTAGTAAAAACATTTTGTGAATGGGTTTAGTTGTTTATTTGTGATTGTGATAGATATGATGAGATTATCTATATGGTAATGGCTAAAAACTGATCTCTATGGAAATTTCAGTGTTGAATTCTTCTGGTTTTACTTTTGTTTTTCTTGATGTGTGTGTGTGTTTGTTTGTTTTGTAAATGAATTTAGCTTTTGATCTATGATTGATCTGATTAGATAATTTACATGTTAGTTGGCTAAAAAAGTGATCTTTATTGAAATTTTCACTGTTGATGTCTTGTTTTACTTTTGTTTTTCTTGGTGTATGTCTGTTTGTTTTAGTAGAATGATTTGGTAAATGGGTTAAGTTTTTGATCTGATTAGATAATTTATACGGTGTTGGCTAAATAAGTGATCTTTATGGAAATTTCATTGTTGATCTTCCTGGTTTGCTTTTTTTTTTTTTGGTGTGTTAGTAGATGATTTTGTAAATTGTTTAGTTTTGATCTATGATTGATGTGATGAGTTAAATTACGGGTATTGGCTAAAGAAGCTGATCTTTATGGAATCTTTGGGGTTACTTCAACTTGAAATCTTGTGAACTTATGGGTTGATCTGAGTATTTGATTAGTACATGCAGTTGTTATAATTGAAAATTTTGGTTTAATTTTATCTGGGTTCTGCTCAGATTTAATATTTAAAATTAGTTGGTATTCCATCGATTTAATGTGTTTGACAATTTTTTCTTGATCTGCTGAGTAAGAAAGTTGAGAAAAAAAAATGATTTAGGATTTTTTTTTTTTGCATTTGGATTTTGTTTTTCTATTACTTGGCTGCCGTGTATATTAGAGGAATATATGAATAAGAATGGACCCAAATTAAATCAAATGGACCAATCTTAGATCCTTCCTTTTTTCAAGTTTCTAGCTGATGATAATTGACAATTGTTTTTGGAAGAGTAATCTGCTGCCACCACTGTTTTGACATTGATACATAGTTCTATACTAATGAGATGTGTCACTGATAACGAAATCTTGTATTGTTCACCAGATGTCCAGTTTTGAGTGTGTGGGAGTTTTTGGTGTTGAGTTAGACCCGAGGTCCATCTCTTTAGAGTAAAACTGTTAAAACTCGTGATGCAGTCTTCCTATGTAACCATCAGTTTGCGTCCTATTTGATACTTCAGTAGGTAGGTGACAGAGAAAACAAATGTTGTATGAGCTGTTTACCTGCTTGTGCTCATCCGCTGCCAAGGTTAACTTGAAACTTGACTCTCCAACCGTCCCCCTTCCAGTCACTACTCTGAATGCAGGAGTTACTCTTGTTTGCGTTCAGAGTTCGTTTAGGACAGCTTAGTAAGCTATGTTACGACAAGGATAAACTCTGGTGCTGCAGACCAATGTGACGGCATTGATTTCTGTGAATGAAACCTAGTTAGTGTTGTTGCTCGTGTCTCTTAAATTATTGTGATGGTCTCTTTTGATGTAATTCGATGAGAAGTAATGAACCGTTTTGCTTCGAAATCTTGTGATTGATTAAACATTGAACAAGTTCTAACACAGACAGAGGATTTTGGTTATTGTATAGGCTAATGCAGCGTCCGGGATGGCTGTGCATGATGACTGCAAGTTAAGGTTCTTGGAGCTGAAAGCAAAAAGAACGCACCGCTTTATTGTTTTCAAGATAGAGGAGAAACAAAAGCAGGTTGTGGTTGAAAAGGTTGGTGAGCCAGCCCAAGGTTACGAGGATTTCACTGCGTGTCTTCCTGATAATGAATGTCGATATGCTGTCTACGATTTTGATTTCGTCACTGCAGAGAATTGCCAGAAAAGCAGGATCTTTTTCATTGCATGGTACTATTCTCAATGTTCATTAAGCATTTTAAACAATATTGTTATGTATTCCTTTGGTCTCAACGTGTTTTTTCCGATTTCTTCGCTTCAAGGTCCCCTGACACATCAAGGGTGAGAAGCAAGATGATCTATGCCAGTACAAAGGAAAGATTCAAGAGAGAGCTTGATGGAATTCAGGTTGAGTTGCAAGCAACCGACCCAACCGAAATGGGACTTGATGTTATTAAGAGCCGCGCCAACTAGATATCGACTGATAGGTATCAGATGGACCTTATAAGAAGTGAAAACTCCTAATGCAATCATCTTTTTTTACTTTTAAGGAAATATTTACAGTGTGACAGATACTTGGTATATTGATTGCCAAGTGCTCTACAGTATATGTACTTTTTAATGAACAAGTTCTATGGTGTTTGATATATGATGTAATTTGTTACCTTTTTTTGTTCCAAGTTTTCAACTAATATGTATCCATTTCTGAGGGATAAGGTACATTTTAGATTGTTTTCCTAAATCTTCTTTTGACACTTTACTTTGTGATTCTTGTTTTGGAATTACAAACAAAGCTAATTGCTGTTCTAATTAGCAAGTTTGTATATTTTGATGAACTGTAGTTTGAAAGTAGTTGTCAAGAGAAGCTCATGAACATTTACAGTGTTTTTTCCTTCAAAGATTTGATCTTTTTTTCTCAACATAATGATACAAAGGGAGTGAAGAATCTTGGTCACATTTTTCTTCTCGAGTTTTTATCAAAAACAACCTCTTTACCCCACAAAGATAGGAATAAGTACACGAGTATGTTGTTATTCACACCATGCCGCGACTACTAATGAAAAACTTATGGGCTTACACGAGTATGTTGTTGTTCACACCATGTCGCTACTACTAATGAAAAGCTTGTGTGTATCCATTCGACTGGATGATTGTCATTTATAGCATTACAAAAAATTAAAACGATAGTATGTATTAAGTATTCTATCTAAACGGGATTATACATCACTACCATATATACTAATCATACATATACTTTAAAATATTTACATATTTTACCCACTAATCATAATTAATCATAATTTATACCGTATATTAACGAAGATACTAATAGATTGATTAATAATCTTTACATCTAAACATTCCAACTAAAGTTCCAAAACCAATCAAATATTTTCTCTCTAGTCGGCCTCTCCTCGATCTCCTCTGCCAACAATATCTCTCCCCCACCCCCATCCTATCCCGCTTATACAACTCATTTAAACAACCCGCTTTCTTTCTTTCACGAATGAGAGAGAAAGTAAGAGAAAAAAACACGTTCTTTCTTTGCAAGATTCAATTATAAAAAACACATAATATTCTATTGATACATAGGATTAAACGTAAAGTAACACTCAGATCAATTTTAAACTAATCTTATCAACTAAGCATATATATAATCCTTGTTAAGAAAAAGAGTTACTTTTATCCACTTAGCATCTTTGGTTGTTAAAGCCTCTGCTCTTCTTCACTGAGCTTTTCTTGAATTAGTGTCACCGCATGCTACCTGTTTGTTGAATTGCTTCAATGGCTTTCTCTTTCTCTTCTTTCCTCAAATGTCATCCATGGACTCAATCTCAAAATTCACCAAACCCCTTTTCATTTCCTCCTCCATTTCGTCCTCCTAAACCCATATCTCTCCCATTTTCATCTCGCCATGAACATGTTTCTTCAACTGTTTTACCTTCTAAAGCAAAAGAACTCTTGCAAGATTTCACACCAAAGCAATTTCTCGACACCCTTCGTCAAGAAAATGATGAAACTTCAGCTTTTCATCTCTTAAAATGGGCTTCTAAGCAACCCCATTTCACACCCACTTTGTCTATATACGAGGAGATTCTAAGGAAGCTTGGAAATGTGGGATCTTTTGATTTAATGAAGGGGGTATTGGATGATATGAAGAGATTGAAGGTTGAATTAGTTGAAGGTACTTTCTTTATCTTTATTGAAAGTTATGCTAAATTTGAGTTGTATAATGAATCTATTAAGGTTCTTGATATGATGTGGAATGAGTTTGGTGTAAAGCCTGGTACTTTTAGTTATAATTTGTTGTTGAATGTTCTTGTTGATGGGAATAAGTTGAAATTTGTTGAAAATGTGCATAGTAGAATGTTGGATGAAGGTGTAAAGGCGGATGTATCGACTTTTAATATATTGATAAAAGCTTTGTGTAAGACGCATCAGATTAGGCCTGCTATTTTGATGATGGAGGAAATGCCTATGCATGGTTTGGTACCGGATGAAAGGACTTTTACGACGATAATGCAAGGTTATATTGAGGAAGGGAATTTAGATGGTGCATTGAGAATTAGGGATCAAATGGTGTCAGCTAAATGTCTTGCAAGTAATATTACTGTTAATCTTTTGATTCATGGGTACTGTAAAGAAGGAAGGATTGATGAAGCTCTGAACTTTGTGCAAGATATATGTAGTCGAGGGTTTTCTCCGGACCAATTTACGTTCAACACTTTGATAAACGGTTTGTGCAAAGCAGGACACGCTGTCCAAGCCTTGGATATTTTGGATTTAATGTTGCAGGACGGGTTTGATCCTGATGTATATACTTATAATATTTTGATTTCTGGGCTTTGTGAAGTTGGTGAAGTCCAAGAGGCTATGGAACTTCTCAATCAGATGCTTGTAAGGGACTGTACACCAAATACAGTCACTTATAACACCATCATTAGTGCTTTGTGTAAGGTGAACCAAGTCCAAGAAGCTACCGAGTTTGCTCGTGTTCTTACGAGCAAAGGGTTCTTACCTGATGTTTGCACTTTCAATTCTCTCATACAAGGTCTCTGCTTTACCGGCAATTTCAATGTTGCAATGGAAATGTTTGAAGAAATGAAGGACAAAGGTTGCCAGCCAGACGAGTTCACCTATAATATCCTAATTGATTGTCTCTGTGCCAAAAGGAGAATAGGTGAAGCTTTGAACCTACTCAAAGATATGGAATCGAGTGGCTGTGCAAGAAGTGTGATAACATACAATACTCTGATAGATGGCTTCTGCAAAGACAAGAAAATTGAAGAAGCTGAAGAGATTTTCGACCAGATGGAACTACAAGGGGTTTCTAGAAACCTGGTCACATATAACACTCTGATTGATGGTCTTTGTAAGAGTAAGAGAGTAGAAGATGCTGCTCAGCTTATGGATCAGATGATACTGGAAGGACTAAAGCCTGACAAATTCACGTACAATTCCATTCTTGCTCATTTCTGCAGAGCAGGTGATATAAAAAAGGCTGCAGACATTGTGCAAACCATGACATCAAATGGCTGTGAACCAGACATCGTTACGTATGGGACCTTAATACAGGGACTATGTAAAGCAGGTAGGGTTGAGATTGCAAGTAAGCTCCTCAGGAGTATTCAAATGAAAGGAATGATTTTGACCCCTCAAGCCTATAATCCTGTAATTCAAGCAATCTTCAGACGGAGGAAAACCAATGAAGCCGTAAGACTCTTCAGAGAAATGCAGGAAACAGCTAGTCCTCCTGATGCTTTATCTTATAAGATTGTTTTTCGTGGTCTTTCTTCTGGTGGGGGACCGATTCAAGAAGCTGTTGATTTTTCTGTTGAGATGATGGAGAAAGGACACATACCTGAATTTTCCTCATTCTACAATCTGGCTGAAGGACTGTATTCTTTGTCGAGGGAGGACACACTAGTTAAGCTTGTTGGCATGATCATGAAGAAAGCAAACTTCTCAGACAGTGAGGTTACTATGATTAAAGGTTTCTTGAAAATCCGGAAATTCCAAGATGCACTGGCTACTCTTGGCAGTGTCCTAGATAGCAGATACCCAAAAAGGACATACTGGGGCTAAAGAAATCATCCAAAATAGAGGTTCCACAAAGTAGGAATCAAACTGTATCAGTTGCTTGCTATGATAGTAATCGGTGTCTAATTTTGTCCACTCAGTTTGATAATGGTTTCATTTTTTGGCCCATCTCCGAAATAACCTCTTCAATGAGTTACAACTTAAACACTGTGGACATTTCCCATCTTAATACAGTTCTCTAGAAGGCTTAAGTAATGTATTCATATATTGTCGCTGATTTCTGCTCTTCAATACATGCAACACAGAATTCTAACTGTATCAAAGCCATCTTACTAAGTTAATGTCAGAAGTAGTGGTTTTTCTTGATCAGCAGGATACAGACCGTGTATATGTTATTTGCTTCTCTAAAGTTTCTGAAGCTGTCTCTCAATTAAGTTGTTGTTCATCCACCCTTTGATCTGTGAGACTAATGTATTCAGTTACATTTATCTGTGCACACCATTTTCCTTTTCAGCACTGTAAGCTCACTCCAATAAGCCTCATTTCTCTTTTCTTATAATACATGAAAATTCCAATACAAGAAACGCCAAAATCATTGTTATAAAGAAGAACTTGATATAGGGGTAGGGGTTGCTGTTAGCTGGTAAATTAACTGAAAATTTAACATAGTAAAATCATCCTAGTTAATATAAGTTTCTTGTATGAATCCACTTGACCTGAAAATATCGTGCACAAACTATGAACACATACTGGAGGACATAATCAATCAACCTCCCGGTTCTCAACTTCTCATTCCCTACCTTCAGTTTAACTAAGGACGAGGGTAAAGTTTGGTAGCTTGGGAAAAAATCTGCATGATGGCAAGCATGTTTTCTGTCTTCATGAATTTCAGTTCAATGAAAGTTAGCTTGGATGAACGCATTGAACCCTAACTCAGAAGGTATGTCTTGTTCTTCTAATTTTTGTTGGTTCGTTTGTTTCGATCATATTAACTTCAAGTCCTGTAATCATTGTATTGGTTGCAGATTCATTAAGATGCATTGTACAAGCTTGTTTCCTTAGACAAGTTGGATAAGTCTTTAGCTCCAAGTGGCTAAGTTTACCTAAAGGCCAAAGTCAGTCTTGCATGAGTCCTCGGATCATGCTGACCACATTTTGCTTCACTTCAGTTGTTCAAGCTGGTAAATAGTTTTCCCCTTTCTCAAAATTTACTTCAGTTTTTCATCATCATGAGCTTTCTGAAACCTTTGACGACTTGTACGAGGCATCAATAGGGTGCATTATCTTGGTATAGGAATCATATTGCCCTTGGCTGCTCAGGAAGGTGGTTAAATAACTATAGGGAAATGTCCGCAAGTGACGTTGCTTCATCGATGTATGATAGTAACCTCTGAAGTAGACTTCTTCTCAGAGATATGTTTGGGAATATGAACGTCTTCCGAGTTCAAATCTCGTCCCTGGCTTAGTTTTAAGCTGTGGCCACCAGCTGCTTTCACAATGTTAGTTATATCAGAGAATATATGTTCTGCTCTTCAATATCATCCAAATGCATGAAGATGGGATCAGAGACACACACTAGATGTTTGAACCAGTAATATGTTCCAATTCGAAGTAGTGACATTGTTCATTCACATAACTGCTCCTTGCCTCCTCATCTTTAATTTCAATTGGATTCTAATTTTATTCAAAGCATGTTTGATGTTTCTTCACTGATGATTCGACGGAAATCTGGCATTAGAAACTTAGAGTGAGTTTTTGTTTAGCTAGCTTGGGCATTCATTGTTTTAACTTGTTTAAGAACCTATATATCTTGTTGTGGTTCAGACATGTGTTTAAATGTATCATTTTCAATTTCAGCTGCAACAGTTGGTGTAAGTTCATCTACTTCAGACTTGGTAAGCAGGATTTACCTATGATTTGTTGGTTGGACGCTAGACAAAACGGCCTCGTGCAATTAGTCGAGGTGCTTTCAAGCTGATCGTGGATGTAAAAAGAGAAACTTTGTTGCCTCTTTGAGAATCTAAAAAGCAGTTAAATAGTGCTCCATCAAGCATAAAGTTTATATATTGACTATGTAGTGGCATAGTTGGGTAGATTCTCTTTGTAATGATGCCTAAGTCTTTGAGTAAAGACCAAAAAGTTCTAAAATTTGAGCTTTTGGTGCACTTCTTTGTCAAAGCTTTTCAAACAAAAAATATACTTCAAAAGACTATTTTCATTTACTATATTTATATTTCATACTTAATTTTGATATGTATTTTTGTATCGAGTTCTATCAGAAACCTCTCTAACTTCATAAATGGGTTAAAGTTGCATACGAAATCACCTTCCTGAAACTTCATTTGTGAGATTATACTAGGTATGCTATTGTTATAATTCACGTCTCTAACTTAAAATTTGATGTTGCCCTCTTACAAATCTTGTAAGTTTTCATTGTATCAACCTTGAAATATTTTGTATTTGATACATTAATAATTAGCATTTAAAAAAGGGATAGTTTCAAATATATACCATTAATTAGTTTGAACAAATATAATCATGTTTTTATTTACATAAAAATAGTCCAAAGTTATATTGGAAATATACACTAGCTACACACTAACTATACATTATGATACGTATAAATTGTCATTTCATCAACCTTGCAAATATCTTGTATTTGATACATTAATAAATTGGTAATTAAAAATAGGGATAGTTTCAAATACATATAATAAAGTAATTAGTTTACGACAAATATAATTATGTTTTTGTTTATATAAAAATAGCGAAAAGTCATTGAAAGTATACATTGACTATATATCAACTATACATCATGATAGATTCAAAAGTAGACTTTCGCTTATTGAGCTATACATTGATTATACATAATGATAAAAAGTTGAATATACGTAACTATACATGAAGTATACACTAATCATTTATCAAATTAATTTTTTCTAACAGTTTGTTAGGCTAATTGAAGAAGAAGGGAAGGGATTAAAAATAGTTAAATGGAAGATTGATTATGACA
The DNA here is from genome assembly GCA_027705065.1 of Solanum peruvianum. Taxonomy (NCBI): domain Eukaryota; kingdom Viridiplantae; phylum Streptophyta; class Magnoliopsida; order Solanales; family Solanaceae; genus Solanum; species Solanum peruvianum. Next base: position 3,855,686 of record JAKWJD010001763.1, read on the forward strand.
AAGGAGGTGATTCTTAAAGCAAAAACAAATTTATTTTTTTTATTTGATTCTGACTAACTCAATATCTTCTCTAAACAATATCAAATTTTAAATATGAAATCTTTTTAATATTTTCAATCTTTTGATATATAATTTACTCAAAACGATTTATATTTACGGTGCAGACAATTTTTAAAATTAAGCTTTGAAACTTTAATGATCAGGATTGATCATCAAAGAAGAAGGGACAAACAATTAATGGCTAAAATAGAAAGAAGAAGGAGAGTGACCATTTTTATCCCATAAAAACAATGATTTTTTGACCAAAAAAAATATTTTTTTTGGCAATAATTCAGAATTTCAATTTTTAATGTGCCATTTTAATGATGAGAAATGATAATAATAAAAAATATTTAATTACGTTTTACGTATCTTTAATTTATGATAAAAAATTCAAAAGTAAATTTTATTTTCTATCAATTAAAATCAAACAAATAAATTAAAACATATAAAATTACCCTGATTCATCTGGAAAAATACAAATTGGCATATAATTTGTATAATGCATATATTTTGTATAAAATATATAACAATGTTAAATATGTGTGTATAAATATCTCTACAATTATCATATATTTTTTTTATACGAGCTTATACATTGTGTAGAGTAAATATATAACGTTACATAATATTATATAAATATCGTTGCGAAAGAAAATAGGTATAACACAAAATATAAATCACAATTGTCTAAATACACATATTATTTTACCATAATTTTAAAAACTTTCTATCATTTAAAAAATTACAAAAATTTCCTCTCGCATACCTTCCTATTCTCTCTCTCGAATACATTCGTGAGTTATGTATACTCAGATTTCCTTAATTACAATGTATTATGACTTATGTATCCACGTGTCAGTTTATATATCTGAAATCCTTTAATTTTAGAGAATTTTTATAATTCGGAAAAGAGTAGGGTTATATAATGTAATTAATCTTTTTTATTAGATTGCACATTTTTTAAAAATTAAAATTAAAAATCCACATTTCACAAAAGTTTGGGGGGTAAAAGTAGCGTTTCCATAAAATAAAAGGACCAGTTTCATTGAACCCTTGTAAACACATCATATTTTGCTCTCACTTAGCTATTTCTCACATCATATCAAGTTTTTAGGGTAAACAATAGAGAGAGAGAAGGAGATTGCGGCACCCACAAAGCATCCAAAATCCACTGGTAATTATCACATCAAACCATTTTTTTTTCTTCATTGGCAAATTTTTAGCACAGTTTTCAATCTGGTATGAGTAGATTTGAATGCATATATGTGTGGAATGCCCATTTGGATTTATAGATGTGTTTATGTACTTGAATCTTGCGATTTATGATGTGGGGTTCTTTTTCTTTACATGGAAAGAATGAAAGTTGAGATTTTTTTCGGTTTTTATTGATTGTAACTATTTGGGTATGGGTGAATTAGAGCGGAGTGGGTGTAGAGGATTGATATGTTTGACTTTACTGGTTTGGGGTAGAGCTTAGTTGATTTAATTGATTGATGGGGTTTTGTTAGATTTGTGCCAGGTAATAAAAGATGATAAAGAGACCTTTTCTGGGTTTTGGGTCGAGTGGTGAGAGGGTAATTTGTGTTGTGTGGGTTAGGTGCACTTGCGGGTTTGAAAGAAGACTTGGTTTTTAAGTGGAGAAAGGTGTAATAGGCGGGCACCTAGTTTAGAGATTTCTTGGTTATAAGATTGGTGAATAAAGAAAACATTATTCTGGTATGATATTTGGTTTCTTAGGGATGGGGGTGGAGTGGAGTGGGGAGGAACTGAATCTAGAGTTTTGACCTGTTTGAACTATTGATTGGGTTTTGTTGTATGTTCTTAAAACACTACTACTGAGTATATGGATTTAGCATATATGGTTTTGCCTGTGTTGATGGACATCTCTGCCATTTGTCTCATCCAACTGTTCCTTTGCAGGTGAAAGATCATCGAAATGGCGACTTTTGCCAAACCGGAGAATGCTTTGAAGCGTGCTGAAGGTTAGTGGAGTTACTATCTTCATCTGTTTTAGCAAATATCTTTTACGGAACTTCTCAAAGTTGTACTTTGAGTTGTGCACTAGTATTATGGGTTCTGTGCATTTGCTAATTTTGTCTCAAGTGATGGGTCTGAGATTTTAGGAGGGGGTTATATGTTCACAGGGTGAGGGTAGTCTAGATGATTCTTAGTAATATTGAAGAGTGAAAATTTTGAAACTCCAGTTGTTTTTATAGCAAAATTTTAAATCTTGGCATGCTGATGAGTTTAATGTTTTGATGCAGAGTTGATCACTGTTGGACAAAAGCAAGAAGCCCTTCAAGCACTTCATGATCTTATTACTTCAAGGAGGTATAGAGCATGGCAAAAGACTCTTGAAAGGATAATGTTTAAGTATGTAGAGCTATGTGTTGACATGAGAAGGGGAAGGTTTGCCAAGGATGGCCTAATTCAATATCGTATCGTCTGTCAACAAGTGAACATTAACTCCTTAGAGGAGGTAATAAAGCACTTCATGCATTTAGCTACTGAGCGAGCTGAACTAGCTCGCAATCAGGCACAAGCTCTTGAGGAAGCTCTGGATGTGGAAGACTTGGAGGCTGATAAAAGGCCTGAAGATCTTATGTTGAGTTATGTTAGTGGGGAGAAAGGAAAAGATCGATCTGATCGGGAGCTTGTTACTCCCTGGTTTAAGTTCTTGTGGGAGACATATAGAACTGTTCTGGAGATCTTGCGTAACAACTCAAGATTGGAGGCTCTGTATGCAGTAAGTTTCCATTGCCCTACTTTTAGTTATGTGGTTGAATAATTAGACTGCTTTTATGTTCTGAGGTGAGGAATTTAGTTTCCCGAATTTTCTCTGTTTTCAGAACTTGTTTTAGACTGTAATTGAGTAAGCAGATTGATTATCCATTTTTTCTGTTCTTTCTATTTGCTTGCCTGGAAAGTTATTATGCTTCTGATTAGTAAATCAGAAATCAGTCCTTTTTTACTTCTTATTCACAAACTTAGCAGGAGTCTCTCTCAGTTTGCAGGGTATCTGTCTATGTACTTTGTTTAGTAGAGATATCAGTTTTGTCAGAACAAGTTTATTATTTATTGATATGAAAGTTTATATATCATCCTGTTGTAAAAGTTTTTTGTGCCCTAGAACCAAATTTGTCCTGCATGCTATTTAAGCTTTCTGCATGGGGGATTGGAAATTTTTTACTCTCTCCATCTTTAATTGTCACATCTTTTTTCCGCTGAAAGATAGGTTAATTAATTTTCAAACCTAATTTGCTCAGATGACAGCACACCGAGCCTTTCAGTTCTGTAAGCAATACAAGCGTACAACAGAATTTCGCCGTCTTTGTGAAATCATCAGGAATCATTTGGCAAATCTCAACAAGTATAGAGATCAGAGGGACCGTCCTGATCTGTCTCTTCCAGAAAGTCTGCAATTGTATCTAGACACTAGATTTGAACAGCTGAAAGTTGCTACTGAACTGAGTCTATGGCAGGTTATTACTTTTTCTGATAGATTGTAAGCATATCTTTTTGTCCCAAGAGAGTGAATTTCATATGTTCTAATTTTTCTTTGATGCAGGAAGCTTTTCGTTCCATTGAGGACATATATGGTTTGATGTGCATGGTTAAAAAAACTCCCAAGGCTTCATTAATGGGTGTTTACTATGGAAAGCTTACTGAGATATTTTGGATGTCATCAAATCATCTTTATCATGCTTATGCCTGGCTCAAGCTTTTCTCTCTTCAGAAGGGTTTTAATAAAAATTTAAGCCAGAAGGATTTGCAGTTAATAGCATCTTCTGTTGTCCTAGCTGCACTTTCAGTGCCTCCTTATGATCAGTCTTATGGTGCATCTCATCTTGAGCTTGAAAATGAGAAGGAGAGGAGTTTGAGGGTGGCCAATCTAATTGGTTTTGAAGTTGAACCCAAAGCCGAAAACAGAGTGGCGGTAATTTCATTCCTGATTATGTTATTTAGTTCCTTTTTTTTATGAAGATGTTATTTAGTTCTTTATTTAGACTTCGTCTAATCAGCTTCAGTTCTCTTGCTGTTTCTCCTTTTCAGCTTTCTCGATCATCACTTCTCTCAGAGTTGGTGAGTAATGTTATATGTTCTTTTTTTGAATTTAGCGTATTGATCGTTCAATTTTTTCAATTAAATTCCTTTTGTCTATTTTAATTTCAATGAACCAATCAAATTTTTGAGGCACAAATAAGTGCATTATACTGTTTTTGTAATTGTTTCAGTCTCTTGATTTTTTAATTGTGTGACGGTTCCTTTTGCTTTTTCTTAATTGTTTCTCCTTCTGTAGGTGTCCAAAGGTGTGATGTCCTGTGTCACTCAAGAAGTGAAAGATCTTTATCATCTGTTAGAAAATGAGTTTCTTCCTTTGGATCTGGCACTGAAGGTGCAGCCCATATTGAATAAAATATCAAAACTTGGCGGTAAGCTGTCTTCAGTTTCTTCGGTTCCTGAAGTACAACTGTCTCAGTATGTTCCTGCCTTAGAAAAGCTTGCTACTCTGAGGTTGCTCCAGCAGGTGTGCACACTTTTATACCTTTTGATAAAGAGCAGATCAGACATGCTCATTATTTAGGCGGAAGTCCATCTTTCAATTAAATGAGAACTCTTTTCTTGTTGCAGGTCTCTCAGGTGTATCAGACAATCCAGATTGATAACATATCTAAGATGATCCCATTCTTCGACTTCACCGCTATTGAGAAAATATCAGTTGATGCGGTTAGGCGTAATTTTCTTGCCATCAAAGTCGATCACATGAAGGGTGCTGTCTTCTTTGGCAAACAGGTATAATTGTGTTGCTTGGAATTAAAATTCATCTACTGTTTTTGTTTCTTTGTCGGTAGGGCACACCTAGATATTCCTTTTCTTGTCTTTGTCAGGGATTTTGTCAGCCCTATCAATCAGCTCTGCAGAAACATTGTTCTTCTCACTGTTTAAGTAATAGCATGGACATAGCTTGCTTATGACATCTGACTGTGTGTCGCCTGTCATCTAAAATTAAATATTTGGAACAGTTAAATTTTGGGCTATCTAAATGTGTGTTGTTGGCATAATAAGTTTTGTAGTTACATCACTAGAATGAATCAGGCTGACTGAGCTTGTGAACTCTGAAGAGCTGTGGTCTGTTTCTGAGATCTAAGAGTTCGACTGGATTGCTATTTCTGGCGGATTCTATGTTATGGGATTATGGGCCATGGGGATGGTTTAAAAGTCCCGACTCTTGTGGATTTGTAAGTTCAGCATTGTACCTCTGTGGTATAATATGTGATGAACTGAGGCAGGAGAATTTTTTCAAATTTTTCTCTTAGACATTTTGAACGGATTAATCTCATGTGTGCTAGTCTAACACATATCATTTGCTTTTGATTTTGTTTCTAGAGTATTGAGGCTGAAGGACTCCGGGATCATCTGTCTCTTTTTGCTGAATCCCTTAGCAAGGCAAGAACAATGATCTATCCCCCAGCAAAGAAGGCAGCCAAGCTCGGGGATGCCTTGTCTAATTTAGCGGAGATAGTGGAGAAGGAGCACAAGAGACTTCTTGCAAGGAAGTCCATTATTGAAAAACGCAAAGAGGAGCAAGAGCGTTTACTCTTAGAAATGGTATTGAACTTCTTGTTGCATTATGAAATGCTTGTTATTGTTGTTCTCTTGTATGAACTTTTATGACTCCTTATTAAGGAACGAGTGGAAGAGTCGAAGAGGCGAGAGCTTCAAAAGATGACGGAAGATGCTGAGCAAAAGCGGATTGCTGCCGAGTATGAGCAAAGGAGGAGCCAGAGAATTTTGAAGGAAATAGAAGACCGAGAACTTGAAGAGGCACAAGCTATGCTGCAAGAAGCTGAAAAACGCAGCAAGAGGAAGAAGAAGCCTATTCTAGAGGGAGTAAGTGCATAATTTGTAATCCTATCCCCAAACCCTCAATTGGGAAATCTTACCTGGCTTTAATTTGATTTCAGGAAAAGATGACTAAACAGGTGATCATGGAATTGGCACTGAATGAGCAACTGAGGGAGAGGCAAGAAAGGGAGAAAAAGTTGCAGAAATATGCCAAAACTATGGATCATTTGGAAAGAGCTAAGAGAGAAGAAGCCGCACCTCTTATTGAAGCTGCATATAAACAGCGTTTAGCTGAAGAGGCAGCTCTTCATGAACGCGAGCAGCAGGTTTGAAGATACATCATGCTTTTTGACCAAACCGCAATAACAATTCACTTTTCTCTTTAAAATGGAAAATTGATACATTATATTCATTTTCTTTCCTAACTTTTTGGTAGAAATATTGCTGACGAATTTGCATTGTAACATACGTTTTCAGCAAGAGGTTGAATTGAGCAGGCAACGCCATGCTGGAGACTTGGAAGAGAAAAAGAGACTGGGACGCATGTTGGAGAACAAGGTCACTTTATATCCTGTCTTTTATGAATTTATGAACTGCTAGATAAAGGCTATGGATAATATAATTGAATTTATGGTTGTGGAATTGGATTAGTGCTTTTGATAACTATGCAACTTTGTTTGGTCTAAATGGAATTGGTGTAGGACTAAGTTGGAAGCTTCTGAACTTAATGCAGGGTACTTCAGGATTTGAACTGTTTGGAAATAGAAACAGTTGGTTTTTCTTTTATTCTTAAGTTTTTGTATGATGTCCTTGTACTTAAAAGAAAAAGAATGGAAGCTCAGAATCCTTTGCAGCAGTTTATCCTATGATGAATGCTAAAATAGCTAGCATTAACACAATCATGTCCGGTCTATCCTTGCATCTTTTTAGGTAGCTAGACCTAACATTAGAAATGCTAATGGACGCTACTTTCCCACTAGTTGAAATTTGTGAAGCCACGGGCTTGCTTGAAGATTGGTCTTGGTCTCTTAACAAAACAGATCCGCTGATATGTTTCTAATTATGCAGAGGATTTTGCAAGAAAGAGTTGTTAGTAGCCGGGAAGCTGAACTCAATAGATTGAAGCAGGAGAGACGAGAAAGGATCAGCCAGATAATTCAATCAAGGAAGCAGGAGAGGGAAGCTAAGAGGAAAATGTTATTCTTTCTGCGAACTGAGGAGGAGCATCAAAAGAGGTTACAGGAAGAGGAGGAAGCCCGCAAACGTGAAGGTACTTCGCCATTTTATGCCCCACCCACATTTTATGCATTTAATTCTTTTAGGCTAGGGAAGGAAGGTAGGCAGTTATCAAGGTGTATCCAACCTAAGAGTTCATGGTTCAGTTGGTGTGACGTGACATCTACAACTATGCATTATAGTAGTCAAGTTGTATTTTGCACTTGAGGTTTCATAGCTACTCGAGATTAATTTGGCATCCTATGGACTTTCTGAAAATATTGCAGAGGCAGAGAGACGGAAGAAAGAGGAAGCTGAGCGACAAGCCAAGCTAGATGAGATTGCTGAAAAGCAGAGGCTGCGACTGATAGAGCTTGAAGAGAAAGAAAGACGGGAAAAAGAAGAGATCTTGCGCAGGCCTGCTGTACCGCCAAGGCCTTCTGAGCCTCAAGCCTTGGGGCGTCCAACTGAACTTGGAGGAGCTGCTCCCGTTCCTGCAGCAGCAGCTGCTGCACCTGCTGCTGGGAAATACGTTCCTAGGCACTTGCGAGGTAACGTTGATGCTGCAGGCCAGGCTCCACCTCCTGATACTGACAGGTGGGGCACTGGAAGCAAGTCAGATGATAGACCATCATGGCGCGATGAACGAAGGCCCACAGCATTTGGTAGTAGTGGCTCGAGGACCAGTTGGTCATCTTCTAGGCGGTGAATGAGGGTTAGTAACTTATGAGTCGTGCAGTGGCTTATACTCAAGTCTTGCATCCTCGGCATTTTGGTTCAAGAAATTCAATTTGTTGCTTTTTACCTTAGTATGTACCAGAGATTGATTAATGTTGGGTATTATGAGCTCAAGAGTAGCAATTCTTGGCTAGGACATTTCCGACTGCATGGAGAGGGGTTGAAATTTTCGTCAGGCGATTTGATCTCGATATACTTTTTGTCGTAGCAAATAACTACTACAGTTGCTGTTGTGTTCCAACTTCCTATTTTCCTAAAGTATAAGACGTTGCCTACTTTACTCCCTGCTGGTTTCATGTTTTCTTCATCCTTTCATATATTTTTTCTTTGGCAATTACATTTTTGTTATAGTATTGAAAATTATACATTTCCAGGTGAAGTGTTTTGTTTCCACTTATGGACCAGATGTTGAAGAACCAAACGGTTCTTTTTATTTTGAAGTGTATTGTTAGATGAGTAGTATAACAACATGCCACAATTGACAAATTACTTGTGCAATATAAAGTTCAATATTTCTTATGTGAATCTGCTCAATTGATAATAACTTGCGTTCTCTTGCCTTGTTTAGTCTTTTTTGAAAAAAAGTCACATTTGTGAATAATTTGTCTTTTGATATTTTTTCTTGAACTTTGTATCGAGTTAAATATATTGAAACGGAAGGAGTAGTACAGAGAAGCTACAATCTTGATACTACAGTAAGCTAAGAAATAATAAACAAAGTGAGATACGTACCTGAAAAAAGGGAAAGAATTTGTATTAAAAAAACATTGTTTAATTTATGGTTTTGCTTTATTAGCTTTGACATGTGCCATTTGATTGCATGACATCTGTTTGTTTCGATCCTAAGCTCAACATTTGATTTAGGTCCCCGAGTGGTGGATATGAAAGAAAATTGTCTAGGCTCTCATTTGTCTATAGATTTTAACGTTGAAAGCTAAAACTCGAAAATTTAAGTATTTGAAGTTGTGTTTGGAGGAGACATACAATTTACTTGAGAAAAAATTAAAGTTTTACGAGTGGAAGTCCCAAAAATCATATTGATAACTAATTTCTTTCTCAGTTTTCCTCAATTGAGTCTATTTTTGGACCATATATTCTGCATATTCAGTTCCATTTGGTTGTACCTTTTTCACTCTCACATTAGTCATTTTTCATTGATTACTTTTAAGTTGTTGATTACAGTGTTTTAAGTCTGTAATTGAAACTTAGCAGCCAAAAAAAAAAGAAGAAAAAGAATATCTGTTTGGTTTACTTGATCATCTTCAAACAGATCTTTGGTTACTTGAAATCATCTGGTAATCTTAACTTCAATTGTTGTATATTAGTATTATGTTGCTCGGACTCTTCAAAAATGTCAAGAATCCAACACAGGTGCGACATGAAAGTGAAGAGTCTACACAACTTAGATTAGTGCATAAACATTAGTAGTGTGTACTGACAAAGGCGGATTCAAGATTTGAACTTAATGAGTTCTGAACTTTTTGAGTGTTTGATCTCAGTCAACACTTATGTATGCATTGGTTCTTCTTCTTGTGTTTTTACTGAATACTAGTCACAGTTTCTTGGCAGTTTTTTTTCATTTTTGTTGTATAGTGTTGTTGATAATCTCTTAAAATGTCTGGATTGTTTAGACAGTCATGAAGATTCAAGTACTTCTTAAAACAGATTTAAGGCTTCTCAGGACTTTACTTGTGTTTTCAGCTTATCGACACATAGAGGACAGCAATGCAAAAAACGCGTTGATGTATGTAGAAACTCTGGTGCGAAATGCAGAATCAGATTTTCAATCTCTTTATGTTAAAGAAGTATAGAGTAGTGTTTCTGCAATCTCTCCTATCAACACATTTGTTGGCACATAGTATAGTGTTTTCTGCAATCATGCACCAGACGACTGTTGTTCTCTTGGAAATGAACTAAATGTTTTGATCACTACATTGTCGAAAGAAGGCACTTGTTATGCAAGCAGTCTATAAGGCGGAGTATGCTATTCACTCATTTTTGGTTGAGGACCCGAAAACATCTGGTGTAGTGTGGTTGAGATGTCTGATGTTGTAGAACCACTTAAAGGTCAATGACATGTCTAGAACAGTAACATTTGAAACAGTGTCTGATGTTCGACTGGTTTTCAGCTGTGAATGGTCACGAACTAATGCTCAAACGTTCCACGATGATGTAGACAATGTCATCGATGGACTTACTACCAGAGGGACGACAGAGCGCGATGTGATTTCAATTGTTGGCATGTCTGGACTTGGCAAGACTACTCTTGCTACAAAAGTGTTCAATGATGAACAAATGTTATGTTTCTGAAGTGACTAAAGAGGTAACTAGTTGTTGTAGATAATCTTTGTGATATCAAAGGCTTGGGATGACTACAAGATTTGGCTTCACAAATTGAATCTGATATGAAGCCTGATAATCGATTTTATAGTCCTTGAATTTTTGGTGATTCGAAATTTCTAATTATTTTTACGTAATATGTGTAAAGACAATATATTATTATTTGATTAAGTCCCAGTACAATTTTATCCAACATGTAGTGCAGTACTTTTTTTTGTTTCAGTTTTTCATACTTTAATTTTATAGAGATTTAAGGCTCAAATATGTCATTGAACTTTCAGAAAAGGTTCATTTATGTCATCAGTTAAAAATTCGGTTCATTTATGTCATTGTCGTTAAAGAAAAGACTCATTCATGCCATTATTTTTTAACGGTGGTTTTGCAAAACGATTTTTGACATGTGGCCAATTTTAATTAAAAAAATAAAAAAAAATAATTCAATTTCATTAAGAATTTTGATTTTTTTAAAAAAATTGATGACGTGGCCGAATTATAATTGACCACGTCATCAATTTATTTAATAAAAAATTAATTCAATTTTTTTTCTTCAGAATTATGATTTTTTTAATAAAAAAATTGATGATATGGCTGAATTATAATTGACCACGTGTCAAAAATTGTTTTGCAAAATCACCGTTAAAAAATAATGGTATATTTGAATTTTTTCCCTTTAATTTTTATAAGTTCAATTTTTATAGTTTTTAAATTGTATCTGTTGTATTTTATATGGTTTGAATCTATTTTTTTTTATTTCTAGTAAACTTTTATATGTAAATTTACATTTCACGTTAGTTGCATTTTCACTACTTTAACATAAACTATAATAAAGAAAAAAAACCTTATAATACTTTTAAAATTTACGATTGTATTTGTGTGATCATAAAACCTTTAAATTTACAATATTAAACATGAGATAATATTTGTGTAATAATAAAAAGAAATTTAAAAAAAGTTAAAGATTTTACACGTAAATTTTCGATTAAACTTAAATTGTTTGACTTTTAATTACTAAAAGTGTCACATAAATTAAAACATGGAGTACAATATTACACACTTAAATTTGGTCTCAACAGATAAAATATTAATTTTGAGAATTTACATCTACACACTTTTAACTGAATTTCAAATAATAACTAAACATTTCAATTTATTCCTGTTATGTGTATAGTATATATATCTTAGGCTGATATAAAAATATTTAAACGATTATTTTATAAGTTGGAGTGTTTCACTGTCGAAATAATTTTTTTTTATGGTGACCACTGACCACTTGGGTTGAATCTGTAATCATGGTTTATGTGCTTATTTTTTATATTCCTAAAAAAGTTTCTTTGCTTTAAATAAAAATCAAATCTTTTTGTCTGTTTCTATGAAATAATAAAAAAGAATCTTGATTTGTCCCAAAATTGAAAAAAATAAGCATTAATCTATGGCGCTGAAGTTTTGTTATTGTCATATTCATCAGTTTTTTTCAGTAGCTTAAGCTTTATCTATGTGTTGTTTTCTTTATAGTTCCTTTTGCCGGCAAATGGTGTCACTCAATTTCTCTTTCTTTTGACAAAAAAAAGTTTTTTTTTTTTGTTGTATATATACCACTTGTGTACATAAATTTATTGGTGGGGTTTGGGTATTTTGTTGTAATTTTTGGTTTGTTAATGGCTATGGATGAGGAAGCACCCCTTGTTGTTGAAATTTCGAAAAAGGAGAACTCAATTGTGAATCATGAAAGGGATGTTTATATTCTGAGCTCTGCTTTTTTGTTGATTTTTTTGGCTTATGGGGCTGCTCAGAATCTTGAAAGCACTATTAATACAGTAAGGTTTTTGTGTATTATCTATTTTTAATGAAGTTAATGGGGTTGTTTAGTGTTGAATTGTGATTTTGGATAGAATTTGTTTGGCTCTTATAAGCTCCCATTTGGCTATAGTTTTTGAAATTTGAGTTTTTGTTGTGATTTTTTGAATTTGAAGTTGTGTTTGGAAGTGTGTTTTGCTTGTGAGTTGAAGCCCCAAAGAGTGATCAGAGTTTAAAGATTAAATTTTCAAAATGTATGGCCAAATGCGAGCTTAGACGTTGAAGTGATACTGAGTTTGAGGTTTTCTTTTTTGTGTTGCAGGAAGGAAATTTAGGGACCATTTCACTGGGGATATTGTATTTGTCATTTATGTTCTGCTCGATATTTGCTTCATTGGTGGTTCGGAAGCTTGGGTCGAAGAATGCTTTGATCCTTGGCACTACTGGCTATTGGTTGTTTGTAGCTGCCAATTTGATGCCTAATTGGTATGGTTTCTCTTATGATTAGTGCATTTTACTTTTCCAAGATTGAATCTTTGACCAATAGGAAGGATTAGGATTAGGCTATTGAGCTGGTAATGATCGAATTTTATGTATTAAGTTGTGATTATAGTTCTTTTGTAATTGGATTCGTGTTTAACAATGTTTGTGTGCTTATTTATCCTTAATGTGAATGGAAATATGAATCTTGTACTCCATTCAAATAAATATAGAGATCTATCAGATTTCATATTTCTCCTTGTGAGGTTGTGGCGTTAGCCACAAAGATGTTTATTGAAGTAATTACAGAGCTACCTCTATCCCCTGTACTACTTCGACCTACCTCTACCTCTCCTAAGACCCATATTGCCTACCTCTCGCACTTCCTCACCGGGCATTTGAACATCTTCTCTTCACATACCCGAACCATCTCAGTCTCACCTCTCCCATCTTGTCTACCATGGGGCCCACTCCCACCTTGTCCAGAATATCTGCATTCCTAATCTTTTTCATCTTCTGAATGTGCAGGGTCTTGACCGTCCAATACTCTGCCCCATACAACATTGCTGGTTTAGCAACCACTTTATGAAACTTAGGTTATGCCAGAAAGACAAACTGCAAGACCATAGAAGCCAGCCAAACGTATGTTATAGTCGTCTTTTGATGTTAATAGAATTAGTAACAGCATTATCAGGGCAAACGTTCCATCAATCTTTATGCACATACTTGTCAAGGAAGGACAATTGCTTATTAACATCGGAATTCTCCTCTCCTAGGTAATGCCAGAAAGACAAACTGCAATACCATAGAAACATAGAGTCGGACTGTGGAAGAAAATGAACAAATGCTTGAGGATGAATATGTTTTGCTCATAGGTTAACTGAATATGATAACTGAAGCCCCTAAAACAGTTAACAGTAGCAAGGTCTGCTTGCTCTATCAGAGATGGCGATGTCCTCTTGTCTATAGTCAGTTATTTTAAATGCTTGTCTTTACAAAGCAGTTCATTAATAACAGACTACAGATGTCTCTACTTGATAGTAGTCCTAATGCATTATAGTGTAGTTAAAGCTTGAATCTTCTCCATCGCTGTGGTTGGACTTATTTAGTGGCTTATTCAAATACATTGTTTTCTGTTGTGGCTACAACAAATGGGCTGTAAAGGAGTTTATTGAGTTGGGTATGATGCTCGATAGATGTTTGTAGCCCTGGAAGACTATGATGACTTTTAGTTGGCTCTGGATAACTCTGCTGTTCCTCCTTACCTTTCACTTGAAGAAGTCATCAGAACCAAGTTGGGAGCTGTTTGGTTGTTGCATAACAACTAAAGTCAATGTTCCTTATCAAAAAAGAAAAGGAACGAAAGTCAATATAATTTAAATGGGTAGTATCTGTATTGCATCTTTGAGATTTCTTGAACAATTCTATCTTGATTTTAGAACTCAGTGTTGTATGACTAAAGTTTTTCCGTTGATAGCTCTAAGAATTTAATTTCCTAGGGGAAATTTTCTCTGACTTCTTTTCCTTCAACTTTAGTTCGATCAGGCATAGAGCCTTCTTTTCTTTCCTTATGTACCAGACGAAAGATATGCTTGGTTCATGTGGTCCAAAGTGACAACATTTAACATGATTTGATGTGCTGTTAGACAACTATTTCTTCTATTCGAGACACAGAAGCAGCGACTAAGTCATGTTCTGAAAATGAATTGTTTCAGGATAATAGACATGGCATCCTACAATTACTCTTGCCTTTCTTCATTTCTCATAAATTTACTTTAGGAGCTTGGTACTTTGGAAAATACTAAATTCTGAGGGCAGTGAAGGTGCTAGGGGAATCATATGCTTACATCTGGGACTTAATGGTACATTAGTCTGGTAGCACTTCCAGTATAGATTTTACTTTCCGTAAATTCTTCTCTTTTCATGTATATTCCTGTACTTTTACCATGAGACGCGTGTTCTCTTGATTTTCTAGGATATGACTTAAGTTATACTTTATTTGAAAAGATATAAATGAGCTATATCCTATATATATCTTATTTTGGACTCGTAATGGGCCTAATGCTAAGGAAATTAGTCAATGACCTTTAAATACCTCATAAATGATCAAAACATTTTCAGAAGTTCTCTCATCTTGATTTTACAATATGAGATTAATTCTTGCCTAATTCCTTTGAGATTTTAAAGAATAATTATTTGAAATTAATTATGTTTAAAATTATGTTTCAGTTAATTGGCACGTACCTATCTTTCCTGCATCAAACATAGATATAAATTTAGTCCATTTACACAATTTTCCTGTTTTCCTTTAATACTACCCATCTTTTATGGATTATGCTTTCTTTCTTAATGCTAACATTTTGTAAGGTGTTGGGTATTTTTTTCTTGATGCATGTTTGTTTAGGATGTTCGTGAATTTCAATTTAAACTATCTTGTAGGTATACCATGGTCCCAGCTTCTTTATACCTTGGTTTTGCTGCCTCCATAATATGGGTTGGGCAGGTATGACTTTCTTTTAGGAGTTGAACTTTGTTTCTGGCTTCAGCAATAACCTTAATCTTGTCATTTGTGGTTAGGGAACATATCTTACTTCCGCAGCACGCAGTCATGCAAATGATCATATCTTAAGTGAAGCCGTTATAATTGGTAAATTCAATGGTGTATTCTGGGGAATGTTTGCAAGTCATCAGGTACCTTTTATGAACTTTGCAAATAAAGCTTCTTAATATATATTTCTACTCACGTGATATTTCCATGCACATAACTTTCGTCATCCTGCAGCTTGTCGGAAATCTTATCACTCTTGCTTTGATGAGAGACGAAGAGGTAAGCATCTACTGAGATTAAATGCACAAATGTTCAAGATCTTTTTTGTCTTTCACTAAGATTTGCTAGTTTTCTGATGCTACAGGGAGGAAGCACTAGTGGAACAACTGTACTTTTCTTGGTTTTTGTTTGTACCGTAGCCCTTGGTGCCGTTTTGATGTGCTTCTTAAGTAAGAGAGCTGGTAAAGAGGAGGCGAGACAGCAAGACTCCTCCGCTAGTTCCGTTTCTTCTGTGGCAACTTTGCTCAAGTCTGTCATTACCCTTTTACAAGACAAAAGAATGCTTTTGATCATCCCTCTTATTGCATATTCAGGTTTACAACAAGCATTTGTATGGTAATGATGCTTCTTATAGTTCATTATAGTAGAGTTTGGAGCTTCTTGTGCTGTATTTTGATTTACAATGTGTTTCAGGGCTGAATTCACAAAGTATATCGTTCAGCCTACGATGGGAGAGAGTGGTGTTGGTGGTGCAATGGCCGTATATGGGGTTTTTGATGCACTTGTAAGTATGCAAAATCAGTAATAGACTAATTCAACCGCTTCATTTTTTTGTTAAGTAAGGATTTTATTTAAAGAATACCAACAAGCTACTAATTTTCTCTGGTAACACCAAAGATATGCTCATTATGCTAAAGAAAATTTCCCTGCATTGTCTTGAAATTTTGCAAGGCAAGAAAAGATGTTCAATAGTTTCTTCCTATGAATTGCAGAAATAGCATTTGCTGCACAAGGAAAAATCTCTCCTTAATTTATTCTGTGTTTGACAAGCATCCCTAGCTGCTAGCCAACCAAAAGAAGCTGCTTTCACAGTGATTTGGTTTTCCAAATCATCTTCCAGGCCAGTGAGGCACTAAACTGTTGTAACAACATTCCTTAGCAGTTATTGACCGAGAATACCTTATCCTTACTGTTAACCCAAACTAACCTGTCTGCTATGTCTTGTTCTATTGAACATGAATTCAATTGTTGTAGTAGTTGGCAAAAACTGTCTATTTCCCAATCATTTAAATTTATTCTAAAAGTAACACTCCATCTACAAGATAACCCTCTTTATTCAAAGCACAGTTGAACAAGACCGGAAACCTGCTTTTGAAGCTCTCATTTCCACACCAAATGTCCATCCAAAATCTAATCCTCCTACCATTTCCCACCTCTAATCTAGTGACCGGTAGAAATTCATCCCATCAATCACTAATCATCTTCCAGATTTCCCTACAGCTTTATAATTGTGAAGGATTTCGTTTCCACCCTAACTTTGCACCATATATAGCATCCAAAACTTGCTGCCAAATCTCATCACTTCCCTTACTATATCTCTAGAGCCATTAAAAAAGTATTTTATCATGCATTTTCAGATTCCTTACCCGCAGTCCACCATCCTTCTTTTCTTTAATAACCGTTTGCCTCTTGATCAGTTGAATCTTTTTTTCAGTTTGTGTTCCCAGTCCATTGGAAGTTTTCCTTATAGAGTCTAATTTCCTTTCAACTGTTCTAGTCATACTGAATTAAGAGATAGTCTACGTAGGAATCCCATCCAAGGTACTGTTAGTAAGAATCAGCCAGCTCCCAAAAGATAGGTATTGCTTTTTCATGGAGTGAGCTTATTCTTGCACCTATTAACAACCACCTGCCAAATGCTACTGCTTTTTCTTTTTGCCCTTAAAGGCAGCCCCATAACGAGTCATAGGTTGACTCGTTTTATAGTTTGACTGTGTTTCTTTGAGCAAACTGCTGTTACTCTTTATGGTACTGGATGGCATGCTATTGACATGTTTGCCACCGTTGTGGTATGTTCTTCAGTCTTCTACGAGGAAACTAGAGCAGTAAATTTTTCAGATTCTCTTTTGCTGTGTTTCTAGTCTATCATACGCCTTTAATAATAATTTTTTGTTGCATTTTTATTTATACTAAGGTAGTCGTAGTAATAAATGTACTGTAGTCTGAGAGAGTAATTGGTAATCTTGAGGGATTGAAGCGTAGTGGTATTGGATTGAGAACTAACTCAAGTAACAGATCATCCATTAAATAGTCATTGCAAACATTCTACTCTAGCTGTATTTTAGGTGCATTTAAGTCATTGAGATACAAAGATTTTGTGTCTGGGAAATATATAACTACTGTATAGTGCTTTGGTGGCAAATTATGTTGTAATCAAAGTGCAATGAGTATCTATTATGTTTGATAGAATTTTAACTAGAATTCTGTTCTTGATTTACTTTGTATTGAGAGTAAAAACTGATGTGAATGACATAGAGCTTTTACTTAGTGCAACTATTTACTTGTTACAATTATTCCCTATATAGTATTAGTTTTTTCAGCGTGACTGAAGGAACTGTGTTAATCAATTATTCACGTGAAGGCAGTGAATATAAAAAGAAGACTCAAAGAGCGTTTGCTCTTGTTCGTAAACATTGAAAAATCTTCAAATATTATTATAACAGTTCAATGACAACTTATCTGGAGAATTAGTAACTTTAAAATGACTATGATCGCACAACATATCCATTTCTGTTCCTTCCCTTGTGAAAACATCCTACATAACTGTAAACATGTTCTCTCATAAACTCATGAAGAAATCACATTAGTTTAATCTGTATATACAGAAAGTAATAACATGACTAATATAAAGGCACATACATGTTTTCTATTAAACCAACCTTTGCTAATCGAGAGAAAGTGTAGGTACTCTAGCTATATTTTGTAATGCTTTCAAATAGGTTTATGCAAATCTTAGACATTACTTATTACAGTAAGCTTTCTCAAATTTACTTCAAAATATGTAACTCTGCATTCACATTCTCTATAGAACTGTGGGTATGTTAGATTTCATAGTAGTACCCAGGCATAATTTGAACTTATCTGATATAACACTGTGATAATTATTCTATTGTATCATTGGCTGGTCATTGTCTCAGTGCTCTCTAGTGGCTGGGCATTTCACCTTTGGTCTCTCATCTATTTCGATGATTGTCTCGGGTGGAGCTTTAGTTCAGGGTGCTGTATTGGTATGGATTCTACTGGCTCACAGGTTTGCTTCGTGTAATGTTCCTTTGTTACTTTTTGGAAGAAGTTGACACTGGTACTTGAAATCTTATCGTTTTTTTCTCTATTGTAGTGCGACTGTTGGAGCTCTTGGCATACTATATCCACTTCTCGTTGCAGCCTTGTGGGGCATAGGTGATGGAGTCTTGAATACCCAGCTAAGTGCATTGCTCGGGATACTCTTCAAGGACGATCTGGTACTAATTTTCCAACTTTTCCCTACATTTTTGTCTTTCGTTGGATGATGATCGTTTTCTTTACACTAAACATCTAATCATTTGGAGCTTAAACAGGAAGGAGCATTTGCCCAACTTAAGCTTTGGCAGAGCTTTGCAATTGCCATAGTCTTTTTCCTCGCCCCCTACATCTCGTTGCAGACAATGCTGGTGATTATGTTCGTTGCCCTTTGCTTCTCCGCTCTTGGTTTTCTTTTCTTAACTCTTAAAGTAGAAAGATCATTCTCGTATCGACCTGCCTAAGGCGATGCCAACAGGATATTTAGCGTTGTATCGGCTATGCTATCGTCTAGTTCTGCTGTGTTTATAATACATCTTTGTATTTAGATTTGAACTTGCCCCATGCAGTGTTTTCTGTTCATTGAGTTCTTAAGAAACCCATTTCACATTGTCTTTTCTCTGCTATGTTCTTCCCTTAGTTTCAGTTGAATTATACTCCCTTTGTTGCGATTTGTTTATCTGAGTTTTGACTTAGCACGGAGTTTAGATAAAAACTTGATTATCTAAATGAAGAATAATATAGGAGCGGTATCTATCATCTATCGAGTTTTGTATTATGTTTTGCAACTTTCTCAATTATAGAGGGGGGAAGGCATAATATATAAGCATGACCTATAACTTGACGTCAGCTAGCAACAATCGATTTTTTCACTTTGGGTGTCCACAAGCAGATATTTAAACTCGTAAAAAGTTGAACAAATAGATACATTAATTCTACATGACAATTTTGTGTCCTGCATGACATCCTACGTGCATTATGCCACGTAGGACATCCGTGCCTATTTGTTCAATTTTATACAAGTTTAAGTGTCTATTTGTACACACTCAAAGTTGGAGGGCATAGTTGTTCACTAAAATCAAGTTAACGGTCATTTTCATAATACCTAAATGTGTTTTATGGATATTTAAAGTTGATCAAGTAGACACATATTTTATGTAACTCTATGTGTATTATGTATTATTTGTTCACTTTTATATAAATTTAAGTATCTATTTGCGTATATTCAAGTTACGATCAAGTTAATTATGCCAAAAAAGAAAAAAGAGTCACCATCAATTTCCATTCAACCTCTAATCACATTGAGTTAATGGAAGTGCCATTGTTATCATAGTCATTATGATTATCATTATCATCATAATTATTATTGTCACTGTCATTATTTCATTATCTTTATTTTTCGTTTTATTCTCATTTTTTCTGTGCTATATAATGAAGGAAAAAAAAAACACATAAATTGATGGTCAAAGTGCAATATATTACTGTCATGTTGAGCACTTAATATTTTTTAAAATCATATTTATATTAAAATTATGAAATAATTATCATATTTTTTCTCACCAAACCCATACCAAATAAATTAAAATAATATAATGCCATGTCCACGCTGTCCAGCAAAATAGTAGTTTTTTTTTATAGTTGCAACCCTCTCCTTTTTTATCTCACCAAACTATCAATTTTTTTTTAAAAATATATATATATATATATATATATATATCTATATATATATATATATATATATATATATATATATATATATATATATATATATATGGAGGAATTAGTCAACCAATAATCCATCCATTATTACCACAAAATTCATTTAGAAGGTGAAAAATAAAATTTTCCCTAATAGATATCAGATAACTTTATTTACAAAAACTTGAGATTTACTGAAAAAAATGTATCTTTTTTTATCTCTATTCGTATTTGAACCTTATATATACCTTATACCTCTCAACTCAACGACTTTTAGTATTGAATCTTCCAAATCATTATCGCAGAATATCCATACTCGTTTTTTAATCCTTTGAGAAAATAAATTCATTAAGATATAATCAATAACGATCGATCATTCGTGTTAGAGATAATTATGTGTATTATATTCTAAAAAAATAACCTAATAACACACACAAAAATTTACACGATCAATATATTACTCGTAAATTACACCTTAATTTGCTCAGCTAGTTCGAAACCCCTTATCATGATGTATCGAATCTCACCCCCCTCTCTCCCCACACACACAAAAAAAAAAACAAGAAGTTAAAACTCTAACAACTAAACTAGTTAGAAAGTTGAAACCATGTTGTGCATTATATCATTTCCAAAGGTAGTTAAGGGTTAGGTCTATCTCTCCCATAACACCACCAACCAACAAAATATCCTTATTATTATTATTATTATTATTATTATTATTATTATTATTATTATTATAAAATTATTATTATTATACCAGTATTTGATTTGACCAATTAATAAACAAGTAACTAAAAACCCCATTATATCCATTCATTCATTCTTTCTTCTCTTACAAAAAAACAACAACAACATGAACTTCACTTTCTTGAACTCAATTGTTGAAAGAGTGTCACTAAGGCTACCATTACTATTCTATGCAGCAACATGGACAACTATTCTTACAATAATCGTAGCGTTTGCATCATTTTCACCAGAATTAGCCTTTGTTACCGCGATAACACCTTCTTCCTCCTTCTCTCAAGCTTGTCATGATGATCATAATCGTAACGAAAAAGGATATGTAAGAATACCATTGGATCTTCCATTAGAGGTTTTTTGTTTTCCTTCTCAAGATTTTAAAAGATCTCAAATGGATTTAATTGTTCCTCCTATCTTTGCTGCTACTATTGTGGCTCTATCTGCTTATGTTGTTAAAGCTTTAGCTTTATGGGAAGTTGATGATCAACATAATAATCAATTTTGACTTTTTTTTTTGTTTTTTTGTGTGTGAGATTTGATTTTGTTACATTTTATTATAAAAATAGTACTCGGTTATTATCTCAGAAAGTTATCTTTTTATTTTAACTTTTTTACCTAAAGAAAGTGATGTTCTAAGATAATTAAGTATTAGTTTATCGATTATATGATAAAGTAACTTTATTTATGTAGTCGATCTCTAGTTCTTTTATTTCTTGTTTTCTTTGGATGACGATATTTATGTGTTTAAGTCATTGGAATTTTCGATGGAAGTTGGGTATTATAGATTTCGATAATTGATGAGTCAAATGCTGATGAAGGTTCTCTAGTTCTTTTAATTTCTTGTTTTCTTTGGATGATGATATTTATGTGTTTAAGTCATTGGAATTTTCGATGAAAGTTGGGTATTATAGGTTTCGATAACTGATGAGTCAAATTCTGATGAACGTTCTCTAGTTCATTTAATTTCTTGTTTTCTTTGGATGACGAAATTTTCGATGAAAGTTGGGTATTATAGGTTTCGATAATTGATGAGTCAAATTCTGATGAAGGTTCTCTAGTTCTTTTAATTTCTTGTTTTCTTTGGATGATGATATTTATGTGTTTAAGTCATTGAAATTTTCGATGGAAGTTGGGTATTATAGGTTTCGATAATTGATGAGTCAAATTCTGATGAAGGTGTTTGTGAAAAATTAGCAATTTCTTTTATATAAGATTTATGTTTTGGAAGAAATTTTAGTTAGGGAATTTGAAAAAAGGCTATGTTAAAAGGTATATTTCTTTATTTATATATTAAAAATTTGATAAATTATTATAAGTATATACAAAAAACAAAATTAACATAGGTAGTACAATTTAATTCAATTGAACACCCTTCTTGAATTTGAAATAGTGTAATTTATCTTGAATTCAAATAATGCAATTTATCTTGAAATTAAATATTGTAGCTTATTGTTGTAAATAAATAAAAACAAACAAATTTGTTCTTCCTTTAGAATAGGTCCAATCCATTCATTTTTTGACTAACACAAGACATTCAATATATTTGTTCTTCGTGAAAAGGTGTTTGCTTTTAATATATTTTATAATATTTATAATAGTAGTAGTATTTATCTATAATATGAAATATAGAATATGTAATAAATTGGGTGTTGAGAAGAAGAAGAATAGAAAACTTTGAAAATTTGTGGTTTAAAAATGTGAGAAAATATCTCTATTTGTACGAACAAATTCTTATTGTGACAATAATTCTTTAGAAAAATCAAAACTCTTTGAGACAGTCTTTTTTTTTTTCATAACGTGTCTTGCTTATTAATACTATAATAATTACTAGAGAGGGGGACATAAGGCCTAACACCTCTTAAAAATCACAATTCCTTCGAAAGAATCACAACTCTTTGAAAAATAAAAATCCCTTCGCAAAAAGTTATAACTCTTCGGAAAAGTCATCTATCCTTTTGAAAAGTTACAATCACTTAGTGTGAATCTTTTAATAAATTTTATACTATAATATAAATAAATATAAAATATGTATTAAATTGGGTGTTTTAAGAAGAAAAAATAGAAAACATAGAAATTCGTAGTTTTAAAATGTTAGAGAACTCCTCTATTTATAGTTAAGAAAAATAGTATGGACATTTGCTTATTGTGCTTTATTAGAAAAGACAGAACTCTTCAGAAAAAGTCATAACCCTTTAGAAAGTCACAACTCATCGAAAAAGTCACAATTCTTTAGAAAAGTCACAGATCTTAACAAAAGTCGCAACCTTTTATAATAATCGCAACCCTCCTGAAAAGTCACAAATCTTTGAAAGTTTACAACTCATTAGAGAAGTCACAACTTTTTGAAAAGTCGCAAAATTTTGAAAAGTCACAACTTTTTGAAAAAATCTCAACCCTTTAAGGTGAAAATGTGTATACTTTTAATATATTTTATGATATAAAAAATTTAAATAAATATAATATAGGAAAAAGTATCTAATATACCCCTCAACTTTGTCATTTTGGAGTTAATGTACCCCTCGTTATGAAAGTCATTCATATATATCCCCACTAATATATAAATGACTCACACATACCCTTTTCCTCTAACAGCAATGAAAAAAGATAATTTTATTTTAATTTATTATTATTATTATTATTTTAAAAATATAATCCATATGAGTATATTTAATCCTCCTCAAACAATATATATATATAGATAATATATATATATATATATATATATATATATATATATAGATATATATATAGATATATATAGATATATTATATATATATATATTATATATACTCTTTTTGTTTCAATGACTAATTTAGATTTATTATTTTGAATATTTAATCCTCTTCAAATATATATATATTACTCTTTTTTTTTTTGTTTCAATGACTAATTTAATTATTTCTTATTTTAGCTAGACTAGATGAGGAACAATACAATTATGGAGTATATATAATTTTACTATGATTTTGACCTTATTATATATATGACAATGATAGATTATATTCTTTCTATGTGATTAATTAATTAACCAATCAAATATTGAATGAGACGTTTACTTGGGTACTATATACACTATGAATCAAACCCCACGTATTTATTTCAATATATCTATGTATATATAACTCGTAAGTTAAACACTAGTAATTTAAATTATGAGAATTGCTCAGTTAGTTTGGGATTTGATTTTGTTACATTTTATTATAAATAATATTACTCAGTTATTATCCCAGAAAGTTATCATATTTTCTTTATTTCAATGTTTTTACTAAAGAAAGTGGACGTTCAGAGATAATAAGTATCAATTTAGCAATCATCTAAGAAATTAACTCTGTTTATAAAGTTGATCACTAATTTTTAATTTCTTGTTTTTCTTGGATTACGATATTTATGTATTTGTTCATTGGAATTTTCGATGGAAGTTGGGTGTTATAGGTTTCACATCGATGACTCAAATTCTGATGAAGGTCTTGAGGAAAATTAGCAATTTTTTGATATCATGCATAATGATTTATGTTTTGAAACGAAGCTAGAAATTCTAATTAGGAAATTAAAAAACACTACGTTAAAAGTTTTCTTCATTTATATATAGAAAATTTGATAAATTATTACATATATATACAAAAAAATAAAATAAAATATAGGTAGTACAATTTTATTCAATTGAACTCTCTTCTTAAATTTGAAATAGTGTAATTATCTTGAATACAAATAATGCAATTTATCTTGAAATTAAATTAGCTTATTGTAAATAAAATAAAAACAAACAGTTTTGTTCTTCCTTTAGAATA
The DNA here is from genome assembly GCA_027705065.1 of Solanum peruvianum. Lineage (NCBI taxonomy): Eukaryota > Viridiplantae > Streptophyta > Magnoliopsida > Solanales > Solanaceae > Solanum > Solanum peruvianum. The sequence continues at coordinate 3,880,257 of JAKWJD010001763.1, forward strand.
GGTCCGATCCATTCATTTGTTTACTCACAATTTTTTTTTGACCTTTTCCCTATGATGTGACATTTAATATGATAAAAAGTAAAGGCTTAAGTCATAGACGGTCCCTTAAAGTTGTCCACATATTTTACTTAAACACTTTAACTAGGACTTATACCTATTGAACACCTGGACTGTTCTGAATTTGAACCATTTAAACACGTTTTGCACATGTGGCAAAAAAGTGAGATTCACGCCTTAATGAGCGCGTGAATCATTTAATCAACAATTTTCAAACTTTTTTTCTCATTATTTTTTTTTTAAATAACAATCTTTTCAAATCCTCCTTTTCAAAATTGCCCACCCTACTGCTCCTATTTCTTCGTAACAATCCACCATTAACATAAGAATTCCAAGGCAATAATAAATCCAAACATCACTTTATTCCTTAATTCCAAGCCTTAATATGTTGTTTTATCATATTTCTCTTGTCAATGTTCTAATTTTTCATATTTAAAATTAATCTTGGACATCTTTTGTCGTTAAAATGGATACCACCATCCATATTTTTTGCTGAAAAAAACGAAAGCTATCATCCACATCTCCTTACCATAAAAAATGGAGACGCATACACAACCCCTTCTTCTTCGACAACAAAGTAGAAACAAAAATTCGAAAATCAAAATTAATAAGAACGTATTTTTCGTAAAAAAAATAACAACACAATTTAAATAGGAACAAAAAGACGGGATAAAGAGAAACAAAAATAAAAAATTCTTAGTTAGTATATGTTAAAATCTCCACTTTTTTTTTAGATGAACAACAACAATGGCGGAAAGGGTTATCTTTAAGGGAAAGAGAAGAAGGGGAGGTTTGGAGTGGGTAGGGTGAGGTGGATTTTTCATTTTTTTTTTCTGGTTGAAACTCTTTTTTTTTTTTTTTAGATTTAGATTTTTTGGTATTTTAATTTCATTTATTTAAGATAATTAAACTAAAATGCCACATATCGTAGTTTAATTTGTTATTTTGCTACATGAACTGCGTGTGTGTTGCACGCACTTCATTTGTTAATTAGGTGTCAGAAAAATGTTTGATAGGTATTTATTTTTTAAGGTTGAAGTGTCTAATAGGAAAATGGACATGTTGAGGTGTTTAAGTGAAATACGTGGATACTTTAAGTGGCCGTAGATGACTTAAGCCAAAAGTAAAATATCTTAAAGTTCAAAAAATTATTTTTATATTTTTCTTGTTACTTTTAGGTTCTTTAACCTTATTTTATTTTTATCGATAAATCTGTTTCTTCAACTCGCGTGTCCTTTCTAATTATTGTATCACTTTGGTTGCATCTCTTTAGGAGGTATATATGAAAGCTAGGCAAATCATACTTGCTATTGTATTTTCTTCTTCGTAACAAGTTTCATCCATAATTTCTGTGGACTACGTTGATTTTTTAAAGTTTACTTTAGATCTTCATTTTAAAAATAATGAAACGAAACTATCATTTCTTATAGCTTTTTCCTCAATTCAACATGTTAAAAGAAGAATTATTTCAATTGTTCAATTCTTAAACAACTGATCACAACCATGGTAATATTTTGGTTCGTCCCTACTTTTTGTGGGTTTTTTCCTTCTGTCATCACTTTATCTGCAACTTACGCTAGTATTTTATTCAATGATCTATAAACTTATATCTTTTATAAATTGTTATTGAATTAATTTTGTGTTTTTGATTATGAAATTTTTTTAAGCATTCTTGACGGAATAAAAAATAAGCATTCTTGGCTCATGACCTATTAAATTAAAGTTCTTTGAGTCTTCTTTTTGACACCACCAAGTTTAACTCATTTCAAGTTTGGAGTAAAAAGTTATGCTAGTTTAAGAGAAACCCTATCAGGCAAGTGTAGCTTCACGGCCAGCTATACAACCTTAAAAGTGTTTCACAGACCGTGAAGTCGTAAACAGTCCGTGAAACCTAGCTCCCTTTTAAGGCACCTTGATAGTTTTAAAAGTTGAGATCATTTTTGTCTTTTCGTATGCAGTTGGTACTTAAACTACATCGTTTTACCCCTATTTTAAGCCTAAACCACGATGTTTTACACCTAATTAAGGGCTTAAAAAGTGTTAGGGGCGGTTCAACGTGATTGGAGGCCTAAAGCGAAATTTTAAATCGGAGCCTAAAATTTAAACAAACTTCATATAAGTATTTATTCAAATTTATTTTCTTACACTATTTAAATAAAAATTATTAATATTTTAATACTGTTTTTTTAGCTATTATTTATAGGTAAGATTTTATAAACCAACATTGAAAAACATCCTTTTAGTTGGACAATTATTATATGAATTGTTAACATAATTATATAAATAATGAGTTGGCAAATACTAAACAAAGATAAGAGTTAGAACCATAGAATTTGATGCAAGAAGTTGATAGTTAGAACAATAGAATTTGATGCAAGAAGTTGATGACTTGGTATACTCCATTTGAATATGCTTGTCGTAGTGCTTAAAACTAAATTTAAAAACGAAATTAAAGAAAATTGTAATTCACTTTATTCAACACTTTTCAGTTTTCACTATTAATTCTTATTTTGAACAAAGTACAAAAGATATTGAAGATGGTAAAAAATTTTTAAATATATATACTTTTTATCATAAATCATCAATTTTTCTATATAAAATTTACACATAATTTATTCTTGATAAAAAATTTGGGCCTCCCACAAGTGTAACAAATTATAATGAATTGTGCCATTTACAAAGCTTCACAATTTATTGTAATTTGCAGAGGTTATCACAAACCTCCACAGTAAATCCGCTACAAATTATAATCAATTGCGGTGTTGACAAAACCTCAAATGGTGCAATTTGTGGAGGTTACCACACACCTCCATGATAAAACAATCACAAAATAAATTATATCGCATGGGTTAAAATAAGCGTTACAAAATGATTTATAGTATATTATTTTAAAAACCCCACAAATAAACTTCTGCCAATTAGCCTTTTATTGGTAGTGTTTCCGCGTGAATGATTATTCCACTAAGTAGTAAGTCAAACCAAGAATTCAATTGAGGGTCAGTTACATTTCTCGAGTGCCAGACACATCCAGGGTGTAGGCTCGAGGTGTGATATCTAGTCAGCCGAATGTGAATATATTTACTAGCACGAAGGATTTCTTTCCAAAAAACTAAAATACATCACTTACTTTTAAATAAAAACAGTCAAGTCTATTAACTTATTATTATTCAAATCAAATTATTTCTTATACAATCTGATTAGTCAACTCAATATTCTATAAATTTGTGTTAAGAGAGACAATTATAAGGAAAACTTCTCTCTGTTAAGTAATTATTTAGGAGTTCTCAATGTTTGTGACAAAGATGAATGATGCAGATGCGAGGGGTAAATGTGCAGCATGTAAGTACCAAAACAAAAGATGTGATGAGAATTGTCCTTTTGCTCCGTTTTTTCCTTCCAACAAAGTTGATGAATTTGATAAAGTCATTCGACTTTTCAGCATCGATTTTCTCAAAGATATGCTGAATTCTGTTACTACTAATGAGGAAAAGGCAAAAATGGTTGAAACCCTAATTTTAGAGGCTAAGATTAGGTCTGAAAATCCTGTGTACGGGAGCATTGTCATTACAGAAAAATTGAGTCTAGAAATTGAAAACACTCAAAAAGAGCTTGATTTAATACAAAAAACAATTGCTTTTTACAAAGAATTGGGTGGAAGATCATCCTTGAACAAGGTATGTTTTTCTTCAATTTTAATTTGATATTCTTTATAATTTTTATTTTTTCGATGCTTTTGTCCTATTGTATTCAAAATAATTTTTCGAAATTATCAATTAAAGTATATTATACATCACTTGCTCTTTACTTACCAATAGAGATGTTTTGTCTTTAGGTTTACTAATTAGTTTTTCTAATCATGATTGAATGATTTGTGTTCTCACTTTTCTTTTTGGAACAATATATATATATTTATTTCATACTAGAAAGCCATTACATTGGTCCTAGGCACATAAGTAAGCATTACAGTGGTCATAGCCAAATTACTAAGCATTGCATTTCTAATACATATATTTCTCATAGCAGCTAAGTTGGTACTAGTACTAAGAGGGATTTCTTTTCTATGATTGTCCACCTCTATCATAGTTAATAATTATTAACACCTACTAGGGTGGGTAAAGCAAAAGAGTACCTTCATCTTATCCTTCCTGAAACCTTCCTTATGCTGCCAATAGATGTGTGAGTTTATTCCCCCCCGAAAACTGTGGCGGATCAGCGAATTCCCCAAATTCTTCAGTGATGACTTGCATTTTGAAGGAGATTGTTATAAACTTGAACATTTTTGTGTTTTATTAACTTTCTTACCTCAGAGGAGTCTGTTTAGATTTCTAGATTTGTAATTTGGCGATCGTTGACAAGGTTAAGGCTGTGGAAAAGGGCCATGAGCTCTATAAAAGTTTGATTGATGGTGATGAACTTTTTCTTAGAAACCTATCGCCCATATGCCCTTTTCATATCTCAAAATCTGTCCTATGCCCCCAATATCTGTAGCTCTATTATAGGAGTCGTAAATGTTAAGCTTCAAGAAACCTTCAGTGGGAGGATGCCATTAGATGTGCATCGTGAGGCTAGCCCTAAGAGGATGGAATAGGGAGTTATAGGAGAGAGTGAACTGAAGAACTTTGTGCTTTAGATTGTGGATGTTTATAGGGTGCTTGGAGTTGTTAAACACATTTTGGTCACGTTTGGTCCAAATGTAGCAGATTGCAAAGGGGAAGAAAATTTCCCATTTGACTAAAGGATTTTGCATTGAAGGATTTTTGTTCTTGATCTTCAGCAGACAATTATCATTATTATTAAAGTCTCTGTCAAAGTGTATGTGATAACTTTCCCAAAAATGCTTGGCTATAGGGCTATGAGAACGCGGTTCAGGGATTCAAGATTTAAACTACAAATAGGGCATAATTTATCATTACTAACGTTAATGATTTGGTGATACAATTTTGAGGAAAACCTATTATGTAAGCATTGTCACAGGAAGTATTTAATTTTATTGAGGGACTTTACATCCCAACTTCATTGGAAGTTGTAAATGTTGGGATCGGAAGATTGAAACATTTTTCGGAGGGAGGTTTAGGTAAAGAGGTCTTGTAGTTTAGGGACCATATAGGGAATTTGATCCAGAATGACTATCTAAAGGAATTTGATAGTTGTTATCAACAATACTCGTCGAGATGGGAAAAGAGAAGTTATTAAGGATTGCATTGTCTGAAAGTCTTTTTTACTCAATGAAGCTGTCTTGGAAGAGGTTGATCACATTGGGGAGAAAAGGTTTAAAAAAGTTCAAGTTATTTGCATTCTTAACTTTGGGAATGAGGTAAATATAAGTCTCATTTCTTTCATGAAGAAGGAACCCACTTGCAAAAGCTTGATGACAAAAGCGTCTAATAGAATCCCCTACTATGTTGTTAAAATTCTGGTAGAAAAACAGGTGGAGGCCATCCAGGACCGGGGACTTGAAGGGTTGGAAAGAGCTAATATCATTATGGTTTTCAAGTTTCTATTTAGATTGGACATATCTAGTTTATGAAAAGAAGTTTATGTAGTAGCGTAGGGTGTTTTAGAGTTTGTATGTCGAGTAGTGTAAACTTGCTGAAAATAATTTAGAGTGTGGGACAAGATCTTCTTATGATCAGTAATAGTAACATCATTAGTGTCCAATAATCTAACTACTTTGTTTTTTCTTTTTCTATTAATAACGGACATATGAAAAAACTAGTATTGGCATCACCCTTATTGATCCAGTTTATTTTAGATCTCATTTTCTAGTAATCATCCTCAATCCTAAGAATGCTATTAAATTATCTTATGAGATCTTGTTCTATATTTAAGAGGAAAGTACTGGTAGGAAAATGCGAGGAGTTTTGGTTACCATTAAGTCTAGCTTGGATGATCCTTTTCTTTTTTTTACGTCACTAAATGTTATATTGCTCCACTCAGTAATATCCTTAGTAAATTGGTGATTATTATCTATGAGGTCCACATTATTATAACATCTAACATCTATGCTCTTAAAGTCTTGATGCGAGGTCCAAAATTGCTCTAATTCTGAAAAGTTTAGGGGCAACACTATTCCTATTATTATCAAAGATTGATTAGGAGAGGATTGTTGTTAGACAAAGTCCTAGGAAGGTGGTTGATGGTTACGTTATGGTAAAGAGAGATCAATGGCTTGTTTGCTAAACCCCGATCTAGTTTTTCAAGGTAAGGTCATATTTTCTACGATGATTCGACCAAGTATATTTGGAACCTCTAAAACACAAGTCTATTCGATCACAATAGTTCATGCATGTTGAGAAAATATGGCTCAGGTATAGTTTATAGGTTGACCTTCCAATTTTTTGTTTTGACTCATAACTTGGTTAAAATCCTCACACATTACCCAGGGAGCGGAGTAATGATTTTTGAGAGCACGGAGATTTTTCCATTGGAGAGACCTGTGGGTCGAGTTAGAAGTAGCGTAAATAATACTGAAAAGACTAGGGGTATTATTGGTGTTTACCTTGACCATGACATGTATTTCCTGATCTGATTGCCTGTAGCGAGTGACTGTCACTGAATTTTCATGCTAAAAGAGATCATCAATTCCTCTAGACCTTCCAATTGCAGGTTGTTCGAGTATACCATCAAACCTAATCATGTCTTTAAGTCTGGCTGATATTCCATCATAATATCCCAAAAATCAAGAATAGAAGGGTTATAAGTGTTAATTAAATCTTTAAGATTTCTTATAGCAACATATTAGAGGCTCCTCTGATATTCCAAATAACAAACTATTAGGCCTAGTCATCATGGGAGTGTTTTGTTTTCGTATCTTGTTCACATCTTCCGGATGAGGAATCTCTTTTAGTGTTGGTGGGCGAATTTCACTGTTGCTCAGTTTATTGGTGGGCGAATGTCCACTGAGCATTTGGTCGGTGTTGGTTGCCAGTTGAAGATGAAATTCTTGTCTTCCGCTTTCGGAAAGAACATAAGGGCTACTTCTCTTAGGCTTGTCACTTTTGTAAATGTACGGTCCTCATCCATTTCTTCCCCTTGTTACCACCCACTCATGCTCTTGGGGAACTTGTTGATGAAAGTTCACTACACGAAATAATTCTTGTTGTTGCTGTTGCAGTATCGTCATTTGTGGTATCCATGGAAAAAAATCTGGTCCCTCCAATATTCTCCAGTGGTGTGTGGTGTAAAGAATGGTTGATCTGGTCTTCTTAGTTGGTTTATCATAGAGTTGGAGTGAGACGACATGTCCCATATCTGTTGCAAGGAGTGGAATTCGAAGCCACCGCAGAGGAAACGGGGCTTTGAATATTGATTAGTCAAACATGATTCATATTACTATCCGTTGCAAGCATCATCTCTTCTGTGACTAGTTGTGCTAGAAAGTTGGGGTTCTTGAAGGACAATCATCACTTCCCTTCTGTCTATGTCCATTGTGAAATAGGCTGCTTGTCCGTGCAAATTTACCTCTATCCATTAGTGGGGAGGTTGAGCCAGTGTTATTTCTTGTGTGACATATGCTACTGGAGGATTTGGTATCTGATTATTGTTCATGCTCGTTTCTGTTGGGTCTTTCTGATTAAGTGATGAAAGTCTATTTTTTTCATGCAATGGAATTTTCAACCTTTTCCTTTGGACTGTATTGAAGGGATTCTATATTAATAGGAGAGGGACTAAGAGTGGTTGGTTGAAAAATACGGGGTAATGATTGAATATCTGTAGATTTTGATTGAATATGAAGTGGATTGGTGGGGCTATTAATATGGCTAGTAGAATTCGGTTTATGGATTTGCATCATATTTTTTTTAAAAACTTGGAAAGAGGCTTTCTCCAAGTGTTTCATTCATATAATTTCATTGGCTTACTTTTTTGTATGACATATGTCACTATTTCTAGTGGGAATAACTTGGGAAGTATTATTTATTGCTTGAGGGTTTGTTACTTGGTTTTCTATGGGGGGAACGTGTCTATCTCTGATAGCCCCAAAAGAGAAATTCATCTTTGGAATTATCAAAGGAGGGGAGGGGTATGTTACAGTGGGTTCAGTTGTCTCTAAAGGGTCGGATCTTGTATTTGCTAAGGAGTTGAAATTTATTGTTACAGTAGAAATCCTCTAGGTTATTTAATTGAGGGAGAATATTAATTTTACTAGCAATCCTTTTGCTTGTACCTTCATAATTATTGGGAAAAGAAAGCATACTTGTCTGCAGTTTCAAATGATTATTTCTACGATCATTATCCTTGCCTTTCTCTAAGATAGGTTCCTTCCCTATGTTGGTAGCTTTTCAAAAGCTACCGTCTTCAATTCGTTACTATATTGTAGTTGACTTTTGTTGTTAATTTCCTTAGACAAGATTGGTGAACAACATCTTTGTGGGTTCCCAATTCTTCCACACCCGTGGCAGAGTTGATCCTTTCCTTCATATTTGATTTGTTGTTTATAGTTCCCGATATTTATGTGTGATTTAACTGGCTTGTTAAGTGGAACTTCTTTGCAAAGTCCAGCATATCTCCCTAGCAAGGTGGCGCCTGTGCATGCATCGATTTTTAGTAGTTTCCCAATGAAATATCTAATTTTTTTTAGTATTATAGCACCATAGAACTTAGGGGAAGTTGAGGTAGTCTGATCCAAATTGTTGATTTCTCCTCCGCCGCCTCTGAGGCTACAAAATTTGGGGGCCATCTTTGAACTGTGAGAAAGTTCCCATTTATAAACCAAGGGTCCTTGCTGAGTACTATGCTCAGATTTTCCTCTTTTAAGAATCTTGCCATGTAGTAATCTTATCCTAGATCTTTTAGGGGGAATGGTTTAGTAACTTTCCACATTTGGAGAAGTTTACTTTTTAGTATATGATATGGAATTTTTGTCCCCATGAGTTTGATAATTAAGGAGAATTTTCATGGCGAATGTATGCAATTTAATCTCGTTAAGTACTTACTTATCACTATATCACAAATTTTATTAGCCTACAATACAAAGCACCAATCCCAAAAATGCACACATTCATATATACAAAGTCATACATAAATTTATGTATTTTTACACATAAAAGAATCGAATTAAATATTTGACATAGAAGAATCAATTCTTTTGTAAAAGATTAATATGTTGATTATGCAATTATTTCATTTTGTGCAGAAAAATGAAGAAATCTCTACAAGCGGCATACAAAGCCTTCAAGATGTCAAAAAGGCCAGGTCATGTCGTATATAAATGTTTCAATTTTTAATAAAAGTACTTTTAAGATAATTTTGAAAAAAATTCTTGAAGGAAACTCAATATCTATTTCTATGAACTTTTTATTTATTTTAAAAGCTAGTAAAAAATTTATTTATTATTTTGCCTAACATTTGTATTTTGTTTTTATTGTAGGGTTGATTCCAATGATAATGATGAGACTTAGGAAACACATGAATTTACAATGAAGATGAGATGAGGATCATAATTGCTGAAGATTATGATTTTAAAAAAGTTAGTTATGGTGACGTAAAACTATATCTTATAAATTTTATTGACGCTCATGTCTAAGTATTGAACATTATAGTATATTTTGTTTTTCTTTAATTAGTTTCTCATCAAGTGCTTTGCACGTATATGTTAAGATATTGGCGCACTATTTTAAAAAAGATCATCAATATTATTAAATCAAGTCTTTGAATTCATAATGTTTATATATGAATAACATAAGAATAACATACATGTTCTTAGTGACTGTTATCAATATGGACCACCAAAAAATGACTTGTTTGATGATGATTGTGCAGATATTAGGCATCAATCATAGCAAGGGAGATATCTATGGCACTAGCAATATCTTGTCAGGTGCCACCAAATTTAAAATCACTATTTGAATCACATAATTACTTTTTCAAGCTTAACAAAAAGCTAGTGTTTGACCATAGAACTATAAATAGGAGAAAAAGACAAATATACCCCCCGAACTATGGTAAATGGTATGCAAATACCTTCCATCATACTTTTGGGACATTAATGCCCCTACCGCCTAAAAGTTAGAATGTATATACCCTTTATACTAACAGATATACAATGAAATCTTGTTAAGAGACCCTTTTTGAGTAATTATCCCAATCTAATATGTAGTTTTACACTGAACAAAGAGAAATCTTGTTTTCTAATGAGCAATGATGTTAAGAGATATTTCAAAGTAGTTACCTATTTTAAGAGGATAATTTGAGCAATTATCTCCAATCAGAGACAGAATTGTTTTTATACATTTGGGCAAGAGCATATATTATTACAAGTAGTATTGAGAACCGATATAGGACAAAGTTCAGAAAACTCATAGCCACCATAAACCATGTCTTGCCAACATGTTACATGATCATACTTTTTAGATGAATCTTTAGTGTCTTCGGGTAAAACTTAGTAGATCAATTTAGTTGAGATGTTTTATATCCCAACATAATGTAGGACGGTTCTAACAATGTGGACAACACATTCTATCATCACGTAGCTCATAGTGATGATTGTTAGTTAGAGAATCTTCCAATAGATTTAATGTGTATTTTTATATATCACTTATTATGTTCAGTTCATAAATTAGTACGTATTTTGTAAAGCTTAAAATGATTTAACTCCTATATTTCTTTACATTCAACTTAAGTATAGTTTTATCACATTATTTATTTAACTTCGGCTATATTACATACTCGTAAATTTAAATATATTTATGTCATTTGACCTTCATCATTTTATGATGATGAAACGAGTGTTCATAATTATCAACATGCGCTTTGTTACGATCACTCTACACTCCGGTAGCTTTTGGTGAGCTTCTTGTATTCTAGATGACTTCACATTACTTTAAGTTTGGTACTTTTAAGGCGTCATGAGTCTTGTCCCGGCACATATCTTAAACATTAGAGGCTTCATAGATAGAATGAGTTAAGGAGTCATTCACAATTTACTTTTCCTTGAGATGTCTTTGCAAACTTTTATTCTTATGTCATTGAGTATTTTACAACTACAATTTGAGTTGAGTATTTAATTTGAGTTTAAATATTAAAAATCATATTTTAAGCCCATTACACTAAAAAAAAAAAAGGGGGGGGTCATTTTATGGAGGATTTTAATCGATTTGTGGGAGTTTTTGACCCACACAAAATTAATTGAGGCGCTTTTAGAAACTGTCACAATTACCTATGTCACGAGCATAATTGTGACGGTTTAATAGAACCTTCATTACATCCACCACAAAATGATTTTGCAATTTGTGGTAATTCCTTACCCCTTAAATATGATTTTAGAACTTTAATAAATACACTCTACAAGGGTTTATAACTCACAATTAATATAGTCTCAATATCTTATTTAATTTTTTTGAAAAGGTCTTTATCTTTTTATTTTTACCCTCCCTAGGAGCTCCCACCCCTTTTGCTCCCTTGGTGACTCGAACTTGCAACCCAACTTCTACCCCTTTTGCTCCCTTGGTGACTCAAACTCGCAACCTTTGAGTTGGAAGTGAGGGGTGCTTACCATCCAACCAACTCCCTTTCTTCAATAAAAAACTTGAGTTCTGTCATTTATAACATACTCTACATTTAAAATATTCAAGTTACAAAATAACATAAATCTTAATTCATGACAAATTGACACAATTAGTAACTATGTTTGATAACTTAATGTTAAAACTTTAACAAGTGATATTTCACATCAAACAAATATAAAAAAGGTAATATAATAATTTAATTATAGTGATTTGTGTTTACTATTATTGTTTTATATTTTCTTTCATCACAACAACACCATATATTCTTATAACAAAATAATATTTTGTTTATATATTTTTAGATAAATTTCACATTTTAATAAGTTTATATTCATTATTTTTTAGATAAAGATAATTTTCTACATTCTTATGTAAAAATAATCTTAACTATATGGTCAATGGGTCTTAATAGAACTTCCGAATATTTAAAACTTGTATCTAAAGTCAAATATTAAAATTTAAATGCACAGATTTTGACATCTTTATCTTATTAAAAATAAACGATACCTAATCATCTCAAATGATTTCTCATTTTAAAGTCAAAACGTGCTATTAGTACCTAATGAAGAAGGTTGTTATTTTTTAATCTTACCTAATCTTGTATGACTACACATCCAACATCCACTTCTTTGAAATATTCATCTCATGGAAGTATATTAAACACTTTACCGGCCTATTGCTTATTATCATATAATTGTCATATATAAATTTACCTTTTACTTTAGTGTGTGCATATAAATATATATATATATATATATAATATATATATATAATATATATATATATATATAGTTTCGTTGGGGTCGATACATAAATCACCTTAAATCTAAGAAGCCGAGTCGGTGGGTTGGTCCGGGTGGAGAGAAAAAAAAATCACATAAGACCTCAATAATTTTTTTATTTTAACCATTCAATTACATATTATAGGAGTAACATTTTCAACTATTATTTCATTCTCTTGAAAGAATAAACCTAAATATCTAAATTGTATGTACTTTGATACCGCAATTGAATTACAATTTATTTTACTCTTCTCATGCTAATAAACATGCAATGCAGATAATCAGTTGTATTTCTACTTTCCATGATTACTTTGTTTTCTAAAGTGTTTTCTATATTTACAAAGCTTCACAATTTATTGTAATTTGCAGAGGTTATCACAAACCTCACAAATTGGTGCAATTTGTGGAGGTTATCACACGCCTCCATAATAAAACAATAAAAAAAATAAATTATATCGCATGGGTTAAAATAAGCGTTACAAAATGATTTATAGTGGATTATTTTAAAAACGCCACAAATAAACCTCTGCCAATTAGCCTTTTTTTGGTAGTGTTACCGCGTGAATGATTATTCCACTACGTAGTCAGTCAAATCAAGAATTCAATTGAGGATCAAAAACGGTTCTCGAGCGCCAGCTACATCCAGGGTGTAGGCTCGAGGTGTGATATCTAGTCAGCCAAATGTGAATATATTTACTAGCATGAAGGATTTCCTTCCAAAAAACTAAAATATATCACTTACTTTTAAATAAAAACAGTCAAGTCTATTAAATTATTATTATTCAAATCAAATTATTTCTTATACAATCTGATTAGTCAACTCAATATTCTTCAAATTCGTGTTAAGAGAGACAAATATAAGGAAAACTTCTCTCTGTTAAGTAATTACTTTGGAGTTCTCAATATTTGTGACAAAGATGAATGATGCAGATGCGAGGGGTAAATGTGCAGCATGTAAGTACCAAAACAAAAGATGTGATGAGAATTGTCCATTTGCTCCGTTTTTTCCTTCCAACAAAGTTGATGAATTTGATAAAGTCATTCGACTTTTCAGCATCGATTTTCTCAAAGATATGCTGAATTCTGTCACTGCTAATGAGGAAAAGGCAAAAATGGTTGAAACCCTAATTTTAGAGGCTAAGATTAGGTCTGAAAATCCTGTGTACGGGAGCATTGCCGTTACAGAAAAATTGAATCTAGAAATTGAAAAAACTCAAAAGGAGCTTGATTTAATACAAAAAACAATTGCTTTTTACAAAGAATTGGGTGGAAGATCATCCTTGAACAAGGTATGTTTTTCTTCAATTTTAATTTGGTATTCTTTATAATTTTTATTTTTTTGATGCTTTCGTCCTATTGTATTCAAACTAAATTTTCAAAATTATCAATTAAAGTATATTATACATCACTTGCTCTTTGACTTACCAATTGAGATCTTTTGTCTTTAGGTTTATTAATTAGTTTGTCTAATCATGATTGAATGATATGTGTTCTCACTATTTTTTTGGAACAACATATATATTTATTTAATACTAGAAAGCAATTACATTGGTCCTAGGCACATAAGTAAGCATTACAGTGGTCATAGCCAAATTACTAAGCATTGCATTTTTAATACATATATTTCTCATAGCAGCTAAGTTGGTACTAGTACTAAGAGGGACTTCTTTTTTATGATTGTCCACCTCTATCATAGTTAATAGTTATTAACACCTACTAGGGTGGGTAAAGAAAAAGAGTACCATCATCTTATCCTTCCTGAAACCTTTCTTGTGTTGCCAATAGATGTGTGAGTTTATTCCCTCCTCGAAAACTATGGCGAATCAGCGAATTCCCCAAATTCTTCAGTGATGACATGCATTTTGAAGGAGATTGTTATAAACTTAAACAATTTTGTGTTTTATTAACTTTCTTACCTCAGAGGAGTCTGTTTCAATTTCTAGATTTGTAAATTTGGCGATCGTTGACAATGTTACGGTTGTGGAAACGGGCCATGAGCTCCATGAAAGTTTGGTTGATGATGATGAACTTTTTCTTAGAAACCTATCACCCATATGCCCTTTTCATATCTCAAAATCCCTCCTATGCCCCCAATATTTGTAGCTCTATTATAGGAGTCGTCAATGTTAAGCTTCAAGAAACCTTCAACTGGAGGATGCCATTAGATGTGCATCGTGAGGCTAGCCCTAAAAGATGGAATAGGGAGTTATAGAATAAAGTGAATTGAATAACTTTGTGCTCTAGATTTTGGATATTTGTAGGGTGCTTGGATTTGTTAAACACATAGTGGTCATGATTGGTCCAAATGTACCAGATTGCAAAGGGGAAGAAAATTTCCCATTTGAATAGAGGATTTTGCATTGAAGGATTTTTGTGCTTGATCTTCAGCAGACAATTATCATTAGTATTAAAGTCTATGACAAAGTGTATGTGATAACTTTCCCAAAAATGCTTGGCTATTGGTCTATGACAAAAGCGTCTAATTGAATCCCCCACTATATTGTTAAAATTCTGGTAGAAAAACAGGTGGAGGCCATCCAGGTCAGGGGACTTGAAGGGTTTGAAAGAGCTGATCGCATTATAGGTTTCAAGATCTTTGAGGGGTCTATCTAGACTGGACAGATCTAGTTTATGAGAGGAAGTATAAAATGTAGGGCAGGGTGTTTTAGAGTTTGTATAGTGAGTAGTGTAAATTTGCCGAAAATAATTTAGAGTGTGAGACTAGATCTACTTATGATCAGTAATAGTAACACCATTACTGTCCAGTGGAATTTTCACCCTTCTATTTTGGACTGTATTGAGGGGATTTTATATTAATAGGAGAGGGACTAAGAGTGGTTAGTTGAAAAATACAGGGTAATGATTGGATATCTGTAGATTTTGAAGTAATCTAAAATGGATTGGTGGGGCTATTAATATTGCTAGTAGAATTCGGTCTAAGGATTTGCATCATATTTTCATTCAACACTTGGCAAGAGGCTTTCTCCAAGTGTTTCATGCATATAATTTCATTGGCTGACTTTTTTGTATGAAAGATGTCACTATTTCTAGTGGGAATAGCTTAGGAAATACTTTTTACTCTTGAGGGTTTGTTACTATTTCTAGTGGGAATAGCTCCAAAAGAGAAATTCAACTTTGGAATTATCGAAGGAGGGGGGGGGGTATGTTTGAGTTCAATTCTCTCTAAAGGGTTGGTTCTCTTATTTGCTAAGGAGTTGAATTTATTGTTACTGTAGAAATCCTCTAGGTTGTATAATTGAGGGAGAATATTAATTTTGCTAGCAATCTTTTCGCTTGTACCTTCATAATTATTGGAAAAGAAAGCATACGTGTCTGCAATTTCAAATGATTATTTCTATGATCATTATCCTTGCCTTTCTCTAAGATAGGTTCCTTTCCTATGTTGGTAGTTTTTCAAAGATACCGTCTTCAATTCATTACTAGATAGTAGTTGAATTTTGTTGTTAATTTCCTTAGCCGAGATTGGTGAACAACATCTTTGTGGGTTCTTAAATCTTCTATACCCGTGACAGAGTTGATCATTTCCTTCATATTTGATTTGTTGTTTATAATTCCCCATATTTATGTGTGATTTAACTGGCTTGTTAAGTGAAACTTCTACGCATAGTCGAGCATATCTCCCTTGCAAGATGGCGATTGTGCATGCATCAATCTCTAGTAGTTTCCCAATGGAATATCCAAATTTTTTTAGTATTATAGCACCATAGAACTCAGGGGGAAGTTGAGGTAGTCTAATCCAAATTGTTGATTTCTCCTCCACCGCATCCGAGGCTACAAAATTTGGGGGCCATCTTTGAACTGTGAGAAAGTTCCCATTTATAAACCAAGGGCCCTCACTGAGTACTCTCTCAAATTTTCCTCTTTTGTGAATTTTGTTATGTAGTAATCTGATCCTAGATCTTTAGGGGGAATGGTTCAGTAACTTTCCACATTTGGAGAAGTTCACTTTTTAGTATATGATATGGAATCCACCCCCCCCCCCATGAGTTTGATAATTAAGGAGAATTTTTATGGCAAGTACAAACGATTTTATCTCGTTAAGTTAAATACTTACTTATCACTATATCACATTTTTTTCTTCGCCTACAATACAATGCAGCAATCTCATAAATGCATACATTCACATATACAAAGTCATATATAAATTTATGTATTTTTACACATAAAAGAATTAAATTAAATATTTGACATAGAAGAATCAATTCTTTTGTAAAAGATTAATATGTTGATTATGCAATTATTTCATTTTGTGCAGAAAAATGAAGAAATCTCTACAAGCGGCATACAAAGCCTTCAAGATGTCAAAAAGGCCAGGTCATGTCGTATATAAATGTTTCAATTTTTAATAAAAGTACTTGTAAGACAATTTTGAAAAAAATTCTTGAAGGAAACTCAATATCTATTTCTATGAACTTATTGTTTATTTTAAAAGCTAGTAAAAAATTTATATTATTATTTTGCCTAACATTTGTATTTTGTTTTTATTGTAGGGTTGATTCCAATGATAATGATGAGACTTAGGAAGCACATGAATTTACAATGAAGATGAGATGAGGATCATAATTGCTGAAGATTATGATTTTAAAAAAGTTAGTTATGGTGACGTAAAACTATATCTTATAAATTTTATTGACGCTCATGTCTAAGTATTGAACATTACAGTATATTTTGTTTTTTCTTTTATTAGTTTCTCATCACGTGCTTTGCACGTATATGTTAAGCTATTGGCGCACTATTTTAGAACAGATTATCAACATTATTAAATCAAGTCTTTGAGTTTATAATGCTTATATGAAAAACATAAGAATATCATATACGTTCTTGCGACTTTCATAAATATGGATCATCATTTAATGACTTGTTTGATAATAATTGTACATATATTATGCATCAATCATAGCAAGGGAGATATCTAGGTCACTAAAAATATCTTTTCCCATAATGACTTTTTTAAGCTTAACAAAAAGCAGGTGTTTGGCCATAGAATTGTAAATATTTGTAAAAAAATATATTTGTTAAAGGCATAAGTCTTAATATATGACCATTAACTTGATTTCAACTGAATACTATTATCTTTAACATTGTCAATGCACAAATAGGCTCTTTAACTATTCAAAACCTGAATAAATAGATATTGAAAAATTTATTTTAAAATATCATGGTGGAAGACATATTTTATATCCAATTGCCTTAATTTCTAATTTAATGGAAGTGCAATAGTTAGGACAAATTTTATGGTAGTAGTGCATACAACTAGACTCTTCATATTCTATGTCTTCCACTTTTGTGTACCATTGTGTAATCAAACGGGCTTTATATCATTTTATAGATTCATCTTCCTTGAATTTTGTCACGATATGAGTGTATATCCTGGACATGGCCGAAACTGGAGAATCATTATTGGTCTTGAAACGAGCCTTCATTTTGGATAACTACAGACGAAAAACTATTTCAAGCATAAACAAGCATAAAATTGAAAGAAATGCTAAATCATATTGTATCAAAATTTCAAAACTCTATGAATATATTGAGTATGAAACATAAGTTTTAAAGATAACCTCTGAGACTCTTCAAAATTGTTTATCTATGAATCTTCTATTGTATAAATATGAGTATCGGGACAAGACTCATGACTTCTCAAAGACTAATACTAATAACTTACAAAATTGGAGTACTCTGGAAGCACCAAGGTCCCACTCAAAATGTCACAATCTAGACCCCAGACTCGACCGGCGTCGTTGACCTCTCAGAGGTTGCAGACAAGCCTACATACGTCATTGTTACTTCATCTAGGTTAATTTTAGTGGAAAATTTGAACTTTTTGTTACTTAACATTCATGTAAGTCATTCTACTTAAACTCATAAACGTTCACAATCAACCATCTAGTATTAAGATCATCAAATGAAAGAAATAGTTCATAATTGCATTAAACGTATTTTTGCCAAAACGACACCAATACAAAGTCTGAAATGAAAGTGAAAATGAAATACTAGTGGAACATGCTCCACTAGCTAAAGCCTACATCTAAGCTAGAAAATAACAACATACATCCTCGAAAGCATGAGGGCCTACCAAATCCGGATGAAAGTTCCACATCCGGATAGCTACAAAGTCGTACTGTAAGCTTTAACGTCTACCATTGCCTGCACCTAAAATTAGATATTGTATGGGATTCGTACACACTTGTACTAAGTATGGGTATATGCAAGCACACACCAAGGACATGCATGAATAAGAAAAACTTTTTCTAACAACATGGTTTATGGAAAGTCAAGTCAGTGGACTTGCCAAATTTTGATTAGGAAAGTCAAGCCATGAGAGTAACATGCATTATCATACGTATTATATTGCACACAGCACATAACATATTACATATAGCACATAACATATTACATATAGCACATAACATATTTCATATCATTCGATCATATGCCATGAGACCTTTGAATCATGGACTTGATATTAAGACTTCCCAAAATGAGGGCTCAACATATGGGACCTCAACTATGGAGCCTTCTTTTAGCAAACACAGAGTCTGCTTCATTCATTCGTATGTACACCATTTCATTCATTCATAATAGTAGTGCAACCACTAGTCATACCTAGGATGTAAACAAAACATGCTAGCGTATATAGGAAATTGAACCCTGCTAGATCCCTATATTGGCAGTATAGGTTCAAAGACTAGGAGATATAAGGAGACTCATACCCGTCATGTCGGACATCTCATCTCATGAGAGTTACGTAAACGTCCACCCTTCCCGAAATAAGGCATCACCGCTCATAACTAGCTTATTAGTACTTAGTATAAAGTTTCATTACATTCAACTCATACGTCATGGAAGTTGGCTTCTAGTATGAGGACATCATAGCTCATTAGATGATTTCTTATCTCATCATCAGTATTAAGTATACATTAATCTCAATACTTTCATTAGAGTGTTCGTAGATACTGGTCTCTTCATTAACTTTACACTCTCATAGGTGAGTATGTTTTGGGAACATTCACATTAGCCTCTTATCATGTTGTCACCACATTCATTAACTTTAGCCCATTTGTTTTTCATAATTACTCACCCTTTTTTTCGTGAATGTTCATTTCATCATATGCCAATTCACTTGGCCATTTAGTGTGTTTTACACTCTTACTTAACCCTTCTAGGGTTACATCCTTTCATTATATACATCTTAGATTCACTTACTTTTAAACGTATGCTAGACTTATGGGACTATACATACAAGCCACGAGGCTTCATTCATAGTTCGTTTAAGTGATCCGTATCTTTCTAAGATTTTATGATACAAGACTTATGCATCTTGTATGTATGCCAAGATCATCGATTTCGATCTATGTAGGTAGTATTCTTTTGAACATTTATTCACGTATGACTTATGTATTAATACGGAATTTGGGTGAGGGAATCCGATTTCGAATCCATTGGTTAACACTTACATTTTTATTTATTTTAGTTTGATCCACTCGGCTTGGGGACCCAAGATCGAGCCCCAACGCCTTCTCTTCATTTTCCCTTGATTTCTTTATTTTTCGTTCGTTTGGGACCAAGAGGATGTGGGATCGAACGCCGTCAACCTCATTTTCTTTTGTTCTCTTTTCCTTAAACCATTTTTGTTTGACCGAGAGGGTGTGGGATCGAGCCCCCACAGCCCTACTTTATTTTTCTACTTAATTTCCTTTCCCTCATGCCTTAACTTTTATTTTTCTTTAATTCTTCCTTAAGTCTGACCGAGAGGTTGTGGGTTCGAAACCCACACCTCTCATTTTTATTTTTCATTATCTTTTCCATGTTTTGGTCAAGGCACACGCGTTCAAATCCCACATGCCACATCTTTTTCTATCACTTTATTTCTAAGATTTTTAACATGGTGAGGTCACAGGTTCGATTCTCAATGACCTCACTTATTTTTGATTCATTTTACATAGCATGATACACAACTTAGGTTGGCCGAAACTCATCAACAAGATGCTGGAAATTATGTATGTTTTTCAGCTTATTTTCATCAATGTTTACATGTTAGTTTTTTAGGGTAATTCATGGATCATTTAGTACATCTTTAGGTGCATTTTCATGAATTCATTTAGCTAATAATTTCCATTCAAATCAGTCGCATTATACTTCATATGAACATCACGATTTATACAAGTTTGTGCACGTAAGAATACAACCACAACATGTCATTTTCGAACTTCAACCAAGAGTATATGTCATGGCTACACATTGCACACACATAATCACATAGTTTCGGACAGCATGCTTAATATTCACATAAATCCGAACATACATACATACATGAACGTAATCATCACAAAAACACATTACATCCTCAATTTCTACCAGAAAACATACACATCCTGCAAATTGATGGGAGCTAGTGACAGGGACATGCGACGGGGAACAACCCTAGTTTTCGGAATAGATTCATCTGAGTCCTAAGGGTCTCTTGGGAAAGGGACCAGGATTAAGAACACCCATACCTTATTTTGACGTTCAAACCTTAAACTTGCTGTCCAAATACCCTCTCCAAAATCACGTCCAAGTCCGAAAGCTTCAACACCAACTCGACCGAAAACCCCCCCTCCATTTTTCCTAACGTTTTTGGTTATGTTTTGTATATGTTTTTAACTTGAAAGTTATTCAGGTGTGAAGAACTTTTGGTTGCTAATCAGTTCTTGTGTTTAGGCAGAGAGAACGGGAAAATAAAAGAGATATATTGATGTGAGAGAGAGAGAGAGAGTTAAAACGTGAAAGGTAGTTTAGGATTAGGTGGAGTAGTTTAGACTTAGTCAACTAGGACTCTTTCAAACCTTTAAAAATCTGAATTTAATTTTTCATAAATCAGTTAGTAAATATTTATTCATTAAATTAATCTACCAATTTAAATAAAACAATTTAAATCATTGCTCCTACCTAGGTTCGAACTCGAGTGAAGCAAGATTTTGCTAAAAGGCAATTTCGGCCCTCTCTCCCCAAAATACCCCTCCACCTTATTAATTAAATAATTAATTACATATTTAGGATAATTACGATACTACTCTTATCCTGGAAAAAGACCATTTTATCCTTAGACCCTCCAAACTTAAGATTTCCCCTTTTTAAGTCCGGTAAAGACTCATCCGAGTGAATATTCATATTCGGAAGCCCTACCTGGCTGGACCCAACCTTTCCTAGCTCAAATAACTCCCCAAGTTAGTTAGCTTGAATTTCACACGGGTTCAGAGGTCTGGTTCTACGCGCATCAATTCCGTGTGAACCCGGTCTAATCGTAGGAATTCTAAACACATTAAGCATTACTTAGCATATCCATTTTTAGGGTTGTTACACAAAAGTTAATGAGCGGATGATGTGATCTGAACGAAATTTTGTTGAGGATTTTAAGTGCATGTATATACATCATTAAAAGATGTTGGTTGAATGACATTAGTACATTAAATTTATAAGTATCTTATATAGCCAAAGTGAAAATGCTTACTCATCTATGAACTCAACATATTAAGTGATACGATTAAAATACACTTTCAACTTTATTTGGGAGATTCTCTAATCGACAACTATCATTATGAGCTAAGTGATAATACGTCTTACTCACATTGTCAGAACTGTCATATACATTGCCGAAGTATAGAACCTCTCAACTAAGTAAATCCACTAAGCAATAAGAATTCATCTAAAAAAGTTTATACAAATGTTGGCGACATGATTTATGAGAATGTTAAGTTGTTTGAACTTGTTCTCATACTACTCCTAACAATAAACACTTACGCTCAAATCTACAAAAAGTAGTATTTCTCTATATTTGAGGCACTTGCTCAAATATCCTCTTAAAATAGGTAAGGCTCTAAAGTTATTACTCATTTAGAAAATAAGGTTTCTCTTTTCTCACCGTAAAAGGTGATACCTTTGGGAATACTTAGTTCCTCTTACTCAAATCATGTTTTAAACTTTCTCAAAATTCCTCTTTGCTTTCTCAGATAAATAAATTTAAAATGATTATGTTTATCTGAAATATCCTTAACAAGAATTCAATGAATACTCAGAGATAGAGTTCATGCT
This sequence comes from Solanum peruvianum, assembly GCA_027705065.1. Taxonomy (NCBI): domain Eukaryota; kingdom Viridiplantae; phylum Streptophyta; class Magnoliopsida; order Solanales; family Solanaceae; genus Solanum; species Solanum peruvianum. Next base: position 3,902,692 of record JAKWJD010001763.1, read on the forward strand.
GAAAAATAGACATGAATAATCAACTGAACAATCTCAATGCACAAATATAATACAACTCAATAATAAGGAATGGAAACTAAAAATCAGAAATTTAAGAACTCGAAACTCAATTCCAAACTCATCTTAAGAATATTCAAAACTAAGGATAGAACTTTAGATTACTCCCTTACTGATAAAAAGTATATATAAGGCGTGAGGACGAACTAGTTCAACATTATGATAGCCTTACATACCTGAAAAAACAAAAAATTTGAAGAATCTTAACAGTAAATTTTAGAAGATGAACCCTAGTCTTAATGTTTCTTGAAGTTCTTAAGCGTAGAAAATTTAGGAGTGCATGAGAGGTTTGATTATGAAAACTCATTTTCTACACGTTTAGGGTGATTTATATGACTACTTGAAGGTTTTTAGGACAAAAATACCTTTAAAAAATATTTTTTTAAAAAAAGAGTTGTAAGTCAGAATTTTATTCTAGCGGACAGTGAGGTATGTATTCACTCTGTATTGCGGAGACATCGCTGAGCTACTGCTAGGTTACAGTGTCTCTAGTAAATCAGTCATAACTTTTTACTCAGAATTTGGATTGAGGAAAACTTGATGGCAATGAAAATGACTGACTTTTATTTTGATAGATCATGAGCAACCTAATTCCTTATATGTCTTGAGATATGATTATTTGAAGTTGACATAAGTATAATCTTATCTCAAAACTTAATCAATAAGGAAGTTTTCAACTCAACTTTGTGCTAGAGGTTTCTTGTAACCTTAATTCATCTTCAAGTTTATTGTCACACTAAACAATTGACCTTAACACCTAATCATAATCGAAATATCACCTGATACGATCTTATATGCAAATCAAGAATAACTCAGGGCTTAACTAAAAAGTTTTTTAGGTCTTACAAATTTGACTCGATAAATCCATGTTGAACAGACTACATTAGTGTTTATATCTCTTCCCTCATTGCTTCTTACCAATGGGGTGAGCAAGAGCATCTATGTATAATTTTGGAGTTGTTACGATGCAAGTTAATTATATCAAGTATATTTATATTTATGGCGATTGAATAATATTTCTGGTTCCTTATTTACTTTAAACTTAAATAACTACTAAAAAATGAAATTTTAAGTAGTTGGACCGTATAAACACACCTCTATTTGTTACTTAAGAGTAGGGGTTTTCACGGGTTGGTTTGGATCGATTATTGGTCAAAACCAAAATCAAACTAACTTAGTAGGTTTTAAAATTATCAAAATCAAACCAAACCAAATATAGTATATATTTATCGGTTTTGGTTCGGTTTGGTTTGGTTATTCGGTTATTAACCATAGAAAAAATAAAAGAAACAACTCATTCAAAACATGAAAAAAGTGACAACAATAGTTAGAATAGCTGACATTATAAAACTTTCAATCATTGAATTTACTCTTACTAAAGCTTTAAAAGTAATTATTTTGGCCTAGAAAAATGAGAAAGTGATATTTTCAATCTCATAAAGAATTCTCATAGGCACACTCATATACATAAAATCAATAAGATAAATATTCTCACCTTGGACATTTTTTCTTTCATAAATTATAAATAAATTTTGATAAAAACACATATAAGATCTTTAAAATTATTTATAAAAATAATATATGATGTATGTATATTAATAAAATATATGTATATAATTTGTCAGTCTGATTTGGTTATTTATTTGATTTTTTCAAACAAAACCATAATCAACCCATATAATATCGATTTTTAAAAATCTAAAACCAAACCACACCTAACCCAAATAAAAATCTACTTAGTTAATCGATTTGGTTCAATTTTTTGGTTTGGATCGGTTTTTATCCAAACTGTGAACACCCTTACCCAAAAGTAGATGTAATTCGTAGATCAAAATTATTAGGTGGAAGGCTTTAGATCCGGATCTTATGTAGGGTCTCGTGTAGGGGCGGGGTCTTGGTTTTCAATTTTTAGGTCGAGGTCAAATATTTTGGCTTTGGGTCTTAGATCTTAAAGTTCCGAGTTGGGTTTGAGTCCCTAATTCTTTTGGCTTTTCATCTGTTAGCGTATTTGGTCATTTTTCTTTTTTATTAATTACATTAGTATGGATGTCAATATTGTTTTAGGTTAAATGGATCAAAATAGTTCGATTATAACCTACTCATTTCTTAGTCTGGCTTGGTTAAAAGTAAATTTGAACGGATCATGACCCAAATCAATTTTTATTTTATCTGATTCTAACCTCTTAAATTTGATTCTGCACCGCCTGTTTAACACTCTTTAAATCATATAATGTAATATTTTGTGTAGGGTTTGTGTTATCGTCTTGCACTATAAATTATCATTTATTATAGTTGATGGTATTTTTCACCCACTAGACAAGTAAATTGTTCAAGATCGAACGCCGATCCTGATTCAGGCCCAGGACACAACCCAAAACCTAACTTTAGATGCAAGACCCAACTCCGACCCAAGGCTAGAGCCCCGAATCCAAGGCCTAACCCTGATACAAACTTGAGACCTTGGACCCAATCCCAATCCCGGTCCAACCAACTGGAACCTAAAATTCGACCTCGATTTGAGAAATGGAGTTCTATTGTTTATTGAGGTTGATTATAAATTCAATGAAGTGATACTTAACTATCTAATAGATTCATGAAAAAGCATAATAGTTTTTTCAAAGTGTTGAGTAGATACATTTTATATAGGGGCAACTTTCACATATAACAAACACAAAATTCATATTTGTATGATACAACAAAATTTACATAATTGCGCTCCGTAGCAAACATATATATGTATAATCCGCTATGCATATACAATTTAAGCGAATTGTATAAAATGAATTTTATAAAACGAGAAAGAGAGAAATTATATACAATTTGAATTTGTATAAAACGAGAAAGAGAGAAAGGCAAAAGAGACTTGGGCAGGGAAATATTTGTATTATATATATAGGACGATTATATACAATTTGAATTTGTATAAAATGAGAAATAGAGAAAGGCAAAAGAGACTTGAACAGGGAATATACAATTGAATCAAATTGTATAAAACGAGAAAGAGAGAAATTATATATAATTTGAATTTGTATAAAATGAGAAAGAGAGAAAGGCAAAAGAAACTGGGCAAAGGAGTATTTTTATTGTATAATTATAAGCATATAGGAAGAAAATATATGTATCTGCATGTGTATATACAATTTTTTCTCTCTTTATACAAAGAGAAACACAATTTATACATTTCGTTTCTGTTTGTATAAGGGAGAGAGGCGAGGGTGGTGAGCGAGATTAGGGAGAGTGGCAAGTGAGATCTGGCAGAGGGGAGAAAGGGGAACGAAAATATATGTATTTATACAATTTCCTCTCGCTTTATACAAACACAAACTCATTTATATATTTGTGTTTATATAGAAACAAAACTCGAAAGGCGAGTAAGACTGCCACCAAACGAGAGTGGTGAGCGAGATTCCTCCAAGGAGAATGGCGAAAATAACTATAGTTTGGTATGGATAAAGATCCGGTCAAGTATAATTAGGTCAAGTAATGTTCAATGGCCTTATAGATTCATGCCATGTGTATTGTATAATAATTTATGGTTGAGATTCATTTAAATTATATATTCATTTTAATAATAAAAATAACAAAAACGACAATTATTTTTAATTTTTAATACTATCAAATAAAACAATTAAGTGTACCCTAATTAATATTTTCAAGAAAAAAAAATAAGACTGACGGAAATATGTGGACTTCCCAACTTTTTTATCTGCCAAACCTCGTACTTGTATTGGATTTTTTATGTTATACTAATTTTAAAGAATCCGACATTTTTAAAAAATCTAAATAAATATATTTTTATAACTATTTGAAAACCTTTAGTTAAGTATTTTTTTTAAAAAAAAAATGTGATATCATGTTCTTTAGTTAAATTATTATTTAGAACTCAATTATGTTTTTAAAATTTGATCTATTCTTGGAGACTACTTCAGAATTTGGAGAAAACATGTGTGAAATTACTCATGATCAAGTTTGTCGGGTAAAAAGTCAGAAAGTTTGTATATTTCCGTCAATCTTAACTTTTTTTTTCTTGAAAATATTGGCTTGGGTATACATAATTGCTTTTTTTTTTATAGTTTTAAAAAATAAAAAAGTTAATAACTTTTTTGTTTTTATTATTATAATTAATAAGTGTATAATTTAAGTGGATCTCAACCATAAATTATTATATAGTACACATGACATAAATCTATAAGATCATTGAACATTACTTGATAATACCTCATATGGTCACTCAACTTTGCACTATTCTCTCAGAAAGTCACTCAACTTTCAATTTTCCCTCAAAAGTCACTCAATTATGCATTCTTCTCTCAGAAAGTCACTCAACTTTCAATTTTCCCTCAAAAGTCACTCAACTATTCACTCTTCCTCAGAAAGTCACTCAACTATCCACTCTTTCCTCAGAAAGTCACTCAATCTATTAAATTATTTTAATTAAAATTTATTGATATTAATTATTTATATAACAAACAAAAAATTTTAAAAAATAAATTAAATCATTTAGTGATCTACCCACCTAACCCGACCCATTAAAAAATGATATGACCCATTTTATTTTATCTTTAATCCTAAATTAATCCCTCTCTTTAACCTTGAATTAGGATTAGATAATTTAGGATTAAAGATAAAATAAAATGGGTCATATCATATTTTTTAATGGGTCGGGTTAGGTGGGTGATCACTAAATTATTTAATTTATTTTTTAAAATTTTTGTTTGTTATATAAATAATTAATATCAATAAATTAATCCCTCTCTTTAACCTTGAATTAGGAATAGATTAATTAGGATTAAAGATAAAATAAAATGGGTCATATCATATTTTTTAATGGGTCGGGTAAGGTGAGTGGATCACTAAATGATTTAATTTATTTTTTAAAATTTTGGTTTGTTATATAAATAATTAATATCAATAAATTTTAATTAAAAATAATTAATAGATTGAGTGACTTCTGAGGAAAGAGTAGATAGTTGAGTGACTTTCTGAGGAAAGAGTGGATAGTTGAGTGACTTTTGAGGGAAAATTGAAAGTTGAGTGACTTTCTGAGAGAAGAGTGCATAGTTGAGTGACTTTTGAGGGAAAATTGAAAGTTGAGTGACTTTCTGAGAGAATAGTGCAAAGTTGAGTGACCATCTGAGGTATTAACTCGACCAAATCTTTATCCGTTTGCTATAGTATACAATTAAATCAAAGTTATATATTTATAACATTTAATTTAAATTAATAATTAATTATTATATACAATTTTCCTATGAATATTCAATTAAAAATAATAAGAATAACCCCACAATATAATATATGATATTAAAGGCGGAGAAAGGGCAAAATATTTTCAGTTCTATTTGGTTTCAAAGCTGCGTTCTCTCCGTATTACACAAATTGAAAAGAAAGCTTTGACGCCGACGCAACAATGGCGGACGATGACTATGATATGGACGGAGGGTTAGTGCCGCCGTCCTTAATTGCTTTTATCTTGTTGAAATTTGATGTTTGTTTGGTTTTATTATGTGTAATATCAATTGATTTGCCTATTGTGTATGAACTTATTTAGGGTTTAGGGTTAGGGTTTATGGAAAAACTTATTTTGGGGCTTGTTTGATTTTACTGATTCGTTGTTTAGCTTGTGGTCTAGGCTACGGTTTTGCTAATTTGTGTTTTAGCCTTTTAGGGTTTTTTTTTTTTTTGGAGTTTTTCCTACTGTATCTGGCTAAATAGTTGTTTTCGATGAATGATTGTTTGGCTCTTCAGTAGATTTTGATGTTCCTTTAAGCATGGGAGAACTTTCGGGCTTATTCTTAGTCTATGATTGTTGATTTTTCTGTTTGAAGTGGTGAGGACCTAAAGTAAACTAGTAAAGGTGTCCCTTTTATGAAAGTTTTAAGCTTTTAGAGAAACAAGGCAGTTCAGACAACTCAAAATGGTAACAGGGGTGGAAGAAGTTCTAGTTTGGGTTTTATGGTCACAAACTAACAAAATCGTGTTGACATGAGTTAAGCTTAAACTGGAAAAATAGTCAGTGAAGATTCATGTAGCCGACCTCAACTTGTTTGGGATTGAGGTGTAGTTTTTGTACTTCCGTTTGCATGGTGCAAAAGAAAAGAAGTTAGACCCACATGTGAGGAGCATATTCCATATCCAGAATAAACAAGTTGAAACTTCTCCACCATTTTAAGATTTTAAATGATGCGATTCAAACTATCTAACGACAATGATCTATGTATAGTTGGAAAAGTATTCTTAGCATGACCTTGTAGAATATGGTGGACAAATACCTTTTAAGCATTAGGTAGACTGATGTTGCTCGATAACGGCTTCGCTGTGGAGTTCAACTTGTGTGGATTGCTGCTTTTAGTAGATCACTTGCATTGATATAGAGATTTTTGTGAACCTTAGCTAGTTAGTTATTTAACTAGCTGCATATTGGAGGTATTTCACATGAAGAACCTTCCATCTCTTTCTTTCTCTTCTTTATTTTTTGTTTTATCCCTTCTACAAATTTCGTCTATGACCAATGCCCCACTCGCTAAATAGGTGTAAAGAAAAGCTACCTGAAAAAAGCAAGAATTGGAGAGGATGATCAGCTGTGCTTGAAGATCATTTAGCACTGATGTTACTAGTGTCCTTTTTTTGCTCAAGAAATGCTTTGTATTACTAATACGACAGAGTGTTCAAATATATTTAAACATCTGAGTATTTCAAAATAGCAGCAAACCTTCTCAGTGTATATATTGCTTTCTGAAAGTGCATACTTGTACAAACTCAGCAGCTTTTTACTTTTTTGGTTTCAAGCTTTCCCTAGATCACTATATGCATTGGGTAGGGTATTGACCTTTCCTAGTAGCTATTTTTGTGGTTAAACTCGTTTGTGACTTGGTTCATCTTTTTGTGGTTTTTTGACTTGGTGTTTATGAAGATAATTTACATTTGATTTTGGTAAATGTCATTGGATATTGTACCTATTAGGCATCTTATCTGTTACATTTGTGCAGATACGTGGACGAGCCAATGGATCCTGAACCTGATGTAAGATGATTTCTCTTATTTGTAATCCTCATTATTAGTATGTTATGCAGGAAAGTATGTGATGAAGTATTTTTCATTATTGTGCTTAACTGACAGGAAGGAGCAGAGATTGAAGAAGATAATGGCAACAATGACGACATACCAGATCCCCTGATGGGTGAAGGTGAGGAAAAAACAGAGCAGCAAGAGCCTGTGGAACGACCTCGTAAAACTTCAAAGTTTATGACAAAATATGAACGTGCGAGAATCCTGGGCACTCGTGCACTCCAGATCAGGTCATTTTGCTTTTTCTCAATTCTGCTTTTGCCAAGGCCTTACTGTATAGTTTGATAACTTGTAAGAGATGCAATATATATGTTTTCTGACCTGGTGAGTTGTTTTTAACTCGAGCAGCATGAATGCACCTGTGATGGTTGAGCTGGAAGGAGAAACTGACCCACTTGAGGTAAGCCTTTTTTTTAAAATGCAGATTGTGCAAATGTCTATTTGGTGAAGTTTGTCGATTGACTGATGTCTTTTTGTTCGAAATTCATTTGTGCTAAAAGATTGCAATGAAAGAGCTCCGAGAGAGGAAGATACCATTCACAATTCGCCGTTACTTGCCTGATGGAAGGCAAGACTATCTTTGTCTTTAAGCATCTGTTACTATATCTTCCTCTTTCCTTCCCTCATCCTATTCTTGTCGTTTCTCGCTTAAAACTAATTTCATCTTGTGTTTTATTAGTTATGAAGATTGGGGAGTTGATGAATTGATTGTTGAGGATTCATGGAAGAGACAAGTCGGAGGAACTTGACAGCGGAAGTGCCTCTTTGCTTGTTGCTGCAGACTTATTAGGGAATGTTATCCGTCGTTTCTGATTGTCTTTCTCTGCTGAATTGTTGCTGACTTAATATTACCAATACTATGAATATATTTTGGAAAACTCAAGTGATTAGTCGTATGGGCTGTTTCTTTTAGTACAAGTATGGGCACCGAGTTTGGCACGCCTTGCAAACGCAACGGAGATGATTGCCAGTTGGGTCCTAAGACTCCACAAGTTTGTTAGACACCTTTTAAGCAGTTCTTCTGTTTTAGTAGTTTCTTTCTCAAGTCTTTAGAGATGCATTAATCAGGTTGTTGCTGAAATCCCAAAGGTTTTTTATTTTTTTTGCTAAAGCTTCGTATCGCGCTAGCTTGCTTGGCTTGTGCTCATTGCAGTCATAGTAGTACTTTCCAGTCACCCCTTTAAAACTTTGATGAAATGCAACATAACATGTTGTAGCTGCCCCCTCAAAAATTAGAGTCACTATTAGTCACACTTTAACATAATTTCCATTTTAAGTCTAAGTGTCCATGTAGATGTCTATTACTATGGTGTTCATGCTGGCTTGTGCATATTCAAAATACTACTACTAGAATAGAACACACCAGACATTCTGTGAAAATTCTGACTCGGTCACTAACTTATTTAAACAATACATTTTATCTTGTCCTCAGTTGATATATACATCCTTCAAATATTTAAGCTTATTTAAAGTTGAGCACACATGCGTCCTACGTGACATACAAATTAGTTTGAGTGTATCTCACATGTATTATCATATAAAGCGTCATGGAGGAGCATTTAATTGTTTTTGAACGAATTAAAAAGAAAAGTATATTACATTAATTGAGAAAAAGAGAATAGTTAATAGATAGACAATCCCTCAAATTTGAAGCATAACTAACAAAGCTTAAAACTCAAACAAAAACCTAACAAATTTCATAAAAATGTGAATGACATAGTAGTAATATTTTCTTTCCCAACAACTGCATTTTGTTATCAAGTTTTTAGAGATGCATTCACCAAATTGTTGCTAAAATCCCAAAGGTTTTTTGCTAAAGCTTCGTTTCGCGCTAGCTTGCTTGGCTGGTACTCATTGCAGTCATAGTAGTACTTTCCAGTCACCCCTTTTAAACTTGGATGAAGTGCAACATAACATGTTGTAGCTGCCCCCTGAAAAATTCGAAACAGAAAATTATATTGTATATAATGTCATGAATTCACATATATTAGATATTGAATCCCTTTAACACCTTCACGTATTACTCTTTTTTTTTTAATGTTTTAAATACGATTAGTGAAAATCCTGGCTCAGCCACTGACTGTCACAGTTCACGAAAAGGTTAAAATGTTTGCAAGGAAGGAAATTCATTTTTTACCTGTGGGACATTCTTCCATAGGATACAAGTGAAAGCCCTAAAAATTCCTGTCAAACAAAATCCAAGTGATTAAAAAAAAGATCGTAATATATCATGTTGAGAGCGCCTCCCCCTAATGGACCCTACAAAGCGCGATCCAAATGGGGAATCCAAAAAAATAAATATTATGAATGTTTAATACATACTCATCAAAAGAGCAGAATGCCTCATGAGGGGAGTCATAATTAGTCCTGGATGCACTGAATTGACAGTTATATTTGCTCCCTCTTCCTGTATTTGATGATATGAAATAATTATACTGTCTAATCTCGAACAATTTAAACTTTTAGATGAGACAGTTCACAGAGAGTCTGATAAACATCGAGTTTAGTTAATTACCTGTAAACGACGCGAAAGTTCATTGGCATGTAATATGTTTGCTAATTTGGATTGAGCATATGCTAGTTTGTTTTGATAACTAGTTCAAAAAAAAAAAAAGATAGTAAGTGAATATATTATTAATAGGTTAGTATCTGTGTTGCTCTGACTCTTCAAAAATCGTGCATGTGTGTATCAGATCCTCTTAAAAGTAGTCTTTTTTGGTGGATTTTGATACTGGAACGACGACATTTTTGTAGAGTCTGAGCAACGTAGGACAGTTATATACCTGTTTTTTTTGTTGATCTTTTGAAATCTTATTCCTCCTTTGTAAGGACAAATATGAGCTACTGATGATAAGTTCACAATTCTACCCTCAACACCACTAGATTTTGATGTTTCCTTCATTTTGTCTAGTAGAAGATTAGTCAAGTAGAAATGACCTGAAAAATCCATTAAAAAAAATGAGTTTTCTTTAGAGGTTTGAGAACTACGATAACGTTTATGAAAGTCTTTCATTTGCTTCTCTTCGATAGAATTTGGAGTTTTTTCATATTCTTCTTCTGATGATCGATTCAACCTCTGATGAGTAATGAGCATAACAACCCTATAGTTCTGAAGGAGTGTGATAAGCTTTTCGAGACATTACTATTTTACTATGTTCAACTCTACGTACATACACTTCTATCTATAAAGTAACAGAGTTTAGACAGAGTATATATATACCTAGATGATTTGTCGCGAATTGCATCTCAACGCCGTCTTCTGAGAGTTGAAATGGACAGAACATAATACCTGCATTGTTTCTGTTTTTTTTTATTTGCGAAAGTCTCATTAGACAAATATGTTCTGTTTTTTTCCAAAACTAAGAACTCAATTATAACCGCGAACAAAGAGATGTAGCAAATTACATTAAGATGTTGAGAGGAAGATCAAGTGCTTTGAAATTATCAGCAAATGACTTGACAGATCTAATTGAGCTCAAGTCAAGCTTCTCAACATCGATACGAGCATTTTTGTTGTTCTTGAGAATGGATTGTTTAGCCTCATTCGCGATCTCCATATTACGTGCTGCAATAATAACATGAACATTCCTCATTGCTAAAACTCTTGATGTTTCCAAACCAATGCCACTCGCGCCTCCTGTTTAAACGAATATCAAAGTATGATAGAAGAATTTGGATGGAACAACGTCTTTCGTGGACATAGAAGAATTTGGATGGAACAACGTCTTTCGTGGACAATGTGGATGAGATTGTAAAGAAGTTCGTCATGAGTAAAACAAGTCAACAACAGCATATCCAGTGAGGTTCAGTCTCGAGTAAAATGTAAAAATAACATATAACATAATGTTTGGACAATGTGGATGAGATTATAAAGAAGATCGTCATGAGTACAACAAGTGAACAACAACATATCCAGTGAAGTTCAGTCTCGATTGAAAGGTAAAAATAGCACATAACATAATGTTTGGACAATGTGGATGAGGATTATAAAGAAGATCGTCATGAGTACAACAAGTCAACAACAACATATCCAGTGAGGTTCAGTCTCGAGTAAAATGTAAAAGTAACACATAACATAATGTTTGGACAATGTGGATGAGATTATAAAGAAGATCGTCATTAGTACAACAAGTCAACAACAACATATCCAGTAAGGTTCAGTCTCGAGTAAAATGTAAAAGTAACACATAACATAATGTTTGGACAATGTGGATGAGATTATAAAGAAGTTCGTCATGAGTACAACTAGTCAACAACATATCCAGTGAAGTTCAGTCTCGAGTAAAATGTAAAAGTAACACATAACATAATGTTTGGACAATGTGGATGAGATTACAAAGAAGATCGTCATGAGTACAACAAGTCAACTACATATCCAGTGAAGTTCAGTCTCGAGTAAAATGTAAAAATAACACATAACTAATGTTTGGACTTATAAAGAAGATCGTCATGAGTACAACAAGTCAACAACAACATATCCAGTAAAGTTCAGTCTCGATTAAAAGGTAAAAAGTAACACAAAACATAATGTTTGTTGATAAAAACTATGGTGTTTAATTACCTTCTGAGATTGTATTTCTTGATGTAATTATTCACTTTTCTGCTGAAAGTGTAAATCTTTCTTTTCTTAGATTCTATATTCATATTCCTCATACAACAGAAAATGTAATTTTTTATGAATTATTTTTCAAGAGTTGGTTCGTTAAAAGTTTTAGCGATCCTGAATGTAATAATATATACTCAATAGTTTGTAAATATACTTACAGCAATAAATATTACTGTTAAAAGAAAAATATAGTAGAGGACAAAAAGTCAAATAATATTTTCATACGGATATATTAAATCTTGAATATTCTTAACGAAATTTTTAATTTCGACACTACTAGATCTATTCATTAATAAATAAAAAGAATTCAAGATTTAATCAAATACATATATTATTTTCCCAATTTTTTTTATCACCAAAAGAAAAATCTAAAATTCCAGCTAATACCCTTTTTGTATCTATTTTATACTTGCTATTAGATACTATTTAATATCTAATATATTTATTAAAAATTAATATAATAAATATATCTTTATTATTTATTATTTCTTAAGATATATGTCAATACGAAATTGTAAAAGTATATTACTGGACAAAAAATAAAAAAAAAATAACTATTAAATTAAAAACATCACAAAGTTTTTTGAGAATCTTTATCTAGACAAATTTTAAGACTGCTGAGTTCCAACACATAGGGAAGTTTGTTTGGCCCCTCAAATTAAAGTCTCCAAATTGAAAATAATAAAACAAAAAATAAGAGAATAAAATATTCAATTTAAGTTGGCTGTAGGTGAACTAATTAAAGAGTGTAGCTTTAATAGAACTTGCATCCAAACACGGCCTTATTTATTAGTACTAAATTAACATGCATACGTCAATTATGAGGCCAAATACATTATTTGATATTATCTAATAAATATAGTAACCTACATTGCGGGGCAACCATTTTTTCTAAGAGAATTCAAAATACGAAAAAATAAATTTTATGACTTTTTTAGTAAAGTTAGAAATTTTGTTTGTATATTTTTTAAAAAAATGATATAATGATATCTGTTAACTCATTCTACAAGAAGATTAAATACTGCATATAGTTGAAAACTTGAGTTATTTTACCTCGAGGATCAATTATCACTTAATATATTTTTCTTTTTATTTTCGTCTATTTAATCAAATTTCTAAAATCAGCTTTGTTTGAAAAGAATCATATTTATTTATTTATTTTTGAAGCAGTTCGTGTTTAACAAATAAATTTTAAAAATATTTTTGAGCAATCATTACTTATTAGCGTCTAGCCAAGCTTTTGAAAAGTGTTTGGGGAGGAAACTAATTTTTTTATAAAAAAAAATTAATACTTTTTGAGAAAAATAAACACGTTGAATCTTCTAAAAGCTTGATCAACACATTAAGTCAAAATCAAAATCAAATCAACCAAATACGAGGGAATGAAAATATCCCGGTCCATGAATGTGTATGCTCTAGTCCAAAAAAAAGTGTATGAGCATGACGAGACGATCGATTGACAAAAAGAATCACACATAAATACAGATGAACTCCTTATAAACCTCGAACTATATTTCTCCCTTTAAGTTAAGTCAAGAACCTAATTTGACACATAAATCACACAGTTACGAATTATTCAACCCTTTCCTTTACTAATAAACCTAATATAAGTACGAAATACTTTTTACACCGAACTCTATCATTTTTTAACAGTATATAAATCTCGAACAATCTTCCTCCCTTTAAGTTAAGTAAAAAACTAATTTGACACATAAATCACACCGTTACGAATTATCCAACCCTTCTCTTTACTAATAAACCTAATATAAGTACGAGATACTTCTTATACCGAACTGTATCATTTTTATCTGTATTAAGTTAAGTAAAAAATTAATTTGACACATAAATCACACTGTTACGAGTTATCCAACCATTTCCTTTACTAATAAACCTAAAATAAGTACGAAATACTTTATGCATCGAACTGTATCCTTTTTTATCAGTGTATATAACTTAAAAACGATAGTATATAGGTAAAAACCTGTGACTATGGCTGTGAGATTAGAACCATCAATGCCATGAGTAACTTGCTCAGCAGTAGAAGCTGATCCAAAACCACTTGGACCTGGTTTTCCTGTTATTGACCTCAACATATTTCAAAAATAAAAATTTAACACAAAAAAAAAAATTCAAAGAAAGGAAAAAATTTAGAGTAGAAGAGAGACAAGCAAAAGCAAATTTTGTTCAAAATATATATTTAGAGATGTAATGAATCTTTTTTTGTGTGTGTGGTGTGTGTGGGTGGGGGTGGGGGGATGGGAACATATATAGATAAATATCAAATAAAGTGTTATTTTAATATTAACACGGATCGTGGTGCAGTAATAATTGAAATATTTTATTCTTAAATATTTTATTCTTAGCTAGAGGTTTTAAGTTCGATTCTTAGGTATGGAAATAATCATGTTGGAAGCGTCACCCAGCGAAAAGGCCCTACAGTGCGTGATCGGTGACGGAGACACCTTATAACAAAATTATATTATTTAAGAAAAAAGGTCTGAAATATATTTGAATTTTGATCGAAATTGTTGCTACGATATCAAACTTTGAAAAAAGACCTTTCATCCCTACACTATTGAATAGTGTATTTTAAAGGTATATATATGTGTCAATGTGAACATAAAAAATATACATAATTATAAATAGTAATGTGTCCACATAGGCACATATATATCATTAAAATACAATATTAAATAGTTCAAGGGGGTAAAAGGTCCTCCATAAAATTTTATATCGTAACAGTAAAATTGTATTTTTTTCAGACCCTTTTTTCTATTATTTATATATGGTTAATATAATTTTTATTAGGTATATACAGTAGATGTTGAACCTCTTCGGATACTTCATGTATCTATTTCCTCAGATTTTATATTCCTTTATTGAAAATCTTAATTCCGCCACTATGCACGATCCAGATTTAGTCAAGACACACTCCGAAGATCTGAGGGAAAACCAAAACAAGTGTTTTCTATTGTTAAATTTTTAATTTTTTTATAATTTTTTTTAAAAAAAAAAAAGTAGTTGATGGTAGTGAATTGGGATGTAGAAAAGACATTTAAATTTAATGTGTAAGTCGGTGACTGCCTCTAATTATTTTCACCAACCTCTCAACTGTTTTCTTGGCTTTTGGGTTCATATAAATAAGATTATAATTTTATTTATAATAATTATAATTTAATATGACTTTTTAGGAATATAGTTTATAGGGGTGAAAAGGTAGGGGTTTTTTGTAATACATATCTTGACAATGTTTGAATTAAATGATAATGATTTATTAAAGAACTCAAAGACATTATTTTCTTAATTTTATCAAAATAAAAGTTACAAATTAAACTAGAAAGTAAAAATAAAAATAATTAATTATTATAAAGACAAACACTTAATTACGATTTATAGTGTAAAACATTAATTAATATCTTTCGTAAAAAATTTATAATATATATATATATATATTATTTTACTTTTATTAAGGGAAAATGCACAAGTACATCCTCAATCTATGCCCGAAATTCCAGAGACACACTTATACTATATTAAGGTCATATTACCCCCTGAACTTATTTTAGAAATAATTTTCTATCCCTTTTTGACCTACATGGCACTAGCTTAAAGTTTTATATCATATAGTATTATAACTGAGATTAAATTTTACTATAAGCCAGGTCGGATTAGTTTAAATCTAACCTAATCAATTTAATAAAAAACTGGCTCAACACTGAAAACATATAGGCTTGATGGGACCCAAAAAAGGGGGTTTGAGCCAGACACAAGGTTAGGTCTGATAGGCCAACTCAAATGTGAAATGGTACACAGCCAAGCATCGACCTGACTAACATGATTATATCTCTTAATGAGTTAGGGGTTGGATCGATCACCCGATCACACCCTTTTCCACCTCAACACCCTAATGAGTTTGGCCTGAACCAACTCGAAACAGATAAAGGCTCTCTTTTATGGAGCCAGGCCAAATCTCCCTCCCCCCCCCCCCCCTGAACCACCCATTAGAGGTATAGCTATATTCATCCTAGAGTGTTCAACTGGACATCTTTCGTCAGAAGATTATATATATATATATATATAATATATATATATATATATATATATATATTATATATATATATATATATATATGTCAAATTCTATATTTAAAATATTTGAATGAAGAAGTTTTGAGTTTGAACCTCAAATAGCATAATATTTTTATTTTATTTTGACAATTATACACCTTCGAACATCACTAATAATATTTTTGACTCCGTCACTATCAACAAATATGTCCCCATTGACACCCTAACTTTATGGTGCTCATTATAAATTATAAAACATATATGTATGGGCAAATTAAATGTAATTTTCTTTCTGAAATGTAATAAATATACAGTTATGGTTATGCAATAAATGAAAAAAACATAAACTTATGGGTTCAAGTTATTAATATGTATTCTTTTTATTTTAATTTTTGTGTCTTACTTTATTACAAAGAAAAAAAAATTCCTCCATCTTCAAATAATTATCGTATTTTTCATCACATACCTACAAAATAACAATACGAGGATTTTTGTAAGAATTTCAATAATGAAATAATTTAAAATTGAAGTCGAATTTTATTTAGATTTTATTAATAAACACTTATTTTAATTAAAATTGAAAACTTCAAATTCTATAACCAAAACACCTAATTAAATCAAATACTTTTGACATCCCATTCACTTTGTCAAACAAGCTAATTAAATATCCTTAAATTTGAAACTTCATAATCAATTATCAAAATAATTATTTTATAACCACATAAAGTGAGTAATAAATATTGGGCGTTGGTGATAAAGGAACTGATTTTATTTATTATATCTATAAGTACTACTAGCATTATTGTAACACAAATTTGGCAAAATGGGCAGCATCTATAAATGTTATGTAAATTATTACACCACTTTTCAATAAATTGAAAAAAAAAAAAACTATCATATATATCATGTTCATTGAAACAAGGGAAAAGGGTCTGATATATCCCTCAACTTTGTCATTTGGACCTGATATATCCCTCATTATAAAAGTGACTTATATATGTCCTTACCGTTATACAAACGGCTCACATATACCCCTGCCGTTATAAAATGGCTCACATATACCCTTCATTTAACAGAAGTTAAAAAATTAGTTTTAAATTTATATTTATTACTTCTAATTTTTTTAAAAAAATTATTTAGGGGTATATATGATTCTTCTATCAAAGTACAAGGTATTTTTTTAATTTTTTTCATACATAAATTATTTTTTGACTTTTTTTATTATAATTATTTGAATTTCTTATCTTATTTTGTTTTTTCTTTCATTCCTTAATTTAAAGAATAAAAAATTAAACTATTTTTTTTTGTGTGTATTGTAATTTAATTTGGTATTCAAAGAAAAATTTTGGTCATCTACAGTAAGTTTTACAAGAATATTAGTGAAACATAAATAAATTTGATTATCAAAATATAATTATAAATTAATCATTGAAACAAAAAAAAGTCAAAAAAAATATATTTGACGAGGATTAAATTTACTCATATGGGATTATATTTTTTAGAAAAAAATAATAAAAATTTAGATTAAAATTATTATTTTTTTCATTTCCGTTAGAGGAAAAGGGTATATGTGAGCCATTTGTTTACAGTAGGGGTATATATGAGCCACTTTCATAACAAGGAATATATCAGCTCTAAATGACAAAGTTAAGGGGTATATCAGACCTTTTTCCTTTGAAACAAACTTTTGACAATACAAGCTAGCCAGTATTAAATTCTAATTTCCAAATCTATCAATATGCACATGCTTTGTAATATTAGTCACATGAAATTATAACCAAAAAGTAGTAATCTATGAACCACCATCTAAGGTTATACACGTTTTACTTTTTAACCGACGGTTGATCGAAAATAATTTTTATATTCTTATAAAGTAGACATAAGATTTGTATATATTATATTTTTTTTCAAATCTGACTATTTATTTTATAGTAGTCTTTTCATTTATCTGTGCCATCCACATTATGCCTTTTTTTTAAGATTTCATTTTATGAATTTATACTGAGTATATTATTATTATTTTTAAAAAAAAATATTACATGAGGGGTAGGGGAAAGGAGACGTTGGTGGAGATTACAAAATGGAATTAAATTTTCACCAACAAAGTAAAAATTTGTATCATGTTATAACTATATATTAATGTTCTAAATATTTGCTATTATCTCCTATTTTTTCCTAATTTTAAGTAGGTGACATGGGACATAGGATAATTTTGTTGAAAAATCAACAATTTGAATGTTTATTATATGGATATTCAAACGAGGAAATAATACTCTTATAGGATAGTGACATAAAAGAATGACTTTAATAATGTAATATAGGAAAAGGAAGAAAGACTTATCGAAGGTAGTAACGGATTCAGTATTGTTATTAAAGGTTATTAATGGTTATAGTAAAAAATATAATTATGAGGCTAGTAGAATTAGAAGATGACGACATCAAGGAATTTTCTCAAAGTCTAAATCACTCGACTAAATGTTTAACTTATGTAAAGAGATGTCAATTTATATACATGTAAAATGTAATTTTGCGATAAAGAGGTACCATTTGACACCCCTTGACCACCACGACAAAAGCAATTTTTAGCGGCAATAAATAAACACATGAATAAAGAGTGTTAAAGCCTTTACCAATATTAGTTAATGTCATTAGATCTAATGTCACTAGAGCCTTTAGGGACATATACAAAGAGTGTTAATTGCCGCTGAAAGTATATATTTAGCGACAATTACTAATTAATTAATTGCTGCTAAAGATCAATTTTGATGTAGTGGACTAAAGAAGGGTACGACACTGATGAAAGGTGTTCACCGATATAAAAAAGATGTATGACAAAGTCTCATGAAAAGTTCTAGCGTTTCTTGGAACTACACAAGGATGGAGGAGAGTCGAAACATTTTCAAGTTTTAATGACGTTACATGAAAGATCAATCGTTTACCACGCATATGCTTAGATAGGATAGGGGTAGAAAACAATGTGTTGTCTTGATGTTCGTTCATGTGTAACAATCGTAGTATTACTTCTCTAATTTGTTGTCTTTCGCTTTTTGCTACCATTTATTGATTTTTATATCTCGATTAGTTGCATTATTTTATTGTAATTTTTATTATATCATTGTATGTTGTTTTATTATTATCTCTTGTTTCTTGTATATTTATTACTTTTTTTATTTTTAAGTTAAAAATCTATAGAAAAATAATCCCCTCTATCTTTGAAATAAAGATAAAATTTCTTACCTTCTCTCTTCTTGGTACCACTCTATGTACTACAGAAAATATTTATAGGCAAATAAAAATAAATAAAAAATATTAACCTAAAAATTATAATATAAATTCTATAAAATTTTAAAATCTTGAATCGACGTTATCTTCTTGGTACCACTCTATGTACTACAGAAAATATTTATAGGCAAATAAAAATAAATAAAAAATAAATTTAAAAATTATAATATAAATTTAAAAAATGGAAATGAGGAAAATAATTATCAAAAAAAAAAATTAGTACTTCAATATAAATAAATTATTAGACAAGACATATTAATTTTAAAAAATATCTAAAACATTAATCAATATGTAATTTATTAATATTAGCTTTTTTGTTCTCCTCAAACTTTCTTAAAAATTGTCATCATTTGAGATTTAAAAATACTGATATAAAACTCTATTATAATGAAGATAATATTCAAAAAAATCATTAATAAGTATAGTTACGTTTTAAAATTTATTTTGAACTATAAAAAATATACTAATTTAAGAAATATAATTTAGATTTAGTAAATAATTATTTTTGTGAAGTATAAAAAATTATCATTTTGATTAAAATTAATTAATAAGTATATTTTAGATTTTAAAAATTATTAATCTATTTTGACCTATAAAAGAATATCGACGATTATTTATATTGAAGTAACGATAATAGTACGTAATTTGCAAATCTGAATTGACTTTAATTTTGGTCACATATAAAATTCAGAATTAATTAGCTCAACTGTATCCCTCGAACATTACAAAATTATTAATTGATGTTGTGGTCCTAGAAAACAAACATTATATTTGAGTTAGGCTTAAGTCATCAGCGCCCTTAAAGTTGTCTCCATAATTCACTTAGACGCTTCAACTAATATTAATATCAATTGAACACTTTTATTTATATAATAATCGTTTCTATTAGACATTTTTTGATAATCAACAAAAAATGTAAAGAGTGTGTAATACACTTGCGGTGACGTGGCAAAATGACTAATCAAAAAAGGGAAAATTGTATATAATAGCAAATTAATGACCTAAATTAAATGGAATAGCTAGGGTCGATTTAATTGTACTCCATAGCAAACATTAGCTAAAATTTGTTAGCGTCTCTCTCCCAAAAATCTCGCTCGCCACTCTCCATTCTTACTCGCCTCTCTCGCTTTATACACAGAAGTGTATAGTTCTGTTTCTGTTTTGTATAAAGCGAGAGAAAATTGTATATACACATGCAAAAATGTATATCTTCGTGTTATACACTTAATTATGCAATTTGCAAACATTTTACTTCAAATATTGCAGAGAAAAAGGCCAACTAATTATACAATTGCGAATTCTACAATTGCAGTGAAATACAATTTTCTCTAGCTTTATACAACAGAAGTGTATATATTGTGTTTCTGTTTTTGTATAAAGCGAGAAAAACATATATCTTCTTGCTATACACTTATAATTATGCAATATACATACATTTTAATTCGATTCAACTGTATGCAAAACAAATTATACAATTGCAGCGAAATAGGCCAGCGAATTATACAATTTAGGCCAGCGAATTATACAATTGTATATGTATAGCAAATTATACAGTTTTATGTTTGCTATGGAGCGCAATTATGCCAAGTTTGTTATAGCATACAAATATGAATTTTTTGTTTTTTGCTATATGTGAAAGTTGTCCATCAAAAAATAACATTTGGCATTGGGCCTGAAAATTATAAAAAACACACATTTAATATTGGGATAGAATAGGTTGATATTTTTCATTATTTATTTTTTAAAAAAAAATAAATAATGAAAATATCAACCTATTCTATCCCACCTTACCCTACCCCACCCCAA
Source organism: Solanum peruvianum (assembly GCA_027705065.1). Taxonomy (NCBI): domain Eukaryota; kingdom Viridiplantae; phylum Streptophyta; class Magnoliopsida; order Solanales; family Solanaceae; genus Solanum; species Solanum peruvianum. Next base: position 3,923,578 of record JAKWJD010001763.1, read on the forward strand.
CCCCCTTTCATCTTCATCTTTTCGCTAAAAACACATTCTTTCTCAAATTACAAAATCTTATTCTTTTCAATAACTTCAAGATTAATTTTTTTTTTCATACTAAGAGTGAAGAAGAAAGAAAATTTTGTTGGCGGTTATTCAACTCTACATCGATGACAAAATGAAATTGATAGCTCCAAAATTATTTCTTTCAAAATTTTTATATTATTTTTGATAAATTTAATGACCACATATGAATTTGAGTGAAAATTTTTGTTCGAAAATTGTGATAAATAAATATTGGCTAACTATTTTTATACGTAAGAATCATTTATCTTTTTTCATCTTCTTCATAGTTGTTCCTTGTTTTTATGAAATTTGAAATAAATCATACGAAGACTTTCTTTCAAATCTGAATCTTTATAGTTGGTTTCATTTATCTTCATATTTAAAAGATTAAATTTTTTGTATATAAGGAAATAAAATAAAAAAAACAGTGTTGGAGCTAAAATGAAGAAAGTTTTGTAAACTAAATTATGAAGAATATGATAGATATGGAGTGGAGTGTTTTCTTTTTTGAAAAAAGTGTAAATAAAGAAGAAAATATTTTTTAAGTTAATATAATGTCAAGTGTCAATAAAAGAAGAAAAAATGTAAAAAATAAAATAAAAAAGCACTATTTTAAGTCTTTTCACGCATTTCAGGGAAGTGCCATACACATTTTTTGTCATATCAGCATTTTGTGTCTAATAGGTACATGTTTTGAACAATTTAGGTGTTCAATGGGTACAAGTCTCAGTTGAGGTGTCTAAGTGAATTATGTGGACAACTTTAAGGGGCAGTATATGACTTAAGCCTTTGAGTTATTTTTATGTGTTACGATCGGAGGTGAAGTCAGTCAAAATTTAAAAAGTAAATACACAAATTAATGAAAGAGAGTTTGATATAATAATGCATATCTAAAAAATAATTTTAATTATTATTTTTTGTTAAAGGGATTCAGATGAATCCCTAAATATATGTAAACCTCCGCGGTCACAATAATACTGAAAAATATCATTAACATTTAATGTTTATATTAAATTAAGTAATTTAATTCTAAGAGTTATAAGTTAAAAGTAAAAATACATATCACTAAAATTTATCCAAGTAATTAAGTAACTTCATTTTCATCCATCTCGGTCCAATATTATATATAGTTTCACTAATATTCAATATTTTAAACATTTTTTTTTACTGAGATATAAATTACTAGTGAGATTCCATTTGAATTAGTTGATTAAAAGTTGTTGATAAGACATCAAGAGTTGAAATTGATTAAACAAATAAATAACGGAAAAGGTTTAAAAATATCCTTAAATTATTCGAAATAGCTTATATTTATCCTTAAGTTATATTTCGTTTCAAAATTTACCCTTTCGTTAAATTATTGGGCCAAAAGTATTCTTCTTATTAACGAAAAGTTGTTAAAAGTCACGTAAATGCCACATGAAATGAACTTGGGCCGTAGGTTTGTCCTATCCTTTGTGTGATCTGGGCTTATTGCGTTGGGCTTTCATGCTCATCTTTGTAGGAAAAAATGAAGGGAAATTTTTCAAAATGTCAATATTTTAGCATTTAAGAGGAGTCATTAGCAACAATTTCAATATTTAGTAAAATGTCATTTTAGTTTGTTATGTATCTTATTTATGTTTTTATTATTTATTTTTATTTAAAGAATATAATTATTTAATAACAAAAAGGAGAAAATTAAGGGGGAAATATTTCAAAAAAAAGGCAAGCATCCTTAATTTTCTCATCAGTTACATTTTCAAATAAAATTTAAATTTTGTTTTTTTTTTCTCCAGAATTTTTACCTTTTTAAAATTATATTCATTCTACAATATATTATATTTATATTTATTATAGTTTTTTATTAGTTTGTATTCATTCCAATAGGTATGCCGAATTTATCTATATAGTCATTTAAGAAATATATTTGTACTTTCACATATTTTTTCCTTATATAGTTATTTTTTTCATCAAAAATCCTGTATGTATTCATTTCAATATGTATTTTATTTGTATTTCTATTTATTCTAGTTTTTATTTAGAATTTTGTATAATAATATTAAAATACAAAAAAATTAGTATAATGAAAAATGAATGAAATATAAAATTGAAAAGAAATAATTGAATATTTGGTGTACTCATTCTTAAATAAAATACATAACTAGTTGGCATACCTTTAGAATAAATACAAATTAGAAAAAATGTCAAATTCAGTTGACATACCCTTATTAGTTTGTATTCATTCCAATATGTATGTCAAATAAAATGTAGCTATTTAAGAAATACATTTGTATTCGTATATATTTTTCACTGTGTATTTATTTTTCTTTTCAAAATCTTGTTTCCTTTTCTAAGTCGTATTCATTCCAATATGTCTATTATTTGTATTTGTATTCGAATACAAATAAACTAATAGAAAGTTGTTCTTCTTATAAATAAAATACATAACTAGTTGACATACATTTGGATGAATACAAATTAGGGACAAATACAAGATCCATAAACATGCAACATGAAATTTTAATAAATACAAATATTGATAGTATACAAAGTGATTTGAATACAAATTAAGAAAGCATACCAAATTCTAAAAAAAGAACTATAAATACAAAAAAAACTAATAGAAAATTGTTCGACAACTATCCGATTTCGTCGTCTTTTTCAAGATCCTCACGAGTAGACAAAGATTCTACATTTGCGTTCTGAATTTGAGGAAGGTTTTGCACACCAATGAGTCTTGTAAATGTTCTTACCCTCTTTCTTCCCTCATTTTAGCAGCGGATCATACATTATACACTATTTGTTAAGTAATAATAAATTAAAGGATGAAAAATCACCAGAAATTGGTTGATTAAGATGAATACCTCTAGTAAGCCTTTTGGATTCAGCCATTGGAGAGTAAATCATTACGGAAATTGAAAATACAAACAACATTTTTTTAAGATTTAAACAAAAATAAAATTAGAAAAGAAATCTGAAAATAGGATAAAGATTAGAGAAACCTTAATCAAAGGGATTCTTGTTGATTCAATTTTGGATTAAAAAACAACCAAAATATATGGCAAAAAAATATTTGCAACTTGAATGTTGGAGGAAAATCAGAAAAGATAACCATGAGAGAGAAAAAAATTAAATGGGAGAGAGAATTAACAATTTGAAAAGATAAATATGAGAGAGAATGATTTTTTTTTTAAAAAAAGGATATATAGAATTAATTGAAAAAGAGAGATAAAATAGGAAGAAAATTGGGACACATAAATTTTTTAAAATAATGACATTTTTGACATTATTACTAATATTTATAAAGTATGGATATTTTTACTAAATATGTTATTTATTTTGACTAGTTTACTAATTTTTCCAAAAATGAAAGAAGATGAATTTGGCACTTCATGACAATTTGAACCAATAAATTGTACAAAATAGAAATAAAGTAAAAATTACGTAAAATCTCATAGTATTAAGAGCTAATTACGTCATATTCTCTATTATTTTTTAAATTACAAAAAGTTCTTAAAAATGATGGGATCTCGGATACATCGGGAAATGTGTGGAAACATAGCTCACGGATGTATTCGAGAGGAGAGAGATGTATCTAAGAAGCGAGAGATGTATGATGTATCTGAGAGGGGACATGTCACGACCCAAATCGAGGCCGCGACTGGCACCCACATTTACCCTCTATCTGAGCGAACCAACCCAGATAACCTTAACATTTCAATGTATATCAACAGAAAATAATGCGGAAGACTTAAACTCATTAATTAAAACAATCCAAAACTATTATTATTATCCCCAAAATCTGGAAGTCATCATCACAAGAACATCTACTTCAAATTACTAAACTAAGAATGTCTAAGAACTAAAAATACATAAAAGCTAGCCCATGCCGAAAGTTCAAGGCATCAAGACTTGAAGAAGAAGATCCAGTCCAAGCTAGACGCATTAGCTCACCCTGAATTTCCGAAGGTAGTGAAGACTGGCTAGATCTACTGTTGAGTTGAAGTTGACGGAACGTTTGCTGCATTCCACAAATAACAAAAAAAAGAAAACATAAAAGTAGGGGGTCAGTACAACCACAAGTACTGAGTAGATATCATCGGCCAACTCAAAATAGGAAACAATATATATCAGTTAATATCATAAACCAACTATAAACTCAACATGTAACAACAACAAGTACTATAATCATCAATAAGTACCATTAAGTTCATCCATGAGGGCTCAAGCCTCAATACCATGCTCATTTGGGAATTAAGTTCATTATGTTGAGTATATTAACATATTTCAAGATTCATTATCTTTATTCCCCTCGTGTCGGTACGTGACACTCCGCTCCATCTACTATCCTGGTGTCGGAACGTGACACTCCGATCCTCATATACTATCCTGGTACCGGAACGGAACGTGGCACCCGATCCATATACTATCCTGGTGTCGGAACGTGACACTCCGATCCTCATTCTATCCAGGTACCGGAACGTGGCACCCGATCCATATACTATCCTGGTGTCGGAACGTGACACTCCGATCCTCATTCTATCCTGGTGTCGGAACGTGACACTCCGATCCTCATTCTATCCTGGTACCGGAACGTGGCACCCGATCCCCTAATCTCACCACTTTCGTTCATCAAGCCTTCTTTCATACCAAGGCATCATCATTAACAAAGTAGATTAGGGTTTCTTTTCAAGATTTGGGATTCAATGGTTTTCATCATGCTTATTTTATCAAAATCACATAATCATATTCATGCAAGTATACAATTAAGCATATAGGCAGGTTTACAATACTACCAATACATATCATTCACTATTAAGAGTTCACTACGAATATCGTAAAACAACCATAACCTACCTCCACCGAAGAATTGGAATCAACAAGCAATTTCCCAAGCTTTGTTTCTTCTTCTCGTTTATCCTCTCTCAATTCGATCGATCTCCCTTTCTCTTTTCTTTCTGTTTTCTTTTATTCAAACCCTCTTTCTTTTACCCTAATTAACTTATAATTAAGTGTAAAAGATGGCAAGAATACCCCACTAATTAACCCAAAGTTACCTCTTTTATCCCTCAAGAATTGGAGTTATTAACATAAACCCACGAAATCCATAATTAAGGAAAGAATAGTCCAAAACGTCCCTTAAAACTTAACCAGAAATCCGATTCCCACTGGGATTACGCGACCTGTGACGGGCCGTCGTGCCTGCGACGGTCCGTCATGCAGGTCGTCGCGGCCCTTAAATCTCAAGTGGACTGTGACGGTCCGTCACACCTGTGACGGTCCGTCCTGCAAGTTCGTTACGAAGTTCAGAGAGTCGATTTTCAGTGCCCAATTTCAGAATTCTAAGTGTTCTGGAACGAGACATCTGTGACGGGCCGTCGTGCCTATGACGGTCCGTCGTGGTGTCCGTAATCTTAGCCAGTTTTTCCAGAAATAAAATCTGCTGCTCAAAACGACTAAACAGGTCGTTACAATAGATACCAATTTACCCATCGTTCGTCCCCGAACGATCAAAAGAAGAAAAACAATAGCGAAAAGGAGTACCTGAATCTGTAAACAGATGTGGGTATTTTTCTTGCATATCTGCCTCCTTCTCCCAAGTAGCCTCTTCAACCGGTCGATTCTTCCATTGAACTTTGATGGATGCGATCTCTCTCAACCTCAATTTGCGAACTTCTCTATCTAATATAGCAACCGGTTCCTCCTCATAAGTCAGATTCTCATCAAGCAAAACTGAATCCCAACGGATAATGTAGTTTCCGTCTCCATGGTATCTTTTCAACATGGACACATGAAACACCGGATGCACTCCGGACAGCCCTGGAGGTAAGGCTAATTCATAAGCCACCTCCCCTACTCGCTTTAGTACCTCAAATGGTCCAATATACCTTGGACTTAGCTTACCTCTTTTGCCAAAACCGCATCACCCCTTTCATAGGTGAAACCTTCAACAAGACTTGTTCACCCTCCATGAACTCCAAGTCTCTAACCTTTCGGTCTGCATACTCCTTTTGTCTACTTTGCGCTGCTAGAAGCTTTTCTTGAATGCCCTTCACCTTATCTAACGAGTCCCTCAAGAGATCAGTACCCCAAGGTCTAACTTCAAATGCATCAAACCAACCAATGGGAGATCTACACCTCCTCCCATACAATGCTTCAAATGGAGCCATATCAATACTGGAGTGATAGCTATTATTGTATGAAAACTCTGCCAAAGGTAAGAAGTCATCCCAATGACCACCAAATTCTATCACACAAGCACGAAACATATCCTCTAACACTTGAATCGTTCGCTCAGACTGACCATCGGTCTGAGGATGAAATGCAGTACTAAGGTCCAACCTAGTACCTAATTCCGCATGCAATGTTTTCCAAAACTTAGAGGTGAACTGTGTACCTCTATCTGATATAATGGAGAGTGGAACCCCATGCAATCGGACGATTTCAGAAATATAGATCTTGGCTAACTTCTCGGCATTGTAAGTCACCTTGACCCGGAATGAAATGAGCAGATTTAGTTACCCTATCCACAATCACCCAAATAGAGTCATACTTACCCATTGTCTTTGGAAGACCAACCACAAAGTTCATTGCGATTCTCTCCCACTTCCATTCAGGAATGGGCATTCTCTGAATTTCCTCCGGCCTTTGGTGTTCTATTTCACTTGTTGACAGTTTGGACACTTGGCAATAAAGTCAACAATATCACGCTTCATTCTACTCCACCAAAAGTGTTGCTTTAGGTCGCGATACATCTTGGTTGCACCCCGGATGTATAGAATACTTTGAACTATGAGCCTCTGTCAGAATAGTGGTGATCAAATCATCAACTCGGGGTACACATACCCTTCCCTTAATCCTCAACACACCTTCCTCATCGATTGCTGCTTCTTTAGCCTCTCCTTGCAACACTTTATCTCGAATCCGGATCAATTTCTCATCATTAAACTGCTTCCCCTTAATCTTGTCAAGGAAGGAGGATCTTGCCTCCACACAAGCTAACAATCCTCCCTTCTCATTTACTTCTAACCTCACAAGGTCATTAGCCAAAATCTGCACTTCTCTAGCCAATGGGCATCTAGAAGCTTGCAAGTGAGCTAGACTTCCCATACTTCCTCCCCGCCTCTACTTAAAGCATCTGCTACAACATTCGCCTTCCCCGGATGATCAAAATAGTGATGTCGTAGTCTTCAGTAGTTCCATCCATCTCCTCTGTCTCAAGTTCAAATCTTTCTGAGTAAGACATACTGAAGGCTACGATGATCCGTGTAGACCTCACACTTAACCCCATATAAATAGTGCCTCCATTGCTTTAATGCAAACACTACCCGCGCGGCAATTCCACGTCATGAGTTGGATAGTTACGTTCATGCACTTTTAATTGTCTTGAAGCATAAGCAATCACGTTCTTCTCTTGCATTAGCACTGCACCCAAACCCGAATAATATGCATCACAATAAACAATGAAGTTCTTACCCTCTACCGGCAAGGTGAGGATAGGTGCAGTAGTCAACAAAGTCTTGAGTTTCTGAAAGCTTTCTTCGCACTCCTTCGACCATACAAATGGAACATTCTGCTTAGTCAAGTTCGTCAATTGTGAAGCAATAGAAGAGAATCCCTTGACAAAGCGGCGGTAGTAGCTAGCTAACCCAACAAAGCTTTTATTTCTGACACATTAGTGGGTCTCACCCAATTCTTCACTGTCTCAATCTTAGAAGGATCCACCATCACTCCCTCCTTAGAAACTACATGCCCAAGAAGGACACTGCATCTAGCCAAAACTCACCACTTAGAGAACTTGGCATAAAGCTTTTTCTCCCTCAACATTTCCAATACCATTCTCAAATGCTCCTCATGTTCCTTCTTGCTTTTAGAGTAAATCAGTATATCATCAATAAACGATCACAAAGAGATCCAGATATGGCTTAAAAATCCCATTCATCAAGCTCATGAACGCGGCAGGGGCATCGTAAGACCAAAGGACATCACTACAAATTCATAATGTCCATACCTAGTCCGAAAGGCAGTCTTTGGCACATCCCCTTCGAAACCTTTTTGATGTCGATGTCGTGGTGAAGTCATCTGGCTTCACTCCTTCCACCTCTATCACAAAGTCTACCACCTCTTGGAAGGATGTTGCCGTAGCCGCTACCTGTAAGGCTGAAATCCGCAATTCTGACCTCAACCCCTTCAAAAAATGGCGAATCCGCTCTTTTGGACTGAAACAAAGTTGGGTGGCATACCTTGATAAAGCACGAAACTTAGCCTCATATGCGTTAACCGTCATCCTACCTTGCTCGAGACTCAAGAACTCATCCCTTTTTCTATCTCTCAAAGTCCTTGGGATATACTTCTCCATAAACAGGGTAGAGAAGGATGCCCAAGTCATGGGTGTGGCCTCTGTCGGTTGACACTCGACATGTGATCGCCACCACATTTTGGCGTTCCCCTGAATCTGATAGCTTACGAACTCAACGCCAAACCGTTCTACTATCCCCATCTTGTGTAGTAGCTCATGACAATCAACTAGAAATCATAAGCATCTTCAGATTCTGCACCCTTGAAGACTGGAGGTTTCAATTTCAAGAACTTACTGAAAAGTTCGTGCTGATCGTTTGTCATTATCGGTCCAGTAGTCAGACGTGGAAATGTGCCTATCTCCAATGAGGCATCCATGCGGGGAGCCTAGTAGCCGCCATGCATGTCGTACCTCTGAAACCGGAGGTATTGGTGCAGAAACCACTGGAGGTGCCTGACCGTGATCAGATATAACCCGCTAAGATAAGCGAGAACCTGATTGATCATCTCTGGGGTAGGTTGGGGTGGCAATTCCTCATTCTGCTCTTGTTCAGTTTCCCCTTCCTCACCCTTCTCTTACTACCTCCTCAGTCGGTGGAGGAGTCACCGCCCTAGTACCAGATGGGCTCGGTGCTCGTCCTCTTCCTCTAGAGGACGTCCTCCCACGACCTCTACCTCGGCCTCTTGCCGCTGTTCTCCCTCGAGCCACAGCCCCAGTGGCTGGCTCAGATGTTTCTTGCTGTGTCGTTGTTGCTGCTGGTGCGGTCGTTGCTCTAGTTCTAACTATCTGCGAAATAGAGTGAAGATGGTCAGATACCAATTCGTATCGCCTAGATACCAATTGGACTCAAGTAGTAGCACGAAAGAAAGAATGAAAGAGTGAAATTTTCCTAAAGTCTTATAGCCTCTCAAAGAAAAGTAAAGGCGTCCCCCTACCGTTCCTTAAGACTCTACTAGACCTGTTCTTGTGTGATGAGACCAACGAACCTAATGCTCTGATACCAGTTTGTCACGACCCAAATAGGAGGGCGACTGGCACCCACATTTACCCTCTATGTGAGCGAACCAACCCAGATAACCTTAAATTTCAATGTATATCAACAGAAAATAATGCGGAAGACTTAAACTCATTAATTAAAACAATCCAAAACTATTATTATTATCCCAAAATCTGGAAGTCATCATCACAAGAACATCTACTTCAAATTACTAAACTAAGAATGTCTAAGAACTAAAAATACATAAAAGCTAGCCCATGCCGGAAGTTCAAGGCATCAAGACTTGAAGAAGAAGATCCAGTCCAAGCTAGACGCATTGCTCACCCTGAATTTCCGAAGGTAGTGAAGACTGGCTAGATCTACTTGTTGAGTTGAAGTTGACGGAACGTTTTGCTGCATTCCACAAATAACAAAAAAAGAAAACATAAAAGTAGGGGGTCAGTACAACCACAAGTACTGAGTAGATATCATCGGCCAACTCAAAATAGGAAACAATATATATCAGTTAATAACATAAAACCAACTATAAACTCAACATGTAACAACAACAAGTACTATAATCATCAATAAGTACCATTAAGTTCATCCATGAGGGCTCAAGCCTCAATACCATGCTCATTTGAGAATTAAGTTCATTATGTTGAGTATATTAACATATTTCAAGATTCATTATCTTTATTCCCTCGTGTCGGTACTGAACTCCGCTCCATCTACTATCCTGGTGTGGAACGTGACACTCCGATCCTCATATACTATCCTGGTACCGAGAACGTGGCACCCGATCCATAACTATCCTGGTGTCGGAACGTGACACTCCGATCTCATTCTATCCTGGTACCGGAACGTGGCACCCGATCCATATACTATCCTTGTTACGCCTCGTATTTTATACGTCGTGCGCGTCATGAACTAGTATATGTAAGTTCGGGAAATGAGATTTTATTTTAAGTTCCAAGTGTTTAAAGAAATATTATGCAAGGATGTCAATTCCATATGTGATATTAATTAGTGTGGGATTATTAGGGGCTGATTTGGAATTAATTTATCGAGTGGGCCCCACCACTCAAGGCAAAGTAAGAATTCAGATTTTGGGAGATAGCCTTAGTGGAGAATGTGTAGTGGGGGGCTCCTCCACTTCATATGCTAAATATTAAAAAGAAAATCTGATTTGGGGATAGAATTAGTGGAGCATTTGTAGTGGTGGGCTGCCTCCACTTCATATTGTCAAATGGTGTAGTGAAATACTTTGCAACATATCATATCTTTCACCACATGACTTGGGCAGCCATGGAAATGGAGAAAACCAGCCATTAAACTCTTGGACAGCAGCTGCAAAGAAATTGGTTAGTAATCTCTTTGCTTGGTTTGTTAATTCCTTAGAATACCTTTGTTAATTAGACATTTATGTTAAGAAGGGGGACGTGAACAGTATCTTAGGAATTTGTTTTAGTTATTGAATGTGCTAAGCATGAGCAGAAACCATGATCGGATTGCTAGCGGTGTTATATTTGTGTTTGGGTTTTTGATTAAAGTAAGCTGCTGGAAATTCTGTTTTGGTGTTATGCATATGTTAATATGATTATGGGTATATACTCCAAAGGATGAATACAATAAGGTAGATGTGTTGCGAATTATAAAACGAATTATCGGTCGGTGTGTCGTTGTTTGTTACTATGGTGCTAAAAACGGAACTGTTTGGGGGGAGGCTGTTTAATATGATTTGTTGGATTATATGTGTTGTTGGTATTGTTGTGGATAATTTGGGTTGTTGTTGGATTGGGATGAAGTAAAGAAAATAGGGGAAGTGCTGCCGGATTTTCGTTAGATTATTAGCTAGCTTACATAAGTAGTAAGCGCGACATTTATCTAATTGCGGCACGATTGTTGCTTGTTATAGATTTATACCTTGAGCAGTAAATATTGGACGTACGGCTCGACTATTCGGTATGTAACGCTATCCTTTCCTTCTTTGTTTGGCATGACCTTTAAAATGAGCAAATAACGGACAGATTTGATACCTACTTCTAGAACGTCTAGGTGACGTATATTCTTACTTCCACAACTATTCCTTTATATATTGTCTATATTTAAGGCTATGGTGGTTTCTGATATTTATGATAGTGCTTCTTAGAGTCATTGAGATTTTACGTTTCCATATCGTATTTAAAGGTTCATAATCTTGATAAAACATTAATCTTTGGTAATACTCCTTGCTGGTTCAAGTTGGTTGTTATATTGAGTTATAAGAAATGATTTTAATTGCATATGGTTGCTCATAATATTCTGCTCGTGCATAGAGTCATTATCATTTCACCGAGTCCCGGGCCGGGTAATGTTCGTGCGGAGTTTCTTGCATATGTCACCGAGTCCCTCACTAGAGGGCCGGGTATGTATATTATATATATGATTGGTGATGAGGATGGTTATGATGATGATGATGACGGAGATGATATGATGACTATTTCACCGAGTCCCTCACTAGAGGGCCGGGTACGTATGATGTATATATAATGATGATTATTTTGCCGAGTCCCTTACTAGGAAGTTAGGCATCTTATATGTTAAAGATATGCATGATTTTCACTTAAAAAGTACATGTGTAGAGATATCTTGTTTCGACTTATCATGTTGGTATCCTGTCATCTTACCTTATGCTTTACATACTCAGTACATTGTCCGTACTGACCCCCTTTTCTCGGGGGGCTGCGTTTCATGCCCGCAGGTGTAGACGCTCAGTTCGGTGATCCTCCCGCCTAGGATATCTACTCTGCTGTTTGGGAGAACTCCACTGTTCCGGAGCCCAGTCGTTTTGGTACATAACTTCTTATGTAGTCTTTTGCTTGTCTATGGGTATGGCGGGGCCCTGTCCCGTCAAGTTTCACTACTATACTCTTAGAGGTCTGTAGACATCGTGTGGGTTGTATAATTATGTTTTGGATAATGGTCTGGACATGGTGTTTGGGATGTCCATTTGTACAAGTGCAGCCTGTCGGTTGTGAACATCATTGTGTATTGTGTAGTGGCAGCCTCGTCGGCTGCGTATGCTATTATGTTTTGGATAGTGGCGGCCTTGTCGGCTCGCATATGTTGTTACGATTTAATGGTTATGACTCTTTATGAGATAGATCCACTTTATATATATATATATATGGCGTTGGTTTAGCTTGATTTGATTAAATTCCATATTGTCTTAGTTTCAGTTGGTCATACTTTATAGGTTTGGATGTAAGTGTCCAAAATGGGCACTAGTCACGGCCCATCGGGTTGAGTCGTGACAAAGTGGTATCAGAGCGGTTCTTCCTCGGAAGTGTCTACAGACCGTGTCTAGTAGAGTCTTGTTTATCGGTGTGTTGTGCACCACATCTATAAATAGGGGCTACAGGACATTTAGGATGTCATCCTTTTTCTTATTCTAGATCGTGCGATAGAGCTATATTCCAGGATAATCCCTCTCTAACGAATCCCTATGTTTTCAGTTATGCCTCCAAGGAAAGCGACAGCCGCCCAGAAGGGCAAATCGGTAGCAGAAAGTACTAGTCAGACCGGAGAGTTACTAGGGCCCGTGCCCAGTCTATGCCTGGTATTGTGCTCCAGTCGGAGAGCTCTACTACACCGCCACCGCTAGAAGAGATAAGAGCAGCAGCAACTCCAGTTCGGGGGACACCACAAACCCCGAGGCCCCAGAACCTGAACCTCCAACTCCTCAGCCAGGGGCGGAGGATAGGGCTATGAGAGATGCGGTTCAATTGCTGACTAGATTAGTGGCAGGTCAAGCTCGCAGGCATGGACTAGGAGTTGATCATGCGGACAGATCTGATAGCTTAGGGCTCGTGACTTCTTAAGTTGTAATCCTCCAGAGTTCTTTGGGTCAAGGCCCCAGGATGATCCGCAAGAGTTTATTCGTCAGATACAGCGTACATTAAGGATAATCAAGGCTTCAGAGACCGAGTCTGTTGAGTTGGCTACGTATCGTTTGCGGGATGTAGCTATTAATTGGTATGAATCTTGGGAGTTATCTAGGGGTGAGGGTGCTCCTCCAGCTGTATGGGATGAATTTGTGGAGGCTTTCCAGGACCACTTCCTGCCTCCAGAGATGAAGCGAGCTAGAGTCGACAGATTCTTGCGTTTGAGGCAGAATGGCAGGAGCATTCGAGAGTATAGCCCTTGAATTTGATTCATTTGGCTAGGCATGCGCCTACTATTGTGGCTGATATGGCAGACAGGGTACATCGTTATGTGATAGGATTGGATCGTTATCTGATTGACGGTTGTATGGCTGTTACTCTTCAGCCAGGTATGGACATTGCTCGGTGCAGGCATATGCACAAGGAGTAGAGGATCGGCACCGGGGACGTCAGCCAGATAGAGATTTTAATAGAGGTCAGCATAAGAGGGCTAGATCAGCAGGTTATCCTGATGAGTTTCAAGGCGGGCAGTCTCAGCAGCATGTTAGATTTTCTTCCCAGCCAGCACAAAGTGCACCCCCACGTTCCATGGGTAGGGGGTTCGATCGTACGGGATATTCGGAAGCTGGTCAGAGTTCTAGGACGTCAGGGTCACAGATGGGCAGAGGTTTGAACCAGTCGAGCCACCTTTGCCTCGGTGTTCTCGTTGTGGTAGGTTCCATCCTGGGGAATGTCGTTGGGCTACGGGTGCATGTTTTTCATGTGGCCGTCAGGGTCATACTATGAGGGAGTGTCACCTGAGAGGTAGTGCGGGTGGTATTGCACAGCCTTCTGGTTCTGTTGCTGGTTCATCTCCTTCTGTGGCTATGCGTCCTATGGGGCAGGGTATTCAGGCGCCAGCAGGCCGTGGTAGAGGACGTGGTGGAGCTTCCAGTTCTAGCGGTCCCTCAAACCGTTTATATGCTTTGGCTAGTAGGCAGGATCAGGAGGCATCACCTAATGTGATCACAGGTATATTATCACTATTCTCCCGAAGTGTGTATGCATTGATAGACCAGGTTCCACCTTATCATTTATATCTCCTTCGTTGCTAGTAGGATTGGAATAGAGTCTGAGTTGATAGAACCATTTGAGGTAGCTACACCTGTAGGAGATTCTGTCATAGCTACACGAGTATATAAGAATTGTTCAGTGGTTGTATATAGTCGTCGTACCGTAGCAGATCTAATAGAGTTAAATATGATTGAGTTTGACATTATTATGGGCATGGATTGGTTGGCTGCTTGTTATGCTAATGTTGATTGTAGAGGAAAGATAGTTCGATTTCAATTTCCAGGGGAACCGATTATAGAGTGGAAGGGGAGTACAGTATCGCCGAAAGGTAAGTTCATTTCATACCTTAAGGCCAGGAAGATGGTTAGAAAAGGCTATATTTATCATCTGGTTCGGGTGCATGACATAAAGGCAGAGGCACCGACTCTTCAATCAGTCCCAGTAGTTAATGAATTTCCCGATGTATTTCCAGAGGAACTTCCAGGCCTTCCTCCAGAACGGGAGATAGAGTTTACTATAGATGTACTGCCACATACCCAGCCTATATCTATACCTCCTTATAGAATGGCACCTGCTGAGTTGAAAGAATTGAAAGACAATTGAAAGATTTGTTAGAAAAGGGCTTCATCAGGCCTAGTACGTCACCTTGGGGAGCACCGGTACTGTTTGTGAGGAAGAAGGATGGGTCACTGCGGATGTGTATTGATTATAGGCAGCTGAACAAAGTAACAGTAAAGAACAGGTATCCCCTCCCAAGGATTGATGATCTATTTGACCAGTTGCAGGGTGCTAAGTGTTTTTCAAAGATAGACTTGCGGTCAGGTTATCATCAAGTGCGGGTAAGAGAGGCAGATATTCCAAAGACGGCATTCCGGACCCGATACGGGCATTATGAGTTTAGAGTGCTGTCTTTTGGGCTGACTAATGCTCCAGCGGTGTTTATGGATTTAATGAATAGAGTGTTTAAGCCATTCCTTGATATGTTTGTTGTTGTATTTATAGACGATATTTTAGTCTATTCACGTTCTGAAGAGGAGCATGCAGACCATTTAAGGACGGTACTTAGGGTGCTTCAACACCAGAAGTTGTATGCTAAGTTTCTAAGTGCGAGTTCTGGTTGACTTCAGTGGCATTCTTGGGGCATATTATTGGAGCTGATGGTATTCGGGTAGACACGCAGAAGATAGAGGCGGTAAAGACTTGGCCCAGACCTACGACACCTACTGAGGTACGCAGCTTTCTGGGGTTAGCAGGATATTACAGGAGGTTTGTAGAAAAGTTTGCCTCAATTTCAGCGCCTTTGACAAGGCTAACTCAAAAGGCAGCCAAGTTCCAGTGGACTGATGCATGTGAGCGAAGCTTCCAGCTATTGAAAGACAAATTGACTACAGCTCCAGTCCTAACTCTTCCGGAGGGACCAGATGGCTATGTTATTTATTGTGATGCTTCCGGTGTTGGGCTAGGATGTGTATTGATGCAGCATGGAAAAGTTATAGCCTATGCCTCCCGACAGCTTAGGAAGCATGAAAAAGAACTATCTACTCACGATCTGGAGTTAGCGGTCGTGGTTCATGCCTTGAAGATATGGAGGCATTATTTATATGGTGTCCATGTGGACATCTATACAGATCATAAGAGTCTCCAATATATCTTTAAACAGAAGGAGCTGAATTTACGACAGAGGCGGTGGTTAGAGTTGCTAAAGGATTATGATATTGATATTTTATATCATCCATCCAGGGAAAGCGAATGTTGTAGCAGATGCTCTTAGCCGTAAGTCCATGGGTAGCTTGATAGATGTACAACCAGAAAGGAGGGAGATGGTTCGGGAGATTCAGCGGCTATCAAGCCTTGGAGTCCGTCTGGCTAATTCAGAAGATAGTGGAGTTTTATCAGAGAGGTTGCTGAGTCCTCAATCATAGATGAGGTAAAGAGACACCAATACGAGGACCCCATTCTGGCACAGTATAGAGATGCAGCTCTTAAAAAGGAAAAGACCCCATTTAAGATTACACCTGATGGAGTGTTACGATATGAAGGCAGATTGTGTGCCAGATATTGCGGGGTTACGACGGCAGGTTATGGGAGAGGCACACTCTGCCCGTTATTCTATTCACCCAGGGTCAAAAAAAATGTATCATGACCTCAGATGCTTATACTGGTGGGATGGAATGAAAAAGGACATAGCAGAGTTTGTTGCTCAGTGCTCGAATTGTCAACAAGTCAAGATCAAACATCAAAAGCCTGGTGGATTATTACAAGAGATAGAGATCCCAACTTGGAAATGGGAGATGATTAATATGGACTTCATTATAGGCTTACCTCGCACCCAACAGAAGTATGACTCTATGTGGGTTATTGTAGATAGGCTGACGAAATTGGCCAATTTTCTTCCATTCAGGACTACTTATTCGGCTGAAGATTATGCGAGGTTATATATTAGGGAGATAGTGACACTTCATGGGATTCCCACGTCCATTATATCAGACAGAGGAGCTCAATTTACAGCCAACTTTTGGATATCGTTTCAGAAGGGATTGGGGACACAGGTGAACCTGAGCATAACATTTCACCCTCAGACTGATGGGCAGGCTGAGCGTACTATTTAGACATTAGAAGATATGTTGCGGGCCTGTATTATTGACTTGCCGCTCATTGAGTTTTCCTATAGTAATAGCTACCATTCTAGTATCTGGATGGCACCGTACGAGGCCTTACATGGGAGGAAGTGCAAGTCACCTATTGGTTGGTTTGATGTTGGCGATACTAAGTTGATAGGCCCGGATATGATTCAACAAGCTGTTGACAAGGTGAAGCTTATTCAAGAAAGATTATTAGCAGCCCAGAGTCGATAGAAGTCATATGTAGATAATCGGCGTAGAGATTTGGAGTTTCAGATTGGTGATTGGGTATTCCTGAAGGTATCACCCATGAAGGGTGTGATGAGATTCGGCAGGAAGGGGAAGCTCAGTCCGAGATACATTGGGCCTTATCAGATTGTTCGTAAGATAGGCAAGGTTGCATATGAGTTGGATCTACCATCTGATTTGGAGGCGGTACATCCAGTCTTCCATGTATCGATGCTACGTAAATGTATTGGTGATCCTTCTAGAGTATTCCCTGTAGATGATGTTCAGGTGACAGAGGAGTTGTCATACGAGGAGAAACCCATAGCTATACTTGATCGCCAGGTTAGAAGGTTACGTACAAAGGATGTGGCTTCCGTCAAAGTTTTGTGGCAAAATAATAATAGGGAGGAGATGACTTGGGAAGCGGAAGACGAAATGAAGAATAAGTATCCTTACTTGTTCCCCGTACCTGCAGGTAATTCAATTCCTAGCTTGACTATATTGATTGATAAACGAGATTATGTAGTAAGTTATGACTCTGTGATGCATCTGTAAGTTACGAATACAGGTTGATAGGTATAACTGTTAGAGAGAACTTGCTGAATTTTTTTTAGACGCTAACTTAACATTCGAGGACGAATGTTCCTAAGGGGGGAAGGATGTTACGCCTCGTATTTTTATACGTCGTGCGCGTCATGAACTAGTATATGTAAGTTCGGGAAATGAGATTTATTTTAAGTTCCAAGTGTTTAAAGAAATATTATGCAAGGATGTTAATTCCATATGTGATATTAATTAGTGTGGGATTAATTAGGGGCTGATTTGGAATTAATTTATCGAGTGGGCCCCACCACTCAAGGCAAAGTAAGAATTCAGATTTGGGAGATAGCCTTAGTGGAGAATGTGTAGTGGGGGGCTCCTCCACTTCATATTGCTAAATATTAAAAAGAAAATCTGATTTGGGATAGAATTAGTGGAGCATTGTAGTGGTGGGCTGCCTCCACTTCATATTGTCAAATGGTGTAGTTGAAATACTTTGCAACATATCATATCTTTCACCACATGACTTGGGCAGCCATGGAAATGGAGAAAACCAGCCATTAAACTCTTGGACAGCAGCTGCAAAGAAATTGGTTAGTAATCTCTTTGCTTGGTTTGTTAATTCCTTAGAATACCTTTGTTAATTAGACATTTATGTTAAGAAGGGGGACGTGAACAGTATCTTAGGAATTTGTTTTAGTTATTGAATGTGCTAAGCATGAGCAGAAACCATGATCGGATTGCTAGCGGTGTTATATTTGTGTTTGGGCTGTTTTGATTAAAGTAAGCTGCTGGAAATTCTGTTTTGGTGTTATGCATATGTTAATATGATTATGGGTATATACTCCAAAGGATGAATACAATAAGGTAGATGTGTTGCGAATTATAAAACGAATTATCGGTCGGTGTGTCGTTGTTTTGTTACTATGGTTGCTAAAAACGGAACTGTTTTGGGGGAGGCTGTTTATATGATTTGTTGGATTATATGTGTTGTTGGTATTGTTGTGGATAATTTGGGTTGTTGTTGGATTGGGATGAAGTAAAGAAAATAGGGAAGTGCTGCCGGATTTTCGTTAGATTATTAGCTAGCTTACATAAGTAGTAAGCGCGACATTTATCTAATTGCGGCACGATTGTTGCTTGTTATAGATTTATACCTTGAGCAGTAAATATTGGACGTACGGCTCGACTATTCGGTATGTAACGCTATCCTTTCTTCTTTGTTTGGCATGACCTTTAAAATGAGCAAATAACGGACAGATTTGATACCTACTTCTAGAACGTCTAGGTGACGTATATTCTTACTTCCACAACTATTCCTTATATATTGTCTATATTTAAGGCTATGGTGGTTCTGTATTTATGATAGTGCTTCTTAGAGTCATTGAGATTTTACGTTTCCATATCGTATTTAAGGTTCATAATCTTGATAAAACATTAATCTTGGTAATACTCCTTGCTGGTTCAAGTTGTTGTTATATTGAGTTATAAGAAATGATTTTAATTGCATATGGTTGCTCATAATATTCTGCTCGTGCATAGAGTCATTTATCATTTCACCGAGTCCCGGGCCGGGTAATGTTCGTGCGGAGTTTCTTGCATATGTCACCGAGTCCCTCACTAGAGGGCCGGGTATGTATATTATATATATGATTGGTGATGAGGATGGTTATGATGATGATGATGACGGAGATGATATGATGACTATTTCACCGAGTCCCTCACTAGAGGGCCGGGTACGTATGATGTATATATAATGATGATTATTTTGCCGAGTCCCTTACTAGGGAAGTTAGGCATCTTATATGTTAAAGATATGCATGATTTTCACTTAAAAAGTACATGTGTAGAGATATCTTGTTTCGACTTATCATGTTGGTATCCTGTCATCTTTACCTTATGCTTTACATACTCAGTACATTGTCCGTACTGACCCCCTTTCTCGGGGGGCTGCGTTTCATGCCCGCAGGTGTAGACGCTCAGTTCGGTGATCCTCCCGCCTAGGATATCTACTCTGCTGTTTGGGAGAACTCCACTGTTCCGGAGCCCAGTCGTTTTGGTACATAACTTCTTATGTAGTCTTTTGCTTGTCTATGGGTATGGCGGGGCCCTGTCCCGTCAAGTTTCACTACTATACTCTTAGAGGTCTGTAGACATCGTGTGGGTTGTATAATTATGTTTGGATAATGGTCTGGACATGGTTTGTTTGGGATGTCCATTTGTACAAGTGCAGCCTTGTCGGTTGTGAACATCATTGTGTATTGTGTAGTGGCAGCCTCGTCGGCTGCGTATGCTATTATGTTTTGGATAGTGGCGGCCTTGTCGGCTCGCATATGTTGTTACGATTTAATGGTTTTATGACTCTTTATGAGATAGATCCACTTTTATATATATATTATAATGGCGTTGGGTTTAGCTTGATTTGATTAATATTCCATATTGTCTTAGTTCAGTTGGTCATACTTATAGGTTATAGGTTTGGATGTAAGTGTCCACAAATGGGCACTAGTCAACGGCCCATCGGGTTGAGTCGTGACAATCCTGGTGTCGGAACGTGACACTCCATCCTCATTCTATCCTGGTGTCGGAACGTGACACTCCGATCTCATTCTATCTATCCTTTTACCGGAACTGGCACCCGATCCCCTAATCTCACCACTTTCGTTCATCAAGCCTTCTTTCATACCAAGGCAGTCATCATTAACAAAGTAGATTAGGGTTTCTTTTCAAGATTTGGGATTCAATGGTTTTCATCATGCTTATTTTATCAAAATCACATAATCATATTCATGCAAGCATACAATTAAGCATATAGGCAGGTTTACAATACTACCCAATACATATCATTCACTATTAAGAGTTCACTACGAATATCGTAAAACAACCATAACCTACCTCCACCGAAGAATTGGAATCAACAAGCAATTTCCCAAGCTTTGTTTCTTCTTCTCGTTTATCCTCTCTCAATTCGATCGATCTCCCTTTCTCTTTGTTTCTTTTCTGGTTTCTTTTATATTCAAACCTCTTTTTTTTACCCTAATTAACTTATAATTAAGTGTAAAAGATGGCAAGAATACCCCACTAATTAACCCAAAGTTACCTCTTTTATCCCTCAAGAATTGGATTATTAACACATAAACCCACGAAATCCATAATTAAGGAAGAATAGTCCAAAACGTCCCTTAAAACTTAACCAGAAATCCGATTCCCCACTGGGGATAACGCGACCTGTGACAGGCCGTCGTGCCTGCGACGGTCCGTCACGCAGGTCGTCGCAGCCCTTAAATCTCAAGTGGACTGTGACGGTCCGTCACACCTGTGACGGTCCGTCCCTGCAAGTCGTTACGAAGTTCAGAGAGAGTCGATTTTCAGTGCCCAATTTCAGAATTCTAAGTGTTCTGGAACGAGACATCTGTGACGGGCCGTCGTGCCTATGACGGTCCGTCGTGGTGTCCGTAATCTTAGCCAGTTTTTCCAGAAATAAAATCTGCTGCTCAAAACGACTAAACAGGTCGTTATAGGACATGAATGTATCCGAGAGAGAATTTTTTAATTTTTTTTAAATTGTAAATTTTTGTAGAGATAATGATAAAATAAGATATGTATTTAGAAAAATTTTCCTTGAAAAAATGTCATGATATGTAATTTCTCTCTTTCTTTCTATATATATAAAGATATGTGTTTTCCACCTTCAATTCATCCCTTGTATATATTGTTTATACAACTTTAATATATCAAATATATGAATTATGTATAAATTAACATCCTAAACAAAATAAAAAGACATGTTAATTCGATACATGTTATTTAACAATATATAATGTTATACACAATTCAATTTGTAATATTAATAAAATATTACATTTGGATTTCAAATAAAAACAGAAAAAAAAATGGTTCATGTATTAAAAAACACGGATAATTGTATAGAATGACAAATTAATAATATAAAATAAATATAGTAGCTACCGTTTGATTTATTGTGTCCCATTGCAAACTGTTTGTCAATTTCTCTCTTCCTCATATTCTCGCTCGTCACTCTCCTCTCTCGCTCGCTTTATACAAAAGAATGTATAAATTGTATTTCTAATTGTATAAAGCGAGAAAAAATTGTATATACACATGCAAATATATATATTTTTGTCTTATACACTTATAATTATACAATAAAAGTGATCCCCTGCCCAAGTCTCTTTTGTCTTTCTCTCTTTATCGTTTTATACAAATTCAAATTGTATGTAATTTCTCTCTTTCTCATTTTATACAATTTGATTCAATTGTATATTTTCTGCCCAAGTCTTTTTTGCCTTTCTCTTTTTCTCATTTTATACAAATTCAAATTGTATATAATCGTCCTATACACTTATAATTATACAATTCGTTTTATATACTTTGTTATATACACTTCGTTTTATACAATTCTCTGCCCAAGTCTCTTTATCTTTCTCGTTTTATACATTTCGTCTTATACAATTCTCTTCAATTGTATATGTGTAGTGAATTATACATACATATGTTTGCTATGGAGCGAAATTAAGCAAACTTTGCTATAGCATACAAATATGAATTTTATATTTGCTATATGTGAAAGTTGTCCTAAAAAATATCATTCATTTGTTCGTATATCTCTCAATTCAACGCACACAAATTTTACTATATCAATAGTTATATATATACTAATGCACATAAAACATATAATGAACGTATCATAATAAGTTTGATCATGATAATTATAAATAAACAAAAATACACAAAAAAATGTATAAAATGAATTTTATTTTTATATACATTATAGTATGAGTATACACCTGAATAAACAAATATATGATCAAATATATCCATCCGAATACATGTCTATTTCGCACTAAATTTTTATATTCATCATATACATTAAATATATGCATAAACATATGATGCATACCTAGTTATACATTTAAAACATTGCAATTGAATACACAAACAAAATATACAGAACAAATAATGGATACATTATAATGCAATGAAGGTATTACATAATTTTTTGATTGTGATTTAAATTAAAATTAGTTGGGATGGCTCTCATAATTATCATTGAATTTCAACGGGAGAGGTGGGGGTTGTATCTATGAGTGGAGGAGTGTGTGACAAAATCATCATGGTTATACACTTTATATACATCATTGTATGTATACACCCAATGTATATAAGGTGTATAAATATTACATAATGGGTATAAATTATGCATATTTAGCGAAGGGAGGGCTAGTGACGGAGGCGAATCTAGAATTTCTAAAATAAAAATGTATTAGGTGGAAATTGATCTCTGGCCAAGATAATAATTCAATATTAAATTAAGTGCACAATTTAACATTCTTGTAGTATGATGAAACAAATAATATTATATTTATTGTTTAAAATATACATAAAACATCTCGAAATATAATGATCGATCAAGGCAAGAAAATAATAAATAGAAATAAAAATCTAAAAACAAAAATATACAATTACAACTAATACTTTAGAAATGAGAAAACAAAACACTCGATTGATTACCTAGAAACCAATTATTCTAATTTTTCAATTTTCTTATTGTCCTATCAAGGATGATATTCTCGGAGAACTGAAAATGCGTTATATCTTGCCTAATCACCCACCCATACTTCTTAAACCTAACTACTATCCCTCCACAAACCCTTGACAACCAACTTCTCACGTTCCACATCTCCTCTTTAGATGTATATAAACTATCTCAATCTTACTTTCCGCATCTTAGTCTTCACGAGGCCCATTTTTACCTCTCTTGATGATAAATCTTCATTAACTGATACTAGGAACCGATTAGGTAAAGGAAGAAGCATGACATGAAATAAACGACACACAAAGTTTCAATAACGAATTACTACTCGATCCCTCTTAATAACCTCACACATTCATCGTTATATCCATATCTTTGCATACTCATCTTCGGAACATGAGATTTTTCGACTAACCAACACCGTTACCACCGAAATAATTAACCATGTTCACCATGTGGGGAAAAAAATAAAATTATTTGTATGTAAAGTAAAAAGACAAAAAAAGGTCTACTTGTAATCCAGCCGATATACAACTCATCTCTTTAACGGTGTCGGCCATTTTTCTCTCTCTTTAAACCCCAATTTCTCCGGCCGATCAGTTCTCCTCTTTGTTGATCTCATTTTTCGATTCTCCGATCACTTTACAGATCCGATTTCGAGTCACTTCCGAATCGGATCCGGGTCAGATGGCGGCATCACGGAGGCTACGAGATCTTCAAGCTCAACCGGGGAACAAGATCTGTGTTGATTGTTCTCAGAAGAATCCTCAATGGGCTTCAGTTTCGTATGGAGTTTTTATGTGCTTGGAATGCTCCGGTAAGCATCGGGGACTTGGGGTACATATCTCGTTTGTCCGATCTGTTACCATGGATTCATGGTCTGAGATCCAGATCCGGAAAATGGAGCTTGGTGGTAACGAGAGTTTCAACAAATTCGTTTTACAGTATGGGATTCCGAAGGAAACTGATATTGTTACCAAATACAATACAAAAGCTGCTACTGTTTATCGTGACAGGATCCAATCCCTAGCTGAGGGGAAACCCTGGAGAGACCCGCCGGTTGTTAAGGAAGTTCTGAGGGGATCGGCTAGTAATAATGGTAGTAGACCACCGTTGAGTAGCGGTGCAAGCGGTGGTGGCAGTAGGAATGGTGGATGGGATAGTTGGGATAATAATGATGATGGAGGGTTTAGTGGTAGTAATACTAAGGATATTCGGAGGAATCAGACGGTGGGAGATTTTAGGAGTGGCGGTAGTAGTGGTGGTGCACCAGCTAGGTCGAGGTCGACTGCTGATATCTCAAAGGAGCAGTATGAGGCGTCAGCGGCGAATAAAGATAGCTTTTTTGCGAGGAAAATGGCTGAGAATGAGTCCCGGCCTGATGGGCTTCCGCCTTCTCAAGGAGGGAAGTATGTTGGGTTTGGATCAAATCCTGCCCCAATGCCTAGGAATAACATGAATCAGCAAGGAGATGTTTTTTCTGCTGTTACTCAGGTTATTTACCTTCCCTTACATTTTACATGTTGTGATTTGATTGAACTAAAGTTATATATTATACTAGTGATAGTTGAAAAGTAATCCGAGTAAGAGACATCTGATTAAAGTTAGAACTGTGAATAGTTAATGAATTTGTACAAAATGTGCCAAACATTTTGAGATATATGGAAAGAGTGCCGTATGTGTTGGGACGTAGGATATATTGTGGTTATGCATGTAAGAGTGAATTGCGTGTACTAGTTCTGCTGTGTTGTTTTATGTCTACTTACTTATAGCTGATTGAGTTGCGATGTGGCATGTGTAGGGATTTGGTAGGTTATCTATGATAGCTGCAACGGCAGCACAGTCAGCTGCAAGTGTGGTTCAAGTGGGGACAAAGGAGTTGACTTCTAAGGTAATTTGATTCGACTTCTGGATTTAAAATTAATGGTTATGTAATTGTGTTCTACTTTACATACACGTACTGTTTTTAGTTCTCGAGATATGTCTTGATTCCCTTTTTTGGGTCAAGCAAGCCTCTCTTGCCACTAGCCAGCTCTACTTTATAAGGTGCTCTGTGTCTAACTTTCTCTATATCAATTTCGGTGGCCATACTTGTTCTTGTCGTCTAGTTTGTGACAATACTTCGTAATTAGACTTTACTAAGAAAAGGACATCCTTGTGTTCTTCCCATACTATCTTATTTGGTACTAATTGCTGTTTTTGGAAGCTATCTATCATCTGCAGAAATAGGATCATTTCCTCCATTTCCCTATCATTTCATTCGTTTATAAAGTCAAACTTAATGACTGAGATCTGAATAATTATGATTAAGACTTTCATTAAGTGCAAACAAATGAAGCTCCAGTATATTTATTAGGTAACGTCTTGAAAGTGGGGAAGTATACCAAGGGCACTAGAGAAATATGGGGACTTATGCAAAGATCTCTGGTTGATGTGACCGTTGATAGAAGAAGAGTAGAAAATGGAGTAAATAAGTTATCCAAAATGGACAATAGGATATCCATGTAGTTAGACAATCTGCATCGACTCAACCCTAACACCAGCCAACAAAAAATTTATGCAAAGAGCTCTGGTTGATGTAACTGTTGTTAGGAGAAGAGTAGAAAATGGAGTAAATAAGTTTTCCAAAATGGACAACGGGATATCCATGTAGTTAGACAATCTGCATGGACTCAAACCTAACACCAGCCAACAAAATTTGTATGGCCAATAAAGCCATAGTTAGACAATCTTTATGTTGGCTGTAGTTAGCTTGTAATGATCAATCTGCACAATTCAAGTCCATAGCTAGACGGTCTTTATGTTGGCCGTACACACTACAATCAGCCACCTTTATTCAGGCTTTTGAGCCGATTAGCTTTGTGAAGCTCAAATATGTGAACATATAATTACTTAATTAGTTAGGTCGTTGTAAGTGAATATTCACTAGGATTTTCTTTAATTTTAAAGGTTGCAGAGCGAGGTATCAGATATTTAATTCTATACAGTGACCATGTAAATTGTTTACTCTGTTTATTAGTTCTAGGGCTGAAGACAAACTACCTCTCACAGAGATTTACGCAGTCTTCTGCTATTTCATGTAAACTGGGTTAGTGCTGTTTTCTATATCATCTGAACAGAGATTTAGGGAAGTATATAAATGATTATCTTGGGTGCTATATCATAAACAGTGTCCTTGCATCTGCAGTTCACCAATATTTCTCTGCTATACCATTGTTACACACCTTATGTGGTGCTTATGAAAATATGTAACATCTGATACCTGTATGGATCAGTTCAACCCTTTAAATATGCAATATTCCTTTTTTGTTCTGTTTATTTTCCATAAATTGTCTGGGAGAATGGTACACTTGCATGTGTGAAAGAAGGGCACACTTGCATGGAATTACTTAGACCAATGTGGTCCCTGTAGTTCCTACGATATATATCTATAGGAGAAAGAGTTGCTGTTTGATGGATATAATACCATTCACTATCTCATGTTTTAACTGAAGCGGAGTTTACTTCTATTCTGCTAGAAATATATTATTTGGTGTATATGGCCATTCTCTCAGTTGTTGGAGTCTATAAAGTTTACCCTGTATTCCATAGGCATGAGAATTGCCGTTGAATGAATCAATTGGCTATTCTCGTCTGAGCTGGAATTCTCTCTCTCTCTGAAGTTGTTTATGTGATTGTAAAAGTCTGCTCTTCAGTTTTATTTATTTATATTTGCTCTTTTTTTCAATTTTTTATCAATCATATAGTCTACATTTCATCTCTGGTGTGTTGTTTACAAAATGGAGCAGTGTAGTTAAATGATAGTTGAGATGTGTGTGCCAATCCTATTCTTTCAGGTAAAAGAAGGTGGATATGATACCAAGGTTAATGAAACTGTCAACGTTGTCACAGCAAAAACAAGTGAGATTGGACAAAAGAGTTGGGGTATCATGAAAGGAGTCTTGGCCATGGCTTCACAGAAGGTAGAGGAATATACCAAGGAAAGTCCAGCCTGGAAGAATGATAGCTGGCAACGAGGTGAAAGTGAAAAGAATGGCTATTATCAAGACTTTAATCAGGATTCTAAAGGATGGAATGCTTCTGGAGGAGCCCAGTCTTCTGGAAGGAACGTTAATTCTGTCAGCTCTGGGTCGTGGGATGATTGGGACAATGAAGACAAAAGCAAAGTAAATCCTCCAAAGGCGGCAGCAGCACCCAACAACAAGAACGATGACTGGGCTGGATGGGATGACGGTCAGGATGATGGATTCGACAATCACTACCAGAGTGCATCCAACAATAATCATGCTGCTGTTCATGCTGGAAAATCAGATTCCAAATGGACCGATGGAGGTTTCCTCTGACGACAGTAAATGTTATAACTTCCTTAGTTATTTTTTCCTTCGAGATTCAATTTTCTCCATGTCTTATTGGAAAAAAAAGGAATTGTCTGTCTGAATATAGTTGATATTTGTACCATTGCCAGCAGCAGGTTGTGTTAATCGCTCCTCCTGTTAAAGAACACAGAGCCTAAAGCACAAACAGAATCAGACTCTTGTTGAAGACCGTTATTCGGGGCTAAAAAACGTTGTTTAGGTTACATTTGGATTTGTAAAGACCATTTTTGTTTCTGTTTGTCCTATATATTGGAGATTCTTGATTATTATGTCTGATTTCTGTGTGTTTGCATATGGAAATATCAAAGATGTTGGATAAATGGTTTTGGCAGCTTAACATCTTCATCTGGCTCTTGAATTGTGTGTTTACAGGGTTTGATGTGCTTAGGCTTTTGTAGCCATCTATGTCATTCTGTGTGATGATTCAACTAACCTTCTGTTACTTCATGCTATAACTGAACTTAACTTGTCGTTACTATCTAATATCTCCAACCAAATTCTATATAATTATGCGATTTGATTTTATTACATATTTTTCGTGGAGTTAGAGGTTTTCTCGGAATCATAATGTAATTTTTAGATGAGATAATCACATACATTAGACTTATTTATTCTTTCTACACATACAGATGAGACACTGATATATAAAACTAACCTACTATTCTTCAAGTTCAACTGCTAGAACTAACACCAAAACAACATCATATCAAACAGAGTCTGCATGTATACACGCCTTATCCCTTTTCTTCGTGAGATAGAGAAGTTATTTTCGACAGATTCTCGACTCGAAAAAACAACTTACGCTAATTCGATAATATCTTGTTATTATATCAAATGATTCACACAATTTCCTTATCAATGAAGTTACTAGCCACTTTTGAGTTCCCAAACTTAGCTTGTTGTTGATGTTGAATGACTAGAACAGAACTTTTTATCCCTTTGTCTGATGAAGCCAATAAATTAGCCAATGGCCCTAATTCTGAATTATTCAATTGTTGCTCATCAAATAATTTTGCCATTATGCCTTGTGGAAACTTATTTTTGTTATTCCCTATTATCATAAGTTCAAACTCTCCACTTTTTCCAATTTCCAACACTTCATTCACCAAATTATTTGCTTCTTTCTCAACATACACAATTTGTTTACCCCACTTCATCTTGAATTCTGCAATAGTAGAATCATCCAAAGTCCTGTTTGGAACAAAAACACACATATACAATTTCGATAAATAATTCATCCGACTGTTAGAATCAA
Source organism: Solanum peruvianum (assembly GCA_027705065.1). Lineage (NCBI taxonomy): Eukaryota > Viridiplantae > Streptophyta > Magnoliopsida > Solanales > Solanaceae > Solanum > Solanum peruvianum. Next base: position 3,952,436 of record JAKWJD010001763.1, read on the forward strand.
ACGTTTATACCATCATGACAAAAGGCTATAGCTGATATCATGGACACAACTTTATTTCTTAACTAGGTTCACCAAATAAGTATCATGCATGTTCAATCATGACTACAACTAGGCTCAACTCAGCCCTCTCGTGGACCTTGCCATCGGTAGGTCATACCAAAAAGCTATAGCTGATAGCATGGACACAACTATGTTTCTTAAATAGGATCACCAATCAAGTGTCGTGTTCAATCATGACTATGACTAGGGTCAACCCAGTCCTCTCGTGGACGCTGTCATAGGCAAGATATTGACGTTATCCAACACTAATAGACAAATGCATATATAGAAGAGTTTGATTTTTACCTTTCAACTTCATCAAAATTAGTACTTCCATGATGAATGAATCTTACTAATGTAACCCTAATAGCAGGATGTTCAACCATTCTACTACCAATTTCCAAAGCTTTACTACAATCAGCTCCACCAAAAAACACAATGCAAATCCTCATCCCATTATTAACCAATTGTAATCCACGATCAACCACCACCGCCACCGAGCACCGCGCTTGACTCATCACTCTCTCGTTCGCCATCCTCCATCCGTGCCCTACATGACGAGATGTCATATTTAGCTCATGAAAATATAATTTAGATTTAAATTTAACATATATCTATCGACTAGTATCATTTTGATATGGTCCAAATTAGTCATCTAATGTTCGAGCCAATTTAGGCGCACTAACATATCTACCCTACAATTAACCATAAAGTTAACATATATTCAAACATAAAAAAAAAATAGATTTTTTTTATTGTGTTTTATTTGTTTAATGTAATCATGATATAAATAATAGAAAGAAAAAAAGAACTTATATTGTTTGATTTGACTCAACTCATTTGTTAGTTTGACTATCTTTTAACATGCTTATTAAATGTAATTTAATCGACTCATTTGACACTCTTATGATCTTACCTGCATGAATCTCCACTTCTTCGTTCCTTTCCATTTGCCAATATTTATCAAACGGCAAAATAATCAATTCGACTCGGTTTTTCTCCGCAACATGAATAATATCCTCATGCAAATCCGATAAACCCGAGATAGCCATTGTGGGTCGGACCATGACCTTTCCTAGCGTGCTGTACGCCTCGAACGCCGCACCCACTTGATCGGTCGCGTCATCTCGGAAAAGCACTCGGCCGATGAACGGAAAGCCGTTCTTTCGGGCACGTTGGACCATTGATATCGATGAAAGCCGGTCGGTGAATTCCACGAGTCTCATCACATAGAGTTTTGTGATTGAGGCGTAGTTATTGTTATTTTTGTAAGACCTTAGTGACTCGATGAGGTTAATGAGTGCACGTGCATCCCTCGGGCCACGCAAGCACGCTAAGATTCGAAGATTGTTTTGTTTTTTCGTCTTTTTTTGTGGTTTTTCGATTTGAGGATGTTGTGTTGATGATGGTTTATGAATAGCCATTACTATAGGAGTTGTAATGAAGGTTGTAAAAAGTGCCATGATTACCAATATTGCAAACGTCTCATCGTCCAAAACCTAAAAATAAAAAAACTTAGTTGTAATATATATATATATATATATATATATATTATATATATATATATATATATATATATATTATATATATATATAATATATATATAATTGTCAAAAATATAATTGAACGGTTAAATATATTAAAAGTATAACATAATACATACATAACATAATTTTTTTAATTTTTGAAGATTCATAACATAAAAATAAAGTTAAACCTAGCTTGAATCCATATCTCTCCCTAAAATACTAGCTCATGAAGCGAGACTGCTCAAAACCATATAAAAAGATCAAATCATCACTCATACACAATCTATGCGAGAAATTTAACAATTATATACATATATATTACGTTTTAATTATTTTTAGTCAATACTTAAAAAAAATGACAATTTTCTACCTGATCAACAATTTTTTGCCCTTGACGGTATTTACTGTTATCACTATAGAAAAACTCGCTACATGTCTAAAACGTACATAAGTTCAACAGTTTTTTTTATATGTGCGATAAAAGTTTCTTTGCTTTTTTCAATTCTATATCTGATCAAACAACATCGTATAAATCGAAACACATAAAATTTTAAAAAAAAAAACTAACCTTTTTTTCCTTGCCAATATTTAGAACAATTAGCTCCACCAACCCTTTTGTATTCATCAAAACTCCAAGTGCTAAAGCTTCCCTCATTGGCATTGAACACAACATTATTCCCACAATAAAAGTCCCAAAAACTTTGCCTACACAAGCTGTGGACACAACAAGAACCACAACTCCCCAAGCCCTAAAACTATGAATTTGTGAAATATTTGTTTTAATACCACTTGATGCAAAATAAAGTGGTAATAATAATCCAGACACAAAATCTTCAATTCTCAAAATCAATTTTTCTGAAAAATCCCCATTTTTTGGAATAACTAATCCAAAAATAAAACCTCCAAATATTGCATGTATACCAATAAAATCAGTCATAAAACCAAATAACATAACTCCAACTAGGGTTAAACATAGGTAACTTTCTTCAACAATATTGTTGTTACCATTTGATGATTTTTTTGCCACCAAAATCATAATTGGCCTAATAATTAGGAACATAAAAATCACAAATCCAATTCCACTTAGAAAAACCCATAGTGAAATTAAAGGACTATGATGAACTCCTCCTCCTCTTGCTAGAGCAACAGCAAGAGCAAGTAAAATCCATGCAGCAACATCATTGAATGCAGCTGCTGCCATAGCCATTTCACCGATTTGTGTAGTCAGTAACCTGTCGAGACATAATATAATTAAAAGTCCTGACATGAACGATGGTCTTAGATAATTCAAATATGACCTCACAGACACACAGTAACGTATGCAGGATTTTTTTTTGTAAGCATATGTAACAATATTAATATCATATGAACAAAGGACAATTCAAATATAGTAATAAATGAAAACTATATCCTTCGCGAGTTTTTGAAATTAGGGTTTTCCAATTTTGCCCTCCAAACCTAATTAATCATGTAGGAGTTTCGAGCATACATGTTATGATAATTTTCACTAAGAGAAGTCAGAATATAAAAAAACCAAACCACATAGAAAAATAATAATATAGTATTATACTAATAAAAAAGTAGTCTATCGATCATCTGCACAACATATATGTGACATCTTTTTTTGGACATATATAGATCTAGGTTAACCCCTAAGGCCCAAACCACCTTTATATATAGAGAGAGCGTGTGTGTATCACTATAACAAAAACTTTTAGCGGCATTAAATAGTGACAGTGCTAAAGTCTTTAACGGCATTAGTTAAGTGTCATTAGAATCAATGTCGCTGAAGACTTTAGGGACATACACAAAGAGTGACAATTGCCGCTAAAAATACATATTTAGCGGCAATTAAGAATTAAATGCAGCTAATGGTCATTTTTGTTGTACTGTATGCTGACTTTATCAACTTGAGCTTTCAGATGAGATGATCGTATAATTGAACAAACCTTAATTCCGCGAGGATTCGAGCAAGAACAGGAAAGGCAGTGATTGAAAGTGAAACACCAATGAACAAGAAAAATTCTCCATATCCAACACTATCAATCCCTTTGATTATTTTTCTTAGAACAAAAGCAACTCCAATGCTAAAGAAAAAAGGCAATGAAATTCCAGCAAATGCTATTCCAATTGCTTTTTTTCCACTTTTATGTATGGTGTTTAAGTCCAATTCAAGGCCAACAAGAAATAAGAAAAATAATAACCCAATGTTTGATACACATTCAAGAATTGGAGTACTCCATGATGGAAATATCCAATTTGTGAATGTTTTGTTCCTCCCAAATGCTGATGGCCCAAGCATAATCCCTGCCTGAATAATACAAAAAAAAAAATATTATGTCACATAGATCAATATATAATATTATACAACATTATACATGAAGAAATCAAAGCATTTTATATCATGTATAAACCTTGTATAAAAATGTAGAGGAAAATGACAAATATATCCTCGAACTATTGTAAATGGTACGGCTCCGTCATACTTTTGAGACATTGGTGCTCCTGCAGTCCAAAAACTAGAGCATATACACCCTTTATTCTAACAGACATACACATGTTATAATCTTAAACATTTATCAACGGATAAGATTGTGTCACGTGTTCCTATTTAGTCTTTCGTCAGAGTGGAGGACATATATGCTCGAGTTTTTGGACCGAGGGGGCACCAATGTCCAAAAGTATGACAGAGGGTATCCGCATACTATTTACGATAGTTTGGGGGTATATTTGTCTTTTTAAAAAAATGTATAATAGTGTACGAAAGGTGTTTGTACACAAATATGAGCTATAAACCCGGTAAAAAAATCTTGAAGTCACTTAGCCGTATACTATACAAAGGGAAAGGCGTCGGTACGGAGTCACGTCAGCTGTGGATAAAATATGAGTTACGTGCCGTAAATATTTTCTCCCAGTAGACAAATCCCACATGAAAAACAAGGATTCAGAATTTAAACTTGACGTGTTAAGCATTTTAATGTTTTTTTCACACATATATATCCATGCTACACAACCATATGATGAGGAACGATTGTGAAAATGTTTGATTACACGAAAAAAAATGATGTGAGACCATAGTACATAACATTCTTTAAAATAAAAACGAAATAAATATATACTGACAGTGTATAAAACTTACGAGGATCTCCGCGACGACTTTAGGTTGGTGGAGGGGCTTGAGAAGGAAAGCAAGTAATCGACTAAGGAACACAACTAATGTTGTTTGAATAATTAATAATGGAAAAGCATAGTGTAAAGTATTTTCTCCTTGCCATATTCCATCTGATGATATTTTTATGGAATTAGTTACATTAAAACCCATGATTAATTATTAATTCTTCAAAAATAACCTTATTTTTTTGAACTATATAATACACAATGTGTTATGTGTATATCTTCCTAAGTTCAAGTTTTTGGTTATATTGAAAAAAACTAAGCCATAGAAAGGGGTATTTATAGTGGAGAGAAAGACCCCGATTTCATGGATTCAGTATTTTCGACGTGAAGTATAAATTTATATATAATAATTTTATTTAAATCGTAACAAGATTTAAATTCATAATTTTAAAAATTATAATAGCTAGGTTCAATATTTTTTTAATTTAGTGTCTGGTATCCATATTAGAGCTCTACTAATTTGAATGCGCGCTGCATACGGCCTCAAGTGCTCCATACCAAAAAAAAAAATTCATGCTAAAGATTCTAATTTGAAACCTCTGATAAAGAGACGAGCGACCTAATAAGTTCAATATTGAGAATTCGAAGATTAAATTTATAGAATTTAAATCGGTCCTCGACCATAGTAGAAGAATCTAATTATTATTTTCATTGGGTGGGTTTTTTGTACGATGCAATATACTGAAATATATATTTAGTGGTATATCATTGTCACATTAGTTATATTTTATCTAATAAATTATAATTTAAGGATTTAAATTATCAGTTATTAATGTAATTTATTATCGGATCATTGTAAAACATTTTTTATTTGTAGCTTTAAATTCATCATAAGCTAAATTAGCATAGAAATGCTATATAAGTATATAAAAAAATAATTTTTTTCTAAAATTTTCATTATTTTCAAATTCATTAAATATTGGCTTTTAAAAAAGAAAAAAAAGGTGTGGTGTTTTCTAATAATCATATGTAAGTTTCATTGTCATGTCACTTCTTTTAGTTAAATAAATTAATATTAAAATGAGATAACATAATTATTATTTTACTGTATTACAATAGTATTTTTATGAATTGTGCTGTAATTTGACAAATTTAGTGGTATTTAATAGTTACACGTGTTGTACAAAATTGTGTACTACTATCTTTCAAATTTATATGGCATTATTCGAATTTTGAGATCAAAATAATTTAATTTTAATTGTAAATTCGAACATGAAATTTTTAAATTATAATTTAATTTTAACTATAAATTCGAACATGAATTTTTTAAATTTTTTGAAATTAAATTTAGAATTATGTAAAAAATATTATGAATTAAAACATTATTAAACATATACGAGACAAAATAAGTATTTATTTATTTATTTATTTATTTCTAAAAGAAATTTGACACAACAGAAAAAATGATGAAATATTTGATCCACTATGTTAGTGGAAGGTCGTAAGTAAGAAATTAATGATTGAACAATTTTAGCGGTTAAGTAAATTTATATATATTTAATTACTTATTGTAGTTATAGTTTGTTATAATTATCACTCGAGATTAACATTATACATTAATTATGTGGGCTGACTTCGAGTTTATATAATTAGTCACGTTTGTTTATGTATAATTCGTCAGAATATATAAATGTTTATGTATAATATTACAATTATCTAACCGTTACACATATAGAATTCACATCTCTCCCACTCTATGTCCTTCTCGCTCGCCTCTCTCCTCCATCTCCAATCTTGCTTGACATATATACAAATATATATGCATAATATACATTATCTAACCTATATATAATATATATATATATATATATATATATATATATATATATATATATATATATATATATATTATATATATATATATTATATATATATATATATATATATATACCCACACACACACAAAATTAACCTCTCTCCCACTCTCTACTCGATCTCGCTCGCTTCTCTCCTCATCTCGCTCTCCTCTGTATTCCCTCTCCCGATATCGCTTGTCATATGTTTCAACTATATATATATATATATATATATTATATATATATCTGACCAATATACATATACAATTTATCTCTCTCCCAGTCTTTGCTCTCTCTCGCTCGCCTCTCTCCTCCCTATAACGTATAACTACGAATTGTAATTATCAATTATAGCTATGGAGAATAATAAAGCTATTTTGAGTGGCTATATGTGAAAGTTCCTCATTTAAAAACAATAATTAAAAATAAAACTCTGTATTAAATTAAAACAATTAGTATTTATTTATTTGTGGACCAAATTTGATTGACATGTTTCATTATAATGATTAAAATTGTAGAAAATTGCATCACTTATGAATTTATAATCTGTACTTGTTGAACATTAAATAGTGGATGAATGTGACTGCACTAAATTTAAATTCTTTATTTTCTTCCACACACACACAAAAAAAAAGTAGTAGCAAATTTTTGTGGATAGTTTAGACTTTTTTAATATTTCTATATCTCAAATAAGTTCATAAAAGATTTGAAAATTGAATCAAATTGAAGAAAAAAATCAATATTTTTTTAAAAATTAATTAATTTAATTTCTTAACAAGTTAAATAAATTCAAGTCGAATCATGAACCCCTCATCAACTAAATCCATACATAGAGAAAAGTAATTTTTTTTTGTTTTGAGAATTTTTATCAACCACAAAAAATTACAAAGTGGAAAATAAATGTAATGATTTCTCTATATTGTCGTTTCATTTTCAAATAGTAAATTGCTCAATTTTTTTCTTTTTTCTTTTTATAGTGGACATGCTTGGAAGATGAAATCATCAAGAAAAAAAAACAATTAATAATTGCTTTATTTATACATTATTTCTTCTAAAAATGGACAAATATAAGCAAAAAGAAGTTTTATTTATTTCTCTCACTTGAAAAAAAAACCATATAATGTACTCAAAAGACAAGAAGTCCAGGATGTGGGGAACCGATTATTTTTTTAAGAAAATAAAAATAATAATTCTTATAAGAAATATTTTATATTGTTTTTAAATTGCAGAATATAAATTATCTAGATTTTTCTTTAATATTCAGTTCAATATAGTGATCAACAAAAATCTTGATAGATATAATAACTCTTTAGAGTTATTTAATACACATATTGGTGAAAGATAACAATTAGATAAGAATTAAGGTCTCATTTGCTTCAAAATCTTTATTGTTAGGAGGGTAAAAAATGGATGAAATATCCAAAAACCTTTAAATATTGATCATCCACTCTCGAAATTCATATTGATCGATGGATTTTTGAACAATTTTTTTTTTTAAATGGTATTCACACTGGAAGACAACATATGACCATGACATAACAACAACATACCCATTGTAGTAGAGATCGAGGGTGACCTTACCCTACTTCGTGAAGACAGAGAAACTATTTCTGGTACACCAGACATCATATACCATGATGCGTTTGAAAAGTCTGGAGAGACTGACTTTACCTCTACTTTGTGAAGACGGAGAAACTATTTCTGATACACAATACACCATAATGTGTTTTGAAAAGTTTTTCGCTTTCAGATATACCAAGATACAGTCCAAGTGAACCTATATATTAACATAACTAGCTGCATAAATGAGTTAACATCATAGCTTGCAAGCTGTTCTAAGAAACAAAAAGATATATCTGTCTAGTAAACATGCATCCAAAAATGGCATTAGTAAACTGTAGAGACTGTACACATTTTGTATAAATGTGCCACTGTTGCTTATGCCTCCCCTTCAAGTTCCTGAACAAAACATTGACAGATAGAGTTAAGCGAGAAAATCCGCAACTTTGATTATGAAAGGGAAACTAAATAAAAGTAAACAAGTACACAAACAAAGCGGGGTCTTGGAAGGGTAGAGTGTATGCAAACCTTACCTCTACCTTTGAGAACGTAGAGAGATTGTTTCTGAAATACTCTCGGCTGAACAAACAGTGAAACAGAGGCAACAACCGAAACTAAATAAAAGTATAAGTTTTTTTTCGCCTTTTAGTTTAAGTTCAGAAACTGATTTTCTTCTAATTTTGCTTATATGCATCACGACGAACCATACAGAGAGGACTAGTAAGGAATCTTGTCAAGAGTTGTGGAGTACTAATAATAAGTTCAGTTCTTTGAAACCAAATACAACCCTCAAGAGTTCTTTCGCTTTATTTGTTGCTGTGTCTTTTATTAGCAATGATAAACATCCACTTTAACCAAAAACATAACCAGAGAACATGTATAAAAGATGTACAGAGTTTATCAACTTGCTGGTTAACAGATATCGAAGTTACTCTGAATCCTTCCAAAAAGTATCAACATAGACTCCAACTTTATCAAAAGCAAAAAGCACAAAAAAGCTCCAAAATCCTTTGGGCTTTAAGTGCAAATAAACCATGGCGTCACAAACTTTTTTGTTTTCATGCCGGAGAGTTCTTAACAATATTTATGTTGTGAAAGAGTACGAAAAAAGATATATTCTTTCCTTTATTTGATCAGATTAAAAAGAATCTTGACTTTTACGGACTAAAGGTGCAAATGGAGAAAAAAATATAAATAGATGTGTAATCCAAGATTAATAATCACAAGCATGAATAATAAATATATGGACAAAGAAATTGAAAATACATTATGATAAAGTAAAATATCAATTTTTTAGTGTCGCATCTTCAAGATTGCACTCATTAGCAAAGAAAAAGTATGTCTTAAAGCCTTGACGACACTGAAGCGCCTATAAAGTGAGGCGAAGCGCTCTACATGTTTTCTGCCTCGCTTCAGGGCCTAAGTGTGCTTTTAAAGCGCCTTTGACAACAATTATGACTCTTAGGTTGTTTTGTGAAGATCGCCTGATTCAAAGATGTTAACAATGAATACTTAACATACCTTTACATTTCCACTAGACGATAGGAGCTTTAACTTTCATCTGCGTTGCCGTCTCTTTTTTGATGGTTCAGATCTACACACTGCCAAAGCCATAAACATCCAATAAATTACATAAGCAACAGGCATGAAAAGTACAACTGTGAGAATAGCAAAGGAAAGATGTATAGGTTGGGGAGCTAGACGAAAATTTCTTCCCTCCTCACTCAAGCAAAATTCTTGATATGAATCATCTCATAAGGAAAATAAAGAGATCGTGCAGCACCTCTAGATAGATAATCCAGATTCGGGTCGCCTTGTTTAACTTCTGTAACACTCTGATCCTGAAACATATATAAGGGTAGTTATAAGAAGATGGACCAATTTTGAGATACATATCTCCTTAATAAGATCAAATGAGCATACGCCTGAAAGGAGATACACAAATAAAAACCCTAAGTATTCCTCCATACACCGGAGCTTAACATATTCCAAAGCCTAAAAGTTGATAAATCTGCTTCAAATTAGGCATAGAATCAAGTTGCTTAGAATGAAAGATGCATATGACATGAGATGCCTGTAATGAAAAGAATCTGTAGCACCTTAAAGTGCATAAGATTCGATGATAGCCCAAGATTCATGGCTGAGTTATATAAAGGTATATACAAAATCTGATGACTAACCGCATCATAAACTGCTCTTTGATTGCGCCAAAATGCCATCGGAGGAAGTAGCACTCTCCCTACAGAAATATAAATGCAGGCAAAGTTTTTACATTATATATACATAATCATAAGCAAAATTATTTTCTCTGAGAACCCTAGAAATAGTTAGGTCTGATGACCAATGCACCTGATCTAGATCTGTTAAAACTCAAAGGTTCAGGAGAGACAAGTCGAACTGCCTCTTTCCCTTGCTGAGGACTTCCCTAAGTAAACAAAGGAAAAATAAAAAACTTAAAAATAATCAAACATATAACCAAAAATAGGGTGTGGAATTTGTTTCAAACAATGATGATCAAGAAGTATAAAAGGACACATTAAGCATTGGAAGTAGCTATCAAGTTCACACTGTTCCCAGGTATCAGTTGTTCAATTCGATTAACCAATTATAAAAGCAAGGGAACAAGAAAAGAGATACAATAATACAAACTTGACCATAAAACATAGAAATAAACAGCTAAATGAGGAACAGCCTAGAGAAAATAGGAGTATCAGATCTCTTTTGGGACTAAGACACCCACCCCCGCCCAGAAAACAAGATGGAATTGCTTGGATTGTGTTCACACAAGCAGATATCATCACTGTTTTTAATAGCTTTCTTCTCGTGTTTAAACTTCATACCAGCTCCATATTAACTTACCTAGAAATCTCATACTAAAAAAACTTGTTGCAAATTTAAAAAGAAATATTAGTTTGAGAAACACCTAGAACCATGGTTGCTGGTGGGATAGGAATCCCTAGACAGAGAGAGGGTACGAGCTAATCTTTGACTTGAGGGAAAGCTGGCCAAAAGCATAGAGCGTGCATGCTACACTCAGGTATCTCATGGAATTAGTTAAGGTGCGCACAAGCTGGCCCACACACCACGGTTATCAAAAAAAATCCGAGAATCATGAGGATTATAAAGGCTCAACATCTGTCAAGCTTCTAAAACACTATTTTATTTTAGAACCTGTTAAAAATGTAAACGGGAAGTGCACTTTCATGTCACAAGAATGCATAATGTAAAATTAAGATAACTTTTCTATGAGCGCCTACTTACATATGACAATTTTCTTTTTGCATTTTCCGTGCTTGAACTTTTAAAGTGAGTTGTTCGATTAACATCTGCAGTTTGCTCCTTTGCAATGCTTGTAGAACTGTTTGTAGAATTAAGCATGTCCAGTGACCTCATTGCTGTTTTTGTCTTCTTTTGTACAATAACTTCACTTGCAACTTCTCCATCATTCTGATTGTCCCTCATCAAATTGTCTTCGACTTCATAGTCTTTTCTCCCATTATGATCTTTTCTGCCATTATGATCCTGTATTGTTTGCTCCTTTCCAATGCTTGTAGAAGTGTTTGTAGAATTAAGCTTGTCTGATGACCTCATTGCTCTTTTTGTCTTCTTTTGCACAATAACTTCACTTGCAACTTCTCCATCTTTCTGATTGACCCTCATCAAGTTGTCTTCTACTTCACAGGCTTTTATCCCATTATGATCTAGTATTGTTTGCTCCTTTGCAATTCCTGTAGAAGTGTGTGTAGAATTAAGCTTGTCCGATGACCTTGTTTCTCTTTTTTTCTTCTTTTGCACAATAACTTCACTTGCAACTTCACCATCATTCTGACTGTCCTTCATCAAATCGTCTTCTACTTCATAGTCTTTTATCTCATTATGATGCAGTACTGTTTGCTCCTTTGAAATGCTTGTAGAATTTTTTGTAAAATTAAGCTTGTCCGATGACCTTGTTGCTCTTTTCGTCTTCTTCTGTAAAATAACTTCATTTGCAAATTCTCCATCATTCTGATTGTCCCTCATCAAATTGTCTTCTAGTTCATAGTCTTTTATCACATTATGATGCAGTATTCTTTGCTCCTTTGCAATGCTTGTAGAAGTTTTTGTAGAATTAAGCTTGACCGATGACCTCGTTGCTCTTTTTTCCTTCTTTTGCAAAATAACTTCACTTGCAACTTCACCATCATACTGACTGTCCCTAATCAAATTGTCTTCTACTCATAAACTTTTATCCCATTATGATCCAGTATTGTTTGCTCCTTTGAAATGCTTGTAGAAGTGTTTGTAGAATTAAGCTTGTCCGGTGACCTTGTTGCTCTTTCTGTCTTCTTTTTCACAATAACTTGACTTGCAACTTCACCATCATTCTGACTGTCCCTCATCAAATTGTCTTCTACTTCATAGTCTTTTATCCCATGATGATCAAGTACTGTTTGCTCCTCTGCAATGCTTGTAGAAGTGTTTGTAAGATTAAGCTTGTCCGATGACCTGGTTGCTCTTTTTATCTTAGTTTGTACAATAACTTCACTTGCAACTTCTCCATCATTCTGATTGTCCCTCATCAAATTGTCTTCTAGTTCATAGTCTTTTATCACATTATGATGCAGTATTCTTTGCTCCTTTGCAATGCTTGTAGAAGTTTTTGTAGAATTAAGCTTGACCGATGACCTCGTTGCTCTTTTTTCCTTCTTTTGCAAAATAACTTCACTTGCAACTTCACCATCATACTGACTGTCCCTAATCAAATTGTCTTCTACTTCATAAACTTTTATCCCATTATGATCCAGTATTGTTTGCTCCTTTGAAATGCTTGTAGAAGTGTTTGTAGAATTAAGCTTGTCAGGTGACCTTGTTGCTCTTTCTGTCTTCTTTTTCACAATAACTTCACTTGCAACTTCACCATCATTCTGACTGTCCCTCATCAAATTGTCTTCTACTTCATAGTCTTTTATCCCATGATGATCCAGTACTGTTTGCTCCTCTGCAATGCTTGTAGAAGTGTTTGTAAAATTAAGCTTGTCCGATGACCTGGTTGCTCTTTTTGTCTTAGTTTGTACAATAACTTCACTTGCAACTTCTCCATCATTCTGATTGTCCCTCATCAAATTGTCTACTGCTTCATAATCTTTTCTTCCAATATGATCCTGAATTGTTTCACCGGTAGTCTCTACATAATCATTTTGATCTAAGTTCTTTAGATCTTTAACCTCTGCAGGTTGCAGAGAAAGTATAAGCAAACCACAACAAAAACTTTCAGACGTACAAATAGGTTCATAGAGTGAACTTACTTTCTGAGCACCCGGATGGTTTTTCAAAACCAAGGGCATCGCTTGCAGAAGCCTTACCTTTAGAATCTCTTCCTAAGAATTTCTCATTGAAAGTCTCCCATTGAGGAGGAAAACCAAAAAGAAACTGTTCAATCACCTGCGAAGACAGAACCACTGACAAGAATTCAAAGGACCGCCAATCGCCAATTATAATTATCGAAAATCTCTTTTTTCTTTTCTTTGTGACGGTAACATAATTGTCTGAATGCCATTGGTCAGCATATGATGATTGCTAAAACTTCATCAAACAAAGAAATCCCTGAATTCTATCCCCAAGTGTAAAAAACTGCACCATGTCCTTAGAAGTACTTTTTTCCGGATTTTTTCCAGGAGAGATGATAAGTAAATATAAACTACTATCACTTTCTTATATTGAGACATTGTCTATGTTGGGACTCCTAGAACCTTTTTATTATTATTATTGTTGAAGGTAGTATATCAATTTCAGCAATAAGTAAATGCTGGGACGTATTTACAACAAGAGGCTACATTACGTATTGTGTAATAAGCTCAGACAGACAATTATAGCACCAATATCATTTGCAATAGCCATGTTATACCAAAAATACAAGATATACATCTGTATTTAATGCTAATAAACTACAAGTAATCGGGACTCTTAGAATCATTTGAGACACATCTATGAATGATGATGATAATTCATCCATCATTCACAATTTTTGGGAATTTCTGTACAGAAAACAATTTTTTGTCCAGATAATGCTAGTTGATTCCTGATAAATCAAACTCATTGACACCCTAAAATAGTTGATCTAACCTTTACAACAATCTAAAAATTATTCTACTATAATGAACTACCTATTTAAGCTTTGCTACTTTTCTAACCAAGTCTGATGGAAGTGTTCTCTGTCAACTCAAAAAAAAAAAACAGAAGACACGCCAAGTTACGGGAAAAAATCATTTTCGGAAGGACACACCTTCTCCCTTTCAATTTTTTATTTTCTACCAATCAATAAAGGCCTTCTGATGAATCATAGTTTAATAAAATGTAGTATAGTAGAGGAGGTTAGCATCGAGAAGCCTTGTAAATATGCTACAACAGTAGAGTACGTATACTGAATTAGCTACTCAAAAGACTTAGCTTTTGATGGAGTACGTCTACTGAAGTTGCTCTAGGCAATAGCTTGTCTTTCTCTCTATCTTCTTCTATACTTCCTAACCTATCAGTAATTACTTCTATATTCTATCATCATTGTGCAGTACTAGCATAAGAACCTAAACAAGTACGTTCTTTCTGCTATCATTTTATTCCTTTTCATTTTAAAGTCAAGAGAAACCACAGATCCTTACTGCAATTAGAGAGAGCGTCCATCTTTGTGATGGTAGTCTAATCAAACAATACAATTCATTGGATAACACGAAACAAAATAATCTATTCTGTAGCAAAAAAGAGGAGGATTATATTTAATTCTCATTTTGCAATCAACAAAAAGATTTCATGGGCAAACAGCTTGCATACCTCAGATGGAAAACCATTTTCCTCTGAACGACTTCTATTTATGAAGCCTTTAAGAACAACACATATCCCATCAATGGTCTCAAGATTAAAAACATCATATATCTTATGAATTGGTGCAGAAGTGAATCCTCGCAGAGCTTGACCCCTACAGGAATATAGTAGAGTGATTAAAACAAAAGGATCTGAGTGCAAAATGCCACTTACTGAGTCAGCTATAACAAAAAACTACAGAAAAGCTATGTCTTTGTTGGGTTCTTTAATTATAATGAGGTCTTAAGTTGAAAAAACTACGGCTTTCCCAACCAAATATAAACATGTACTGCTTCTATAACTTACTTGGCCTCATCATCCTTTTACTTCAGATGTCTTTTACTTCATAAATACGATTGCCAATTTGCCTACTTTAACAGTAACCTAGGTCCAAGGTGACCAAGAAACTTGCATGACCACATAGTAAATCCGAAATAAAAAAACCCAAATACCTAAAAACAACTATAAGCTAGCGTTTGACCATAGATTTCGGGAGTATATTTTGGAAATTTATCTATTTGACTGCTAAATTTCATCAGATTCTTCAAATCTTTTCGAGTACCCAAAAACTTAAGATTTTTCCAAGTAAAATGGATATCCAAACACAACTTCAAATATTCAAAAACACAACTTTACAACAACAACAACAACATACCCAATAAAATCCCACAAATGGGGTCTAGGAAAAAAAAAAATCACAACTTCAAAAACTAAAATTCTCAATGCTTCAACTATGGCCAAATGGGAGCTTAAAAGTTGCAACAAAACTTTGAAAGCAATTAAAAAAAAAGGAAGAGAAAGTTTACTCTCGAGAAGTGCGCCCAGCAACGGCAAGGGTTCTTCCTTGAGAATCTCTTTCAGCCCTAATAAGCCACCAATCTTTCAAACTGACCTGTTTTTTTGTCCAAAAACTCAAAATTCAGTGATAATAAACTAGAATCAAATTTTAGGGATTGCTACGAAAAGACACACTCACTGTTGGCTGAAAACAAGATTTCGATGAATTGCTGCTTTTGGGTTCCTTCTTCTCGTCAACCCTTTGAGTTTGACAAGTTGAAGGAGAAGCCATTGCTACTCTCCTTCTTCTTCTTGCGCGGGAATGTCACTCTCTCTTCCTTTGTCACTCCAATTCCCAACAACCCCTTTTGGTGTTCCTTTTCTCCTATTTTAGATACATGTGAATATCCGAAAGGGTAAAAGTGGAATTTTTAAAATTATCGTCCTTTTTAGGTTTAAACTTATTTTTGTTGTCGAATTCAATCTTTTTGTTCTTTTGACTCCGACTTCATATTTCATTCGAATATAATTTACATGTATTTATAAATATATGGTCTTTCTGGCTCGTCTCTCTCGTTATGTATTTATATTTCAGTATCAAATATCCACGTATATATTATTATTTCCGTTTAAAAAAGAATGATCTTATTTTCTTTTTAGTCTGTTTTAAAAAGAATGACCGTTTTCCTTTTTGACAACAATTTAATTTTAAAACCACAAGATTAAAGGATATTTTGGTACATTTGACATAACTTTAAATTAGAACCATAAGATTAAAAAAAAAATCTTTTTTTTAAACTTTGTTCCAACTCAAACTAGGTAAATCTTTTTTAAACTGAAAGAGTATCAAAAGATATATGTTTAGTTGTTGACCTTGCATTTGATTAGAAATTATTAATTTGTGAAATGATATATTATTAATTATTTCAAACTATAGGAATGTTTGTGTAATTAAGTAATTTTACCCTTTTTATTAGCTATTAGATTAAGAGAAAATTCATAAATACTTTAATTTTAGTTGAAATTGTTACGATATTAAATTTTATGGAAAACTTTTTACCCCTAAACTATTAAATAGTATATTTTAAATATATGTATATACATATGTGGACATATTACTATTTATAATTATTTAATTTTTTTATGTCCACGTGGATACATATATCATTAAAATACACTATTAAATAGTGCAGGGATAAAAGATCCTTTTCAAAGATTAAAATCGTAACAATAATTTCGATCAAAATTCAAATATATTTCAAACTTTTTTCCCAATTCTGAAGACTAACAGAAAATATTGGTCTTTCGATTATATCACTGGTCACTTATCAAATGCAGGAAGAGGGAGAATAAAAGAGTTAAACTTATTGAGTGAAAGAACTAGCATAAAATAACACATCTTATTAATTTATTTTCAAAAACATCCTGCGTTCACACAAGGTCCAAGAAAAGGAAGCATTTTATTACAGAGGTTGTTTCCGAAAGACAAACAAGAAGGGCACACTTTAACCCCCGCAGATGACAACATAGACATTTATAGACCAAAAAGCTGATATGAAGTCATGAAACATTATTGAAATTCACACATCTTTAAAACTAAGCAATAGAAAGTTTCCTCATTTCACTTATTTGGTGCTGTGCTTTTTCTCCTCTGTGGATGTGTCTGTGGCATGGAGAGTATGTAACTGCAACCTCTTGAAATCGCATCGTTGAGTTTCGCAGTAGAAGTTTTTGGTTGGGATTATTCATATTGAACCCCAGCCACCACCTCCTGGGGTAAGAATCTGCAGTATTTCCCCAGCCTGTACCTGAATTGTGTTTTTACCACCAACATATACCTTCCTTTTATCTTTGGTGATGAGGAAATTAGCACCGCGAGCTCCATTTGCTCCACCCATAAGCCCCCTTGGGGCATGCACACGTCTTTCTGAAAGGATACTGACGATGACTGGCCGCTTGAATTCTATCTCCCTGACAATGCCATCGCCTCCTTTATGTTGTCCAGCACCACCACTATTCTCTCTTATTCCAAACTTATGCAATATAACTGGGTATCTTTGCTCAAAGATCTCTGGATCTGTCATGCGAGTGTTGGTCATATGGCACTGGACTGCACTCGTCCCATCCCAGGTAGGTCCAGCCCCACTTCCGCCTCCAATTGTTTCGTAGTAACCAAAAGTGTCATCACCAAAGGTTAGATTATTCATGCAACCCTGAGAACAAGCACAAGCTTGGAATGCAGTGAGGACAACATCGGTGACCCTTTGTGATGTAAGAACATTACCACCCACCACAGCAGCCTTGTCACTTGGAGAGAGAAATGAACCAGGAGGTATATATATCTTTACAGGAGCCAAGCAACCTTGATTGAGAGGAATATCAACATTCACTAAACAGCGTACACAGTAAATAACTGCAGCAGCTGTTACTGCTTCTGGAGCGTTCCAATTACCATAAACCTCTGTGCTGGTCCCGGAGAAATCAAAAAATGCTTCACCCTTCCGAGAATCTATTGTAAGCTTTAAGTGTATGGAAGACCCGTCATCCATGTAATCTTCCTCTTCGATAGTCACTAAGTCACCCTCTCCAGACCTTTTTGATTCGGAGGAAACTCTCCCAGCAACAGATTTAAGCATTTCTCTCACTGCTTCTTCAGCATTAGCCTGCACATGGTTCATGTATGACTGTACAGTTTCCAGTCCGTATTGCTCAATAAGCTCATTAATAAGGGTAATTCCTCTCTGATTTGCAGCTACTTGTGCGTGAAGGTCAGACAAATTATCCTGAAGCCTGCGAGATCCTGGAATCTTATGAGTTGATTCTTCAGAACTGGGGTGACAAAGAAGCTTGGTGATTCCTTCTTCCTGAAAAATGCCCTTCTCAACAAGCTTGAATGTTTTTATTGCTGCTCCTTCCTCCCATATGAACTTTGAGAAAGGTGGCATACTTCCAGGAGTAATACCTCCAATCTCTGCATGATGCCCTCTACTTGCGACAAAGAATATCAATCTACCTTTGTTAAAAACAGGTGTAATAACAGTTATATCAGGCAAGTGGCTACCACCAGCAGAAGGATGATTGGTGACTAAAACATCTCCCTCATTTAGTCTATCACCCCAGTACTTCAGTTGCCATCGAACGGTGCTCGACATAGCCCCCAAATGAACAGGAACATGGGGTGCATTTGCCACAAGCCCACCATCAGGACCAAAAAGTGCACAAGAAAAGTCTAGCCGCTCTTTAATGTTTGTTGATATAGAAGTCCTCTGCAAAGTGCGCCCCATCTGTTCAGCTATTCCCATAAACCGGTTGTTGAAAATTGACAGCTGTACAACATCTGCAACTTTTTCATCTACCTTCGCCGTACTGGAAGTCGACTCTATCTCTATTTTAATGTTGCCATATTTAGTAACAATGGCCTTGCAGTTAGGTTCAACAATGACAGTACTATTTCCATTCATGATAATTGCTGGGCCAGGAATAACATGCCCATATGCCAAATTTTCAAGCTTGAACAAAGGAGTGTCATTCCATCCACTCTCAAAGTATACCTTGTAGTGACTTTCAATTTTAGGGGCACCAGGGGCAGAATCTAGGGCTCGAGGCTTCAATATGTTAGTGACTCCAACACCGCGAACCCTAACATCACATATAAGTATACTCCTGTTTTGAAGTTTAAATCCATATTCCCGTTGGAACAACTTGACAAATTCAGCAGCATAATCACCTCCTGATCCATCATCATTGATTGGTCTCTTTACCATGATTGCGGTGTCTGTTCCCTCGTACCTTAAGTTTAAGTATGTTTCACTGGTGATACTTGCTTCTCCGAACCCTTGCTCATGCAGCTTTGACTTCACCTGCTTCAGCAAGATAGTTTCTCTGCGACAGGCTTCAATCACAGAATCAGGACCATAAACAGCTGAATATGGCTCTTGTGCCTCTTCTACCACATCAGCTAACCCCATACCATATGCACTTAAGATCCCACATAACCTGTGAATAAGAACCTCCTTCATTCCAAGTGATCTAGCAATGGCACAGGAATGTTGAGGACCTGCACCTCCAAAGCAAGCAAGCGCATGGTTGCTTGTTTCATGTCCCTTCATTTCTGTCAACTGTCGTATTGGACGACACATGGTCTCATTGGCAACATTCACAAAACCTTGTGCAATCTCCTCAACTGTCATGTCCCTCGCAGATGAATCCTGGCTCTTTCTGTAGGAATTGATTTGCCTTGCAAGTTTTTCAAACTCTTCCCTGGTAGCATCAATATCTATTGGCTGGTCTTCATTGGGACCAAAAATGGAAGGGAAAAATTCAGGAATGACATAACCTAAAATAAGATTTGCATCTGTAACTGCTAGCTGCCCTCCTTTCCGGTAACAAACTGGTCCTGGATGTGCACCCACGGAATCTGGTCCCACCCGGAAAGAACCAAACTGAAATTTTAACTTTGATCCACCACCAGCAGCGACTGTGTTTACATCGAGCTGAGGTGCTTGAATTATTGCACCAGCAACCTGGGTTTCTATAACTTGTTCATAGCTACCAGCATATCGGCTAACATCAGTGGAGGTACCACCCATGTCAAAACCGATTAGGGCCTTGTCTGTTTCAATCCCGAAGAGTGTCTGAGAGTAACCAACTACACCACCAGCAGGACCTGACAAAATTGCTTTGTGGCCAGAAAATCTATTTTCTGGTGCAAGCCCTCCATCCGACTGCATGAATAAAACATTCAACTTCCCTTGTCCTTCATCAAATTTGGACATAAAACCTGACAAGTATTCTTTAATAACGGGAGTCAAATATGCATCTACACTCGCTGTAAAACCTCGAGGAACAGCTCGAACCATAGGAGTTAAAGCAGATGATATAGATACATGCCGGAAGCCCAAACTAAGCGCTAACTTTTCCAGAAGTATCTCATGATCTGGGTAAGTATAAGAGTGAAGCAAGACCACAGCTAAGCAACTAATACCCTTTCGCAGCAAAGCATTCAGTAACGGTTTCAGAGCTTCCTCATCAAGTGGCTTTACAACCCTGACAAGCTCGCCCGAAATACCTTGAACAAGTGATGGAGAAGAGTTCACATCTACTCCCTCCTTATCAAGAACCAGCTCAACTCTCTCATCAACCTCTACAACCTCCTCATACAGATTTGATGGTTTTGATACAGTGAGGTCAAATATATGTGGACGAGCCTGGTTACCAATCTGGAGCAAATCCCTGAAGCCTCGAGTGACACACAGTGCAATTCTCTCCCCCTTCCTCTCCAACAATGCATTTGTTGCCACGGTTGTACCCATCCTCACCCATTCTATCTTATCGGTAGGAAGCTTTGAACTACGGGGAATCTTCTTTCCAGTAAATTCCTCCAAAATCCTCCTTATTCCTTCAACTGGAGCATCATCATAATTAGAAGGATCAACTGACAACAATTTCATGACTCGACCTTCGGGTTTACCAGGAATGTCTGCATAGACATCAGTAAAAGTGCCCCCTCTGTCTATACAAAATTTGAGTTTGGCTTCACTTTGACTACCCATGCTTTCTATAGGAAGAGCAAGAAATGACTTGATTATACAAAAAATATTGCAATAACCTGGTATATTGCCAGTAAAAGAGAGTTAAAAAGGGCTTTTGGTCACAAGCATGACAAATTCAATTAGCCAAAGACTAGTAGCAAAATAAACACAGCACCACTGCAGACTATGGACCACAAGAAATTGCAAGAAGAGGAGCATCAAACACTGTTCAGAAGGGAATCAATATATGTATTCAATTGCTTGAATGTTAACATTCTTGCATATAAGAATCAATAGAGGCAGCAACCATAAAAGGAAAAAACCAGGAGAATCCCTTAAGTATGGGCATAGGAACATTTTGATCCCTCATAAATACAGCTGAACGTAAAACAGTACTTATGTTTACAAAAGTGAACAGCTTTGGTTCAAGCTATAGCAGATTTCTTAAAACTAACAGAAGAAAGACACAAACTAACAGTACCACCTGTTGAGCTACCGTAAAGAAGACTTAAAGAAACCTTTTCCTAAATTTTCCTTTTATAAAGAGGAAAATCCCTAATTCCTTATTTGGCTTTTGGCGCCAAAGTGCAGGGATAAAGCAAAGCAAAAAAAAATAGCACAAAGAAAAAGTAAAATTGTAATAATCTAGTTAAAAGGCATTAAATGAGGAAAGAAAACCCATTTACAGCGGGAGAGCTTCAACTTCTTCCCAAACTTTTCTTCTTGCAGCAGAAACAAAGAAGTGTATAATGCATCTCAGTTTTCACTGTGAACAAAATCTCTATTTAGTTGCTACAGACCCACTCTCATAATCGCGTGGCCACCAAACACGATTTAATTGAGAGAGAATTTCCAAACTGATATACTTAACCTTAAAATTGCACAGATTAAGGATTGAAGCACAATTTCCTTCGATTGAACTTCAATCCATTTTTTATTATATCCTTCCATGATCCATTAATGGAATCCATACATCTATCGTTGATTAATGCTCATTGCTTCTAGATTAGCTCTTTTATTTCTAGGGACTTTGGGAAGATTGTCTTTGGGAGAAAGAGTGTCTACAAGTCCTTTAATTTCTAGGATTTTGGAAGATTAAGGACTTAGTGTCTACATATCGGCTTTGGTTTAACTGTGTCTTGTGTCTTTTCTGTTATATGTTGGACCAAAGCTATCCACTTTTACAAATATAAAGGATCTTTTATGTCCAACTAAAAGGAGCATCCTGGTTTTTGCATAAAAAGAAAAGGAAAAGAGCATCAAACATTGTAACTGAAGGATAAGATGATGAACTTTAAGTGCTTGAGTTTTGAATATTCTAGCAAATGGGAATCAACAAAGCAAGCAACCCAAAAACAAGAAAGTGAGGGGGGGAAAAGCATAAAAATTATGACTTTTCAGTGAAGAGCATCAAACACTATAACTAAGGGAGAAGATGTATGCACTCAACTACTATGAAAACAGCAAGCAACCAAAAACAAGAGAATTTCCCCCAAAAAGTAATCCAGTACATAAACTCAAGTGCTTGAGTTTTGATATTCTAGCATCTGAGAATCAATAAAGCAAGCAACCCAAAAACAAGAAAGTGCAAACAAAAACAATGATATTCTAGCATCTGACAATCAAAAACAAGAAAGTGCAAACAAAAACAATGATATTCTAGTAGCTGAGATTCAATAAAGAGAATACGTAAAGAAATGAATGTGGAGTCTAACTCAGCCCCAAAAGCTAGCTCATGAAAGCAGAATTGCTCGAGACCATATAAGTTGACCACTCATCTCATCACCTAACCGATATGGCAACTTTTTTCATTCTTCAACAACATAAAAAATTACAACTTCATAGTGCATCAAACACTATTAACTAAGAAAGAAGATATATGAACTCAACTGATTAAGCATCAATACACTTCCAAGAATCAAAAACAGCAAGCAACTCAAAACAAAAAATTCCCCAAAAAAAACACACACAAGGGAGTGGGAGAGGAGATATACACAGTCAAGAACTTGAGTTTTGATAATTTTGAATCTGAGAATCAATGAAGCAAGCAAAACCCAAAACAAACAAAATCCACATATGGGTTTGCATCAATTCAAGTGCTGGAGATGAACAAACAAAAATTAACAAATGGGTCTCAAACATTACGCCTTAAATCTCAATATAGCTACAACCCATCAAAATTTTCTCAACTTTCAATCAAATCCCAGATATATAATGAGCTAATTATCACTGAAAAAGCAAAAAATAGTACCTCAAATTCAACGACAAACTGCTTAGTTCTTCAACCTACAAATCCAAAAACGATTCAAACATATGCTGACTATAACTAAACAAGAAGCTGATATTCAATCACTGTATGAAACTTCGAGGAAAATCGTGATGATGATGAGGAAAAAGCATAGAGTGACGAGGCTTTGTATAGAAAATAACAAAAATATAATCTTGAATATAGTAATGTTATTATACTAATATAAATAATGAAATAAAATAATTTTGAGACTATGTGATATCTTAAATCAAAGTTAAATTTTAAATTAAAAAAACTATTTCCAAATTATTATTCTTAGGTTTTTACTAATTTGTTGATTAAGGTTCTAGATTCATTCAAAAGTAAAAAGAAAAATTAAATTCTATTATGAATTAAACGATCTTATAATAGTACTTAATGAACTAATTAATCAAGAGTGTATTTGGTATGAACAAAAATATTTTCTATGAAAATATATATTTTTGAAAAAATAGGTAATTTTTTATTCATTTTACAGTATTTGATAAGTAACTAAAAAAAAATACTATTGCAGTGTAAGTGAACTGTTATGAAAATAATAATTATAATAAGTTTAGCTGCTTTGATATAATGATTAATAAATTTTAAGCTTAATTTATTCTTAAAAATTAACTCGTAGGAAGAAGATTACTCAAATATTCAATATGCATATAATTAAAATACCATAATATGCCTTTGTTTGTAGAACAATTGACGATCTATTACACATCTTTACTATTTAAAAGTGAATTTAATATCACCATACGATGTATAATATCATTCTCACATTATGTGATGTATTACATTTGCTGCCACATCAGCGATACGTCGACGTTATGTCAGAAATTATAATTTTTTTATATTTTTTCTTTATTAATTAACTTTTCTTTTGTTAGTCATATTTTGCATTAATTAGTTTCTAATTGATCAGTAAAATTCTCTTAATAATTATATTTTCTTCATTGCAAAATTGCAAAGAAGAAGCTTTGTACAATGGCTGCTAAGAAAATTTTTCTAAATCCAAAGTTGATTCGTGTGGTGAAAGAATTTCCTTCGTTCCAAAATGAACCTTGAGAATACTCCTTTAGTTTCTTCATTGATAGACATGAAAATCGAGATTCAATTGCTAATATTTTTCACATCCAGACACCATTATTATTTATTATTTTTTTATGTTCTTCATGGAGGTTAAAAGATAGGAATAATAGAAAAATAATTTTCCCCCTTTTCAATTGATCGTTCATCTAGTTCTCTAAAAGTCTCACCATAGTTCCACGACTGAGAACCCCCAAACTTTAATTACCCTCCAATGACAGAGCAAACAGAAATCAAAATCCACAAATCTTAAGTCACCAGTACTATTTTGATTTCTTGTTGGAAGGTTTATGGGTAAAAAAATGATGCTTTTGAAGTAATTTGTTACTACATTACTTCTTGTTACTGATTCATTTAAGCTTGTGTTTGGGGTGAAGAAGATGAGAAGGGCGGGATATGAAGAAGAAGAGATTGGGTTGGGGGGGGGGGGATATGAAGGAGAAGAGATATGGGGGTGGGGTATAAGGAGAATTCTGATTTTTTAAAACGTGTTTTTTTTACTTAAATAATAAACTGATGCACATAATTTATTTTTATTTTATTTTATTTTGCCACGTCAGTTTTAGGGGGTAAAAAAATCACTTTTAAATAGTATAGATTTGTAATAGGTCGTCATAATAATTTGAGTGTTTAACTAACTTTTCGATATAAGTTCGGGGCAATCTATGCCTTTTCCCCTGTAAAATATCACTAAAGTAATATAGTCATGACCATAAATATTATTATCTTATAGATGTATATTTAATTGATAAATATTTAATATTTATTAATTTGTGAAGCGTTTTGAGATTCAATTAAGGTTAATTCTGATTACATTTATTTGAAAATTGAGCTTCAACAAAATTAAATGAATCCTCTTGTGAAACGACATTCACATTTAAGATCATGATTAATAATTTCGGTTATCACAACAAAATAAATGTCAAAATTTTATTAGATTACCTTGATAAAAATGATATATGTTCAATGATCTAGAGTTTAGAATAAATTATTGATACAATAGCTTTAAAACCAATTACCTATAAGAAAATACTAGTAAAACTCTTCATATTCTTTTTGGTTACGATTCAATAATACAATACCAATACTTTTGGATGCAATAAGAAAAGTTAGAGATGAACTTTAATTAGATTTAAATTTAACAAGCAAAAAAAAAAAATACTAAAAATCATATTTCATAAATTGTCGTAGATATATTGGTAACTTTAAGGAATTATTAATCTCTAACATTAATAAGACCATATATTTGTTCTCTAAAAGGTCTTCTAAAAATATATTACCTTATCAAAATTAGTGATTTTTTTCATTGACCCAAATTAAAATAGGAGAAATATCATTGTATAAATCTATTAATTTACTGACTACTAAGAATAATAAATCATAGGTTTCTAAATTACAACACAATTTTTTACGAGAAAATTATACGTTTAAGCAAACTTATACTATTTAACTAGTCATCATAGTTATAGTTTGCTATAATTACTACTCACATCTAACATTAACCATTATTTACGTGGATTGATTTTGAATTTGTATAATCATACACGTTTGTATAATTCGTCACATTTATGTAATTCACAACTAACACTTCTTCGTTTGATTTGTATTTGTATATGTCATGATTTTCTTTGTTTTTTTTTCCAGTTTTATCACCATATACATTCAAAAAATTTTGTATAACTTTTTAAAATTTGCATAATCGTGTAGTTTGGAGATTTCGTATAATATAATTTATATAACGTATTTGTATAATATAATTTTTATAACTATTTAAAGTTTATGTTTGTATCAATTCGTTATTCAAGTTTTATCATATTTGTATAATTTCAGACATTGTATTACTTAACTATACAAAAACACGCGAATTATACAAACGTACCAGCGAATATTATAAAGGAGACGCGAATTATACAAATTATTGTCTTCTCTCTCTCCTCACTCTCCAGATATACAAATACATATATGTATACTAGTTACATATATACAATTAATAAGCTGATATGCACGTACAATTCACCTCTCCCACTCTCCTCCCTTTTTCGCTTGCCTTTCTCCCACTCTCCACCCTATAATATGTAACTACAAATTATAATTAACAAATTACAGTTATGGAGCGTGATTAAGCTATTTTCGAGTGACTATACGTGAAAGTTTATTAATACAAAAGAATTGTCATTTAGAAATATAATGTGGCTGTAGTTTAGTGGTAAGAATTCCACGTTGTGGCCGTGTAGACCTGGGCTCGAATCCCAGCAGCCACACATACTTATTTTTCTACACCAAACTCATAAGACGACGCCGTATAACATACTAAAACTAGAAAACGACGTCGTATGACGTACTCGAACTACTAAAACGACGTCGTTTGGTTACCCACCCACCCCGCATCAGCATTAGGTTAAATAGCTCCAAAGTCCGATCTGAGGAAGTGTTTCACTGACACTCTCGGAGGAAGAAAAAATCGAAGATCGTAACTTTTGGGTTCTTCGAATTCTACACAAATTTCACTGTAAGTTTCATGCCCTTGAATTTTTTTTATTTTTTTTTCAGAAAAGAAAGTTTTTACTTTTTGATTGAGCTGATTTTGATAGGCGATTTGTATTTTAGGGGTTAATTTTTTGTGATTTATTGTTGTTTCGTGCAATTGAATGGTTGATCTGTTGTGATTTCGGTAATTCGATAAGGAATGAGGTATATTGGAAGGAGAATTGTTTTGTTTTGTGGGTTTTATGAAGGAAATGGAATTTGTTGTGATGTGAAGTGAATTATGTAGAAGAACTAGATTATGGATCAAGGGGTCTGGAGGGCTGTGAAGATGAAAGAGAATGTATAGGAGACTTATAGGTTTCATTTCTATAGTGGTTAAGGAGTTCTGCGAACAATGGAAAGAGTTCAGTAGGGTTTTTGTTTCGTTTTGATGTGACATAAATGTAAAATGCTTATAAATTATGTTTGCTCGGGCTCTTCAAAAATGCACCTGTGTCAGATCCTCCTAAAATGAACTACTTTTGAAGGGTCCGACACGCACCCAATGATATTGTTGAAGAGTCCGAGTAACATAGTTTATAAGTGGGAAGTGTTAATACCTCATTCATTTGTTGGTGTTTGCTTGACATGAAGTTTGATGGCATAGAAGGGAATTAGGAGTAGTTAGGTGGTGCCTTGGTGTACAGGGGTAAGTTGGTGTTCTTCAATATTATCTTTGTGAGTTTGGAAGAGTGAAAGTATTGTGTAAAAATTGGTGAAGGGAGTGATATTTAGTCGGAATGAAGAAATCTATAGAGTATACTGGCTTTATACACCTCAAAAGATGGAAGCCACTTTTAGCTCAACTTGTATCATACAGCTCAAATTGCTGGTATAGCTTAAGCAGGGTTCAGGCTTTTCTTGGCTTCTATAATTGCCTATGGTTCAATGGGATGGATTGCTCAAGGTAGAATTGCGAAGGACATTTTTCACATTTCATGTGTATATGATCCTAATTAACAGTTAAAATCAACTGGTATCCAAACAGGTGCATTGAAGCTTAAGAACTAGGAGTCCAAAGGATTAAGTTCCTCCATCTATATAGGCATTGAATTGTTCCAACCAATAAATGTCTGGACTAAAGATATAAGAATGGAGACCATGCAGGATAAAACTAAAGAGAGAAAGAGAGATGGTAAGTATTAAGTATTTGTTTTAGGATTTAGTTGGAAAGAGAAGAAGGTAACGTGTAATTTGACAGCAACACTTAATGTAATTTGTTCATTAGCCTAAAGTTTTGTTAGGCTTTACAACCAGCCTCGCTAAAGGATGTTTTGGACTTTAATTGAAGGAAAGGGAACGGAAAAAAAGGAGAGGAGAAGAGAAGGGTAAGTTTAACTTTATTGTCGAATTGAATTTTAGGAAGAGAAAGCAAGGCAGGAGAAAAGAGGAGATGGTGCCATGTACCATTCATTCATCAGCTCCAGTTTGCAAGTCTCTTGCGTTCGCCGATATCTTGGTTCTCAGGCACTCATTGCCCAGCAGATAATACTCCACTTCTCCACTAATATATCTCTAGCCTCTTGTTTTTTTTTTTCCCACTATTTTTCTCCATCTAAAATGAGTGCTTATTGGGTCTGTTGTCCTTGTTCTTTTTTATCCTGGCTATTTCTCTGCTGCCTTTAGCGTTTGTTAGGGTCTGTTGAACAGCTCGGCTGACTTGTCTCCTTGAATGATTTGTCTTCTAGAATGTTAGAAAACAGGTGTTAGTTTGAGTGTGGCTGCCAAAAACTTGCAAGTATGAACTCTAAGTTCGAGTGATTAAGGATTTCAGGATGGTAAAGTGAAAATGGGTTGTCAAGAAAAGAAACATACCAGCCTAGAGATGTTTTAACTTGAGTAAGAATAACGTAAATTTAGAATAGATAGTTGCTTTCTAGTGACTACCTTATCTTTTATTTATCCTTTTCTGGAGTGGTATTGTCCACATATTATGCAACAAAAATATGGTGGTTGATTTGTCTAATATGTTTGTTCATTTTGTTCATGAATGTTGCAGATGATTGACGACCAGGACCTGGGTTTCTTTGCCAACTTTCTTGGTATCTTTATTTTTGTGCTGGTGGTCGCTTACCATTATGTGATGGCAGATCCCAAATACGAAGGCAATTAAAAGTCGTTACTTTAGATTTAGCTTGGGCAAAAACAGTTATGTTTATTTGCCTATGGCACAGCTCTATATGATAGATATTGAATTTTGATGTGGCGAAACATTTATAATTACTGAGCATGGACTTGTATGTGACTGCTTCTGGTCCATAGAAACTTGGCTAAAACTATTGATCAGTTTTCAGTACATTGCTTCAAATAGAGTAAAATATGTTATCTTCGTCTTTCCCCCGTTGCTTAATATAATTAATGTTTTAGAATATGGTTTTCTTTGATATGTTATGACCATAAAATCATTCATAGTTTAAATTGACTATAGAGTTATGTGCTTGATGAAATGTAAAGAAGATTCAGAATAATATATTGCCTTAGAATATAAGGGAACTAGAGACAACTATCTTAGATCTACAACATTATGCTTTTGTGTTCCATTGATCATATGGATTTGCAGATTCTTATGAACAAATTGGTTCACCCAAAGGATCTTCCCACTTGACCAATTCTTTTATCGCGTTGTCGATGTTTCTTACTTCCCTCTCCAAAAAGCTCATGCAAAACTCTAAAGAACACAAACACCCGACAATCGTTCCTCTAAGCTCTATACCTGCAATGTCCCTCACTTTACCACGAACCTCGTTTGAGTTCTGAAGAAAAGAACTCAGAATCATCTCCATCTCTTCGTCGTTTCTATAACACATGACATCCCCCCTTGGACACGACGAATTCCCTTCTTCAAGATCATTCAATGTATTCTGCTCTGGCTGTATTTGAGAAGTTTTTAACAGTCTGATAGAAATAGTTTTCTGAAAGGAGCTCACTGAAGAGCTTAAAGCATCATTAAAATGCTGTAAGTTGTTGTTTATGTATTGTTGAAGCTCCCTTTTATCAGGATAATACCTATCGAACGATTGAGACAGGAATTCGATATCACAGGACATGAAGAACAGAACATCTGCCATCTTTGACAAAGAGATTTGGAGCTTTTGGTAGCAAGAAATTGGAAAAGGAATAAACCAGAATCTAGGTTCCAAGACTGCATCTTTAATGAACTTTTCCAAGTCTTGAACTTGAGATTTCAGATTCCTTTGCTTCTCCATTAACCCCTTTTGTCTTGAATCAACTACCATGTGTTTACTGCATTCTTTGAGTGTTCCTTGGATTAGATATAGATGTTTTTTGACTAAAGTTGCTGAACTTGTTGGCTGCAGGATAAGTTCAACAACGACGAAGCAAGCTAGTCCAATGAAGGCCTCGGTGAGTCTGTAAATTGCGAATACACTAGGTGGACCATAACTTTTTCTCCCTAAAATCAGTAGTGAACCTATCACTGCTGCTGTTCCCCCTGCTTGAGTGAACATCCTACTATGCCTTAAAAATGTGGTGAAAATTATCCAAGGGAGAAGAGATAAGAACCTTATTTGCGCGACTTTTTGAAAAATAGTACAGGCAAGTACACCATATACTGATCCTATAGCTGTTCCTTGTGCTCTTGCATTTGCTTCTGTGAAAATTGCCTGTTTCCTTGTAACAAAACTGAGGGCTATTGTGAGGCCTGACCAGTAACCATTTTCAGTATTAAATAGCAGACCGAGCAACACAGCCAGCCCTAATGAAAATGAACACTTGAACGCGAATACCACCATTCTCTCATTGATTATTGGCATAGTCCTATCAATGCAGACTCTTCTGCAACATGACCTGTTACTACTAGTATTACTACTACTACTACTACTACTACTACTCTCTGTTGTGGCTCTGAGTCCTTCGTTTATAGGTGTGATCGTGTCAGAGTCACTCGTGCACATTCTGAAACAAGATAAGAAGAAAAGGGCTGCTTGATCTTGTTTTGTTGGTAAGATTGGTTCATTAGAATGCCTAGAAGAGTACTCCTTCTCAAACTCCCCTTCTGTTACTGAATTATGTGGTAAAAATGATCTATCTTGCCCCATTATTTGACCAAGAAACATCATTACATGATGTGTGACTTTAAAAAGCTCTTTATCTATCATTCTTGTAGGAAATATTGGGCAACAAGTTATAGCCAATTCCATTCCTTTCATTGAAATATCCATGTTTAGTAAACCAAGTCCTGGATCTGTGAAATTATGATTCAAGTATCTCAACCAAGGTTTCTCCCATTGCAAACCTTCCTATAAGTATAAGAGGGACATTTAGATTATCGAACAATAACATGTTTATCTCACGTATCGATACTAAACTTTATTTACGTTAAACAATAAAGTCATAAAACTATTTCACATCATATGAAAGTAGAGCACCATAAAACTATGGGAAAAAGGACAAATACACCCCCAAACTATCCCAAATTGTATGCAGAAACCCTTCGTCATACTTTTGGGACATTGGTGCTCCTACCGTTCATAAACTGGAGCATATATGCCCTTCACTCTAATGGAAGACTAAATAGGGACACGTGGCGCAATTTTATCCGTCGATAAATATTGAATCGTTGGATAAGATTATGACACGTATATGTCCGTTAGTATAAAGGGTATATATGCTATAGTTTCTGAATAGCAGGGACACCAATGTCTCAAAAGTATGACGGAGGGTATTTGCATACTGTTTATGTTTACGATTGGAGGGGGGCGGGGTATATTTATGTTTTTCCCCTAAAACTATTGTTACTCGCATTTTGAAGTAATTGAACTTTACCTACTATAACAGTAAAATCATCTTTTCAACTATTAACAATTAAGTCAGGATAGGTTTTATCATTATGATCGGTTAAGTTTAGTGATTTTACTGTTATAATGGTTATTTTAATGTGAAAAAAAATAATTTAATAACTTTATTGTTGTCGTAGATAAAGTTCAGCGATCGTATTTTAGCTTACCTCCAAGAATTTGATAGTTTCAAGAAGCTTAGTTCCTGTATCAGTAAAGGGCTTTGTTTGATAAATTAGCTCCATGGTTATTTGATCATCTTGGGTATGAATGGCTTTCAAATATAAATTTATTCTTCCTGTTGCACTTTCTGCATAAATTTGGTATAATTTTTTCACCTGTCATAATAAATCAATTATATGTATATATAAACATCAGCAATTAATATAAATGATTTTTTTGGCAATTGTTTATGGTCTAAATGAATGGACTGTATGTACATTTCTTCTTACACTTTAGATCGTCGTTGTATGATGTGAAAATCTCTACACGTTTTTCATGATACCGACATGACATGATGATGTTATTATAAAAATAATTATCGAAAACATTGAATGAAGTAGTGCAACAACTATATATATATGTATAAAACCCACATATATTTACTCAAAAATGTGCATCTCTTTCTCATTCCCCATGTTTATAATTTTTAATCAAACATGATATTAATATTTGTGAAGTTTATATTATGGACCATAAAAGAGTATCATACCAATCAAATTAAATAATATAATCAATCAAATTGTCATAAGAATAAGGGCATTTCTATCTATCACACACACAAAAAAAGTGCAGTGGGCACATGTCAAGTTGAGCTTATAAATAATTAATTTTGTTCGGATATTAAATAAGCAGATTGAACTGAATTTGAAAATATCAATATGGATTAAGTTAATAAATTGATGGTTTATTGACTCCCTCGAGTGTTACTTAGTTTAACATGGTTTGAGTTGAAATGGCGAAATGTAAATATTAAATTTTTGTTTTGAATACCTAATACAAAATTTCTTATTATATTATGACTATATATAACATATCAAATTTAAAAAAAATGTATTTTTAAAAATATCCAGATAGAAGTTTCCCATGGATCAATTTGGATTGTATATTAGTTCAATTTTAAAATAAGGTGAATTAAACAGATCGAAAATAAATTGAGTTAGTAAAATAAACAAGTTAATAACCGTTCAAACCTAAATGGATTGGACAGATCATGATTTTATGAGCTGATTTTATCATCTCTGATTTTACGTAACACGTTTTTTTCTCTCTGTCTCTCTTCTATTGCGCTATAGTTGAGTAATTCTTCAAAGAACTTAAAGTTCGAGATTAAGATATATACATTAATCATAGAAACAATATTACTCAATGAAGTCATGACTTATAAAGTAACTTCACCGTTACACTGTCAATATATATAAATTGTTTAATTTCAAAGTTAAAACTAAAATAATTGATGTAATTGTTTATTAAAAAACTTTATAAATATTTACACCCTAAAATGGACCTTTCCTAGATCCAAATTAACCTATAAACTTCATTGTTGTAGTTTCATGTCCGACCAGACTTTCATTTTCAACTTATAAATTTTATAAAGAAAAAAATAAATAATATTATAACAGATAAATTTATATCAACTTTCAGTAAATTAATATAATAAACTTAAATGAACGGTTAAAACATAGTGCTTATATATTTGACTTTTCAACACCTTGAAAACCTTTGGTTACATCGAAAGTATAGAAATATTTTAGTGGCAAATGATTTTTTTTCAACAATCCTAAATAGTTAATATCATTATATTCAAATATTTAGAATCGCGTAAGATTATAAATGTTAATATTTATTATTGTCATAATATAATTTAACAACAATTATATAAACACTACTGAAACAACAAAAATTAACAATAGACAAATTTTGTTCGATAAATAACAAAATGTACCACTAATCCTATTTAACAACGAATATTAGTAAAAGATTATGAGAATGTAATTAACGACAGATTAGCGATGAAGTTGATATATATACATACCTCATGATAAGCTAGCCAAGGATAGGGTAGCAACAAAGCTATGATAGAAGCCACAACTCCAAGTAAAGTGCTAAAAGCAATTCTAAGAGGGTGCATCATAGGAGAATTGACATAAAGTCCATGAATAACAGCATCAACATAGACTATAACAAGTTGTCCAAAGGCAATTCTCTTGCACATTAAGTCGGTACTCTCCGGTAACGCCACCAAAAACGCGCTCACCGCCACCATGAGGGCGGCTACCTCGGGCGAGTAGTCATCGGTGGCGACATAATTGTGGATCCATAGGCCTAGCATGGAAAGTGGCATGGTTTGAAGTGTGGCAAGACATGCATGCCAACATCCCCTTAGGGCATGGCCTAACGTGGCGTCGGATACTATGAATATCGACGTCACGTAGGAAAAAGAAGGAAATGCTAGTTGCTTCGCAAGAGAAGGTGGACTGTAGAGGGTGACACACCCTACTATAATGCATGCTAAGGCGGTTCGAATAGATGAGTGTAGCCTCATCCACCACATGGCGCGAGCTCGTTTTGCCACCATGGTGGTTGGCATGATGAGGCAACAAGTAATAATCTAGAAAATTCACTTTCTACTGACAAGACAACTACTCTCTACCCCTATTGCCACTAGACTATGAACTCACCTGCCAGTAACAAGACGACTACTTTATGCATACCACTAAATAAGCTAGCTAGCTAAAGATTCATCTACCAATTATGACAAACTTCTACACTCAACTTGATGGCTAGTTAGAAAATTCATCTTTCAACAAGACGACTAGTACTCGAGATCACAAAATGGCTACCAGAAGATTCACCTACCGCAACAAGACGACTAGTACTCTCACCACATCACAAAATGGCTAACCAGACGACTAATACAACACATCACTAGTAAAATGGTTAACTAGAAGATTCACCTACCAGCAACAAGACAACTACTCTCAGCACGACACAAAATGGCTATATGTCATTCAACATGGTAGTAACAAGATGACTACTTTCATCAACACACCACTAAACGACTATGTATAGACTTTCGCCTGCTAACAAGACGACTACTTTCTAGAAATGCTAAACGACTATATGGACATGCACAATGCAAATGTCACAAGTGAATTTAGGATGAATTTTGTGTTAGTAGGGTCACTAGTTTTTATAGAATGGAGATACTATTCCAATTTCAACAGGTTGTTGACAAATTAGTAGAGAAGTGGTCCTCTCTAGGCCTTGAGTAGGAGAAGTATTTATAGAATTGCTAGTGTGTCACACTTTGAACAATCCAACTTTTTACATCAGTCAAAGAGTATGTAAAGTCGGTGTACATTTCACCCTTTCTAGATTTCATTTGTGGGACTATACTGAATATATTATTATTGTTATACTTATAACAAGTAGTGTTTTTATTATCAAATTCCAAACCATTGATTAAATTGTTATGTCAATCAGAAATAATTATGTAGACCCTCAAACAAAACTTGTGAGGCTATGATGTATACCCTTTCAATGAGGCAACCTTTAAACTTAGTGAGCCTCTCTTATTTTACATTTAGACAATAAACATATTGTTTTATAATTACTACCTGCTTCAAAAACTTTGGAAACAATCTGGATTACCCCAGAAAGGTACGCGTAAGATTTACTTATAAAATAACACTAGATATATATTGTTTTTAATGTTCAAAAACACTCCACAAACTTCTAAGTATAGGGTTCATCAGATCATTTTGCCAATAAACAAAGTCATTTCTACTAAAGAAGAGAAAAACAATTAATCTTGAGGTCTATTATTACATCAATGACAATGATATATATATATATATATATAGCTTTACTATACTTTTTGCAAATTTTTGAACTTTTAATTTTGATAAAATCCAAAGAAAATGGCCAACACACTAGACATTTTTGGCCATTTTATGAGGCACAACAAATTAAAGGGTAAAATAAAATTAGAGGTTTCTTCCAAGAGTATTGGAGCTAGGATTAATGTTAATTAACAAATCATCAAATAATTTAAAATATTCATAAGAGTGAGACTATGTGAAATTGACATTTTATTTTAATTTGAAAAGAAAAAGTCATTTTCCAATTATATTATATTTTGATGTATAGATTCGAATAAACACTCTTTTTCTTTTAGGATTTGTAATAATTTGATAGTAGTATTGTATTCATTGATTCAAGAGAAAACGTTTTAATTTGATACAAAATTTCACAAATTTAATTAAATTTGTTTAATTTGTAGCTCTTCCTTTTGGCAATCAAATAAATAATTATGTGATACGACAAGTAATCACCATTAGTACAACTAAGCTTTACCAATTAAATTCTATCAAAATAAAATAAAATGAAGCAGGCCGACCAATTAATTCTTCCCTCCTATAACAGACAAATTCAAGATTTGAACTTTACGAATTTGTATCTTTGATATGATAATTCCAAATATCAGTTATTAAATTTTAAATTTAATTTCTTGTGTATATTTTCTGATATCTTTGACACAAAATATACAACGTTTAAACCAAAATTAATATTGAATCTTATTGAATCTCTATGTTCGAGTCTTCATTCATCTCTTGCATGCTAAAAAAGTGTCAAAAAATTTAGAAAAAAAGTTACTACTATTATTTTTAAATTTTAGCACCTATAATCCACACACAAAAGTTAATTTTTGAGGCAAAATATAATGTTAAGAGTTCACAATGGAATTATTTAAATTGGAATTAATTCCCTTTTTTGCAAGGCATATTATAGTGGAATGGACATTAATGTCGATATATTCAAGTTGTGTGTCATTATTGTTCAATTATTCTCTCATATGCACCATGATTTGGTATATGGCATCAACACATCCACATGCTTTTTTAGTTATTTATAATTAGTAATGTGATATAATAACAAAAAATTATTATCAATGGTTACTCGATTGATAATATAACAATGTATTTACAACACGATCAAATTCAGATTCACACAATCAAAAAAACGTGACTATATTCTATTTAGTTTGGTTTAGTGAGACTCTGACCAAAAAAAAAAAGAACAATAATACACATATTTGAACAAAGTGCCTCGAGGCGATGTCAAGATTTAAATTTTAATAAAATGTACATATTGAGGGATAATAAAATGTACATATCGAATGAACTTTTAATATAGATATAAAATTTGAACCAAAATTAATGCACTCAACTGATATTCTAACTTCGATCACTTGTAAGTATCTAGAGACTATTGTCCCGGTCTAATCCAAACTTGTGTTATGAATTAGTCAGTGGCAGATGCAGGATTTTTTTGTGAAGGGTGTCAGGTTATAGTAAAAAAAAAATACAATTTTGTTTACCCAATGATGTCAAGGGGTGTCAATTCATGTATTTGACCTCTATATACAACGTAACTTTCCGATGAAGGGGTGTCGCTCTACAACCCTTATGGTACGTCCGCCCCTAAGTTTCACCAATGAGGGTAAAACACTTTCTACAAAGAAGTTCTTAATTCTCGCGACTCGAACTTGAGATTTCACCAGAGATGAAAGAAATCTAACTATTGAGCTTAGAAAGGTATATTTGCAAACCAAATTCAGTACATACTATTTTGTTTTCTCTTTCATTCTTCTGAATGTTATGTATTACTCTTAATTTTACATTCTTTTCATTGTTATTGTTCTTATATCTGTATTCCTTTGTCTCAAACGCCTTAGATATGCTTTATTTTAAGCTAGTGATCTATCGAAAACAACTTCTCTATCTCTGTACGATAGAAATAAAGTTCACATACGCTATCTTTTTCCGTCTCTAGCTACTTGTGAAAATAGGCAGTGTTAGAAGTTAGTACTGGTGACTAGCCCCAATTATTAAATGTAGGACATTTTCATTGAACTTTCCTACTCAATTGTATTTCCCTCTTTGCTAGGGTATGTAAATTAAGCCACATAATCTTATTTTTATTATATGATTTGTACTAGTCCTGACATTTATCATTTTGCTGCATATAACAAAATACGTGGCTTCTCGAACTTTCCTCTATATTGATGACCAAATTGATTTTTCTCATTTATAAGGGTGGCAATATCAACTCACTCATATTTCTACGGGTTGGGTCATAATCTGCCCAAATGTGACTCAACCTACATGACTTGTAGAGCCAGCAATTATCAAAGTAGAGCAAAGAATTATATATATCACCTGATCTTACACGGGAGATCCCGAGTTGAGTGATTCTCCTCCAAAACAGTCTACATGACCTCTTACGAGAGGTCTCTTGAGCCGAGTGATAATCCCTCAAAAAACTGTTTGTGTGATGTTCTGAAAACGAAAACATGTTGAGTTAGTAATTAGAACCCATTGTGAGGTGCAACGAGTATGTGGACAGTGAGTGAGTAACAATAGGAACGATACAAAGATATGGTAGTAGTGTCGTTGAGATTGTGAATATATTCCGAATAATATGAAGGAATTGCAATAAGAATAAGACTCAATGTTTAGATGCAGATATCATTCGATTTCCACATATGCAATGAGTGAACTATAACTGATGCAGAAAGTTAAATATCCAAACAAACAACAACATGCCTAGTGTATTCTTACGAGTGAGGTCTGAAAAGTGTAGAATGTACGAGACCTTATTCCTACCTTTGTGGGATAGGGAGGTTGTTTTTGATAGACCTCGACTCAAAAGAGAGTTAGCAAATCAGTGTTGCAAGAAAATATGATAGCAAACTAACAAGATGCAAGACAAATGAAGCAACAAATAGTAATACATATTGAAGAATAAGAAACTGCGAAACAACTAAAAGGAGAAATGAGGCTAGCCCTCTGCCTCTACCACATAAACTACGACAACACTCGACTACCTACATAAAAGGAATCATTTTTCAGAGGAAGAGAATAGTTAATTTAAACAAGCAATTTTTATTTTGAGAACATTTTGTAGAGGAAGTAACTAATAATCATTTTCTCACAACTTACTTACCTCGCATATAACAGATGCAAAATTAAAGAGAGAAAATATATGTTTCTTTTGACAATTTTCCTCTCCTGGCAACGAAACAACACCTATCAAATAAAAAGATCTTTTGACAAGTTTCTTCCATAAACTTCACCTCTAGAATACTAATTTTTGAATGATGAATACATTCAAGAACAAAATAGAGTGACCATGTACCTGTGTCCTGCTCCGCATTGCGATGGTGGAATGGTAGAGGTGTGCCTAAACTGGTTACGACACTACCATTGATTAAGAGAGAGTTGAAGATTAGTGTTCTAATCAAATGAAATGTCTACTGTCACCAATTCAAAATGTCGAAGGAACAGAAAACATATGGGTAAGCAAAAGATTTATGAAATAGACAAAAAAGCAAGCACAAATTAATGTAAACATCGCATAAAGAAAGCCAACCATTTACAGTGTGCTTTAATACGTAAAATCTATGACATCTACCAAACTATTCTCATCATTTACAAATTATAACATATATAGAGTGTTTAAAAATTCATAAACTGACTTCTAGTTGTTTTACATAGTTTCCAAAAATTATAATTTCAATTAGTTGGTTACCAAAAAAATTTTTCCCAATCCTTTTCTTAACTAGAACTAGGAGTAATTACAACAACTATTCAAATATTCCATTAGAAAAGTTCCCAAAATTTGTTTTTCCATCACCTATTCTAAATAGGATATCAAAGCATATATGTGTGGGTATATATATGTGTTAACCCTTTGCTTTCATCACATAATCTTTTACTCCCCAAGGTTTTTCAATTAACACAACAATGGTTGCTTGTATTTCATCATTAGGTCATGATCAATATTCTTCCGACAATTTCGATGAACTTTTCAACCTGCTTCGTTACAAGAGGTATTTAGACTTTTCTTCTCATGAAGTTAATGATCATCTGGACAATCACAGCAACAAGAGACTCAAATTTAGTCAAGATGATGAATTTTTCAACGTCAAGAAGAGAGTACTTGAATTTAGTAGCAACGAACTACCATGCCTAAAAATAGAAGCTGGATCTTTATACTTACCCAAAGACAATCCAAAGAAGCCGCTAGGTGAAGATGCACACTTCATAGATGAATTATTCAAAACTATTGGTGTCGCAGATGGCGTTGGTGGTGGGAGAAACAGGGAATTGATGCTGGAATATACTCAAGAGAGCTTATGAAGAATTCACATATTGTTACATATTATGAAGCGATGAAAGGTCATGTGAACCCTAAAAGGGTTCTTGAAGAAGCAAACGAAAACACAAATTCCAAAAGGATTGTCTACAGCTTGTATTGTAACTTTTAACTCGGAAAAAGTACTACAGATGCTGCTAATGTTGGTGATGGTGGATTTTTCCTAATCAGAAAGGGAAAAGTTGTCGATACAATAACGAGTATTTGGGTGTCTGTATCAATTGGGAAACTGCAATGCCGATAATCCTAGCATTGCTCAAGAAATGGAATTAAACGTCGAGAAAGATGATATATTGATGGTTGGACGGATGGGATGCTTGATAATATGAATGATAGTGAAATTGAAGAAATTTTTCGGAGAGTGATCAACGAGAAATTGAAAGCAAAAAAGTGACTAAGAAATTTGGAAACGTTGCATTGTACAACTCATTTGATAGATTTGCAGATACACCATATGCAAGAGCATCTAAGGACGACATAAAGGAGGAAAAATTGATGATATTACTGTTAATGTTGCTTATATACAATAAATTCAATTTTGATGTAACTGAAAAATAGAATGTATTTGTTCCGTTGTCTATTATGAAGCACAAAATGTAATGTGCAGGCTTTATTGTATAATACAAATGTTATATTTCATGTTTCA
The DNA here is from genome assembly GCA_027705065.1 of Solanum peruvianum. Taxonomy (NCBI): domain Eukaryota; kingdom Viridiplantae; phylum Streptophyta; class Magnoliopsida; order Solanales; family Solanaceae; genus Solanum; species Solanum peruvianum. Next base: position 3,993,231 of record JAKWJD010001763.1, read on the forward strand.
TTGTATTTTGGAACTACTCTGCTATTTTGGTATTTCATAAATTTGCAAGATTTATTAATTTTAAAAGAGCACAGTATTTTAGGACCCACACTAAAATATATTGTTGGAAATTTTATATGTTCTTACGGTCCTCCCCTGATGAGCTAACTTTTGGAGTTGAATTATGCCTAAGGTTCATTTCTTTATCATGGTATTAGACTAAAGTCCATCCTAATTTATAGTTTCTGATCCTACTCCCCCCCCCCCCCAAACCCCCCAATTATATCCACGCTCTAGACTGGAGCGGATCTAGCCCTTGAGGTATGGGTTCACGGGAACCAATGACTTTTATTCATTCCCTGTATTTATTAAGAATTCTACAAAATATTTATAAATTGACCGTGAACCCAGTTATTATTTTACGTTAACTTGAAATCATTAATATGAACCCATACACTTCAAAACTTGGAACCGTCTCTGGCTCCGGATGTCAAATCTTGGGCTGTGTGGGGGTGTTGGAGTCCCACTTCAGTGAGTTAAGGGTTACTTGGTCTGCTTATATGGTTTTGGACAATCTCTCATAAGCTAACTTTTGGGTTGAGTTAGGCTCAAGATCCATTTATTTACGGTAAAAAGAACTTAAATCATGCATTTTTCCTAGGTATAGATAAAGACAAGCTAAAATTTTCCTACCTCAAAGGAGCAACGGGTAGCAGTGATACTTCACATGTACTGGCATAAAAGATCTTAGATAGCCCTCTATCTCTCCAGTAGCGAACTTCTATCCCTTTCATCAGAGGATTCCGTCCATGGATGATTATCACTAGCTCTCTTCTGTTTCGTCACGGGCCCTGATGACTTTCCAGAGAAATCTGATGAAGTTTCTTAAGTCTTATTGACATTTTCTGCTTCATTAGATGCAACCTCTTCTTCACCTCAGTATTACACCTGTTGAACTTCAATTTGTTGAACATCTACTTTCACCTCTTGAATTCGATATATTTTTCAAAGACCTTTACAAGAAACTTCTGCCGCAAACTTTTAAACTGATTAGTTTCCTTCAGTAGTATTTTCACCTTATCGCAGTTTCAACTACGACATCTTTATGAAATGCTGAATAGGTCAACCTTGAAGACTCCCACTTTTGTTTTTAGGCACAAGCTATTCTGTATATTATTCTAGGCTAGTTCTTCTTCCTTCTACAATTGTTGCGAAATCAACAATGTGATAAAAAAATTCCCAATCTTATCATTTTGTTTCACAGTCATCCGACAATACCTCAAACGGCTCATCTATATATTTCTTTTTTACCGTTATCCCCTGGTAGAAAAAGAGCATTTTCATGATCTTTAAAGGATTTTGATCAGTTTTTCCTTGACATGTTAATCAAGTAGAGCTGATTGAATCTCCAATACCAACACTAAGGAAGCAAGAGATGCATGAGCAAACAAAACAAATCACGAGGAACCTGGCATCTGTTATAGCTGACTGATCTATAACTTCTTCCCCTTTCTTGTCATGAACTGAAATATTGACATAAAATGTGGACATAACGGAAGAGCTGCACCAGCAAGAGGATTAAGAGAAGTCCTGGAATCACTAAGCTACTTTTCAGTTTGATCATCCATTTGAATCTAGCTCCTGCACTGACTGGATTTCTCCAAACAAATACTAAAATAAAAGACTGGCGCCAACATTTATGTGGCCATAAAAGCTTCTCATAAAGGATAAAAATGAGAAGTTCAGATGAAATAGTTTTCAAATTAGAAGTCGTTCTTTTATTTTGAAGGAAAGGACAAAAGCAAATGTTGAAATAAAACTGGAATGGAGGGAGTATCATTCATATACTATTTGCCGAAATACTATTGTCTACGCAAGAGGGAAAATCTGGACAGAAGTAGCCATTTACTAATTGGTCCCATGGAAGGGAGAAACATCAATTGTGCCCTCAGGGCTTAGATGCCCTTTCCTGTGTGAAATTATACATTAAATGAATCTCTGATTGGAAGATAAGATAATTACCAGAAAAATCATACCACATTCCAGCTTGATAGCAACTTAGATAGTTCAGCAACTATAGAGCTAAAGAGAGAGAAACAAGGTTCAAACAATTTATGCAATATAGCATTAACTGCAAAAGGTTCATCTTTTGAATAACTTGCTTACCTTTTCAAATAGAGAAAACCCTTTGTGATTAGGAAGAACTATTTTACAGTTTATGATGATAGGAGGAAATGGTACTAGGCTATTGGTAACTACTTAGTAGGGGTGTGCAAAGACTAGTTTAACCGATAAACCAAACTGCAAACAAGTTTGTTTTAGCAAAACATATTTGACTTTGCTTCTGCATGTAGTTTGTGCAGAATTTTATGCATGAAGTTCGTGTATAGATGAAAAATTGCAAATAAGAAAGAACAAAAAGAGAACTAAAGGAGCATTTTCTTATTGGTTAAGCCAAAATCCGAACTGTTAAGGAGCAAAAATTGATTAACCGAAAATTGTTAATGAATATCTTATTGGTTTGGTTGTCGGTTTAGAATGTTTACAAATCAAAAACCGATAAACCAGACTGGACACCGACCAATAAGCACCCCTACTTCTTACTTAGTTACAGACAAGGAAAAACTTGTGTTGACAATAAAAATGATAAGACACTGCACTTTTGTAAATTATATAATGCATAAAAAAACTTTACAAGCGCTATATATTTGGGACAGTTTAACAAAGTAGCACCGCATTAAGAAATCAAGTAATGTTATATTCAAGCTAACATTTCAACTCATGGGGGTTGAGAGTGTCAGTTCATTATTAGCAACCAATACTGGTCTTCAACCATTACAGGTTCCAACAAACGAATGTAGGTAACTTAGGACATACAATCGGTGAAATACACTACACTATACGCACTATGGAAGCCAGACACAAACCTTATGATGTGGATCTGCCAATGAAGATAGGAACTTGTTTTAACGCATGAAGTTTTGCATCTCATATTTGGTGACTAATCTTCACATAAATTAGTTGTTCACAACTTCATTAGACCTTGAGAGAAGGCAAACAAAAAGAATTAAGAATGTCATTATGCTGAACAAACCTTGTTGCTACTGTCTAGTTAAGAAGTTGAAAGAAACAAAACATCAGATAATGAATGCTTTCTAGCACAAGAAAAAAATTACTTTACTATCATATTAACATCAACCAATACATGTTCTAGCACATGAAAAATCACTTCACTACTATATAATACCACTAAAAAAAAGAAAAAAGATATAGAACACATATTTCAAACATTAGTGTCCAACATGTTACGTTTGCGCTTACAACGTTGACGGTCCAAAAGGGGTGAATAATGCAAAGGATAGACAGCTCGACAAGTTGGGCAACTATTGTTCTTGGATAGCCATGGGAGGAGACACCTTGTATGAAACATGTGCGAACAACAAGTTGTAATCACGTCATTCCCGTCTTTAAACTCTTCTTGACAAACAGGGCAAATCTCATTCATTATATCTTTGATGCTGATAGCTGGACTAGAACACCAAGATCTATAACATGGCGGGACTTCAACAAATCCACTGGCTACATCCGCCGCAATAGGTGGTTTCATTGGACAACCCCCACCTTCACCTGTATATTCCCTTAACATGTGAAGATACTCAAGGACATCCTCAGTGTATTCACAAAATGGATCATTCCTATCATCAGCAGCACTCACATTGCGCACAGTGACGAGCCCCTCCTCTTCCTTGTCGTCAATCTCAAACCGGCGATACAATGGGACATCAGGAGGATACCCTGTGAAATTGGGGGACGTGTCAAGATCAACTTTATCAGTAAAATTGACACAGCGAGTCTGGGAGATTTCAACGACGACTATGTAAGTCGGCCTTGGCAGTGGCAGTAAAGCTTGAGAATCTTGAAACTCAGTGAAAAGGCAAAAAGAGATTTCATCCCCCAATTGTTTGATAGTTTGCGGCAGAAACTGAAGAGTAGCAGAAACAAGCAAGGAACCCAATGACGTTTCTCCATTCCGTAGCTTTGATAGGTCAAAAGGGATGACAGTAGAACACTTCTTTTCCTCAAGTGTGTAGCAACTGTACCTAGAGTTATAACAACCACATTCACAAGGTTGAAACATCATGAATGTACTTCTGATTATGAACAAGCATAAGCCCTCGGACTGTGAAATCTGGTTCCTCGCTAGCTTTTCGTTCCATAAGAAAAGCCGAATTGACTTGCAGTGAGCGGTTTCAATGATTCTCTCCATTAGAACTTGTTGACTTTGCTTATCAGAATGCAGAGATAAGCACTAATGGAGAAATACTTATAGAGCGCTTAACTTAATGAAGTTTCCTAAAAAGTTACTTGTATATTACACGTATGCATAGTCGAGTTAATCCTTAAGTCGTTCCAATCCAAGTTCCATAAAAAAGGATTAACTTGTCCCATGCCAACTTGGATGGCCCATCATATACTCCCTGACCATTTTATTTGTCATATTTTTTGTTAACATGATACTTAAGAAATTATGTGCTTTAATTGTCATATCCTTGTTTATTATTTTTAATTATTTAAAATATTAATGTCTTTTCAATAAATAAAAAGAGGTTAGTTAATCCAAATAATCACAATTTTGGATTATGTGTATATGTTATTCACTTATGTTTGTCGATGTTCATAACTTTCAAAAATAATTATTACCAAGGGCAAAATGGAAAGAATGTACTCAATCATATCCTCGCTTTCTAAAATGACATTTTGGACTATATATATTTAGGGCCCGTTTAGCCATGTGAGAGGAAATCATGATTTGAGAGATGAAGCTGAGTACCAAATGCTTGATAAAAACAATTAGCAATATCCTTTTTGAGATAAAATATTAATTCAAAGTATGAAATGTATAGTGCAAGCAAGAGGTAAAATCTGGACAGCAATCTCCTTCTATTGATTGATCCTTAGAAGGGAAAATATTTTACCGTTGCCCCCATGTAAGCAGACATTAATGCCCCTTCTATGAGAAAATATCAATGTTGAATCTGTTGTTAAAAGATGAGACATTTACATGATAAAATCATACTCACTCCCGTCCCAATTTACGTGTCTTAGTTTGACTGGACACAGAATTTAAGAAACTTTTGAATCTTGTGGTCTTAAATTAAAGATGTGTTTAGGCCTTTAAATCTTGTGGTCTTAAACTTATCACTTAGAATGTTGAAATTGGAGACTTGTCAGATATAGAAAGAGACATTATTTTTGGGACATTCCAGCTTCACAGTAACCAGTTACATAGATAAGCCGTTATAAAGCTCAACAGAGAGAAACTATACAGCTTAGCAGCTGAATTACAGGAATTTATAGTTTAGTACCAAATATATCATGGCAAAGATGGGATAGAATTAACTACAATACTCAGGTCAAGTTAATTTTAACATTAACGGCCATGACTCAGGGCTCATTCAGACTCTATTAAACTTGCACTTAAACCATCCACTATAATATTCATATGATTAAGATGAATGTTTAAAAAACACACACTTGTGATGATTGGAGAAATACAGTTTACACAGAGTTAAAGTAATCAAAAGCAGATGCAAACCTTATTCATGGAACATTCCCTTTGCATATGAGATTGGAACTTGTTATAAAGTTTTGCATTCACATGCACTTGCATGTCAATTGCAGGGACTAATCTTCACATAAGTTGTTTGTTTCCAACTTCATTATACCTTGAGAAAAGGCAAACAAAAAGAATTAAGAATGCTTATATCATTATGCTGATCATACCTTGTCACTACTGTCTAGTTAAGAATTCGAAAGTAACAGAACAACCAGATACTGAATGCCTTCTAGCACATGAAAATCATTACTTCACTATCATATTTAGTAGCCAACACATTATCTAGAAAATGAAAAATCCCTTCACTACAATATGATACTACCAAAAAGAACACATTTTTCAAACTTTAATCTCCAACAAGTTACCTTTGTGCTTACAACATTGACAGTCCAAAAAGGGGTGAACAATAAAAAGGATAAACAGCTAGACAAATTGGCAAGTGTTGTTTATTGGGAAAATCCCATCGTCACCCGTATATTCCCATAACATGTCAAGATACTCAATCAGCAGCACTCACCAGGAAGATACCCAGTGAAACTGGGAGAAGCATAATCTTGAAATTCAGTGAAATGACAAATATTTTGGACTACATATATTTAGGGCCCGTTTATGTGAGATGAAATCATATGAGATGAAGCTAAGTACCAAATGCTTGATAAAACAATTAGCATTATCTTTTTTGAGATAAAATATCAATTCGGAGTATGAGATGTATAGTGTAAGAAAGAGGCAAAATCTGGACAGCAATGTCCTTCTATTGATTGATCCTTAGAAGGGAAAATATTTTACTGTCGCCGCCCCCATGTAAGCAGACATTGATGCCCCTTCTATGAGAAAACATAATTGGTTGAATCTGTTGTTAAAAGATAAGACATTTACAAGATAAAATCATACTCCCTCCGTCCCAATTTATGTGTCTTAGTTTGACCGGACATGGAGTTCAAGAAAATTTTGAATCTTGTGGTCTTAAATTAAAGATGTGTGCAGTCCTTCAAATCTTGTGGTCTTAAACTTGCCACGTAAAACGTTGGAATTGGAAAACTTATTAAAAATAGAAAGAGACTCCTCTTGGGACAGATCAAATAGGAATAAGACACTTGAATTGGAATGGAGGGAATACTACAATCCAGCTTTACAGTAACCAGTTACAAAGTTAGGCATTATAGAGCTCAACACAGAGAAACAAATATAACATGGCAAAGATAGGATAGAATTAACAGCAAAACACAGGTCAAGTTAATTTTAACATCAGCGGCCATGACTCAGGACTCGTCCAGACTCTATTGAATTTGTTGCACTTTAAGCATCCACTATAATATTCATATAATTAGGATGAATGTTTAAAAAGAACACACTTGTGACGATTGGAGAAATACAGTTTGCACAAGTTTAAGTAATCAAAGCAGATGCAAACCTTATATGGTGGAACATTCCCTTTGCATATGAAGATAGGAACTTGTTTTAGCACACGAAATTTTACATTTTCACATTCGCTTGATCTTCACATAAGTCGTTTGTTTCCAACTTCACTATACCTTGAAAAAATACGAACAAAAAGAATTAAGAATGCTTATATCATCATGCTGAGCAAACCTTGTCAATTTGAAAGAAACTGAACAACCAGATACTGAATACCTTCTAGCACATGAAAATCATTACTTCACTATCATATTTACATTAGCCAACACATTATGTAGCAAATGAAGAATTGCTTCAGTACAATATGATACTACCAAAAAGAACAAATTTTTCAAACATTAACCTCCAACAAGTTACCTTTGTGCTTACAACATTGACAGTCCAAAAAGAGGTGAACAATAAAAGGATAAACAGCTAGACAAATTGGGCAATTGTTGTTTATTGGGAAAATCCCACCTTAACATGTCAAGAAACTCAATAAGCAGCACTCACCAGGAGGATATCAAGTGAAAATGGGGTAAGCATAATGTTGAAATTCAGTAAAAAGGAGAAAAGAGATATTGCCCCCCAACTGTTTGATAGTATGCGGCAGAGACAAACAAGAAATCCCAAAAAGGCTTCTCTGTTCCGTAACTTCGGTAGATCAAAAGGGTTGCAGTAGAATACTTCTTCCCCTTATTTGTATAGCCTGCGAAAACGTCAAGTATTTATAATTTGAACGATAATCATATAAGAATACAAGAAAAATTAGGTTCCTTAGAGTTGCTATGGAAAGTTAAAATAAAAAATAAAATATAATTATTAAATAATAAACAAAAAGAAAATATTAATATAATAACGTAATCACGCAAAATTAGTTTTTACCTAAAAAGAGTTTTTTCGTTGTCATCTTATGATGAACTTAAACGATATGATATAAGTAGAATTTAAGACAGTTCAAATAACTATTGTATTTAAACTAACAATATAATACAATACAATGAACAACAATCATCCAAATACCGTCTAAGATAATGATGTGATCATATCAAGTCGATTGTTACACAAAATGGGATTCTTCGTTGCATCTAACAATGAATTTGAATGATAAAATATGATAAAATTTAAGTAACAATCTAAACAAATAATGTTTTTGAACTAACAATACAATAAAATACATCAGCTAATAACCATCCAAACATAGTGTTAATGGTGAAATATTTATAAAATGCTTAACTCAATTAAGTTTCCTTTTACATCAAAAAATTAATGGATGAAAGATATATATTTGAATGCATATAATTATTAATTATTCGTAATTAATTAATTGATGCACAATTATTACATTAAATCACTTAATTGTTATAATTTGATGTAAATATTATAAGTGAAAAAGTATTTATATTATTAAATTATCATCTTTATATATTTGATAAGAACCATGAGCGTAAGTCAAAACAACCAGCCCGTAATTGAGAATTTGAAAGAAACAAAACAATTTTATTTCAAAAGTGTTAGTTTGGAGCTGATATTAAATTTTGATGATTTAACAAACTTAGGGATCTTATAAGGAATCAGATCCTTGTTATTGGGACTGCTGACAGTGAAATGAATGATAAACTCAATGTGAGGTATTCTGATCCCTAACAAAGTGCTCTCGTCCAGATACAAATGGGATACACTGTAAAGTTGTCATGTCTGGTGGTAGCTGAAAAATGTAGTGTCCTACACCAATAGGAAGAGCGGACGAGATCATATGTTTCAGTATTTCACAAATGCAAGGACTTGGTCCATCACAGAGCTTTCTCATCAGGTGCATAAGAGCACAACTGTAAAAGTTGTCCGCGTCAGAAGGTTGGTAAAACGTCAGCGCACTAGACCAATCAGAATAGACTCAATTGTTTGTTCGATGGTCAATAACTCAAAATAGCAAAAAGGTTTTTTCTCCATTGTCCTAATTTGACGGAAACAAAGTACTTATACATCTAAAATTACATGTCTTTTCAAGTTTAAGCCGATCCTTGGACGCTTTTTAACTCGATCTTATTGAATGAGAAAGTAAGCACACTAGTAGGTTGCCGAATATAACTTGGAGATGAAGATGACCTTTTACTGGACCTCGAGAATAGACTTAAACTTGAAACTGTCTTAGAATCAAAGAGAGGCAAAATACTATAACTTATGAAGATCTTGGTTGTATCCTAACTCGAGGCAAACTTAGATGAAAAACTGAAAAGTTGAATCGATTTGTACATTCATGTATTCCTTCCTCCTTAACTTACTAATGTCTCGGGTTCAAGTTCTGAATTTGACGATCCAAAATAGGCGAATAATGCAAAGGATAAACAGCTCGACAAGATGGACAAGTATTTTTCTTCCATAGCCATGGCAATAGACACTGTATATGAAAAATATGTGAACAGTAAGTTGCAATCACTTCTTTTTCATCTCTAAACACATCCAAACAAACAGGGCAACACTCATCTACTAACTCGTCAATGCAATAAGCAGGACTAGCACACCACGATCTATAACATACCTGAACTTCAACGAATCCTCTAGCTACATCAACAGCAATAGGTGGTTTCGTTGGACAAATCCCGCCTTCACCAGTATAATCCCTCAACTTCCTGAGATACGCAACAACATCCTCAGGATATCGATTATACGGATCATTCACAAAGTCAATATTACTCACACAGGCTGCTACATCGTTCCAGCTCTTTCGAAATCGACGATGATTAGACGGGACATCAGGAGGTACGAAATTGGGCGGCAGAGGCAAATCAAACGGAGGACGAAAATCGCAACAACGAATATGTGAGATTTCGAGAACTATTACGTATGTAGGTCGTGGTGGTGGGTTAAGAAAAGCTTGAGTGAATTGAAATTGTGTGAACAGAGAAAAAGAGATATCGTCCCCTAACTGTTTGATAGTTTGCGGCAGAAATTGAAGAGTAGGAGAAACAAGCAATCTACCTAACGATGCATCTTTGTTCAGTAACTTCGATAAATCGAACGGGATGATGGTACAACGCTCTCTGTCTCTGAGTTTTTTATGCTTGTAATCGAATACACGAGGCTGAATCGCGGTGAATGTACTTCGAATAGAACAGATGCATAAGCCTTCGGAAGATGAAATCTGATTCTTTGTTAGCTTTTCGTTCCATAGAAAAAGGCGTATCGCATTGCAGATAGCGTGCTCTTCAACTCTCTTCTTCATTGATTATCAGAATACAGAGGTAAGCTTTAATGGCGGAATATTTATAATTTAGTAATTTACACGTACAGTTCAGGTAGTCCTAATTCTTTTCAAATTCAAATTAAATTCAAAAATTAGTACTCCCTCCGTTTTATCGACACGGTTTGATTTAGCACCGAATTTAAAAGTATAACTTTTGAATTTGTGGTCTTAAATTAAAATTACGTAAAATATATAAAATTGTTCTTTGATCTTGTGGCCTTAAATATGCCACGTGAAAAGCTGAAATTAAAATGTTATATAAAAAAATCACTTTTTTAAGAAAAATAAAAATAAAAATAAAAGAGGTTATTTTTGAAACGAAAGAAGTAATAAGTTAAACAAATTTGGAAGGTTATAAATCCTAAATTGTTTAGAATTTGGCAATTGTTTTCCTAATTCTAGTTAAATTAGGTCTTATGAGATTATGAAATCATAATCTGACATTTATCTGATTCCGCTACTGGTATAGCGTATAGACAATAACGGAGAGAAGTTTAACAACTTTAAGAGAATGGAGAAATTACAGGGTTATTAGTGGTCATTTAGATTGGGTGCGACTACTACTTGGTTTTGTACAAGTTTCGCGGATCGTACTACCAAGATATTGGGATTTAGCAAGTGGTAGGCTAATGTGCAAGTAAGAGGCGTTGCTATTCGCAACAAAAACATGTTCTCAGCTGGAGATGATAAACAAGTAAAATTTTGGGACCTCGAACAAAATAAGGTAATTCATTCATTTCATGGTCATCTTCATGGTGTATATTGTTTGGCTATTCATCCTACAATCAACGTTTTTTTACACAAGGTCTAGGGATTGTATATATGCAGAGTTTGGGATATTCGAACTAAAACAGACATTCATGTTTTTTCTGAACTTGAAAACACTGTTTCGTCTACTATGACTCTCCCCTCGCATCCTCAAGTAGTTTGTAACGAGTTCTCATGACTCAACTATGAAGTTGTGGGATATAAGATATGGTAAGACAATGGAAACACTAACTCATCTCAAGAAAAGTATATGCGCTATGGCTCGAACGAAGGTTCAACTTGAATCATCTATGGATACTGATGCTGCTATATATGCTTTCACATATGATGTTACTGGTACAATACTTGTTACTTGTGAGGGTGATAAAGACCATAAAAATGTGGAAACAAAGATGAAATGGTGTTAAAACGTTATATTGTTTATTGTCTCTGATTCTGACTTGTGACGTTTTAGCTTAAAGATTATTTTAAAGTTTAAAATTTATATGCACTACAAATTTTTTTGTAACCTTTGGATCTTATTATATCATATATATTATATTCATACTATCTTTGTCGTTATTGTGATTTTACACTAAGAAACTATGTGTGAGTCTTGATATAATGTTTTAAAATTTTCTCACAATTTCAAAAGATGTGCACTGTCACGACCGGAATCTAGACCCCAGACGAGACCGGCGTCGTTGACCTCTCAGAGGTCGCAGACAAGCCTACTTACGTCATTCTTACTTTACATAGATTAATTTTAGCGGAAAATTTGAAATTTTTGATTCTTTAATCATACTTGCTAAACATTCTTAACATTTCGTAATCGTTCATCATCAACCATCTAACATTTAAGAGATAAGCAACTGAAAGAAATAATTCATTAAGTATTAATTGTATATCGGCCAAAATAGCACCAATACAAAGTCTGAACCAAAACAGGAAAGAAACGCTAGTGGAACATGCCCCACTAGCTCAACTCTAAAACTACGCTAGAATGTAAAACAGTAGCATCCTCGAAAGCATGAGGACCTACCAAACTCCGGATGAATGCTGACGTCCGGATAGCTTCAACAACGATCCTGTAGCTCTAGCGTCCACCTGTGCCTGCACCTAAAAGTAGATGTTCGTATGGAATTAGTACACACTTGTACTAAGTATGGGTATATGCAAGCACACACCAGGGACATGCATGAGGAAGAAGAGCTCTTTCCTAACAACATGACGTTTGGAAGTCAAGTCAGTGGACTTGCTAAAATGAGATTAGGAAAGTTATGCCATGAGAGTGACATGCATCTTTATAATCATCATATTGCACACAACACATAACATCTTCACATAGCACATAACATATAACACATAGTTTCTTTCATATTATTCATTCATATATCATAAGACCTTATTATCATAGACTTAACCTTAAGACTTTCCAAAATGAGGGCTCAACATATGGGACCTCACTAGGGAGCCTTCTTTATCAAACACAGAGTCTGCTTCATTCATTCATTCGTATTTCATTTCAATTCATTCATAGGCCAGTGCGAACACCACTATACCTAGGATGTAGTTTAAGACTTTCATCGGGTTTGCTGTGCAATGATCAGGAATGACCTAATGTCATTACCTGAATCTAGCTTACCTCTTGATTATCCTATCCTAACACCTTCGGTATCCTTCATTTCTTTTATGATTCATTTGAGGCTGGCCTCATTCATTCATTGGGAACTTTAACTTTAACCGACATAGATCATGTGAGCATCATGAAATCCAGTGTCTCCCCCACACCGAAAAGAGGTGGAATCACCGGCCAAAGTGATTCAATAACATGCTGGCGTTTATGGGAATTTAACCCCGCCAGATCCCTATAGTGGCAATATAGGTTCAAAGACTAGGAGATATATGGAGACCCATACCCGGCAAGCCGGACGGTCTCATCTCATGAGAGTTACGTGAACCTCCGCCCTTCCGAAAGAAGGCATCACCGCTCATAGCTAGCCTATCGGTGCTCGGTATAAAGTTCCATTACGTTCAACTCATACATCATGGAAGTTGGCTTCTAGTATAAGGACATCATAGCTCAATAGATGATCTCTCATCTCATCATTTGTATTAGTGTTTTAAACTCAATATTTTCATTAGAGTGTTCATAGAGACTGATCTCTTCATTATCTTAAACTCTCATTGGTGAGTACGTATTGGTAACCTTTACTTAGGCTCATTTGAGATTGCTCTCATCATATACATTAGCCTCACATCATGGTTGTCACCACATTCTTCATTTCATTACGTATATCTTAGGTTCACTTAATTTGAACGTATGTTAAACTTATGTGTCTATACATACAAGCCACGGGGCTTCATTTATAGTTCGTTAAGTGAATTCTTATTTTTCTAAGATTATGTATTACAAGACTTATGTATCTTGTATATATATGCCAAGATCTTTGATTTTTGATCTAAGTAGATGACATTATTCTTGAATATTTCACTCACGTATGACTTATGTATCAATACGGAGGTTTTGGGCACGGGAACCCAAATCTTGAATTATTTGGATATCATTTATATTTTTCATTGCTTTTATTTCCAACATTTATACTTTAAAACTCTAAATTAAATCTCAACATTTTCATGACATAATAATTTTATATTTTAAGTAGAATTCTAAAGTAAATTTCAATCATTTACATGAAAGAATAATTTTCTAATTTAAATCCCAATATTTACATAAAAGAATTAATATTCTATTTTAATTAGAATTATAAATTAAATCTCAATATTTTTACATAAGAGAATTAATTTTCCAACTTTAATTAGAATTTAATTTATTATTATTATTATTATTTTAATTAAATTCGCTTGAATAGGGAGGTTGTGGGTTCGAACCCCCACAGCCCCCTTATTTTTCCTCTCATTTTCGCTGAAGAGGAGGCTGTGAGGTGGTGGGTTCGAACCCCCACAGCCCCTCTACCATTAATTTATTTAACTGGGGCGAGCAACAGTGAGGTTGTGGGATCGAATCCCCACAGCCTCACTTCTTTTCTTAATTATTTTCGCCATTCATTCCGCCTTGAGGTCGTGGGATCGATTCCCACGCCTCGCGTTCCTTTTCTCTCTTTTTTTTTGTTTTTTCGCGCATAGCTGGGGGTCGCGGGTTCGATCCCCGCCCCCAGCATTTCCTTTTTAATCCTTTTTTTTTTCTTTCTTTTCGCGCGTGGCTGGGGGTCGCGAGTTCGATCCCCCCCAGCCCCCTTTTTATTTCTTTTCTTGGCGAATTTCGCCGGTCCCAGCCCCCATTTCGAGCCCCGCCTGGCACATTCTTTTTTTTTTCTTACTTTGGTGAGGTCTCGGGTTCGATCCCTGCAGACCTCACCCATTTTTAATTAATTTTTTTGACACCCAAAATTTCCAGAATTCACCTGTAGCGAATTTCCAGATTCTGGAACTTTGTTACACATTTTTATGAGGCGATTTACGAGACTTTTAAGCACCTCTTTATTTGTCGTTCGTTAGGATTCTTAAGACAAGTTAAAAGTATGATTTGGTCATTTGTTTAGCTAAAATTTATAGCATTTCAACCAAGTTTTTAAGAGCCTCTATTTGCACATAAAATACGAGAAATCTCTAATCTAGTAACATGCTAAAGAAAGACTTAAAGTCATGGTCAGAATCTTGCACAAATACATACATATATACTTTCATACTTTTCCAAAAGACACAAAATTTAAACACAATCATTCATACAAGATCTAGCAGCACAACATACCCATCCTACAAATTCGTTAGGGATCTAAGGACAAGGACATACAAAGGGGAACAACCTTAGTTTCAAGAGTTAAGAAACGTTCGAAAGAAAGTACTCTTGGAGAAAGAATTCCATGAGAGAAACCCATACCTTAATCGATGTTCAAACTTTAAATGTTGTTGCCCGGAAAACTCCTCCAAACCACTCCCAACTCACTTCAACGTACACCTCACTCGACGAACCTCTCTTAGCCTTGACGTTTTGATTACTTTTTCTTTGCTTAAAAATTTTTGTTAGTTCTTCAAGCATGAAAACTGTTGATGTTTTGGCAGAAATAATGTGAGGAAGATGGAGAACGTGAGAGAGGGAGTTAAGAAGCGTGAGAGAGAGAGGACTAATTGGATTAGGAGACTAATTCAAGAATTAGTCAAATAACATTAAAAATAAATAAATACAAATCTGTTTTATTTATTTATTTATTTATTCATTTAAAACGTGAAAGGACAATTATGCCCTTAAATACCTATTTATTCTTATTTATATAATTCTCTTTTTTTTTTTGAATCGTTACATGCACTATAGTGGCGGATCTAGGATTTTAAGGTTGTGGGTGCTCTGAAGTGAAATTTTAAAAACTGTGTTAACAATGAGATTCGAACCTTGGTACAACAACACTAAAAGAGTCTTAAGTACCCATCATAGAACCATTAGGCTAACTATATGATTTATTCATTTGGTGCTCTATGTTAATTTTATACAAATACCTATCGATTCTACATAGATGTATATATTTCGTAACGAAGTTAATGGGTGCTCGAGCACCCGGCGGACACGTGTGGGTCCGCCCCTGTGCACTATTAATAAGTGAGAAATATGGATGTTAAAAAGGAAAGAGAAATAATAATAATAACTAACAAAGAATAAAAAATATTAATTGATCCATTTACTTGTTACGTATTGTTTCATAATATATCGTATTATATTATATATTGTACTTTATCGTACTATATAGTTTTGATGAATACAATATTTGTATACATCATATCGTTCTCAATCGTTACATATTGTCACACATCCATAATTTGAATGATAAATCTACAAGAAAAGGTACGGTACAAGGTAGAGCTACTATTGAAATGTAGAATAAAAGATGAATTATGATTAATAAAGACAAAACAAGAAGAAAATATTAAGGTAATGACACGATCACACCAAATTGATCGTTATAAAAGGAAAAATTTCACATATAGTTACTAATAATAATTCAATTAAGCTACATATATAGTTTGTCAATTATGATTCGTACCTATATGTTAGAGGGAGGAGAGAGGCAAGCGAGATTGAAGAGGGAATAGAGCATTGAGCGAGATTGCGAGAGGGAGAAAAGAGGCGAGAGAGGGCAGAGAGTGGAGAGATGTGAATATTATTTGTATATTAGTTAGATAATTATATTTATGTAAACCAGTATGCATATATATATATCAATGATTGTATTTGTATATATATATATCTGCATACAATTTGTATGTGTAGTAGAATTGAGTTCAAACATTTCTATTTGCATATCAAGTCTTTCTCGCTTTATACAAACGTAAATTGTACATTTGTATTTGTATATTAAGTCTCTCTCACTTTATACAAACAGAATGTATATATGTGTAATTTATATATACTGTGTTTGTATAAAACGAGAGAGAGAAGAGAAATAATGAGAGAAAGATTTGTATTTGTATAATTACAAGTGTATAAGACGGACATATATGTATTTGTATTTGTACATGCAATCTCTCTCTCGCTTAATACAAGCACAAACTATACATTTGCATTTGTATAAAGTTTGAGAGATACTTGTAGTACATAATCAATAGATATTCTGAGCAGAGAGATGAGAGGGAAAGCAAGAGATGACTGAAAAAATAGACAGAGACGAGCGAGATTTCCAGAAAAAGGGGAGAGAAACGAGAGAGAGGAATGTAATTATAGATAGAGTTAAGTTCCAAATTGTAAATAATGTAAACCAACAACACAACGAAATATTTCATTTCATAACATATGATTTTTATTTTTATTATGTTATAAATGTAATAATTTTTTTTTTAAAAAAAAGAATTTGTATAGTTATGTTATGCTATTTATATAACCAAAAGAAACAATTACTTTTATTTTTACTATACTAAACCATAAATAGCCAAACTGTATTGGCCAAGTGGGAAGCAACAAAAACTAGTCAAATCTGGCTAGCGAGATTAAGTTAAACGAATCACAACCGTTAAACCATCATATCAGAGATCCAACGGCTACAAACACATTCTCACAGTGTTAGGGTTTCAGAACATTCTAGAATTCTACTCCTTATAAAGTCTCGTCTTCCTCATTTCATGCTTCCTCCTTACAAACCCTAGTTCCTTAAAGCTCATTTTACTGCCTCTCCTTCTTCAAAACACTCGCCGACACTAAGCGAAGGAGAGATATACAGTAGTAGATATGGCTGGAAAGGGTGAAGGTCCAGCAATCGGTATTGATCTTGGTACCACATACTCTTGCGTTGGTGTTTGGCAACATGATCGTGTTGAGATCATCGCTAATGATCAAGGTAACAGGACTACACCGTCTTATGTTGGATTCACTGACTCTGAGCGTCTCATTGGTGATGCTGCTAAGAATCAGGTCGCTATGAACCCTATCAACACTGTATTCGGTAAGATCTCGATCTTTACAAGTTTTTCATTTCATGATTTATCAGTCTGTGTATGTTTATACTCCTGCCGTCGTTCTAATCAGTTTAGCTAACTATATGTGATCTGTGATTCTGTATCAATCTCTGTATTAATACTGTTGTCCATTTTTTGTTGATTGATTATCAGTTTAGCTTGCTTTTCGTGCTAGATCTGACTAGATTTACTGTGAAGCTCTAGTTTTTACGTTCTGAGGTTAGATAAATATTTTCATGCGTACTTGTTCAGTTACTAATTATTTGGATACAGTTTTTCTAGATCTAGTTCTTTCTAATTAATATTTGGATATTACGTAAGTAGATGTAATGTATTAGTCATATCTTACAAGTTTCATGACTAGTATTATAGCTACTAGTTTGTGATATTGTTTCCGTGTTATGTGTCTCTGTCTTGTGTATGATAAGTTTATTGGGACTTTTGGAAGTTGTGTTACTTTGATTAGTCCAGTAATATCTATAGATTCATGTCTTTGTCGATAATCAGAATAAAGTCTAAGATCCTGTCGTTGTAAGTTTGCCTACTGTAGATCTCCAGTTAGATCCGTGGATTTTTATGAAGATGATTAGTGAATTTATTTCTATGATCTAGTATTTGCTTGTGCTTATAGAGTTGAATTGACCAAATAATTTTTGAGTTTATTTGCACTTGGATCAATCTGCTTTTCATATTGTAAGCTTATCTCTTACATATAAGAATCTGCATAAAACTAAACTATTTGAAGATTTGTTATTGTTCGAAGTTCTTTTTGCTGTGGCATATCTTGTTGACATGTCCGTATGGAGTTTGAACCTGTTTTACTCCATCTAAATTTTGACATGTATATTTGAAGAATCGTAAAGGTTGCAATGCTAGATACTCTGCACACTTTATTGGTTTATCTATGTTTATTATAGTGTGAAGTTGTCAGGAGAACTGACTTGGAGAGGTCTGGTGTGGCTTGGTTGTAAATTTCTAATTGCTGGTCTAATTACATAATATGATAGGCATTTTATTGTCAGTAGGCTGTGGTTGGAAAATCTAATTTTAAGTAACAAGTATTGTATTTAATTTTAATATTTGGTAGACTAAATTTTTGTAAGTTTGTAGGTTTTTTTAAATCTTGAACAAATTTAATTATGATGCAGATGCAAAAAGGTTGATTGGTAGGAGATTCAGTGATGCCACAGTGCAGAGTGACATCAAGCACTGGCCATTTAAGGTCATTCCTGGACCTGGTGATAAGCCAATGATTGTTGTCAACTACAAGGGTGAGGAAAAGCAGTTTGCTGCTGAGGAGATCTCTTCTATGGTGCTCATTAAGATGAGAGAGATTGCTGAAGCTTTCCTCGGTTCCACTGTCAAGAATGCCGTGGTGACTGTGCCAGCCTACTTTAATGACTCTCAGCGTCAGGCCACTAAGGATGCTGGTGTTATTGCTGGTTTGAATGTTATGCGTATTATCAACGAGCCTACAGCAGCTGCCATTGCTTATGGTCTGGATAAGAAGGCAACCAGTGTTGGTGAGAAGAATGTGTTGATCTTTGATCTTGGTGGTGGTACCTTTGATGTATCTCTCCTCACCATTGAGGAAGGTATCTTTGAGGTTAAGGCTACTGCTGGAGACACTCATCTCGGAGGTGAGGACTTTGACAACAGGATGGTCAACCATTTTGTTCAAGAATTCAAGAGGAAGAACAAGAAGGATATCAGTGGTAACCCTAGGGCACTTAGAAGGTTGAGAACTGCTTGTGAGAGGGCGAAGAGGACCCTTTCATCCACTGCTCAGACCACAATTGAGATTGATTCTCTCTATGAGGGCATTGATTTCTATTCCACCATCACCCGTGCTAGATTTGAGGAGCTTAACATGGATCTGTTCAGAAAGTGTATGGAACCAGTTGAAAAGTGTTTGAGAGATGCTAAGATGGACAAGAACTCTATCCATGATGTTGTACTTGTTGGTGGCTCCACTAGAATTCCCAAAGTTCAGCAGCTATTGCAAGACTTTTTCAATGGGAAGGAGCTCTGCAAGAGCATCAACCCTGATGAAGCTGTTGCTTACGGTGCTGCTGTACAAGCTGCAATTTTGAGTGGTGAAGGTAACGAGAAGGTGCAAGACCTGTTGTTGTTGGATGTTACCCCTCTTTCTCTTGGACTGGAAACTGCTGGAGGTGTCATGACTGTGTTGATCCCCAGAAACACCACTATCCCAACCAAGAAAGAGCAGGTCTTCTCAACCTACTCAGACAATCAGCCTGGTGTGTTGATCCAGGTCTATGAAGGTGAGAGAACTAGGACCAGGGACAACAACTTGCTTGGCAAATTTGAGCTCTCTGGTATTCCCCCTGCTCCCAGGGGAGTCCCTCAGATCACAGTGTGCTTTGACATTGATGCCAATGGTATCTTGAATGTTTCTGCTGAGGACAAGACTACTGGACAAAAGAACAAGATCACCATCACCAACGACAAGGGTAGACTCTCCAAGGAGGAGATTGAGAAGATGGTTCAAGAAGCAGAGAAGTACAAGTCTGAGGACGAAGACCACAAGAAGAAGGTAGAGGCAAAGAATGCTTTGGAGAACTATGCATACAACATGAGGAACACCATCAAGGATGAGAAGATTGCATCCAAGCTGCCTGAGGCAGACAGGAAGAAGATTGAGGAAGCCATTGAGCAGGCCATCCAGTGGCTCGATGCCAACCAGCTTGCTGAGTCTGATGAATTTGAAGACAAGATGAAGGAGTTGGAGAGCATTTGCAACCCAATTATTGCCAAGATGTACCAAGGTGCTGGCGGTGACATGGGTGCTGACATGGGTGATGATGGCCCTGCTCCTAGCGGTGGCAGCGGTGCTGGTCCTAAGATCGAGGAGGTCGACTAAGCTGTTTTCGCTCCTCAATCCTCATGTTTTTGGTTTCGTCAGTTAGTTTTATCCCCAAAAACTCCATTTTAAGTTTTATTCCCATAAACTCCATTTAATTATTTCTGCATTGTAGTTTTTAGTTAATGGTGATACTTTTTGCGTATTTTGGCTTGAACTTGTTTATCAAGTATACTATCATTTTTCGGATTCATAATTTCAGATTTTGCTAAAAAGTTCTGCTATACCGTTTGATCTATCTATGCCTTACAATATTCACTGTTTTATTTGTTCTGTTACCACTCACTCTAATATTTGATGCTTGTGGCTACTAATTGTGGCTCTCTTTTTGATCAGTGGCAGGTTTTATTGAATATAAAGCAGTTGACTATAACATGTCTCCCTACCTATGCTAGACATGGTTAAAATACAGGATTTGTTTATTGTGAAGTGTCTGTTAGTTGATATAATAATAATAATAATATTGTTAACTCCTAAGTTTGTGATAAAGGAAATGTCTTAAGTATGATAATTGGACGATTAGTGATCTGAAAGGTCGATTTTCCATTGATAGCTCTTGTATCGTTTAAAGGTTTTTTAAGTTATCCCACTATCTTAATTCAAGTGGAATATGAAATTAGCACGTAGTTCTTTTGACTATTCCTAATACATAACAAAATATTAAAGGGAAAAAGTAGTATACTCAAAGAGGGGACCAAGTTGCCACCATTGACCACACCCTTTAGGAAGTTGATGATGACATCCGCTATTTATTGCACTTTGTACAGAAAGAAAGAAAGAAAGAAAGAAGTAAAATTTGACTCAGCTTTCTTCATTTTAATTAATGGTCACATGCTGTGCTGACCACAATTACTTAATTCTATGAGGGACACAACCAATGACTCCATCGCCTTTGGTTTGTGGTCCTTAGATACAAGATAGGCTCTCTCCATTAAGGTTCATTTGGGATTGGGATAACTCTTTTCAACACATGTTCTTCTTTCATTAAGACATTACATATTAACAAGTTAAAACTTAAAAGTAAATCAAATTCGAATATCGAATACCAACATAAACATCCTCTACATAGACTGACTGAAACTAGCATTGAATATCATACCAAATAGTGTTGCAACAGAAGCTACAGCTAGTATGGCAAAACCTACCAACAACATCTAGTGTGTGCAAATAGATCATAAAATTGCATTAAACCAACATCATATGAAACTTAAGTTGGTGCACCCTTTCACCAAACAGGCACATCAGTACATCTACACCTTAGGTCAACATGAGGTCGTTTCCTCCAAGGTGAGGACGGAGGCAAACACGAACTTCATGTTCTTCAGGTCCTTCACAAAGTTTTGGTACCAACATCTCTAGCACAGTTCCTGATTCGTCGTAGTATGCTTCGATTTTGGCATCTTCTGGGATTCTTGTTGAAAGAGGAATTTCTCTGACAAACTCACCTGGAGGGCAGTGTTCTGAGGATGACTCGTCAAGCTTGAAAGTTCTGTTTTGTCTGTTGATGAATGGCATACGAGATGTGCTTAAACAAGATACCTTTATTATACCATGTGTGAGTGTGTTTCGCCAGGAAACTTTCACCCTTTGAAGATCTACAAATGGCAAACTGAGTACGATTAAGTAACCTTGTTCATCTTCATATATGCTTTTTGCAGCTGTTACTGGCCCGTAGACATCCCTCATCACCCCACTAAAGTCATGTAACCAATGCGGTTCGGTTGGGTGAATTTCAAGATCTGGAGTTTGATAGGAAGGAGGATTTACTTGCAGGAAACACTCATCTTCATTTCCGTGAGGGAAGAAATCCTTTTTCCTTTTCCCATTCGCAGGTAGTAGATCCATTGCGTCCCCGTTGCTGTGATTCGATGGCTGAGTTAACAAATTAAGCCCTGATCCATTAGCCAGTTTCTTTGGATTGGGATGCGGGTTACTCTTAATTGGCGGGAGGGGTCTCTCAAGCTCAAATTCAGTGTTGGGGAGGTTTCTCCATGAACTGTAATCGCTTGCTTCGTGCGGAATACTGAAGTTGAGTTCCCTACCTGTGAGTTCCATCCATCTTTTGCGCTCCTCTTCATCAAGAACCATGAGACTGGGAGATGAAACAACCTCAATACCATGAATACACTGAGGATTCGACAGCCCCCTGTAGTGCTTCCTCTGCATTCTATGAGATCGAACAAAACCTTTGTCAGCACTAAAGGGAAACGGGCGCTCCCCTTGACGAGAATGCCCATTCATGTAACTCCGAAGCTGCATCTTACCCAGTGCATTCTCAGGCCTTTCCTTGAAAATCCACATATACAGGTTCTCCATGTCATGTTGAACCATGAATAGATCAAGCTGGAGATCAGATTTATCAAACCCGGAATATCCATTACTATCCCTTACCATCTTTGCCTTCGATTTCTCATTTAACACAGGCCTAAAATAAAAGCTAAAGAAAACCCAAGCACCCCAAATACTATCCAAACGTTTCGCACATTTCCTTCCAACTTTAGACGCACTAATAGAACTTTCAGTCTCATAAACCTGTGTACCAAGCCCGACATCAAGAATATCACAATGTTCCGAGTTCCATGGCTGCGAAGGAGGGCTACGCTCAGCTGATAAAGGCAAATTAATATCAGGTGGACATGTTATGACTACTTGTCTATTCATCTCAAGGTCTAACTCATCATGTGAAGAAGATGCACTCGAATCCATGGACAAACGAGTCGAAGGATGATGATTCTCCATCGACAGCCCAATACAACACCAAACAGTATCTTCTATCTCACAATTCTTCTTCTTTGGGAGACAAACAATAGCTAATATGACAAACTTCAATACTAACAAACCAAAACAACTTGAACAAAAAGACTAAATCTTTACAAACACAACAACTATACTAAAGTTCTCTAACAACAAAAAATAACCTATATCAAACCACCACTAAAACAAACAAAACCCCAGATTGGAAAATCAACAAATACCCAAAATAAAAAAAGGAAATCCCACACAACCCCAAATTCTTATACAACAAAAGAATGAACTTTAAGGAACAAAAAATCCCTATTTATATGACAAAAGCCCAAATCCAAGAAAATCAACTCAGTAAAAGTACATAGGCTTTTTTTTTTTCCAACACAAACAATATAAAAATTGAATCTTTATCACTATATAGTATAAAAAGATAATATTTTTCTTTCTTTTTTTAATAACAAAAGGTGTAAATATAGTGGATGTACAGTAATTACCAATCTATGAAGCCAAAACCCAAGAAAAGTACCAAATCTGAAGTGATTTTTGAAGAATACCTTAAAACTGCAGGAGCAACAAAGAAGAGAGAAGAAGAGAAATCAATGGTCCAAATTAACACCCCCATCTTCTTCTTTATCTCTTTTTTTTGTTTTTGTTTTTGTTTTTGTATCTGACTGAGTCTTTGTTGTCTTTCTCTCAAGAATTCGTCATACATACACACACACAATACAAAAGGGGCAAAAGGGGGCGGAGATAGAGATATATAGAGAGAGAAAAGTGAATATAGAGAGAGAAAGACAGAGACCCAAATGGAGAAGAAAGCTGGAAAATGGGGTCTGTGAGGTTTAGGGGACAAATTTGTTGGTTTCTGTTGAGATTGACACAGAAAAATCAAGAATCATCACCGTTTTCCAACCGTGTTTCCTTAATTGTGTTTTTATTTTTTTATTTCGCTGATCGAACTTAAATACGTGATCACAAACTCTTATAGAAATACGATATTTTTAATATTTTTTCTTGAAATTATTGACAATTTTTATAAAAACTTTTCCATTTGACTAATCGAACTTAATTATATTCATGATCTGTTACATGTGGAGAGTGTTTGAAACAGAATTGTAACTGTTAAATCAACCGTAAAATTGACTTATCGGGATTGAGTTAACGGTTTAACGGTTGAAAACATATTAAAATTTAATAAAATAAACGGCTTATTGGTATGGAGTTGGATTATTCAATTTTCTTATCAGGGAAACTTTAACCCAATAAAAGTTACCATACTTGCGTTTTTATTTTAGATACAATAGCCTCATATAATATTTTACCATGATATATAAGAGTAATTATATATTTTTTTCTTTGTTAGTCCTAACTCCTATAGGCTAAGGTTGTTAAGACATTAAAATCAGAAAAAACACAGAAGATATGTACATGAAAAATATCTTGCAATTTATTGAGTCATTGGTGAAGTGGAAGAACAATGAAAATGGGATAACTAACTGAAAATCTGAATCAATTTATCGATTTGATTTTGTTGCTGCTAAAAAATTATTTTTTTTGATAAAATGTATTCATCGAAAAAAGAGAGAGGATATCATAGACATTAGAGGTTAGTCAATACATCGATTTGATAATTGTAATCTGTTATGAAACCAATCGGTGTTTTATAGGTTGGCTAGTGAATTAATAAATCTAAAAGGTCTAACTGTTTTCTAATGGTGTTTCCTTAATTGGATTTGGTCACGTAACAAGGGGTCTCAAATTTTTATAAAAGTTTGAAACTTTTAATAAAATATCGAGAGAAGCATTGAAAATATTTTTAAATTTAACGTGAATTATTTTATCTTGAAACTATTGACAATTTTAAAAATAATACTCTATTTGACTAACTAAACTTAATTATATTCATGATCTACTGCATGTAGCAGTATTCGAAACAGAATTGTAACCGTTAAATCAACCATAAAATTGACTTATCGAGATTCAGTTAACGATTTGACAGTTTAACGGTTGGAAACATATTAAAATTTAATAAAATAAATGATTTAACGGTTGGAAATATATTAAAAGTTAATAAAATAAACAACTTATTGGTATAAAGGTGGATTATTCAATTTCTTTATAAGGTAAATCGTTTTGGAAACATATTAAAATTTAATAAAATTAACGACTTATTTGGATGGGGTGGATTATTCAGTTTCCTCATCCGATAAACCGTTAAACTGTTAGGAGTTACTATACTTACATTTTTATTTTAGATATAGTAGCGTTATTTAATATTTTACCTTAATATATAAGAGCGATTATATGTTTTTCCTTTGTTAGTCCTAACTCCTATAGCTTAAGTTGTAAAGCCATTAAAATATGCTGCAATTTAGAGGTTAGACAACACACCTACTCAACAATTGTTAATCCGTTATGGAACTAACTGCTCTTTTATAGGTTGGCTAGTGGATTAGTAAATCGAAAAATCAATATTCGATAAGTCTAATCGCTAAGCGAAATTATCTATTTTATCTGTCCGATAAGCTGCCCAAGTCACATGGCATGATAAATGATATCAAACTCTCGTTGGAGCGTGAGACTCTTAATAAAATCTAGAGAGAAATACTGAAAACACATCAAAATTTGGCGCGAATTATTTCATCCTCACACTATTGACAATTTTGAAAATACTTCTCTACTTGACTAGTTGTACTTTAATACGTCTCCGAATATCCAAATGACATAACAAGTAGTCTCAAACTCTTGTAAGAGCGTGAAACATTTAATAAAATATTAGGAGAAGTATTGAAAACATTTCTAAACTTGAATTTAGGAGTGTATTTTATTCATGTAACAAGATCATGGATGCATTTAAGTTTAAGTAGTCAAGTATGGACTGTTCTTATGACTACCAATAATTCATAAACGAAGCTACTAATTCACGTGTGTATATATATTATATATATATATATATATATATATATATAATTGTTGAAATTAATTTATTTGATTAGATATGAATATTAATTGTGAGTAAATTTTTATTATTTACATTACAAATTATGAATTCGCTAGCCTACAATTAAAGTAACAATAACATATATTCAATAATGATATAATGAACACACATTTTTAAAATGAAAAAAAAATGTATAGGATCGAGATTCGATCAAATCTTGTCTTGGGAGCAAAAACAAAAAAAAAGTTTGTACTAAACGAAAAACGGTTTGAAAAATATTTTATTTTGGTTGAAATTGTTGTTACGATTAAATTTTATGGAGAATCGTTTGTTCCCTGCACTATTTAATAATGTATATTAAAGGTATATATTTGTTCACGTGGACACATTACTGTTTATGATTATGCAATATTTATGATGTATACGTGGACATGTATATACCTTTAAAATATATAATTAAATAATATAGAGAATAAAAGATCATTTTTAAAGTTTGATATCGTTATAACAATATCGATTAAAATTCAAATATTTCAGACCATTTTCCTGTAATTATAAATGGAGATTTATTGATCAAATAATGAGAATTGAAAATTGCTTCTCTTACTAAATAATTGAGCTTTAATCAAGTGAATCATTAAGTTTTTTATTTTAATTTTTTATAGTGTGAATATCAACAAATTACATTAGATCAGTTTCTAAAAATATGTATATAAAAGATTTAGTTTTATAGCAAGTTATAAGTTCACGTGCTTCATATATTTATTTTTATATAAATTATTTTTTAGAATTAAGTAAATTTCAAGATTCATTTCTTTATATAATTTCATATCAATATTTATTTTAATTAATATTTATCGATGACGAACCTTCAGACTAATTACTCATGAATTAAATATCCAATCTTAAATGTGAAATAGAGTATCGAAGAGTATAACATCAAATAAAAAAATAATTTATTTGTTTATTTGAATTCAAACAATTCTTGTGAGATTTTTTTACCTACCCTACATAGAAGAAATATTATTTAAAAGATAAAATCTAAAACGTGAGAAAGCACTGAGTTTTTTTAATTTTTTTTATTTCTGACTCTTAAAATGAAACATATTAGAAAAAACATTTTTTTTAATAGAAAATAAATGTTATAAGATGTGCATTCTTATTAGGACTATCACCTTCTAGGGAGCTAAACGATAATTTTTTTTAATGATTAAATAACATTATATCTCAATGATTAAAAATTGATACAAAATTAAGATAAGTGAAATGACTGATTGTCCTTGTGCTTTTTAATTACAATAATTAAGGGAAAGTGTACTATGTTTGATTATCATTTTACAAATCTTTCGTAAATAAAATATGTATGAGTTATGAATCAATTAATACATTATTTTATCCAATATAAAAAATAAAATAATTAGTACAATGAATAATCAATTTATAAATCTCATCTCTACATAACTAATTTCTATATGAATAACTCTGATCAGCGATCAAACAGAAATTGTTACATATTCACTTAAGCAAATGCTTCCTTTTTAATTCGATGATTATTTTCCATTAACTGAATTACTAATAATCAAATTTGGAGTAGCAAAGTGTTACAAACTTTTTTTTTTAGTAAAATAATATATTAATTAATATCGTTTATAAGTGGAAATCTAAACTAGATAAGTAAAAGGAAATAGAGTAAATATCACTTTTAATTAAAAATAAATAAGGAACAAGTGGATAGAAATGTCAAAATGTCACATTTCTTATCAATTATTGATAATAATACTTAATACTCATCACTACTTATATATCAAAATGTTCATCTTTTAAATACAATTATTTTCCACTTAAGCTTTTGGTAAAGAAAAAAAAGTAATAATATATATATTAAGGTCAAATAAATGTTGTTTGGAATGCAAGCAAAATGAATTTGTGGAAACATGAATCATTACTATTTTTTTTTTTGTTGGGGTGGGGGGGGGGGGGGGGGGGGGGGGGGGGGGGGGGGGGGGGGGGGGGTTCCTTTATTTTTTATTTTTAAAATATTTAATATGTAAAATGAAGACTATACTAGACTATATAATTCAATATAATTTGTGCACAATTGAATAACAAATTAATGTTTCTAATTAATTAACTTGCGAACAATGTAAAATAGATATTTACTTAAAGTAGTCTGATAGAGTATATAAGAATAATGCTTGAATAATAACTCGTAAAAAAACATAAATTTCTACACAAATTCCTTAAACCTTGTCCAAGTTATGTTTTGAATCCAAAATCCAAAGCTTAATATTCAACTATATGGGCTATGAAGAGAGTCAAGATTGGACTTGTAAAAAATATGGAGAAAATTTGAGAAATAACAATAACAAAAATAATAGATATAGTAAGGTTTGATAGCTATAGTTTCGATAATTGCGCTTCACAGCTATAGTTTTGTTTGCTATGGAAATTGCTGTTGTATATATCTACCTACCAAAAAATTGTACCCTAAAGTGCTCTTACTATGACTTAATTTCGCAAGTCATAAATTTAGAAAACTTTTATCTTGTTCGATATAAATTGTATAGTATCTACTTCACAACGTATGCCTCACAATTTTCCTTCAAATTAGAACAACGCTAAAGTAAGTGGTTTCAGTAAATAGCGATTTACTTTCAAATTAGAACTTCTCAAATCTCCATGCATATATCAACTAGTCAAATTCCAAATTAGATATCGAATAAAAAAAAGAGACAATTCTACCAAGTAATGCAAATTCAAATCATCATTTTGCTCCAAAATAATAGTCCTTTCGAGTTTATATTATATACTATTTTATGGTAACTAAAACGTGCCTCTAACGCTATACATAATATATACTAACAAATTAAAATTCCAAGTAAGAACTTGTATATATGTAGACAAATATATAAGAAGTACAAATGCTCAAGCCTTACTTGACTTACCAATTAAACATTCCAACTATGTTTATCATAATAAAATCAAGACCTTATTGATCAAATCATTCTTCAACAATGGAAGAAGAACAACATCATTATAGAGAACTCG
Organism: Solanum peruvianum; assembly: GCA_027705065.1. Classification (NCBI taxonomy): domain Eukaryota; kingdom Viridiplantae; phylum Streptophyta; class Magnoliopsida; order Solanales; family Solanaceae; genus Solanum; species Solanum peruvianum. The sequence goes on from JAKWJD010001763.1 coordinate 4,022,296, forward strand.
AAATCAACCCTGTTATAGTTGGCCTTCTTGGTATCATAGCTGGCGCTATAATCGTAGTTATTATACATTTTATAATAACATCATGGTGTAAAAACACTTCATCTGATCCTCCAGAGCAAAACACGACTATCCCAATAAGTCAAAGTCAAAATCGCTATCGTGCTAGAGCTCAACAAGAGACGTCTAGTAGCACGAGCTCGAGTAATTCAATGGTGCAATTGATTGTTTTATCGAGGTACAACAAAGATACAAGAGAAGATATGTGTTCTATATGTTTAGGTGAATTTTTGGAAGGTGATGAAGTTAGGGTATTGTCTCAATGTATGCATATTTTTCATGTACCATGTATAAATGTGTGGTTACATTCTCATCGAAATTGCCCGCTTTGTCGTGCGGAGACTACGTTATTGGGTCCTCCGCATCAACGTTTAATAGGTTTGTTGCCGGAGTCTCGTAGGCAAATTCATAATTTAGAGTCTGTGGATTCAGAATGAGCATGTATATATACGCATGTTTACGTTCGTTTTGGATTGTATACATCTTTGTATTTCCTATATATGGGCCTAATAGAAATGATCCAAATAACCATTTATATGGTCCACAAACTCCAAGCCCATCACCTTTTAAGAGATTTCTTTTGATGGATTTTCGAAACGAATTGTAATTTGGTAAATTATTGTTTGTTCTATTTCTTTTTTGGTATGTTCTAAAAACAATATTTACTTTCTTTTTTAATCACTCTTTAATTTTAATTTTCTAGGCAGAAGCTGACCCGCATGAAAAGTTAAGGGTGTACATGCATTCGTTAAATTCGTAAATCTTTTTCTACACATACATATATATATACCTGAAAAATTAGCAGAAACTGAAATATAATTAATAGTGCAATCATGAGTCATAAAGTAGTAGAGCCTTGTGTAACTACTCGCTAGTATATTAGCCGAAGGTACTACCCTGAAACCAACGTTCAAATCCGGTTAAAGTCATATTTTATTATTTTTGTTTTAAGTTTAGATTGATACACTCAGGTCTTTAAATTCCGATTCTTGACATTTTTAAAAATTACATGATTAAATTATATTTTATTATATTCCATATATTATTAATTAGAATCATAAAATTGAATTTATTTTTAATTATTTTTAATCTTCATATCATGTTAAAATCAGATAAATATGTTGAAACGAAGCGCGTATATATATATATATATAATATATATATATATATATTATATATTATATATATATATATCTCATCTCATGTATGATGTTTACACTATTTTGTCGTTTATTTTTACTCTTTTAATAATCCTCATTAATATCTCAATAATTCCAAAAAAATAAAATTATTTTTAGAATATAATATTCTCATAATGCATTGTACACTTGTCTTGATTTCCCAAAACCATACAAAATATTTTTTTTTTTTTTTAAAGAATGGCCACTATACTTAATAATAATACATAATCAATTAATATCATGCCCAATTTCTCTACCACTAAAAATTTCAAAAACCTCGCCCTTCACCGGCGCCGGCGTCTTCACCGGAGCTCCGACATGTCCCCTTTATTTGCAATTATCTCACTGATCATACTTATAATCATACCGACTATCATATTCGCTTTCATCTACGCTATGAAACGCCCGGATAATGTTTTCCGGCGAAGCTCCGGCGATAATTCCGGTGAGTCGACCACCGGAATTATTACACATCATACGGATATGTTATCGACTGTAAAGTATGAAAAAAAAACTTCGCCGGAGAAGGAGGAAGATCCCGGCAATGAGTGTCCGGTGTGTTTGACGGCGTTTATTGACGGAGAAGAAGTTAGACAATTGATGACGTGTAAACATATTTTTCATTTTTCTTGTATTGATAAATGGCTTTGTTCTAAATCAAGTTGTCCGGTTTGCCGTGCTGCCGTTACCGTTAAACGGCCTAAACGGCCGGCGGTGAATTTCGATGACGATTTCCGGCAAGGTTTGCCGGATGCTGCTGCGTTAGTTTGATTGTTGTAATGCAATTTTTACATTTTGCTCGGAGTTCAACTGAATTTATTACTTTCGATGATTATTATGTATATATTTATGTGAAGAATTAGATTATTTATGTCTTTATTCTTAATTTAATGATTTAATCTGAATTTATTACTTTGATAATTATTATGTATATATTTACATGAAGAATTAGATTATTTACGTATTTATTCTTAACTTAATGACTTAATATTGGATGTTTATAAGTAAACACGTTAATTATCATAAAGTAAGTAGATACATGTATTTTACGAGACGAATTTTATACGATTTGTCACGTAGCGCAAGTGCATTTCACACAATTTATCATATTTAACGTGTTTGTTTATTTGTCTAATGTTATAATTATTTAAATGACTATTGGTGCATACTTAAATTGAAGAACATAAATATCAGTTAAAAGACACATTTATATATTATATCTTTTTAAAAATTATATTTTATATTTGAATTCAATTAACTTAATAAGTGAAATAATTGATTTTCATAGCATTAAAAGGAAGCACTCTTTAATGATTTTATATGAATTTTTAGAACTTAGACTTCTTATTAAAGAAAATAAATATATATTCCTAGAAATTTAAATTGTTCAACCAAATAATATATATTCCTACTTTTATGGAGAAAGTGAACTAATCACTTTAAACAAAAAATTTCACATGTAATAAGCTTATCACTAGTTTAATTTCAATTTATCGATATTACACTATACAAATTTTAATTAATAAGATAAATAAATTTTAAATACTAATTAAAGAAGGATAAATAATTACTAGTAACATACTTTGTTGCAATTTGAGTTAATGCGTCAAATGATCAAAGTTTATCGACTTAACAAATGGATTATTTAGCTATTAATCTAACAATTCAAGTATAGTAAAAAAAAATTAAAAAAATTGTGAAATCGAAATAAATTAATACTTGTGTAATTCTCAAATTAATGAAGTAGGGTATTCAATTAGTCCAAATAAATCATAGAGAAGTAAAGGAAAAGGGTGTAAAAAATATTTCTAGTTTGATCGAAATTGACGTTATAATATCAAATTTAATGGAGGATCTTTTACTTTCTGCACTATTTAATAGTATATTTAAAAGGTATATATGTGCTCATGTGAACACGTTACTATTTATATTTATATTGTTCAAGAATACGTTATTGAATAATGCAAAAATAAAATGTTCTTTCTAAAATTTAATATTATTACGATAATTTTAATTAAGATTCAAATATATTTTAATTTTTTTTCCGAAAAATAAAAAATATTTTTTAAAAAAAGAGGTGAGGTCCATCACGGTGAAGTGACAATGTGCCAAATCCAAAATCATTTTGAAGTTTGCTTCTTTCCATTGTCCAACGAACTCCAAATTATTTTTCCCTTCGTATTATAATAAGTGATATTTTTAGTCTGAATGTATTTAGTAAAAAAATTATTGAACTCCTAAAAAAGTAAATAAAAATTTACTAAGTTATTCTTAATCAATATCTATAAAAAAAGAAAAGCTCTTTAATCATTTTTTATTAAAAATATCTTTATTGAATCAAAATAACAATTAAAAAAAAAATAAGAACACAACTTATTATTAAAGGGACGGAGCAAACAAGAAACATTTCAAAAGAAATATTTTTCACGTTTGAGCAATTGAATTATTTTGACAAACTTTTCATAGGAGAACAAGTATTTTAAAAAATCACAAAAAATGACACTTTTCTAGTAAAAATAAAGTAGAGGTGGACATGGTATGATATGATATAATACGATTCTATATTTGAACGAGTGAATGACTAATATATGTGGTAAAAGTAAAAGTAGGGGTGCACGTGATACAGTACGGTACGGTATGATATTTGAAAGTTTTGATATTGTAATTTCGATATTCAATTTAATTTATTATATCATTATCATATCAATTCAATTCGGTATATTGGAGTTTGGTTTTGGTATTCCACGGAACAATATATCGTTAATCATAGTTAGTTCAACTTCTACTAATATATACTCGTATAATAGATTATTATGACTTCTACTATTAAAAAAAATGTTTCAATTGTATCATACTAACATATTACACATATATATTCAAAATAAAGTAAAAACAAGTCATTTTGTTCATCAGTTACATTTTAATCAAAATAGAGTATTCACATTTAAACTTTTAAACATTTAGTTAATACTGATATTAGGTTGCATATATGTGTGTATTATTTATGTAACTAAATTTTTTGATATAGTATCCAATATTTTAATATTTTATTTCTAAATATCAAATATCGTATCAAATATTAAAAATTAAACTATATATCATATATCACAACAAATATCATATATCACAATCACAATATTAAAATCTACAATGTAATATGATAATTCAATATATATCATACCATATTCATCGAGATAAAAATAATAAAAAGTTAGGTGTGAAGTTGATTTAGAAAAGTCAAACGAGTTTGGTATGATCTCTAAGCTGCTAAACTATCAAAGTTGATAAATACACAATTCTATATTTTAATTCATATCGTTTAATTATTTAATTTACCTCTTGTTTTTCACAAGCTTATGTGTTGCTTTATTTGTCTCATATTAATTGATTATTTTTTATTTTATATATTTTTAAAAAAATTATATAAATAAAAAATAATTTTACTAATTCATCAATTTAAAATATTTTGGAAATTGTAAAAACAAATTTTATTAAAAATAATTAATTACAAAGGTTATGGATGAAAATTTTAATTAATGTTTTCTTGTTTTATTAAGATTGAGAAAAAATATGAGATAACTATTTACTTTTATTATAATGATTAATTAATATGAAACGAAGGAAGTATAATCTAATCATTGACTTATGTGTCCTTAATTTATGTGTACTATTTCAACAATATCATTTTACATATTATTGATAGGATCACAAATATTTTTACTCACTATATTTTTTATTGACAATAACTCAATGTTAATAAACTCTAATAAAATTTTTATCTTTTTTTGATTTATAAAAAATAACAAGTAAAATAGGATATTAAATTAGAAAATATTTTACAAGTAAATAAGAATGAAGAGAATAATATTTTTATATAGGAAATTAGAAAGTTTTAGTGAGAATTTGTTTTCTATCATCTGTTTTCGTAATAAGTTAGTTTACGAACAGTCAATAGTTGACAAGAATTATTGAAAAGACAAAATATAAAATAATTAATTTACTAGAGTATATCAATTATTATTTGTGAAAATTATGCAACAAAACAAATTTTATACTATCTAATTACTCATCATAACTATAATTTGCTATAATTACCACTCGCGACTAAAATTATATATTAATTCGTAGGTTGACTTCGAGTTTGTATAATTAGTCACGTTTGTATATGTATAATTCGCCAGAATATAAAAATATATAAGTATAATATACAATTATTTAATCTATATACATATACAATTCACGTCTCTCTCACTCTTTATCCTCTCTCGCTCGCCTCTCTCCTCCCTCTCCCAATCTTGCTCGCCTCTCTCATCCCTCTCCCACTCTCCCATTTTCGCTCGCCTCTCTCCTCCCTCTCCCAATATTGCTCGCCTCTCTCCTTCCTCTCCCGTCTTGCTTGCCATTTGTACAAATACATATATATATATATATATAATTATCTAACCGATATACATATACAATTTACAATCCTCCCACTTTTTTCTCTCTCTCTTCTCTTGCTCGTCTCTCTCCTCCATATAACATGGAGTTACAAATAGTGATGAAAAATAATTAAGTTATTTTTAAGTGAATATACGTGAGTCAAGTTAAAATTTAAAAAGTAAATCCAAATAAGATTTTTTCCTTTATTACTAATAAAAACCTGGAAGATATTGGTGACAGACAACATGTCAATTTTGTCAATTTCTTCCCCTTTGAGCAAAATCCCAGTCACTATCCAACCTCCATCTTTAACCTGCATTTTCCCCCTTCAAATTCTTCAAATCTAAGCTAAACACAAATCCCAAACAGTAAAACTAAATCAAGAACCCAAAAATTATCTTCTTTTTTTTCACCAAGAATCAATGAAAAGAGCTCACATTAGATTCATTCACCATAAAAAATGGTCAACACCCATTGTTGTATTCACAATCTTTGTTGTTATAATCATTCTTACACTAATTTTAACCAACCCCACATCCTCATTTAAGCCTAAATCATCAACCCCACATTCAAAATCACTTCTTTATGATGAAATCTTGCCTGAGTTGCCTCGATTAGCTTACTTGATTTCGGGTACTAAAAATGATGGAGTAAAGATGAAAAGGCTGCTTCAGGCAGTGTATCATCCGAGGAATTATTATCTGTTGCATCTTGATTTGGAGAGTTTGGATAGTGAGAGATTGGAGTTGGCTAAGTATGTTAAGTCGGAATTTGTGTTTAGGGATTTTGGGAATGTTAAGGTTGTGGGGAAATCAGATCTGGTTACTTATAAAGGTCCTACTATGTTGGCTTCTATGTTGCATTCCATTGCTATTTTGTTGAAGCTGCCTAAGAGTTGGGATTGGTTTATTAATCTTAGTGCCTCTGATTATCCCCTTATGACTCAAGATGGTTAGTACTCTGATTCTTCCTGTTGTTACTTTGAAGGGATGTGATTTGTTTGTAGTGTAAAAACTATATTTGGTGCAGCTTCTGCTTTTCGAGGACATGGCGGTAGATAAGCGGTTATGAAGGGTTAGTATGTAGTTGAACTTTGTCTAAGGTTAGTAGGTAGTTGAACTTTGTCTAAGGTTAGTAGGTAGTTGAACGTTATCTCATTTCCTAGCGCAATGTAGGTAGTTGAACTTTGTCTAAGGTTAGCAGGTAGTTGAACGTCGTCTCATTTCCTAGCGCAATGTAGGTAGTTGAACTTTGTCTAAGGTTAGTAGGCAGTTGAATGTTGTCTCATTTCCTAGCGCAATAGGATTGGTGGAAGTTTGGTGCATTTATACCAGTAGACAGTTGTAGTAGCATTTTTCTCGTAGTTGCCTGTGTTAAGACTTTTGTTACTTCTTGTTATTTACTATTGTTCAATCATCATATTAGTTGGTTATTGTTATTGCTCCTCTTTTGGATGCTATGTTATATTTTCCGAATTACTTTCTATATCCGATTTACTTATGTATTTTTCTTTTAGCTGATCTGATATTTGTTACTTGAGCCGAGCCCGAGTGTCTTCTAAAAATAGCCTCTCTACCTCTGAGGTAGGGGTAAGGTCTTGCATACACTATGTCCGCAGACCCTGCTTATGGGACTACACTGTTTGTTTTTGTTGTTATTGGTTTGAAATGTGTAGATTTGTACTAAGTCTGCACTAATTGTCATGAAGGAGCAGTTAACGGACTGATACTTTGTACCTACTGACTGAAAATATTGGATCTATACTAATGATGCTGATTTGATTCAAATGATGCTCCTCAGCAGGGCAGACTCACAAAATTTTAAATTGATTGGCTCACCCTACTTTGTTGTTTGGACTTGATAGGAAGTGTAGTTTCTATAAATGGATGTTAGGAGTAAGGGGAAGTTAAGTTGCTGGAAAATAGCTTGCTGTTTGATTGAGTTCATACTCTATTCCCTTTGTTTTCTTTATAAGAATAATAATTGGAGGGTATAACTTGTTTTAAAGTGCACTAGCTGTTCTTGGCTAGAATTGTATATATTGTTGAAAGTGTTTGAAGTATGTACATTTATACTAAGTCCTTATTGACATGACAGAGTAGTGGATGTAGTAATATCTGAGTTCGCCCTGATGAGTGCTGATAATGGATTTGATCAATGCTGTTCCTCAGCAGGACTCTCAAAATTTTTATTTTTTTGGCTCAGCCTAGTTATGTTCTTTGAAGTTGATATGAAGTTGCTAGGCTATACAGGGTGAATGCAGGACTAAGGAGAAATTAAGTGGCTGGAAAATAGCTCGCTTAAGTTTGATTGAATTGATACTCTATTTTAAGCTAGAAGTTGTTTATTGGTACATAGGAAATGAGTAATATTATTAGTTTAGTTAATTACTTGAATGTTTGTACTTCTTAATTGGAAGGTTTTGAAAGAATCTATATTACATGCTTATAAGTTTTCTTCAGTTGATTATTCCTAATATGTTACAGTTAGGAGAATATTGTCACCACACTGAAGTCTTTGAAAGAAATTTAGTTTATTTGCTAATACAGGTGATTATAACTTCTGTTAAAGCTTTGTAATCTTGAGGTTCATGTCCAAGTATGGTGTGTAAGGAACATTATACAGTCGACAAGATTAAATGAGTTCAGTAGTTATTATAATTTATATGTGTATGTGCTCTGTAACCTTAGAACTACATTATTTTTATCAAATAAATGCAAAAGCATCATGTTTTACTTCTACTTATATGGTGAAATGCTAAGTCTTATGATTTTCAATGAATTTAAGTCTGTTCTATTTCGCCTCTCAAGTATTTAGTAAAGAAAAAAAACCCACTAGCATACTATCAGTTTTTAATCTTTTCATTCTGTTTCTTTCCCAGGTTTATTATTGCTATCATTTTCCAGCTTCTTCAATAGTCTTAGCCAAAGATGATCACCGCTTATTGTTTTCTTTTGATATGGTCAATCTATTTAGCAATTTCCAGCTTTCAGTAATCGACATTTCTTTTTCTTTCAGATATACTCCACATTTTCTCATACTTGCCTAGGGACCTGAATTTTCTTGAGCACTCAAGTAATATTGGTTACAAAGAGTGAGCATACTATCACTTGACTATGGTTCCATAGGATCTCTCTTTTTGAGGCAAACAGATCTTGTCCTTGATGACTGCTGTTGAGTAACTTTCCGTTACCTATTCTGTTTTCTAGGTTTTCAAGGGTGAGACCTATTATAATAGACCCCGGTTTATATCATCTGAAGAAATCTGGTGTGTTCTGGGCTAAGGAGAAAAGATCTGTGCCTGCTTCTTTCAAGGTGTTCATGGGTACTGCTCGAAAATTTGCTTCCTTTTCTGGATACACACATATTATATGCATGCACAAGTGTGTTCTCTACATTATAGTGATTCATTTCTTTTACTCCACCGATAGATAATTGATTTGTTTTTGGGAAGGTAACTGGGAATAAAAAAGAGATCAGTAATCATTTATTCATAAGTTCTCTTAAGGTAGATAGCAGAATAAAAGGGTCCTAGCGATAAGTTTCTAATGAAGGATTGCAAGGGCAAATGAGAAAAACGCAGAGCTCTTAGGGCATTCTGCAAGCAGAATAACATGCTTCCTACTGGTATCTAGTGTTAAATTAACAGATGTTGGACAATGATTACTTTGACGTAACTTGGATGACACACTTCTTCACCTTTTTACGGCAGTGAGGAGGGGGGAGTCAGGGGTGTTAGCAGCCTGAGTAAGGGGTCGTGGGACTAGAGTTTCATCATCTTATTTGAGTAGCCCTTTTAATTAGTCATTTTTCATCTTCTGTTGTGAGATCCCATTACTTGTTACCTTCTAATGCAAAACACATGTAGATGTCAGGATACACAAATTTGGACTCGGAAAGTAGATAGCTTTCAAGATGATTTTCCAACAGTTTTCTCATAAATGCTGTATATAATCAAACTAGGAGTGAGTTTGCTGGATCAGGAATCTGCTTTCCTCTTGATGATTTTGTATCAAAATGATATTCTTGATGCCTTTCAGATTCTGAGCAAAATAGTGTGGCAACAAAAACTTGTGTAACATCGATGAGTTATGGCCATTCCTCACCTTTTGAACTAGTTTTCAGGCTTGGGCTTGAGTTAGGTCTAAGGTCCATAGCATGGTACTCGAGCCAGACCCCAAGATGTCCAGTACTAGGCGTGAGGAGGTTTTGAGTCCCACATCGATGGGATGAGGAGAAATCCGTCTTTTTATATTGTCTTGGGCGATCCTCACCTCTTGAGCTTGCTTTTGGGGTGCTAAAAGATAGTACTACTACTCAAATAGTCATCTAGCTCAATGCTTAAACTGTTAGCTCCTTTTTTTCGTAAAAAAGTTGTTTCCCTAATAGTCATTCGCTGTTTTGTTTTCACTTCCAGGATCTGAATGGGTGATGCTCTCGAGGCCATTCCTTGAGTTTTGTATTTGGGGTTGGGACAATCTACCGCGCACTCTTCTGATGTACTACACAAATTTCTTGTATTCTCTCGAGGGCTACTTCCACACCATTGTCTGCAATCACAAAGACTACCAGAACACGACAGTGAACCACGACTTACATTACATCAAATGGGACAATCCCCCGAAGCAGTATCCTATCAATTTAACACTGAAGCACTATGAGGACATGATCCAGAGCGGTGTCCCCTTTGCTCGTACTTTTGCTACTGATGATCCAGTTCTCGATAAAATTGACAAGGAAATCTTAAGAAGGTCTCATGGCGTGTTTTCGCCAGGGGCTTGGTGTGTCGGAACTTCTTCTTTAGGTAAAGATCCTTGTACAGTTTATGGCAGTATAGATGTTGTCAAACCATCAACAGGCTCAAGAAGCCTAGAGAAACTTGTACTTAAGCTCCTTGATACTGAAAATTTCAGGTCAAGACAATGTAAATAAATTATACAAAACTCTCTTATTGCTCTTGAAAATATTTCTTCTCTTTTTCATATTCTTTTTGCCTCTTTGCTTTGTATAATTATTATTTGACATGATGAGAATCCTTTTGTTTGTTCTTTGGTTATAACAACATATATACCTAATTTGATCCATGAGTGGTTTGTGGAGGATAGTGTATATGTAAACTTGTAAAAGTTGAGAGATTGTTTTCGATAGACTGTTCAAGAGGTCCACCAAATGTTCGTATCAATTGACTCACAATTACTCCTTTGCCACAACTCAAAAGTTAAAAATCTTAAAATTTATGTTACTATAAGAACTTATTCGATGGAATCTCATAAATAGGGTTTGAGGAGGGTGAATGTATGCAAAGGCATTCCTAATGAACTGTTTGCGACCGACCTTCGGTGTATGCTTAGCATATCTAGAAAAAAACATATAATAATAAATAAGTCACATCGGAAATAATGAAGAAAATACAATAGCAATAACAATTAATATGATAATCAAAACGAAAGAAACAACAAATTACAATAAATTAAAAAATAAGATAGTAGGAGAGTCATATTAATTATAGTATGGAAAAAGAACAAATATATCCCGAACTATCGTAAATAGTATGCATATATCCCTCCGCCATACTTTTGAGACATTAGCGCCTCCGTCGTCCAAAAAAACTAAAGCATATATTCCCTTTATACTAACGAACATACAAGTATCACAATTATATCCACCGACCCGATATTTATCAATATCGAATCGATAGATAAGATTGCACCATGTGTCCCTATTTAGTCTTCCGTTAGAGTGAAAGACATATAAACTATAGTTTTTGGACGGCAGGGGCACCAATGTCCCAAAAATAATAACAGAGGGTATATATATTTGTCCTTTTTCCGGTTATAGTAATTAGTATATGATAAGAAAAATTAGACAACACTCGAAATACCTGCTAACGTGTATACATAATTCCGTAGAGTACATGTGAATCTCCTCTTCACATATTCAAACCATCTCAGTACCGAACCGATCAACCGAGGGTCAAAACCGTAAAAGACAATAGAGAATGAAATAGCGGGAACACAAGCCTTTGACTTTTAAGGTCATGTTTGGTCAAACTGTCTGCTTTTTTTTTTCTGGTACTAATAATAATTGTCTTTTTTTTCGACCATTTCAGTGTTGTTACTGATTCTTGTCTTCAAGGACACTCAACTATCAGGTTCTTCACTTTTTTTCCCCTTTTTTATTTTTTTTTGGATAAATTATTTTAGGGTTTAATTTTGTTGTTTGAGATTGAAATTCAATTGTGAAATTTGGTACTTTTATATCTTAAATTGATTTGTTTTGTAAATTGTGTTAACAAAAAAAAGGGAAACTTTACTAAATTTCAATTGATTGTTGTTTAATTTGTAATTTCTGTAATAATGTCTGATTCTGTTACACAAATTGAGGTTGCATTTTGGATTTGTGGGTATTAATGTAGAATTTTATGATGTTAGTAACTGTTTCATAAGTTTTTTTCAATCCTACTGTTTGATTAAATGGTAAAAAAAGACACCTTTTTGCGAGTTTCATATCTAACTATCAGTTTTTGTTTTTGTTTTTGTTTTTCTATTTGAACTATACCTTAGAACTATTTAGGCCAATTACTTGTTTTTTTTTTTTTAACCTGTCACCGTCTAGTCAACTAGGTGTGTTTTAATACGTAGATGTGTATAATTTTGGTAGAAAAAGGGAAAAACGGATAGTTGCGGTGTGAAACTCGTGGAAAAAAAAATGATAGTTCAGGTGTGTTTTTGACCACAGTAAGGTTAAATGTTTACGAGTTGAAAGTCTCGTATATGGTTCTTAGATGGGGGGGGGGGGGGTTATGATTGGTTTGAAGAATGTCTCAAGATTCAAGCAATTGCGGATGATATTATAAGTAGTAAATTCATGTTCCTCCCACGTCGCAATATATTTTATTGTTTGTTGATAGTTACGCTTATTTGTTCTTTTAGTACAAGTAGCTATTTGAGTTTGCTATGAATCTTTAGTATTGTCCAACCGTTGTTGAGGCTTTTGCTTCGTATCTTCTTGCTTGCAATTGCAAAGAATTGTACTACTGAGTTGTTCTGGTCGACCTACGAAAGCATCAGTTAATCTACTGTACTGCATCATTCCATAATGAGTTGGGTTGATTATATTTTTTATCCTTTGTATCCTCATGAACGAATACGAGAGGATTAAATTGGTGTACTAACTCCGCAATGTCATGTTTTTTCTCCTTTCTTTGTCACAAGGAAATCTGCTTGTATGATGGATGGCGAAACCTCTGCAAGCACTATTCAAGGGATCAACCGGAGACGTTCTGAGGGCAAGAGTTCATTCCGAGCCACAGCAGATCATGATGACAAAACATTGCATGTTAATCAGCATACACAGACTAGGTGATTTAATTAACTGATAAGTACTTTTCTTTCTCTTTTATTTTTCTGTATGGTTGTGAAGACCTATAAATGGTTCTAATTCCTATATATGTTTATGAAATTTTTTGTAAAGTGACACGGCAAAGCTGAAGAAAGGCTCAAAAATTGTCGGAGGAGGTCTAAGACAATACAGTATAATGGGTCGGTGATAATCTAAGGAATGCTTAATGTCCTATACATATGGCCTTTTGTGGGTAACTCCTTTTGTTCTGTATAACGATTTCAATTTTTTCATTTTTAACTTGTCAATTTGCAGTTTGTAAGAAGGTGGAAGATAAGGGACGAATCACATACGGTGAGGTAAGTTTGACCCTTTTCCTGCTAGACTAAATGGCCTATACACCCAAAAACGAGTCTCGCGAAGGTAGACCTAGTCTATACACTCGAAAAAGAGTCTCACGAAGGTAGACCTAGCCTATACACTCGAAAAAGAGTCTCGCGAAGGTAGACCTAGTACATATCTATCCTATATATCATAAGTATCAAACCTTTCGGTCTTTGCAACATTTCTATCTTCATTTATTTTACTAAGAATTACCTCCTAGTATCTCTATTCTACTGCATATAAGAAACGATCTCTCCAACGCGTAAATGGTTGTGCTATAGCCTATAAGGATAAAATGAGTAAATGACTGCTTGGATTTTTGAACTTCAACTTATTGCTCGATCAATGAAATGTTGCAATATTGAACATTATTCATCATGCTTAAGAGAAAGCCTATATGAAAGATTGCCTTTTTGGTAGAGATATGGTGGTATTGAATCTTAAACCAGAAGAAAAACATTGTACCGCCACAGATATTTTAGGCGCTTACACAATTCTTCCTTTTCTCCTCTGTCTTGATTCTTTTTCGTCTTTCTAGATTTTCCTAGTATATGCATAGTATATGCATATGACATAAATTATCATTCTTGATATATAGGTTGCAGACGAAATCATAGCCGAGTTAATGACAATGGAAAACAGTTCCTCTGTTCCCCTTAATGAGGTTAAGTACAGATCTCGAGACGTTAATTATTTCTTTTCTCCGTCAACTATGATTTGAATAGAATGCTTTATAACCTTTCCAGTCAGATGAGAAGAATATACGTAGACGAGTATATGATTCACTCAATGTCCTTATGGCCCTCGACGTTATCGAAAGAGATAGAAAGGAGATCCGCTGGAAAGGCCTTCCTAATTCAGATGCAAGGGACATGGAGGAAACTAAGGTTAGCAGGTAGCTTAACATTTAAAAATTTATCATCATTTCTCACCATCTTTTGTATGTATCCATAAGGCTTAAGCTTTATGATCTTACGCTGATGGAAATCTTGGACTGTTTGAAAGCGGTTGCTTTAGTTGCTAAGGGTGAAACAGGAATCGTGAGATGCCTAAACTGCATTGATGAGCATAACTGATCCTAGTTGTATAATAAATGTTTAATTCCTTGGCCTCATTGAGAAGCGGGCCTGCGTTACAACTGATTCCCACATTTCTGTATAGACTCGCCGTGTCTTTCGATGATATTATATAAAAAATCTGTATTTTTCCAGAAGGGGCATGCAGAGCTACTGGCGAAGATTGGGAAGAAAGCTTCATATCTGAAAGACTTGGAAGAGCAAGTATGTTCATTGTCTACTCCTTTCATACCAATGTCATAAGCTCTTCAAATAAACATCGAAAAAACACTACATTCACCTAACTGATTTGTGGCAATGATCTTTAACTTTCTGCACATATTGGGAAAGCTTGCAAGTCTGCAAAATCTTAAGCTGCGGAATGAACAGTCGTGTAAATCTACAAATGGCCCTTCACAAGGATTCTCTTTGCCATTTATACTTGTTCAGGTATAAGGCTTTAATTTTTCCTCTGAAATTACTGCATCTAGTTATTTACATGGTAGACACTTGTGTTATTGATAGTGTACGATAAAGTCCTTTTTTTTGTCAAACTGCGTAGGTTTATAATCAATTTTGACTCGTATCTTTTCATTCACTTTTTCATATTAGTAATGTTGTGCGTTAAATTCCCTTTAAGCCTTTGACAAACATTTTAGATTTGCAAGCAATTTTATAATGTTCAGTTTGATTGGTTTTTGTTTTTCTTACTGTTCATGAGAACAATTTTGTTCCCTATCTTTCAAATGATGTATTATTTTGTTCAACTCGTTGGCTAAGCCACAAAGCTCAACAGAAATATGAAACAAATAATATTCTTATTAACTTCCAAAACACCTTCACAAGTTACGGGGATAAGGCTACACATACATCACCCTTCCCGGATCCCACTCGTGGAATTAGACTGGGTATGTTGTTGTAGTTACTTCCCAAATAAGTTTGCATAAAATGCATGTTGGTGTGGAATTTGTTACGAGCACGTAGAGCTATCACGGAAAGCATGATGAGTTAGAGGCCTAATTGGTGAGTGTTTGGAGTTGGAACCACCATTCGAACTTAGGATTTCCAAGACTGGAAGCACCCTACTTGTTTGACACATCACTTGCAGTTCACTCAGCTAGTTGTTTACTCCCTTCGTCTTAATTTATATGACACTGTTTGACAAAGCACAAAGTTTGAAAAAGAAAGGAAGACTTCTGAATTTTGAAATTTGTGGTCTAAATCAATCCCGTAGGCATTGTGTGGCAATAAATCATTTCAGTAAGGGTAAAAAAGGAATTAAGGTTAAGTTATATCTAATTATAGAAAAGTAATATTCTTTTCTGGACAAACTAAAAAGGAACGCGACTATATTCATGGACTTTGATATAGGCATGGGGGGTATGTATCAACTATCAGGTACGGGGCTTGTAAGTATCGTTATGGACATTTCCAGTGTGTAGCAAGCTGTTTTAGTATAACTTTTAAGGTTCTGTACAAAATACTCACACCACCTCATACTAATTTAACACGGTTACCTCAAGACAAATGGATAATCCATGTTCACCGTAATTATTGGAAATATATGCGACTTTCTGTAAACTACACTACTCTTGAACTTCTGAGATGTCTATGACTACATGCCTATAATTTGCAGAGTTTTCCGTTTAACTTACCAAAGAATTTTGATACGGATAGTGACCTTTCTGACTTGTCTCTTATTTGCCAAAATACTGATATAGACTGCTCCCCATGCTATGGTTGAAGTTGAGATCTCGGAGGATATGCAGTTGGTCCACTTTGACTTCAACAGGTACGTGAACATATTCAAACGCCAACTGATATTATATCATTTGGCATGTGATTAAAATTTTTGTACATTAAGAATTCGTTGTCATCCTCATAGGACCGATAATAGATTCTCCCCACAAAAGAAAGCAGCTCTTTGTCATGCAGCTTGTTTTTTGCATTGTTGTACTAATTGGATTAGAGTTGCAGAAAGACGATTGATATCAGAAGACTAAGATACTTCGTAGGTCGCATAGGCAGATCTCGTGGGAGGGGTGGTGGATGGTAGTGAATCTTCACCTTCAACTTTAGTTTGAACTTTTCAATAGTGAAAAAAAGGGCAGCCTGGTGCATAAAGCATCCAGCGTTAGCAAGGTCTAGCGAAGGGTCGTACCCCAATGGATGTGATGTAGACAACCTACCCTAGTGCAAGCATTAGTGACTACTTTTACGACTCAAACCCGTGACCTATAGGTCACATGGATACAGCTTTTTACCGTTGCTCCAAGGCTTCCCATCAGATTTCAACTTTTCAATATTTAGTCGATCCCTGCTGGCTGTGGAGGTCTATATTGGAACTCCAAAACCTTCTGTCACTTGGAAACCTCTTTGACGTTAAATGTAAGTCGGAATTTCAAGAACCTACCAAAGGAGGAGTTCAAATCCGGAGATAGATGATAATGAGAGGAGAAAGGGGATGAATCACATATGTTTCTCGGACTCTTCAAAATTGTCAACGAGTGCGTCTCGGAATCTCCAAAACTAGTGTATTTATGGAGAATCCGACACGGACGTTGCATCAAAAGTGAAGAGTTCGAGCAACTTAGTGAATATGCAAGATACCATCTATCCTCTTCCGTCCCGATTTAGGTAGCCCATTTGGTTTGAATTCGATTAACAATGTAAAGAGTTATATTTTATGATTTTAGATGAAAGTGGATCCAAAAATGAAGGTAATGTTGCCTTCTTTTTGAAGAATTTAAACATTATTTAGGAACTATTAGAAGCATGAAATGTATGGAGAAGTGTTACACAAGTCAAATCTTAGTTTCGCGACCATAAGTTGTTAGGATTTGCATATCGTTGTCATCATCATCATCATCGTGAAGAGTAAAAGAATTTCTGTTCAATATTTCTGCATTATCTGTCGTAGAAATGCAGATTCAGTTTACTAGCATTTTCTTTTTCGAGTTCTTTCTAAACATGACTTCTCTTGTTGATACTTTGGCAGCGTTCCTTTCTCTTTGCACGATGATGCTTATGTACTAAAACTGATGCGCAACTATGAGCTCTTGGAGAATGGAAGTGTATCTCGAACATCCTAAACACACTCATCGTGTAGCTACTCCTGATGTCGCTTCAGGAGGCAGCTGATCGAACTCTGGAACTGAAACATCTCGAATGATACTTTGTCAATCTACGTAGTTTCTCCAGAACTCGTCACGGAGTATTTGTACCTAACAGGATACATTAGTCATACATGTCATTAGCACAACTTATGTAGAAGTTAAAGAGCTGGTATTCATCTTTGTTGTATTTTTGCAATCTAAATAGGCTGACACCATGCCTTGTTAGTTTTCTGGAAAATGATGGTATAAGAATTTGGTGAATAGAAATGTTCTTATTGTGTCATCTTATGTTTCCTTTTGGGCACATCGATTCGACTGCTGTTTAAATTTGTCAGTAAATTTTATTTAGACACTTCAATTATGATTTGTTCCAGTTGATTACCTAAATACATTATAAGTGTTCTTATGCTCAAATTTATCATTGGTCTTTAGCAGCAATTAATTCGCTAAATATGTATTTCCTCCGTCCCATTTATATGTCACATTTTTACTTTGCACCTGCATAAAGTAATGATGTAACTTTATTCTTCTACACTTTTTTTTTTTGAAACTCAAGTTTTCAATCAATGAATATGAATTAATTTATTTTGATTAATATTTTTTTTGAAACTTAAGTTTTCAATCAATGAATATGAATTAATTTATTTTGATTTATTAATTTAACCAATGAACATGAACAATTTACTTAGCTTTTCTAGGTTGGTCAAATGTATATTTTCAACGCTAATAACTCAGACGGGTAAAAAAGGAAGAATATGGTAATTTATGCATTGATTTTATGAAATGACAAGTATTATAAATCAACTATTTATAAAAAAAGAATCACATATAAAGTGGGACGGAAGGAATACTTTTTAAGGCAAATTAACACTTTTTTACATGTTTCTAAAATCTGTTGCGACGTTAGATCTAATGATAATTAACTAATAACTAATACAGATAGAAGTTTTAGTTCTCTTTATCAATATGCATAGTTATTGCTGCTAAATATTATTTTTATTATCGTAAATAAATTGATTTAGAATTTGTCTCTCGAAGAAAATAAAAAAGTATAAATACAAAATTCATAAGACAAGAACTGAATTTCTTTTTCTTTTTTTTCTTAAAAGAAGTTTCTGAATTAATAGTGTTTTTTTTTGTTTACCACACTGCTAAGTTGCTTAGCCCAAGAGACCTTTGAAAATTATAAAAATGTGTTGTAACAATTAACTATCACAAATATGTCTGATTCTTTTTCACTTTTTTAGAATGTGAAAGTTGGCTCCTTCTCTCTATTAATATTCATTTTTTTATTATCCAATATTGGTAGGTAAAGCCTACAATATTAATTATATATTAATTAAAATATAATGCCATGCACAACAGTATGGGGTGGGGGGGGGGTAAAAGTGGGGGGTAGAAGAAAGCACATTTGAGAATGTTTGTCTATAATAAGGACCTTTTCTTTAATTAATTAATTCTTAATTTGGCTTTATTACTTTTATTATTATTATATTTTATATATCTTAAAAACTAACACTATGTTATTCATCTTATGTAATGTATATAGTCTATGCATGTAAATGGTACATTCATTAGTGCTTTATAGATTACTGATTCGAGCGGTAAAAATATTTCAAACGCTTTTTTGTCCTATTTTAACGCACAACTCACGTTATGAACAAAGACTAATGAATTATATTTATATATCCTCGATAAAATTTCGTTAGAATTATTGCTAACTTTGTCCCTATCCTAAACCCTACTTTTTCAAAGAGCACTTTGTTTATATATTTGATGCCCTTAATTTGGATTAGAATTAAATTAGTCAATTGACTAATACAGTAAGGTTATATAGCATTAATATTATAAGTACCTATTTAGCTAGTTATTAAATCTGATTACCAATTCATGCAAAAAAAATACATTGTTGTATTAATATCATGAATATAAGTTAATAAAATTAACTAGAAATTAAAAAGTGCATCTTATTTAACAATAAATTAAATTATTAAGTGTTAGGGACACATTTTACTCTAAATCTCTCTACATATATAATCTTGTTCCAAACATGTATCCCATAATAACACTACTTTACCCTGCATGCAAACATGATAGATTTGACAGTTATGAATTTAACTTAATATATAT
The DNA here is from genome assembly GCA_027705065.1 of Solanum peruvianum. Taxonomy (NCBI): domain Eukaryota; kingdom Viridiplantae; phylum Streptophyta; class Magnoliopsida; order Solanales; family Solanaceae; genus Solanum; species Solanum peruvianum. The sequence continues at coordinate 4,041,982 of JAKWJD010001763.1, forward strand.
AATAATTTTAGTTTTAAATTTTATATTGATATTAATTTTTTTAATTTAATATATATAAATAATTCATCCAAATCTCTTGTAAGCCAAAAAAAAAAATATTGTCTAAATACACATAAACTTAAAAATTCCAAGATCTCTCCCCTCTTCCTTATCCCCTCTATGTCTTAAAAACTACGAGTTCAACATAATACAATAATTTTAATTCAAACTCTAAAACTATATTATAACTTTTATTTTATATGTGAATAATTCATCCAAATATTTTGTAAGCAAAAATAGAAATCCACCCCCCTCCCTCCCTATATATATAACAAAGTTGTCTTTGTATAAATTACGACTACTGTGAAAAATAATTACTCATACTTGTTGAATACATTGTCACGACCCCAATCGGGGACGCGACTGGCACCCACATTTACCCTCCTATGTGAGCGACCAACCCATATAAAACCTTAACATTTTAATACAATATCAACAAAAGAAATGCGGAAGACTTAACTCATTAATAAAACAACTCAAAACTATTATTATATTCCCAAAATCTGGAAGTCATCATCACAAGACATCTATCTCAAATTTCTAAACTAAGAATGTCTAAAAAGCTAAAACAAGTAAAAAACTAGTCCATGCCGGAAGTTCAAGGCATCAAGACTTGAAGAAGAAGATCCAGTCCAAGCTAGACGCATTAGCTCACCCTGAATTTCCGATGGAGTGAAGACTGGCTTGATCTACTGCTGAGTCGAAGTTGACGGAACGTTTGCTGCATAACACAAATAACAAGAGGAAAACATAAAGTAGGGGTCAGTACAACCACACGTACTGAGTAGATATCATCGGTTAACTCAAAATAGGCGATAATACATATCAAGTAATATTATAAATCACTATAACTCAACATGTGCAACAACAACAAGTATTATAATCGTCAATAAATACCATCAAGTTCATCCATGAGGACTCAAGCCTCAATACTACTCATTTGGGAATTAAGTTCATTATATTGGGTATGTTAACATCTTTCAAGATTCATTATCTTCTTCCTCTTGGTCGGTACGTGACACTCCGATCCCCTACCACTATGTGTCGGAACGTGACACTCCGATCCCCTATATGTGTCGGAACGTGACACTCCGATCCCCTATATGTGTCGGACGTGACACTCCGATCCCCTATATGTGTCGGTACGTGACACTCCGATCCCCTATATCTACGTGTCGGTTCGTGACACTCCGATCCCCTATATCTACGTGTCGGTTCGTGACACCCGTCCCACTAATACTATGTGTCGGAACGTGACACTCCGATCCACTAATACTATGTGTCGGAACGTGACACTCCGATCCACTAAATTCATTCTATCCGTTCATCAAGCCTTCTCTATACCAAGGCATCATCAATCCATTACTTTAATTCGTCAAGCCTTCTTTTATACCAAGGCATCATCATTAATATCATAGATTAAAGTTTCTTTCAAGATTTGGGATTCAATGGTTTTCATCATGCTTGTTTTATCAAAATCACATAATCATGTTCATGCAAGCATACAATTAAGCATATAGACAGGTTACAATATCATCAACACATATTATTCACTATTAAGAGTTCACTACGAGTATCGTATATAAAACCATAACCTACCTCCACCGAAGAATTGAAACCGACAAGAAATCTCCCAAGCTTTGTTATTCTCCTCAGCCTCTCGATCGATCTCTCTCTATCCCTCTTTCTGTTCTTTCTCTTTTGTTTTCTTATGTTCAAAACCCTCTTTCTTTTACCCTAATTACTCATATAATTAAGTGTGAAAAAGGACAATAAACCCCTCTAATTAACTTAAGGTTACCCCTTTTAACCCCTAAGTAATTAGACTTATTAATGTTACCCCTTACAATCAATCTTTATAATTAAGGAAGAATAGTCAAAAACGACCCTTAAAACGTGTGGAGAAATCCTAAACTTCTTGCCTGGATTGCGTGACCTGTGACGGGCCGTCGTGCCTGCGACGGTCCGTCACGGTGGTCGTCGCACCTCCCCAGGTTCCAGGTGGCTGTGACGGCCCGTCACACCTGTGACGATCCGTCCTGCACCTCCGTCCTGACGGTCAGAAACTCGTTTCTCGTACCAAATTCTCAAAAGTTGAAGTGTTTTGCAACGGAAACTCACGACGGTTCGTCGTGGATGTGACGGCCCGTCCTGCAGGTCCGTCACAATTTACAAGAGTCGATTTTAACATCCAAATTGAAGAATTCTAAGTGTCATGGGACGACACATCCTCGACGGGCCGTCGTGACTACGACGGTCCGTCTTTCCATCCGTTGTCCCCGCCAGTTTTTCCAGAATTAAAATCTGTTGCTCAAAACGACTAAACAGGTCGTTACAATAGATACCAATTTACCCATCGTTCGTCCCCCGGACGATCAAAAGAAGAAAAACAGTGGCGAAAAGAGTACCTGAATCTGTAAACAGATGTGGGTATTTTTCTTGCATATCTGCCTCTCTTCTCCCATGTAGCCTCTTCAACCGGTCGATTCTTCCATTGCACTTTGATGGATGCAATCTCTCTCGACCTCAGCTTGCGAACTTCTCTATCTAATATAGCAACCGGTTCCTCTTCATAAGTCAAGTTCTCATCCAACAAAACTGAATCCAACGGATAATGTAGTTTCCATCTCCGTGGTATCTCTTCAACATGGATACATGAAACACCGGATGCACCCCGGACAGCCTGGGGGCAAGGCTATTCATAAGCCACCTCCCCTATCCTCTTAGCACTTCAAATGGTCCAATATACCTTGGACTTAGCTTACCTCTTTTTCCAAACCGCATCACCCCTCTCATGGGCGAAACCTTCAACAAGACTTGTTCACCTTCCATGAACTCCAAGTCTCTAACCTTTCAGTCTGCATACTCCTTTTGTCTACTTTGAGCCGCCAAAAGCTTTTCTTGAATAGCTTTCACCTTCTCCATAGAATCTCTTAACAGATCAGTCCCCAAGGTCTAACTTCAAAGGCATCAAACCAACCAATGGGAGACCTACATCTCCTCCCATATAATGCTTCAAATGGAGCCATGTCGATACTAGAGTGATAACTATTATTGTATGAAAACTCTGCCAAAGGTAAGAAACTATCCCAATGGCCACCAAACTCTATCACACATGCGCGAAGCATATCCTCCAAACTTGAATCGTTCGCTCAGACTGACCATCGGTCTGAGGATGAAATGCAGTACTAAGGTCCAATCTAGTACCTAATTCAGCATGCAATGTTCTCCAAAACTTAGAAGTAAACTGCGTACCTCTATCTGATATGATTGAGAGTGGAACTCCATGCAACCGAACGATTTCTGAGATGTAGATCTTGGCTAACTTCTCTGCATTGTAGGTCACCTTGACAGGAATGAAGTGAGCAGACTTAGTTAACCTATCACAATCACCCAAATAGAGTCATACTTACCCAATGTCTTTGGAAGACCAACCACGAAGTCCATCGCGATTCTCTCCCACTTCCATTCAGGAATGGGCATTCTCTGAAGTGTTCCTCCGGGCCTCTGGTGTTCATACTTTACTTGTTGACAATTTGGACATTTGGCCACAAACTCAACAATATCTCGCTTCATTCTACTCCACCAGAAGTGTTGCTTTAGGTCGCGGTACATCTTGGTTGCACCAGGATGTATCGAATATCCGGAACTATGAGCCTCTGTCAGAATAGTGGCGATCAAATCATCGATGCGGGGTACACATACCCTTCCCTTATCCTCAAAACACCTTCCTCATCGATTGTTGCTTCTTTAGCCTCTCCTTGTGACACTTTATCTCGAATTCGCCTTAGTTTCTCATCATCAAACTGTTTCCCCTTAATCTGATCAAGAAAGAGGATTTTGCCTCTACACAAGCTAACAGTCCTCCCTTCTCGTTTATTTCTAACCTCATAAGGTCATTAGCCAAAATCTGCACTTCTCTAGCCAATGGGCGTCTAGAAGCTTGCAAATGAGCTAGACTTCCCATGCTTCCGGCCTTTCTACTCAAGGCATCTGCCACACACATTCGCCTTCCCCGGATGATACAAAATAGTGATGTCGTAGTCCTTCAGTAGTTCCATCCATCTCCTCTGTCTCAAGTTCAAGTCTTTCTGAGTGAAGACATACTGTAGGCTACGATGGTCCGTATAGACTTCACACTTAACCCCATACAAGTAGTGTCTCCATTGCTTTAGTGCAAATACTACCGCGGCCAATTCCAAGTCATGAGTTGGGTAGTTACGTTCATGCACCTTTAATTGCCTCGAAGCATAAGCAATCACATTCTTCTCTTGCATTAGTACTGCACCCAACCCAGAATAGGATGCATCACAATAAACAATGAAGTTTTTGCCCTCTACCGGCAAGGTGAGGATAGGCGCGGTAGTCAACAAAGTCTTAAGCTTCTGAAAGCTTTCCTCACATTCATCTGACCATACAAATGGAACATTCTGCTTAGTCAAGTTCGTCAGTTGGGAAGCAATAGAAGAGAATCCCTTGACGAATCGGCGGTAGTAGCTAGCTAAACCCACAAAACTCCTTATTTCTGACACGTTTGTAGGTCTTACCCAATTCTTCACTGTCTCAATCTTGGATGGATCCACCACACCCCATCCTTAGAAACCACGTGCCCCAAGAAGGACACTGAATCTAACCAAAACTCACACTTGGAGAATTTCGCATAGAGCTTCTTCTTTCTCAACAACTCTAACACCATTCTCAAATGCTCTTCATGTTCCTTCTTACTCTTGGAGTATATCAGTATATCATCAATAAAACACAATCACAAAGAGGTCCAAGTATGGCTTGAAAATCCCGTTCATCAAGCTCATGAAGGCAGCAGGGGCATTCGTAAGACCAAATGACATTACCACAAATTCATAATGCCCATACCTAGTTCGAAAAGCAGTCTTTGGCACATCCGTTGCTCGTATTTTCAATTGGTGATAACCGGACCTCAAGTCAATCTTTGAGAAGACACAAGCACCTTGTAACTGATCGAACAAGTCATCAATGCGAGGAATGGGGTACTTGTTCTTAATAGTTACTTTGTTCAACTGTCGGTAATCTATGCACATTCGGAAACTCCCATCCTTCTTCTTCACAAATAACACCGGAGCACCCCAAGGAGATGCACTTGGTCTAATGAAGCCTTTACTCAACAATTCTTGAAGTTGAGCCTTTAACTCTCTTAACTCCGCGGGAGCCATTCTATAAGGAGGTATAGAAATGGGCGAGTACCCGGTTCAAGATCGATACAGAAGTCAATATCCCTATCTGGTGGCATACCAGGAAGATCTGCAGGAAACACATCCAAAAACTCACAGACTACCGAAACTGACTCAATCGAAGGTACTTGAGTAGTGTCATCCTTGAGATGTGCCAAGAAAGCTAAACACCCTTTACTCACCATTTTCTTAGCACGAAGAAAGGAGATAATACGCACCGGACTGGAAGTGTAGTCGCCCTCCCACACTAACGGATCTGCCCCAGGCTTGGCTAACGTCACCGTTTTGGCATTACAATCCAAAATCGCAAAGTTTGGAGAAAGCCAAGTCATACCCAGAATTACATCAAAGTCACCCATTTCTAAAATAACCAAATCTACATAAGTATTGCTCCCCACAAAATTCACCAAACAAGACCTATACACTTTTTCGACTATCACAGACTCACCCACCGGAGTAGAAACACGAATAGGCATGTCAAGTAATTCACAATGTAAATTTAGACCGTTAGCAAATGAGGAAGATACATATGAAAACGTGGAGCCAGGGTCAAATAATACAGATGTCATGCAATCACCAACCAAGAGATTACCTGTGATAACAGCATCAGACGCCTCCGCTTCAGACCTCCCGGGGAAGCATAACAGTGGGCCCCATTATTTGTCTGTCCGTTGCCCCTACCATGTTGTGTAGTAGTGGCTCCGTTTTGCCCATCACCTCTGCCGTTTTGGTGACCGCCATTACCTCGACCACCACGTCCTCCAGAAAAACGACCTCTACCATGACCACCCCTACCTCTAGCTAGGGGGGCTCTGTAACTCTGTTTTGGACAATTCTCCTAATATGTCCAATCTCCCCACATCCATAGCACTCTCTGGAATCGGGCATAGGTCTCTCGGAGTAGTGTTGACCGTTCTGAGGTGGACCCCCAACTACAGTCTGTAGTGAAGACTGTATTGGTCGAACTGAGTGACCTCCGGAGTTTGTCCTCTAGAGTAGGAACCATTAAACTCACCTCCCCTTCGAAATCTCTTTGATGTCGATGTCGTGGTGAAGTCATCTGGCTTCACTCCTTCCACCTCTATCACAAAGTCTACCACCTCTTGGAAGGATGTTGCCGTTGCCGCTACCTGTAAGGCTGAAATCCGCAATCTGACCTCAACCCCTTCAAAAACGGCGGATCCGTTCTTGTGGACTGAAACAAAGTTGGGTGGCATATCTGGATAGTGCGCGAAATTTAGCCTCATACGCGTTTACTGTCATCCTTCCTTGTTCAAGACTCAAGAACTCATCCCTCTTTCTATCCCTCAAGGTCCTTGGGATATACTTCTCCATAAACAGGGTAGAGAATGATTCCCAAGTCATAGGTGGTGCCTCTGTTGGTTGACACTCAACATGTGAACGCCACCACATTTTGGCGTTCCCTTGGAACTGATAGCTCACGAACTCGACACCAAACCTCTCTACTATCCCCATCTTGTGTAGTAGCTCATGACAATCAACCAGAAAATCATAAGCATCCTCAGATTCTGCACCCTTGAAGACTGGGGGTTTCAATTTCAAGAACTTACTGAAAAGTTCATGCTGATCGTTTGTCATAATAGGCCCAGTAGTCAGACGTGGAAATGTGCCTATTCCCAAGGTTGCATCCATGCGGGGAGCCATAGTAGCCGCATGTCGTATCTCTGAAACCGGAGGTGTTGGTGCAGAAACCACTGGAGGAGCCTGTCCCTGATCAGACAACCCGCTAAGATAAGCCAGTACTTGGTTGATCATCTCTGGGGTAGGTTGGGGTGGCATTTCCTCATTCTGCCCTTGTTCATTCTCCCCTTCCTCACCCTCTCTTATCACCTCCTCGGTCGGTGGAGGAGTCACTGCCTAGTATCAGATGGGCTAGGGGCTCGTCTCTCCCTCTAGAGGGCGTCCTCCACGACCTCTTCCACGGCCTCTTGCCGTTACCCTTCCTCGAGCCACAGCCCCAGTGGCTGGCTCAGTAGTTTCCTGTCTTTCCGTTGTCGCTGCTGGTGCGGTCGTTGCTCTAGTTCTAACCATCTGCGAAATAGAATGAAGATGGTCAGATACCAATTTGTATCACCTAGATACCAATTGGACTCAAGTAGTAGCACGAAAGAAAGAATGAAAGAATGGAATTTTCCTAAAGTCTTATAGCCTCTCAAAGAAAAGTAAAGGCGTCCCCCTACCGTTCCTTAAGACTCTACTAGACCTGTTCTTGTGTGATGAGACCAATGAACCTAATGCTCTGATACCAAGTCTGTCACGACCCAAATCGGGGACGCGACTGGCACCCACATTTACCCTCCTATGTGAGCGAACCAACCCATATAAACCTTAACATTTTAATACAATATCAACAAAAGAAATGCGGAAGACTTAACTCATTAATAAAACAACTCAAAACTATTATTAATATTCCCAAAATCTGGAAGTCATCATCACAAGAACATCTATCTCAAATTTCTAAACTAAGAATGTCTAAAAAGCTAAAACAAGTAAAAACTAGTCCATGCCGGAAGTTCAAGGCATCAAGACTTGAAGAAGAAGATCCAGTCCAAGCTAGACGCATTAGCTCACCCTGAATTTCCGATGGAGTGAAGACTGGCTTGATCTACTGCTGAGTCGAAGTTGACGGAACGTTTGCTGCATAACACAAATAACAAGAGGAAAACATAAAGTAGGGGGTCAGTACAACCACACGTACTGAGTAGATATCATCGGTTAACTCAAAATAGGCGATAATACATATCAAGTAATATTATAAATCAACTATAAACTCAACATGTAGCAACAACAAGTATTATAATCGTCAATAAATACCATCAAGTTCATCCATGAGGACTCAAGCCTCAATACCATACTCATTTGGGAATTAAGTTCATTATATTGGGTATGTTAACATCTTTCAAGATTCATTATCTTTCTTCCTCTTGTGTCGGTACGTGACACTCCGATCCCCTACCACTATGTGTCGGAACGTGACACTCCGATCCCCTATATGTGTCGGAACGTGACACTCCGATCCCCTATATGTGTCGGAACGTGACACTCCGATCCCCTATATGTGTCGGTACGTGACACTCCGATCCCCTATATCTATCTACGTGTCGGTTCGTGACACTCCGATCCCCTATATCTACGTGTCGGTTCGTGACACCCGTCCCACTAATACTATGTGTCGGAACGTGACACTCCGATCCACTAATACTATGTGTCGGAACGTGACACTCCGATCCACTAAATTCATTCTATCCGTTCATCAAGCCTTCTCTATACCAAGGCATCATCAATCCCATTACTTTAATTCGTCAACCTTCTTTATAACCAAGGCTCATCATTAATATCATAGATTAAAGTTTCTTTCAAGATTTGGGATTCAATGGTTTTTCATCATGCTTGTTTTATCAAAATCACATAATCATGTTCATGCAAGCATACAATTAAGCATATAGACAGGTTTACAATATCATCAACACATATTATTCACTATTAAGAGTTCACTACGAGTATCGTAATATAAAACCATAACCTACCTCCACCGAAGAATTGAAACCGACAAGAAATCTCCCAAGCTTTGTTATTATCCTCAGCCTCTCGATCGATCTCTCTATCCCTCTTTCTGTTCTTTCTCTTTTGTTTTCTTATGTTCAAACCCTCTTTCTTTTACCCTAATTACTCATATAATTAAGTGTGAAAAAGGACAATAAACCCCTCTAATTAACTTAAGGTTACCCCTTTTAACCCCTAAGTAATTAGACTTATTAATGTTAACCCTCAATCTTTATAATTAAGGAAAGAATAGTCAAAAACGACCCTTAAAACGTGTGGAGAAATCCTAAACTGCCTGGGATTGCGTGACCTGTGACGGGCCGTCGTGCCTGCGACGGTCCGTCACGGTGGTCGTCGCACCTCCCCAGGTTCCAGGTGGCTGTGACGGCCCGTCACACCTGTGACGGTCCGTCCTGCACCTCCGTCCTGACGGTCAGAAACTCGTTTCTCGTACCAAATTCTCAAAAGTTGAAGTGTTTTGCAACGGAAACTCACGACGGTTCGTCGTGGATGTGACGGCCCGTCCTGCAGGTCCGTCACAATTTACAGAGAGTCGATTTTAACATCCAAATTGAAGAATTCTAAGTGTCATGGGACGACACATCCTCGACGGGCCGTCGTGACTACGACGGTCCGTCGTTCCATCCGTTGTCCCCGCCAGTTTTTCCAGAATTAAAATCTGTTGCTCAAAACGACTAAACAGGTCGTTACAACATTGAAATTTTGTGGGACTCTACAAGATGTGTTCATTTATAAAGATAGGGAACAAAATCATTCTCTAAACCCTAAATCCTAGTTCACGCCTATATAAAGGGTACTAAATTCCCTTAAAAGGCATCTCGGAAATTTCATAAAGAGATCAAGATCTCGAATACTCCGCAAATTGATGGATTATTCATATAGAGAGGTCAAATCTAAATCATCCTAGTTCGAGAAATACGCCACTAACGGCCTTGGAATCATGGATAAATCTTAGGGGAGTAGAATTAAGAGATCAACAGAACTGTTACCCACTATCTTGACGAATAAAATCATGTTTCTACAGATTTTATTTGTGTGGTTTATTTATTTTCTATATGTTTAAAATTTGTTGCAAACAAATTGGCACGCCCAGTGGACCAAATTTGCCCTTCATCTCTTCTCTCTTAAATCAAATCTGAAAATCTGAAGTTGCAAAGGTGGAAGAATGAGTACGTACTTCAAGCCCCGTCTTTGAGTTTTACCAAGTCTACACTCCGACAAGAGGACATTTGTACACATTGAAATTTTGTGGGACTCTACAAGATGCGTTCAATTCGAGTTGAGACTCTTCAAATGTGTTCAACTCAAACTATGATTCTTGGAGACTACTCAACCCTAACTCTAGTTCACGCCTATATAAAGGGTACTAAATTCCCTTAAAAGACATCTCAGAAATTTCACAAAGAGATCAAAATCTCGAATACTCAGTAAATTGATGGATTATTCATATAGAGAGATCAAATCTAAATCATCCTAGTTCGAGAAATACGCCACTAACAGCCCTCGAATCATAGATAAATCTTAGAAAAGTAGAATCAAGAGATCAACAGAACTATACCCGCTATCTTGATGAATAAAATCATGTTTCTTCAAATTTTATTTGTGTAATTTATTTATTTTTCATATATTAAAAAATTTGTTGCAAACACTTGTATTAAAATAGTCTGTCTACACGACACCTCTTAAAATAATAAAACCCTAATTTCCTGAACTCTGTTTATATAAAATATTTCGTGTATCAAACTACCTTACAAACCAAAGTGGGGGTGGGGTTAATTAATTTAATTTAATAAGAAGCTTAAAGGTTAAGAAAGTAAAGATATTACTAGTACTACTACTACCACCCCCTCTCTCGAACTACTAAAAAGTAATAAAAATACAAAAAATGGGACATATAATAGTAATAACAAACTATAGGTCCCAAAATTAATTTTTTTTTTAACTTGTTATAATGTCTAGTAGTATATATATGCTACTACCATAAAGCCTTTCACTTTATTTTGAGCTCCATTATTATTCTCATCAAAATATTCCTCTCTAACTTTCCTTTTTATCTTTCTTCCTTTCCCTTTGCCAAAATTGAATACTACTACTACATCTTCAAATTTTTATTATTTTTTTTTATGTGATTCTCCACTAACAAAAAACTTTATAAAAGAGAATTTTTATAGATCATATTCAAGAATTTGCTATGAATTTTTCTTCAATTCCAGCTTATCTTGATCCAGCCAACTGGCAACAAGTATGTTTTTAATTTTATTATTATTATTATTATTATTATGCTTTTATCAGTTGTTTCTTTGGCAAAAAAGCATTAAAGATAATATTCCTCACTTTTTTTTTCTCTTAATTATTTTTAAAAATTCTTCCTTTTTTTTTACTCATCTTTAAATTTCTTTGCATATACTTAGATATATAATTATACTTCATTTTTTTTTTGTTTTCAGCAAAGTGGAAGTACTATTCAAAATCATCATCATCATCATCAACAACAACTTACATCTGCACCACCGCCGCCAGTACTACCACCTGGTCCTCCAGTAGTAGCACCACTGCAGCCTCATGGCGGCGGTGGTGCAGGTTCTATTAGACCGGGCTCGATGGCTGATCGAGCCCGGATGGCTAATATACCTATGCCTGAAACAGCCTTAAAATGCCCTAGATGTGATTCAACAAACACTAAGTTTTGTTACTTCAACAACTATAGTCTCTCACAACCTAGACACTTTTGCAAGGCTTGTAAAAGGTAAATAATAATATATTTATCATGAAAGAAAAATACATGTATTAGCTATACGAGCTAAAATGATATTATTTTATTAGTTTTTATGAGAAAATGATTGATTTAGAGCATTTCTTTTTGATATTTTCTAAAAATATTTCTAACAGGTACTGGACTAGAGGTGGCGCTTTGAGAAGTGTACCCGTGGGTGGGGGATGCAGGAGGAACAAAAGAAGCAATAACAACAACAAGAACAGCAACAACAACAACAACAACAATAATAATAGTTGTAAATCTCCGGCTTCTAGTACTAGTACTGATGGTCGTCAAGGTACTAACAACTCGGGTTCTTCAACTACAATTTCATCTCATAGTAACAGTTTTTCAGGTCCAACATCAGCAGCTAGTTTGTTAGGGCTTATGTCCCCTCAAATTCCGCCTCTTCGATTCATGTCTCCTTTAGGTCAATTTAGTTCTGATCATCATCACCATCACCATTTTACTCCGAGTAACCATATGAACTTGAATTTCTCTACAAGTTCATGTGGTAACATATTAGGTGGGACTACTGAAGGTATGATGGTTAGTAACAACAACAACTTACTTGGTGCTGGTACTGGAGCTGGTGCTGGTGCTGGTGCTGGTGTTGGGGGTCATGTTGCTTCGCTTTTATCAAGTGGAAACCTTGAACATTGGAGGATGCAACAACAATTCCCTAATTTCTTAGGTGGATTTGATCCATCTAATTCGCCTTCGTCTTACCCCTTTCAAGGGGGTGTGCACGAAGCAGTACAATACCTTGTTGGTGAGAGTACGAGTCAAATTAGTAGGCCTAAAATCTCAACGTCAATGCTAAATCAAATGGCTTCCGTGAAGATGGAAGACAACAACAACAGCAACACAACAACAACAACAACAACAATAGTAATCAAGAACAATCAGCTTTATCAAGACAATTATTGGGGATTCAAGGAAATAATGAAAATTGGAATACTAGTGCTAGTGCTTGGAGTGATCTTTCAGCTAGTTTTAGCTCTTCTTCCACTAGTAATGCCTTATAATTATTGAAATTCGAGCCAAATCTTATACTATCTTCTTTTATCACTCAATGGTCATTCAGAGGTCTTAGCTGGTAATCTGAATTGTCTCACTAGTCGATATGTTTTAATCATCAAAAGCTTCTAGTGAAGATTGAATTAACACGAACAATCCGAACAAAAGAATATCAATCAATCATCTCAAAACCCTAGATTTGGTAGTTCTTTTTTTTTTCAAGTGTTTTATTTAAATTTGTTTGTAGTTTGTTTATGGTAATTTATTAGAACATGTTTGGAGTGTACCTTTTTTTCTTTTTTTGTAGCTTTTGTGTAGACATGAAGGTCTAATTTTCAATATTGTAATTTGGTTCTAGGTGTTGTTGGGGCTGTAAAGATGATCATATGGCTAACATTTCTAATGGTATATCATCTTCATGTTTAAAATTTTATGGAGTTTTTTTTGTATTTTCAATATTATGTGTATATTTCATATGGTGTTATATGGTTTAATTTCTTCCTAATTCTCACATTACTACAACATTTACTTCTTGCATTTATTATTGCTTGGTGTAATCCAAGTTAATTCATCCAAATTATGAATCTATTGATGAGATTTTATTAGATATTGATAATTACAACAAATAAGATATATTTAGTGGCTATATAATTTTTCTTTTAGTGGAATAATTAATTATATCATTATCGCTAAATAATTAAAATATTTTTTTTTTTAATGTTTTAGCTGTGAAATGAATTAATGATCCATGATCTGAAGCAATGTTGTTTAAATAATTATATCACATAATTAAAAAAATCTCACTTGGTAATTAAATTTGGATGTTGTAATTTTCCCACTTAAAATATAGCTTTATAATGGTAATACTATAATGTTTAATTAATTACCTGCCTTGTTTTTCGGGATTATTAATTCCACTAATTACGGGAAGCTATATATAATTATTTTTTACATGTTAATCAGTGTACGTTAAATATCTTTGTTGTGGTTGTGTTTTGTCTTTGAAAGTTTAATGACTATTACGAGGATATGTATATTGATATTTGACGTTTAAATTTTATTAATTAAAATATGCAATAATTTAAAAAAAATATGAATGTAAAAAGAGCAAATATCATTAACTTTTCCTCGTGAAATTATAATTATAACTGATGTACACAATTTTGAAGATAATTAATTCTGAGATAATTTATTCTATAATTTTATCTCAAGTCAATGTAGATAAATTAAATAATATAAAACGAAAAAAAATATTAACTTAAAGTTAATATAAAAATTAACAGATATTTAAATTTTAGATTCGTCACGATTAAATTAGTAGTATTACTATTGCACAAAACGCGTCGGTGTGTAAGCTTTTGGCACTTCATGATATGATTATGATTCTTAAATATTAGTAAATTATTCTGTTTGATTGGTGCATGCTAGTCACTTCATTTTATTCTGGTATTTCAATAATATTATTATTTTTTATTATATAGTATATATTATATGTTTTATAATAGCTGTATTATATGAGCTGAAATGGAAAGGAAAAAAAAAGAATTCTAAGAAGCAACTTTCTAGAGATTCAGTTGCTTCCAGCTATAAATACTAAATGATTTATACTTTCCTTGTCGTAATTTATATGATACTGTTTAATTTAGTGATATTTGTATTTTGAAATAACTGTGAAAATGAATATTTAAAAATATATTATTATAAAAATATATATATATAACGTAAATTGATCAGACAGAATATATTAAGTAAATTGAGACGGAAAATACATCTTTGTAGTTCTCATTCTTCTTAAATTGCTCTAGATCTAATCCACATGCCTAATTATCTAGTATTTCATGAATGTGTTTAAAATAAGAGAAAATAAAAGGTTTGAGTTTTCGACATGGACAAGATTTTGTTGGAAGCGTTATTGTGAATGTATTTTATAGTATGTAATTTAAGTTTAATTGAAGTTTTAATATAAACTCTAAATATCAAATTTGAGAAAGAAATCAACCACCAAGAATAATATAAGAGACCTGTTATAACAATTCTTTTTTGTTTATTGCAAACTAATTTTTACCTTATTGTAATTAAGTAATTTATAAGATCTCGGGCATTTTTAATTTTAGATTGATACAATAATTAAAGGAGATGACATTTTAATCTGATTAACTTGACTATCTAATATACGAATGAAAAAAAATTACACACAAAAGTATTAGTTGAAATACTTTATCATTACTTAAAATGTTCAGTTAGACCTTATTTTTATTCAAACATCTAAATAAAAACTACTTAATAAATTTAACTATAACTATCTAGTTGTTAAAGCTTTATATATATATATATATATATATAAAAATAAATTACATTTTCAGTTGTATTTGGCAACACATAAAGCTAGTTTAGGCTATCACTTTATATGGGAAAATCTACCTAGAACATGGTAATTGTATGATCATAATGTCCCCCATAAATTTATATGCAATAACTCAATCATTTGTTATATAAAATTCCCATAATGATAACTGAAACATGAAAACAGTCAAACCAATGCAAAAATAAATAAAAAATCTTGGGGATTGAGTAAATGATTCCATAATAATAACAATAATAATTATTATTAATAATAATAATAGAGTAATATGCCTCTTTTTAAATATATTGAGTCTCTATCAACTTTATACGCTTTTTAAGAAATTATAAATAGCAGATAATAATACGACATCATTTTTTGAATATAGCAATAAAAAGAATGTATTGTAAAATATAATAGAAAAAAACAATAATTTCAAGGATAAAAATAATTAAAAACTAAATATATTATTAGACATTTCAAAATAATATAAAAAAAAAAAATTAAGATAATTTGTGGTAAAAAAGCAATGATGAGAAGATAGTCAAAGAAGGTAAGACAAATAGTGGGACAAACAATATTTTTCTTAAAAGACTCGAAATCCAAAAATATGCCCACAACACTAAAATCCTTCTATTCCCAAACTACGAGGTTCTCTTATGTTATAACCTAATTCTATCCAATTCAATAATTTTAATATTTTATTATAAAAATAATATTGAAATATTTTAAAATTTCATATAAATTATTAATGTTTATTTCTAAATTATTGACGGTCTTAAAAATATCTATTTAAACTAAACTAATTAAATTTAAATATGTTGTTTATTTGTCACTATTATAATAAAAATGATCATTGGTAACATTTAATTCTTAATTGCCGTTAAATATGTATTTTTAGCGATAATTGTCACTCTTTGTATATGTCCCTAAAGTCTTTAGCGACATTGATTCTAATGACACTTAACTAATGCCGGTAAATACTTTAACACTATTTATTAATGTCGATATTTAATGCCGCTAAAGTTATTTTTGTTGTAGTGCAAGTGACATAATAAGTCGTCTCGAACTCTTGTAAGAGTATGGGGCTCTTAATAAAAAGCTGAGAAAAACATCGAAATTACCCCTAAACTTGGTGAGAATAATAGGGTCAAGTTACAAGATCATGGATGTATTTAAGTTTAATGAATTTTATAAATAAATGTTTTTAAAGCTACTAATAGTTTAAAAATAAAATTAATAATTTATATTATATTTTGAGGCATTTTCAATAATTTCCTCTTTGTTAATAAATTTAACATTATATATTTGTTGAATTCTGTACCGAATTTGCCCCCAAGAATTTTACCCTAAAATTTGAAAATAAAGTTGAGGGAAATCAGTCAAAAGAGAACAAAAGAACACTACTCTTAAAGACTGGAACAAACGTTATTACGTGGTGTACGTAAATTTATGATCTCTCTGTTAATATTATTTTTTAATATTTATATTTTCAAAATTTAATTACGATTAATTTACTTTTCTAATCGTACTAACCATGTTATAAAATTTTTAAATTTATATAATTGCACGATAATCGAGGAAGAATATAGTCTACTATAGATATAAGTGTTTGTTCTAGTTCTTTCTAGTAATTAGATCTTCTCTTCTTCTTGATTTTGACAAAGTGGTCTAAAACTGGTGTTATTTTGTCATGCTTCTGACAAAGCAAATATATGATAATAGGGAGACCGTATCTTAATAAACCTAATAAAATAAATTATTTACCTATATATGTAGATTATATTATTATATTCCTTTAATTTTTTTTATACTAGCTTTTGTCATAATTATCTACGTATTGAAAATTCTTTTAAACTTTGTAGTTTCATTATTCTTGAACTATTGATAGTTTTATAATTACTTCTGATTGGTTTGTCGTTTTTGTAAAGGATATAATTGACAATTCGAAGTTGCATATTATCTCTTTCCTGCTATGGATTCGGTGAAAAAAGGGTTCCTACCTTGATTAACATACACCTTTAATTTAATAATATGCGTGAAATATACTTTAAGATTATCTTAAATTTACAGATGTTTTCAGTACTTCTCTCAATTTTTTATCAAGCAATTATATTCATACAAGAGTTTGAGATCATTACTTGCTATATTATATAGCAGATTAAATATGTACATAAAATTTAAAAGATTACAATAATTTAAAAATGAAACTGATAATTTTTATCGGACTGAAATTATAACAAGAAAAGACTAAAACATGTCATGTTTGTGTGGCAGTATAATAATCTAATTTTAGCATGTGACCATATAGTACTTTACAGTATTTTTTTTGGTTGTTACTAATTAATTAACTTCCCTAGCTACAGCTCTTCTTTTCTTGGGAATGTTCTCTTACTTTCATGCTTTACACAGTTTCTTCATTCTTTTGACTCAACTTGAGACATTGATGGTCACTTATTATAAAACGTAATAATATATTTAGTATAATTTTATAATTACGTTTAAAGAAAATGATTTGTATATTTAACTTATTACTACTTTGTTAAAGTAGAGTGAGGTTTTGATATTGACCCTCGACTAAAGTAAAACTTATCAAAAAAATTAAGCCTGGTAAAGCAAATACAATGGTTATGCGAAAAATAATATAAAAACCTGAAGCAAAAAAAATAACAAGTAATACAAAAGAGGAAGAAACAAGACAAATACTAAAGAAGCTTGCATTTAGCAACGAACGTCGTTGTTAGTCTGTTGTTATTTTGTTCATTGCTAACAAAAATCAATCGTTTATTTACCGCTAAGTGGATTTAGCAACAAAATTTATTTTTTAGCTATAAAAAAATTTTTATCGCTAAATTCAATTTTTTAATAAAAAATATACTCTATTAATACCTACAAACCTTCTGTCATAATGCTCGATTCCATAGAGTGACACTTATGTTAAACGAGATTACAAAAATAATAAATTTTTACTAATTAACAAACATGATAAAAATAAAACTTAGAGAAAAGTAGATGTATATTTTATGATAATTAAAAAATTTATAATATTATAAATACAAATACTTAATAATGTTAAAATCATAAAAGTCCAACACAAAGTTAATAAATTATTAACCTCAGACTTCTTTTTTATTTATACGTTTAAACTAAAAAAGTTACAGGATACAAAAGTAAATTATAATAAAGTATTCACAAACTAGATCACATTAAAAACATTAAATTAATAAAAAGAGGTACTAATATATTATAGTTACAAATATAAATAAATAAATAATTTTTTTTGTATACCAAATTCTGCAAGCACTGTACTGTGTTTAGTGTTCTCTTAAAAAGTGAAATCGTCAATGAGAAGCTAGGAATCTTATTGGAACTTTTTGTAAGAGTGCCTCTGTTACGGTCCCATATTAGGGGTAAAACGCTTTTTAAATAATAATTTTATATTTAGTAAAATTTGAGATCGAGATCTTTAGTTAAAAATGAAGAGGTAATATTTATCAGTTAGTATATTTATTCACTTCACAATTCTTATTTGCGGTGTGCTTTTATATAATATTTATTATGATTTTAATTTTGTATTCAGTAAAATTTAAGTTTAAATTTTTTAATTAAGAATAAAGAGATGATATTATATTTATTAGTTATTCACTCCACAAATAATCTTGTTTGTGGTGTGCTTTTATATATATTTATTATGAGTTTTATTTTATATGATTAAGTCTAATATTTACTAATGAAATTATGGAGACTTTATAACATGGGCTTCATCTTGAGAATACGAAGAATTGGGATGAGTTTTATTTTGATATCATATAAAAAAACAGACAATATGATTAAGCAGGCGTAATTTATAATAATTTGAAATTTTCAACAAAATCGACTTATTTCTATTAATACTATATGATTTATTTCATTTGTCTAAGTGATTCAATATATGGTTTTCTTTTGCATTGTTTCAATCAATTTTTTAATCAATTTTGATTTTTTTTAATATTTAAAGGTGTATGTATAGATCATGCTCATAAATTAACGAGTAAAAACTCAATTTACTTCTGATATTTTGCTCCAATAATAAATATGGTAGAAAAAATAATTGCTCATTAATTTTGTTTCATTATAATGGTGCTTAATTAGAGTATGATTAATCTCATAATGTGATTTTGATAATATACAAATCAAAGAGAAAGTATCAATGGAAAGACTAATCACTGCTTTAGGGAGTCAAATATAATGGCTTATGGATTGGCTAAAATAGGAGCAATTAATCACAACATGTCTTTTAATATTTATAGTCTGTTTAATCAATTTTTTTAAAAATCAACTTATATAAAAAGTCTTTTAAAAAAAAATACTTTTGAAAAGTAATGCGTCGGATAATAATTTGTATTTTACTAACCAATTTTTAAAAATACTTTTTTTCCTATTAGAGACGTTTAATTTCAGATGAAAAATGACTTTTTAATTCGTATTCATATGTACATGCAAAAGATTTTTATTATCTTTATTTCATATCAATCAATCAGAAAAGAAAAATTAAGTAGTAGCGTATGAAATAAGACAATATTTGATGAGAATTGAAAAGTCGTTCTAACATGAGTAAATTGCTATACATATTAAAGAGTTTTCTATTCCTAAAGCTATAATTCAAAATTTTTTATTAATAAATATAACGATTCGAACCATTTCAACATGCTTGATAACTATACATTCAATTGATATATATATATATATATATATATATATATATATATATATATATATATATATTATATATATATATATTATATATATATATATGAAACTATATGAAAAATTTCATATAACACTAGAGCCAATGATCTTTTCGTCTTAAAATTAGATCACATTTCTCTCTTTTTGCTCTTGCGAGGGCTCAACCTTGAGACTGTTCATTCAAATTATATATTTATCTTAAAAAAATTTACATTTAAATTTAAAATTAGATCACATTTCTCTTCTTTTACTCTTGCGAGGCCTCAACCTTGGGACCGTTCATTCAAATTATATATTTATCTTAAAAAAATTTGAATTTATATTTAATCTGACTCCGTCTCGATTAGACTATCAAAGGGGTGGTCTATCAAAGACAATTTGAAAAGTAAGTAGATAGCATCCTATGTAACATCTTTTTCATCTTCTAAAGAAGAGTTAGCCTTGACCACAACAGCACTTTTAACATTTTCTAGAACTAATCTTTTTTAAAAAATAAAATTAAAAATAATATTTTTTTGTCCACTTTTAGTGTCATATTTTAAAAGTTAATTTAATTAAATTTTAAAGTTAAATTAGATTATATTAATTCGATATATTAAACAAAAAATTTAGATTTTTAAAACTATACAAAAAATATTATAAAATTCATTTTTTTCCATATCATATGATGAAAAAATTTATCGTAAAATATTGATCAAAATTATTATCATTTAACTCTCTGAAAAAGAAAACTATGATAATTAAAAATGAATGGAGGTAATATTTTTTATGGATTTTTCTTTTGAGGTAAATTCTGGGGCTTTCCTAATATAGAACTCCATATATATCTCAATTAGTGGCACTTTTTATTTTTATAAATTTAAAGTTAATGTAAATTTTCATTAGTATTTCATAATATGTTTTTCCTTTTATTGACATAAAAAAAAATTGTAACTTATCGAAAATAAATCTACAGCTCAAAAATAATTGTTATTTTCATAAAGAAAATTTTATTGAATAAATATAATGTAATAGGACAATTTCTGCCTCAGCAATGTCGAGTCCTAGCTATAGTGCATACTCCACAACATATATATTAATTATTTCTCATAATTTTTATATTATATGGTTATAATTTATATATATTCAATATTTTAACGTGGCCTTGTGTGCTAGTGATTTGTCGTTTTTCTCAATAATAATAATAATAATAATAATAATAATAATAATAATGTGTATGTGTTTGGAAAATTCGTATTATTTGATATTGTTACTGTTTTTTTAACATTATATTTACTCGTGCCTAGAATTTTTCAGAAATAAATCGTTTTTAGCTTCATTTATATCGCTTTTTAAAACTCCACTTGGAGAATACTCTTACTCAATATGTTGTTTGTGTAAGTTTGTCTGAGATATTTGTATTATTTTGTTGTTGTTACTATTTCATTTTTATATTATTTTTGGTTCTATATGTCTGGTTTGAAATTACGTTATTCGGGCCTAGAATTTTTCCAATTTTTTTTATCTTTACTACATCAATTTTTTAAAATTCTACTTTGTACAATATTTTTAGTATAATATTTTTACTCAATATATTATTGTTATATATATCGTAATTGAACAAATTCTCAATAACACATGTAATTTTTTTTTTTTTTATAAGTGGTCAAATCCAAGTAGCACAATATATATATACAGTAATATAATAATTAGTGGTTACGTACGTTTGACCTGTTAATATCAAAGTTGTAGTAGAGTTGAATCATATAATTGCATGAATTGCATGGATGCTTACGTAAAATAGCACTTTAGGTTTTTATTTTTTAAAATTTTATCTTCAAGTTAATAATTATTTTACAAAGTTGTTTGTCTTATTAAGGCCATTATGATTCCTTATCTGATTCTCATGCACACGTTCTAAGATAATGTCCTTTTTTTTTGTAACGACCTGTTTAGTCGTTTTGAGCAACAGAGTGCATTTCTGGAAAAACTGGCTGGAACGACGAGTGTCACGACGGTCCGTCGTGGTCACGACGGCCCGTCGAGGAGGTGTCGTTCCAGGACACTTAGAATTCTTCAAATTGGATATTAAAAATCGACTCTCTGTAAATTGTGACGGACCTGCAGGACGTGCCGTCACATACACGACGAACCGTCGTGAGTTCCGTTGCAAAACACTTCAACTTTTGAGAATTTGGTGCAAGAAACGAGTTTCTGACCGTCATGACGGAGGTGCAGGACGGACCGTCACAGGTGTGACGGGCCGTCACAGACTACCTGGAAGTTGGGAGGTTGCAACGGCCATCGTGACGGACCGTCGCAGGCACGACGGCCCGTCACAGGCTGCGCAATCCCAGGCAGTTTAGGATTTCTCCACACGTTTTAAGGGTCGTTTTTGACTATTCTTTCCTTAATTATAAAGATTGAGGGTTAACATTAATAATTCTAATTACTTAGGGGTTTAAAGGGGTAACCTTAAGTTAATTAGTGGGGTTTATTGTCCTTTTTCACACTTAATTATATTGTAATTAGGGTAAAGGAAAGAGGGTTTGAATAAAACAAAAGAGAAAGAACAGAAAGAGGGATTGATCGATCGAATTGGTTGAGGAGAATATCAAGCTTGGGAAATTTCTTGTGGATTCCAATTCTTCGGTGGAGGTAGGTTATGGTTTATTTTACGATATTCGTAGTGAACTCTTAATAGTGAATGATATGTGTTGGTGGTATTGTAAACCTGTCTATATGCTTAATTGTATGCTTGTATGAATATGATTATGTGATTTTGATAAAACAAGCATGATGAAAACCATTGAATCCCAAAATCTTGAAAGAAACTTTAATCTACGTTATTAATGATGATGCCTTGGATAAAAGAAGGCTTGAGTGAATTAAAGTAATGGGATTGATGATGCCTTAGTATAGAGAAGGCTTGATGAACGGATAGATGGATTAGTGGATCGGAGTGTCACGTTCCGACACTAGTATTAGTGTGGATCGGAGTGTCACGTTCCGACACATAGTATTAGTGGATCGGAGTGTCACGTTCCGACACATAGTATTAGTGGGACGGGTGTCCACGAACCGACACTAGATATAGGGGATCGGAGTGTCACGTTCCGACACATATAGGGGATCGGAGTGTCACGTACCGACACATATAGGGGATCGGAGTGTCACGTTCCGACACATATAGGGGATCGGAGGTCACGTTCCGACACATAGTGGTAGGGGATCGGAGTGTCACGTACCGACACAAGAGGAAGAAAGATAATGAATCTTGAAAGATGTTAATATACTCAACATAATGAACTTAATTCCCAATGAGTATGGTATTGAGGCTTGAGCCCTCATGGATGAACTTGATGGCATTTATTGACTATTATAATACTTGTTGTTGCTACATGTTGAGTTTATAGTTGATTTATAATATTACTTGATATATATTATCTTCTATTCTGAGTTGACCGATGATATCTACTCAGTACGTGTGGTTGTACTGACCCCCTACTTTTATGTTTTCCTTTTTGTTACTTGTGTTATGCAGCAAACGTTCCGTCAACTTCAACACAACAGTAACTCGAGCCAGTCTTCACTACCTTCGGAAAATTCAGGGTGAGCTAATGCGTCTAGCTTGGACTGGATCTTCTTCTACAAGTCTTGATGCCTTGACTTTCGGCATGGACTAGTTTCTTATGTATTTTTAGCTTCTTAGACATTCTTAGATAGTTTAGTTTAGTAATTTGATCGTAGATGTTCTTGTGATGATGACTTCCAGATTTTGGGGATAATAATAATAGTTTGAGTTGTTTTATTGATGAATTTAAGTCTTCCGCATTTCTTTTGTTGATATTGTATTAAAATGTTAAGGTTTATATGGGTTGGTTCGCTCACATAGGAGGGTGAATGTGGGTGCCAGTCGCGGCCCCGAATTGGGTCGTGACATTTTTTTTAATGAAAACTAGGGGAAATGAATATATGTCGATTAACTATCGTAAACGATATGCAGATATTTTTATTATATTTTTGGGATATTGACGCTTTGCCGTTTAAAAACTAAAGCATATATATATATGGACAAATGGCGCAATCTTGTCTATCGATCCGATATTTAATAAATGTCAGGCATAGTTGGATAATATTATGATACGTGTATGTCAAGACTAATGTGCGATTTTACTATAGCTATAGTTTAAGAAAATTGTTGTTCAAAGTAATAATTTATCTGATTCTTGCTATTCGCCTAATTTGTATAATTTGTATTATTTGATTTCTGATTATATAAATTCAGAATTTTGTACGTCTTACCCTAGCTATTTGTATGCGATTTATGAAAAAAATCATAATAAATTACCTTGTTTATATATTGACAAGCGAATTAGCGAAATATAGAAACATATTTCTGTGAAGCTCAATTATCAAAACTATAGTTATAGAGACTTATTATATCTATTATGTTCGATATTTTCTGAAGTTTTCAACGACGAGAATTATCATAACAAAGATGGGCCGAAGACCCGAGGGAATATAGCTGATCCATTTAGGATGGATACTGCAACCTATTGGGCCAGAGGCCCAACAAAAGGTAAACATTCTAATAATTTACAAAGCCAAAAAGTTATATTTTTATCACAATAAATAATCTTTTATAATAAGTTAAAAACAGAATTTTAAACAATTATCATTGAAAGGTTTCTCTTGTTTTATTTACCAATTTCCGAAAAATTTATCTTTTTTCAAAAGGATGGTATATTGAGAAATATTTGTAATATAATGGACCATAAATTAAAGTTATTCTGTCGTATTGTCGGTATTATTGTACATATAATTGTTCCAAAAAATCATTTTTCAAGTTGATCATATACGTCATTACGTAGCCAAATGAAATGTTATCATCCAAGATATAAAGTTAGAAAATGATATTTATCAAAAGCAATGAACTATATATATCAAGAGGACCATTAGATTTTAGAATTTAAAATGTAAATTACCCCTACTTGCACCTTGCAATTCTTTACAATATGAGATTTGTACATATATAATTTACAATAAAAATAATCTTTTTTTAATAATAGTATGTATATTAATCATACACTTATTATATACTTTATACAGTATAAATCAAGAAAAACTATACGTATATACAAATGATAAACACTAAGCACCGTTCACCTTCAATTTTGAGATCATGAATTTGAGTCGCCAAGGGAGCAAAAAAAGGTGGAAGCTCTTGACTAGGGAGGGGTTAAAAAAATTGACTCTACAATATACGTTTGTACGTTGAGAAAAATTTAATTCACTTCATTTGTCACAGTGTATATTAAGTGTATAAGTAATGTATATAGTGTAAACAAAATGATTAGGCATAATTTATATATACTAATTATAATTTATAACAAAATAAATATCAGTGTTATTTTTCGTTGTGAGCTTTGTTAAGCCATTGTATATATCGTAGAAATTCATATTATTATTATGATTTAATTGCCAAAAGAATTATATAATTATAAAAAGTACTTTGTAATGGACCACAAAATCGATTGGTCCTATTGGGATAATTTGTGCTTTTGCTCTTATTAGTGTCGGTCTTTAATTTTTATTCTGACGATAAATAATACAATGACATGATTTTATTTGTTTCGGTTATTACTCATAAATTATGCGCACACACACCTCCTTCCGCTAGGTATAATTTTGTTTCCTAATGATAAAAATTAAAAAATAATTTATTTATAAAATAAAAAATTATATCAGATCATTTAAAAGATAAATTATGTGATTTAGCGGTCCCTAATGCATATGATTATTCCAAGAAACCAATTTTCATGTTGATCTAATTATATGTCATTAGGTAGCTAAATCAATGATATCATCCTAGATATAAAGTTTGGCTAAAAAAATATTTTTGACCAAAAGCAATGAATAAACTATATAATATAATATCAAAAGGGCCACTAGATTTGGACTAAACATAATCTTTTAATAAAATAAAAAAAGTGCTACTTAGATATTCCATGTGGCAAAAATAATTCCACCTTACCAATTGAAGCAAAACTTTTTCCAAACATTGATAGTGATTAGCACTATAGTAGCTATATATAGCTATTTCAAAATTAATATAACTTATAGTAATAATATAATTCTTATCTTTTCTTTTCTTTAATTATAACATTTTGACTATAAAAGAAAAAAGAATCTCCTTTACCTATAATTTTGGCCTTTTTTGTCTATAAAAATTAGGGTTTGGGAAAGAGGAATACGTTATACGGATAGTTGATTATTGATGAAAATTCAGATATTCAATTAATTGATTGAGCTATTAAGAGATCTGTTTTAACTATTGATTTATGAGTTCAATTAAAAACGTGTATATATACGTACCAAGTATAAGGGTTGGACAGAAATAGCTAACGTAACTATCCATAATGAAATAATTTATATTCCAAATCTATATTCTAAAAGCATATCATTTGATTTCATCGTTATCGAGTATAACACACAAATAAAAAGCATAAAGAAAAGCGTATGGTCACAATTTAATGAATTGATTGATAACGTAGATAATTTGTCCTCAAAATAAAGCAATAAACTAGTACAAGTACGTATTGGAGAAAATGTGATAATATGACATTATCTTTTTATTGTTGATTAATTTTTTTTGAAAAAAATTAATAATACAAAATATTTTACGAGTTATATGATGCGTGAATTCAAATAAGTCAGCATAATAAGATACTTCAAGAGAACAATGATTGGATTACCATTGTTCTCAAGATTAGTCTTACATGAAGTTTAATTAATTTGACACACAAATTAAGACGTGTTTGGTACGAATAAAAATATTTTTTTTGAGAAAAAAATTATAGTTCCTAAATGATATTTTGTTGTAAAAGAATTTCTTTTACTATCTTATAAATAAGCAAAATCATATTATATAAAAATTATTTACACTTTTTAACTATCCTTAGCGATAAAAAAAAATTAATTACAAATTCTTCTAAGGAGGGTGTTATATATAAAATATACATATACACACTAATGAAGTGGACTATTTTATTAAAAGGTTTAAAATATAAAAAGAGTAAATATACCAAGAATTCTAAGAGGGTTTAATATTTATTAGAAAATATTTTAATAATATATTAATTATTTTTATCTGTCTAATAGTGTTGATGAAATCCTAATTGGCTCTACTTAGGTCCGTATCTGTATAAACAATAATAGAAATAAAAAAAGTTTCATCGCAAATCAATACAAAATTTATGTTATGAAATACAATTCTTTTCAATTCCATCAAACCAGCTTACTATAAAAATAATAATAGAAATTAAACTCTCGTAAAAATATTAGAAAACTTTCCAATCTTTTCACTAGAAAATACAATTATTATTATTTTTCACCAATTTAATAAAAAATCTATAAAAATAACTGCTATACTTTTTCAAAATAAAATAATATTTTTTCTAACTAGTGGACAAAATATAGTGTATCTTGACTTTTGAGTACGTAGTTGAGAATGATATGAGAAACACTTTGCATTAAGACAGATTAAATGAACCATACCTTTAATTAGAAGTTGCATCATTCATGTATTTCTTTAGAAGAAATGACATAGATTATTGGTGAATTTTTTTTGAAAAGTTAGTAATATATTTAAATTATTATAACGATATATAATATATTGTCGATAATATACATATAATATTTTATGTTATACTCATGTTATAATAAGGCTAAATAATACATTTGATAGAATATTGAGTTATTTATCTTATGGACTTAAAAATCAATTCCATTAATTATATCTTTTTGCTTCTTTTTCTAGTAATTAATATACATATTCTAGAAATCATAAATTCATGTATGTTTATATGTGGATGAATTGCTTCTTTTTCTAATAATTAATATACATATTCTAGAAATTATAAATTCGTGTACGTTTATACGTGGATGAGTTACTTGCTCTCTGATTGATATATGTATATACCTATTTGTTTGCTCAAATGTGTACACTACCTATAATCTACTATCTTCTTAACACTCTTAACTCTATCATTGTTGAGTGTGTTGTTAATTCTCTATTTAAAAGTAGTTTATTTTAGTCTAAGTTAGTTTAATTTAAATATGATTTGAACGTTGAAATTTTTTATTAAAAAATAAAATTTAAAATTGGAGTTTATGTTTAACATGAAATTTAAATTGAAATTATGTGAGGGAAAACTTAAAAATTTTGTATACTCATTTTTATTTGACTACTAGATAGTAGAGGTAAATTTAAAAACAAAGGAAGCTTGCTATTTGAAATAAGTAGTAAATATTGGTATGAGAAGGTAGGTTAAATGATGAAATATGATTATAAATAATAAATGAAGATAAAGTAAGAATTAAGTAATAAAGTAATGAGCGACCAAATCGGTCGTTACATAGGTCTATAAAATGAGAATAAAGTAAATAACATAACTATGTGATCACACCAAATCGAATGTTATATAGGTCTTTTCGTTGTTACCTGACTATTGATTTAACGGATACGATACAATTGAATTTAAAGTAACAATCAAAACAAACATTATTAAACTTACAATACAATACAATACAATACAATGGGTAACAAGCATCCGAACAAGGTGTGAATCTCCAAATTTTTTGACGTGAATTCAAATTTAATCGTACCGAGAAATCAAAAAAGAGAAAAGATAATTCGAAAGGATAGAATATAGTCATTTTGGGGATTTGCTTCTCTTCTTCTTGAAAAGTAAAAAAGCCTTCACCAGCACGTCACTGGTGATTACTTAGAGATTTTATTAGGCGTTTAATTATTTGAATATGAATGTAAATGGTAAAAATAATTTTTTTAAAATTTTTTCATATTTCTAAATGTTCCAAAATAGAAAATTATAATAATTTTATGTTCAACTACTCTTATTTTTTCAAAATAATATTTTGAAAAAAGTAAAAATATATCCGTAATCAAAGGGACACTTGATATTTTTAAGGGAAAATTGTATATAATAGCAAACTAATAACCTAAAATAAATGCAATAGCTAGGATTTGATTTAATTGTGCTCCATAGCAAACGTTAGCTATAAAATTTGCCAGCGTCTCTCTCCCCAAATCTCGCTCGCCACTCTCCATTCTCGCTCGCCTCTCTCGCTTTATACACAGAAGTGTATAATTCTGTTTCTGTTTTGTATAAAGCGAGAGAAAATTGTATATACACATGCAAAAATATATATCTTCGTGTTATACACTTAATTATACAATTTACAAACATTTTACTTCAAATATTGCAGAGAAAAAAGTCAACGAATTATACAATTACGAATTATACAATTGCAGTGAAATACAATTTTCTCTAGCTTTATACAACAGAAGTATATATATTGTATTTCTGTTTTTGTATAATGCGAGAGAAAAACATATATCTTCTTGCTATACACTTAATATTGCAGCGAAATAGGTAGTGAATTATACAATTGTGCATTATACAATTGCAGTGAAATAGGATAGCGAATTATACAATTGCAGCGAAATAGGCCAGCGAATTATACACTTGTATATGTATAGCGAATTATACAGTTTTATGTTTGCTATGGAGCGAAATTATGTAAAGTTTGCTATAACATACAAATGTAAATTTTTTGTTGCTATATGTGAAAGTTGTCCTTTTAATCAATTGGTAAAAAAGGAAAAATTGATAGCAGTGTCATAATAAGTATAAGCTATTCACTTTAAAATATTTCATATATATATCATCTTTCGTTGAACTTCACGTATTCTTTTTTATTTCAACGATATATAATTTTGCACTCACTATATTTTGAAAGTCAAATAATAATATTAAAATAATAAACACTATGAAATTTCTACAAATTCAAAATGTTGTTTATGTATATTCACCATTATATTACAAATATATCATTGATGTGTATTATCGATCAAACATAATTTCTATTAATTTTTAGATAAAATTAATGTTAAGAATAATTGAGGTCCAATTATAAAAGGAGGAAAAATTTATACTATTTTGAATATATTTAATACTTTTTTAAAATCGTAAAAATAAACTCAAAAAAATTAAAATTATTTAAAATCATATAAAGAAATCTGAAAGACTTCACATCAAGCGAGAAACTCAACATATTCATTGGGATAATATAATATGTCGATTATATGTCCCCCATAATGATATTATAGTGACTAATTAATTAAATATCTGTTTTATTGCTTAAATTAATTGTCAAATATTACGTACTATTTAGGTCTAAGAGGTGACCAACTTTCAACGGAATTAATTGTACTTTTCTTGATCCAATTTGCACTTATATTTAATTAATTAAAAAATTTGTTAATGTTACTGCTAAATATCGTTTTCTTTAGCTTAAAGTATCATTAAAAAAGTGTTATTCCTAATTATTATTATTATTTTTTGAATAATATATGATCAAATTGACTAATGTAAAGCAGCCCTTGTGCCAACTTTTTAGTTTTCAAAATTCTCTTTTAATAGCCGTATAATTTTGACTAAAATAGAAAAAAGTATTGGATTCTAATTATGATAGTTAATTGATTTTGTCATCTATTATAAAATTATTATTAATTAAAAAAACATTAAATTCCAAGAAAAATTTAAAATTTAAAGATTTTAGATACATCAATATGGTCTTTTCAACTATTTAAAATAAAAATCAGTGATAAATGACTTCAATTAAATTGAACCCTAATCTCATGAATAATTACTTTAACTTATATCAACAATCGTATTATAAGTGTGAATTCGCTATTTAAAAATAAATAAAATTTTATTTTCTCAAAATCTATTCTTCCATTCAAATCTTAGTATTGTTGCACATGAAATCATTGGAGACAATAAGGAATTCGAAAAATATTTTTCTTTAAATTTTTATAGCAACTCTCAAGAAAATCTCATAGTAATTCAAAGTTTTCTTGTATTGCGCGCTTTTTTAGTAACTTTATTATCTTATTTTCAATAAAATAAAGAGTTGAATTTAAAGGGAAAATTCATTTGTTTTTTAGTATAAAGTAGGATAAATGAGCATGGTTGCCCATACATGAAATAAGAAAAAGTAATAAATATTTTAGAGGCTGAGATTAGTTTTCTAAAATGAGCAATGACTATATTAGGTTTCTGGATTAAAAAAAGTAAAACTCGAAAAGATAATTTAATGCCTGAGATTAGTTTCTCTAAAATAATAGATATTTTAGATTAATTTTTAAGTGAACAATAATAAATCAAAGGAAGTAAATTAATTAATTGGACATTTGGTTTATCGAATTAACTATTTTAAAATTTAAATTGTTGAGATCTGAATTAATTCTAATATCTTATAATCCCCATGTGCCTACCACCATAAACTATTTTAAATTTTTTTACAACAAATCACTATACAAATAAGTTTAATCAATATATGTATAGTTCCACAAGTCGGGAGTCTAATTTTTTTTTTAATATATATAGTTTTTTTCTTTATTTTAAGAAGATAAAAATAGTTCATTTTAAAAAAAATCGATTTGTTTAACGCATACCAAACAAATAGAGGAAAACAAAGTCATATTCTAAAAGGAAATAGTAACAATATCAACAAATAATTCAATAATAAAAAGTAATTAATAATAATATAAATGAGAAAACATTCTGAAAAATATTATTTCAATTTATACGAATCCAATTGTTCCATTTTCCTTCTTGTTCATCAATCGGAAATCAAGACAAATCGGGCACTACGGTAAGACGTGAAAACACCCGATCCCATTCCGACCTCAATATGTGGAATCGTCTTGCGCCATATGTACTGAGATTGTTCGGGAGACATGGTCCAAGCCCGGTGAAAAAATGAAATACAAAAAGGTCAGCCTTGAGGGTCTTCTAACTGAAGATAAAGGACTGGTAGTTGAATCAATAACCGTAGTTACTAGACTAGCACTTAAATTAGCTGTGACAGTATCTGTTGGTGCGTTCTCTCTGAAAGATAGACTCGGATAGGAATAGAGAACAGAAGCTGACAGCAAGCATTCTCCTCCGGGCTTAAGTAGGCTGCTTTCTTAACAAATTTTATGGAAGACATTTTACCCCTACATTATTTAATAGTGTATTCTAAAGGTATATGTATGTGTCACGTGAACACATTGTATTTATAATTATGCAATATTTTTTATGTCTGCGTGAACAAATATAAACCTTTAAAATATCTTATTAAATAGTACAGGAACAAAATGTCCTTTCCAAAATTTGATATCGTTACAATAATATGTAAATTTTCTTCTCAATTATATTAAAGACATGTAAAAATTTTCAACAACCACCCTTCGCCTTAAATGAAATTTATTAATATGAATATTTTATTAACTAATAATAAAATTTTATGTATCGTTAATTTGTTAACATTATTTCAATAATTGAAACAGTATATTCTTGATACTATATTATTCAGCTCCAGTAAAAGTAAAGTCCAAAAAGTAAAAAATAAAAAAAATTATTTTTTTTTAAAAATATTCTGACCAAACAGCAACGGGCAGCTGCCCATATTCTTACCGGGCAGGAACAAACTCCGAGGTTACTACTCCTTTTATTACCATTTTACCTCACTGTTTAACACTTTCCATTACTCAATTTCACTCCCCACCGTCCCCCTCCGCCGTGGTGGGTGGCGCGTGATATTCACTCTCCGGGAGTTTACTTCACTATCAAATGCTAACAGCGAGGTGGTGATGGGGCAGAAATTGAGCTGTGGACAGCAATCTAATGAACATGGATTGTTTATTGCAGTCCAAAATGGTGAGGTTGAAAAAGTTGAAGCTATGGTTGATGAAAATCCAAATGTGATTAGACTTAAAACTGTTCGTGGGAAGCTTTCTGCACTTCATGTAGCTGCTGTTAATGGCCAGATCGAGGTTGGTTTTTCATTTTCTTGAATAAAAATGTAGTCTTTTTTGATTTCTTGGTGATTGGAATCCACAACCTTGGAATTTGAAGTAGCTTACTATTAAAGCAACCCCTTTTGTCAGACTAAAAAATGTAGTCTTTTTGCTCTATTGGTAACTCAAATGCATAACCTTGAGGGTGCTTAACATTGAGCAACCCCTCTTGTTTAGTTTTTTTGTTCTTATTAATTAAAGGTAGATCAATGATGTGGAGGTGCTTATCGTTTGAGCTAACACCTTTTGTCAGACTTAAAATGTAGTCTTTTTGCTCTATTGGTAACTCAAATGCATAACCTTAGAAGTGAAAAGTTGAGGGTGCTTAACATTGAGCAACCCCTCTTGTTTAGTTTTTTTGTTCTTATTAATTAAAGGTAGATCAATGATGTGGAGGTGCTTTTCATTTGAGCTAACACTTTTTGTCAGATAAAAATGTAGTCTTTACAATCTTGAGTGTTGATGGTTCTTGATCTTTGATGAGTGATGGTCACCTTAGAATGGGAGGTGAAGGTGCTTATCGTTAGACCAACCCCTTTTGTCAGGAAAAAATGTAGTCTTTACTATCTTGTTTTTTCCTGTTTTTTTTTTTAAAAGGTGGAGTGTTAATGGTTCTTGCTCTTTGATGAGTGATGGTTACCTTAGAATTGGAGGTGAAGGTGCTTATCATTCGAGCAACTCCTTTTGTCAGAAAAAAATGTAGTCTTCACAATCTTGGTTTTTCCTGTTATTTTAAAGGTGGGGTGGGGTGTTTAATGGTTCTTGATCTTTGATGAGTAATGTCACCTTAAACTGGGAGTGGACGTGGAAGGTGTTTATCATTCGAGCAACCCTTTTGTCAGGAAAAAGAGATGTAGTCTTTGCAGTCTTGTTTTTCACTTTTTTTCTTTCTTTGTAATGATTGTTGATCTTTGATGAGTGATTTTGGATAGGTTCTGTGTATGCTTTTGGATCGCGGGGTTAATCCAGACATCTTGAATCGCCACAAACAGGTATTTAGTAGTAGTTGTGAATTGTGATTTATGTGTTCCTAATGTCTTTTGCCAATTGTATATTCAAATTCTCAACAAGTTTCACATTATGATGTTCATTTGATTGAAAAATTGTCAACTTTGTAGCATTTTGGAAAGATAATTATTGAAATTTGTTTTTGTTTTCTTGCTGTTTTGATTTGTATGATTGTGAATTGCTTCAGACTCCATTAATGTTAGCTGCTATGCATGGAAATGTGTCCTGCGTGGAGAGGCTAATTCAGCTAGGTGCTAATGTATGTGAATTTCGTTTGTGATAGTTTCTTTGACTGATTGAGATGGGTTGTTAATTGGTATTTCTTCTCATGTTTTTAGATTTTAATGTTTGATTCACTACATGGAAGAACTTGTTTGCATTACGCTGCTTACCATGGCCACTCTGACTGCCTACAATCTATTCTTGCATCCGCTCATTCGGCTCCTGTTGCTCAATCTTGGTAAATTTCTAGTTTCTTTGACTCTGCTCTCCTTTGCTTTTCATGTCAAGTGTACAACTCTAGTTTAGTGAGATTTACCTCTAAGGCCAGGATTTTTTTTTCAGTCTCCTTATCAAAGTCCGTTATCGAGTATCAGGTGCATTATGCTATTTTATTAATGAATTGCTATATGTTAATTCGAGTGCAGGGGATTTGCGAGATTTGTGAACATAAGAGATGGAAGTGGTGCAACCCCATTGCATTTAGCAGCACGTCATGGTAGACCAGCATGTGTCCGGATTCTTCTAAGCAATGAGGCTCTTGTCTGTGCTTCTAGTGGTGGCTATGGGTATTAAAACTCTCCGAGTTGCTTTTACTTAAATTACTGTATGTTGAAGTTTAATTGACATTTAAGATTTTGCAGCCGTCCAGGAAGTACACCACTGCATTTAGCAGCTCGAGAAGGCTCTTTGGACTGTGTACGTGAGTTACTTGCTTGGGGTGCAGATCGACTTTATAGAGATTCTTCTGGGTGAGCTCATAGACTCATACCCTTTGTGTATTATTCAGTTCTCTGCAACTAATCTGTCTTTTGATGTGGAACTTATCGGTTGTAAATGGGATCTCTACAGGCGAATTCCGTACATAGTTGCTTTGAAGAACAAGCACGAAGCATGTGCTGCTCTTTTAAATCCATCATCTCCGGAGCCTTTAACGTGGCCAGCACCTTTGAAGTTCATTACTGAGCTTGATGCTGAGGCAAAAGCTTTACTAGAAAATGCTCTGATCGAGGCCAACAAAGATAGAGAGAAGTTGATATTGGAAAAAACAGCTGTCTCACAAATATCACTTTCGCATTGTGATTCTGGCCTCGAGAGTGATGACTTTGAGGTAATGAGTCTCATGCGCAATAATTTTTTAAAAAACTATTCTGCATCGACGGCTGCATTTTTTTTTGTCTGGGCTTGTCAAATATTTTGATATGTTCAGCAGATTGTTGATATGAGTAGAATTTTGCCCGGTACAATGAAAGAGCTTTCATTAGAGAATAAATAAATGGCTTTACGTATAGGGTTGTATATTTGTTGCTTATATGCAATCCTGTTGTCCTTCATGGACTCCACATCCGCAATCAACTTGCCAGAAGGTACATTTTCTGATTCTTAGTTTATGACCTAATGATATTGTGAACCAAGAATCAGAAAATGAGCCTGCTGATTGGATGAACGAGTTGGGAGCTGATGTGGAGTCCACCAAGGAGGCTATGGAGAGTAATATTGGAACGGGCAAAAGAGCAAGACAAAGGCCGTCAAAAGTTGCGTGATTATGTAGTGGGAATTGGGGTGATATTGTTATAGGAGTTAGTTATACAAAAGTAAATGCTAGTACAAATCAGTGTTCTCCTGAAATTCTATGTCAGATTCGTATTTGTAATTTCCCTTGAAAGTGATATAATTTGCCTCTGAAGAACTCACAAAACTGGTGTCTCGGGAGATATCTTATTAGAATGTGTAGGCATTCGGAAGGGGGAGCTTTGGAGCGATGGTAAAGTCTGTATGACCTATATAGGTCACGAGTTTGAGCCATGAAATCAATCACTTATGCTTAGAGTAAGCTGCCTACATCACACCCCTTAGCAGTATGACCCTAATCACGGAGTCATAAATTTGCTTCACATTTGAATCGGTGATGGTCTTTATGCATTAAGAACTCATCTGGACTAATTATAGATGAACATAATGGAGCTTAAGTACTGCATTTATATTTGACCTTTACCACGAATCTGCTTTAAACAATTCCGTGTTTTTCATTTCCAAACAGGCCAGTGATTTTGAGCTATGTTGCATCTGCTTTGAGCAAGCTTGCACGATTGAGATACAAAAGTGCGGTCATCAGATGTGTGCTCATTGCACTCTGGCCTTATGCTGCCACAACAAACCCAATCCAGCTAGCAATAGTGAGAAGGTTCCTTTATGCCCCTTTTGCCGGAGTGATATCACTCATTTAGTCGTTGTCCAGAATAAAATCGACACTTATGAAGAGGTATTAAGTCCCTCGAGGCCAAGAAAATCAAGAACGTCTTTCAGTCATGCTGAAGGCGACAGCAGCAGCAGCAGCAGCAGCACCAGCTTGAAAGTTTTGTCACCCTTAACCTCATTTGGTAAGTTGGGTTGTCGCCATTCAGGCAAAATCAGTGCTGAATGCATTGAAGCGTTTGCTAAGCCTTAAGACGATAGTAACTATTCGTCTATCCTCTCTGATATATATATTAAATCTTGAACATCCTTCACTCCGTCATAGATTTAGACTAATAACAGTCTAAATCGAGCTAGCGAGGAGACGTGTTATACCTTATATATTGTATATCTATATAACTATTTGGAAGTACCCCTTTACAAATTAAAGGGGTAAGATTATGAAGCTGCTGCATACTGGCAGTTGATTGAAGAACTTTTGTAGTAATTCCATCTTTGAGACAAAATGTTATGCCATCCCTTTTTTTTTTTTTCCAGTGGCGAAGCTTGAAATTTCACTATTTTTAGTAAGGACGGCAATTAAAATCGACAAAAAAGAGTACATACAATATATTGACACTTCCTATAAATATTTTGACAACACTTGAAAACATGTTTTGAAATGCTTTTAAGTAGATCAACTAATCACAACACTTGTTTTAATGATATACATTAGCCTTGATAAATTGTAAATTTTAGGCATGTTCCAATTAAGATTGATGTGTATGATTATATAATGTGAAATATTTTTATGTGGTTTACTTGTTAATGTAATAGGCTGTTGAAAACATGTGCAAATTTATTTTTTTTCATAATTTGAGTTAAAAGTATCTAATTAATGGCCCGTTTGGGTGGGCTTAATAAAAACAGCTTTAAAAAAGTATTTTTGAAAGTGCTGAAACTTAATTTTAAAATAAGCAGTTATGCGTTTGGATAAAAGTGCTGAAATTAAAAAAAAGTTGTTGATGTGTTTGGCAAATAAGTGCTGATAAACTGTTTTTAAAATCAAAATGTATGAAATAACCTTATAAGTTGTTAACATAACAAAAATTAATTAATTTATATTTTACAGGCATAAATAATTATATTTTGCTATCATTCACATATTTCTTTCTCATCACAAATTATTTATAAGAGGAATATAAACTTATTATAGATTTTAAAGATATATAATTTGAATAGATCAAAGAACGATTTAGATATATTTTAGTTTCATTCATAGATAGTAATAATTGTCTATCATTCACATATTTCTTTATTATCACAAATTATTTATAAGAGGAATATAAATTTTATTTAAGTTATATATGCAACTTATTTTACATTTTAATAATATATCATTTGAATAGATCACTTGATAGATTTAAGATTTATTTTATTTTCATTCATTAGTAATAGTAAAAGTTCAGCAGCTATACCAAACGTGAAAAGGGAAAAATGGAAGAAAGAGATGTTAGGGTTATGTGGGTAATTTGGAGATTGCATAGAAATATTAAGGGCAAAAAGGTAAAAATGTGGTCAACTTAAAACAGCTTATAAGCTTAAAAAAAAAGTATCCCTACCCCATCTTTTAACTTTTGGCTTAAAATAAGTTATTTTGAGTATTGCCAAACAACTAAGGGCCCGTTTGGATGGGCTTAATAAAAGCAGCTTTAAAAAAGTACTTTTGAAAGTGCTGAAACTTATTTTTAAAATAAGCAGTTATGCGTTTGGATAAAAGTGCTGAAGTTGTTATGCGAAACGTGAAAAGGGAAAAATAGAAGAAAGAGATGTTAGGGTTATATGGATAATTTGGAGATTGTATAAAAATATTAAGGGAAAAACATAAAAAACGTGGTCAACTTAAAACAGCTTATAAGCTAAAAAAAAAAAAAACCCCTATCCCAGCTTTTAACTTTTGGCTTAAAATAAGTTTTTTAACTTAAAATAAGCTGTTTTGAGTATTGCCAAACAGTCAAATAAGTCAAAAACCAGCTTTTAAGTCAGTTTGACCAGCTTTTAAGTTGAGCCAAACAGGCTCTAAATAAGTCAAAAACCAGCTTTTAAGTCAGTTTGACCAGCTTTTAAGCTAAGCCAAACGGACTCTAAGTTTTTCTTTTTACGGATTGCCTCTAGGAGTGATACTTAATGACCTTCCAATTTTCCTCATGCAACTCATAAGTGAAAATTTTTGTGGGCCAAAATATTGTTAACGATAGCAAGACATATGGTTAGAGAACTTTTGCTTTGTCGGGCTAATTTATACTTTCTCCGTTTAAAAAAAGAATGTCTCTATTTTCTTTTTAGTTTGTTTTAAAAAAAAATGACCTCTTTCCTTTTTTGGCAATACTTTAACTTTAATTTCCACGTGATATGTTTAAGACCACAAGATTAGTACATTTTGATATATAGTATCTAAAAGTCAAACTACACATTCTTTTGAAATGGAGGGAGTATATAGTATCTAATTCTCAAGACATAAGTTGAGAGAACTTTTGTGTTGTCCAGTAATTTCTTTTTCCGAGTAGGTCTAGCCCTAGTAGAGGTTCGAGTAGACTAGACTACTAAGGTTCAGCGTCCAAGGACCTGCTAAATTGTTGATCTTACTTGAGCACTCAACGTCACAAATAGCAATAAGAAGGGGCAAGGGGTTCGCACACGGTTTTCCCTATGTATACATCAGTTCCTTTGTTATAGAAATTCGAAAGACTTTTCAAAGTTGAATACTTTGAAGGTAGAAGGCTATTTCCGTCTAGCTCCGGAAGCATTGTGTAAAGTAATAAGAAGAGAAAAGTGGCCACTGTGAAGTTCTTTTTCTTTAATACAAAAATTCTTTCACTACTTCGGTGTGTTAATTTACCTACTAAAATATCACCCGTCTCTTGTCAGTAGAAATAGATATATGTTCACCCAAAGCATTTTTTCTTCTTTAACACTTTGCAGATTTAAGTTATTTTTTTGAAAACATAGCTGATTCTGAAACTGAACTTATACCTCTGTCTGCATAAATTCTGTTAAAAATTGAATTATAATTTAAATATCTAAACAAAATTTAATGATAACGCAAAAATTTTTCGTATATACTTGTCTTTTAAGTAATTTTTGAATCAAAGTATAGTATTAGCTTTGATTAATTTGTATGGGTGAATAGATTTGAAGTGGTCTGAAGTTCAATAGGACTGAGTCTGACTGACAAGTAAATTGAAATTGATCAATCACATTGGAACTTAATCAAAGTCCCCCCTACCCTATTAAAACAAAATAAACAATCACCTTTTATTAAACCAAATTTAATATTCCATCCCAAGTACACAACAAAAATATGATAATAATAAAATTACAAAACAATTAAAAACTAATCAATGAACTAAATGTCCACATAAGCATGAGAAAATTAAAGGACTTCCATGATTACCATTTTGATCATTTTGCTCAAATAGCCCTTTTTTTGACTCATCATCATTCTCATTAGGAGGAGCAATTTGGCCACTAATGAACAATGAATTGTTGTTCAAATTTGAATGATCATGATCTAATAATTGATTAAAATCATCAAGTCCATAATTAACATTATTATTAGCTGCTGCTTTTCTCTCTTCTTCAAGGAAATGGCCTAAAGATGGGGCAGAACTAATGTTATTTATGTTAACTGCATCAGTAGTTAATTTTGAGCAAAGTGAAAATAACCAAGTTCTTGATTTGTTACTATTAATATTAATATTCTTCTTCTTCTTGTTCTTGTTGTTGTTATACCTTATTTTGGATTCCACAATTGTTCTTCTTCTTGTTGATCTTCTTGAAAACTCTAAAATACTTGTAATTCCAATGA
The DNA here is from genome assembly GCA_027705065.1 of Solanum peruvianum. Taxonomy (NCBI): domain Eukaryota; kingdom Viridiplantae; phylum Streptophyta; class Magnoliopsida; order Solanales; family Solanaceae; genus Solanum; species Solanum peruvianum. The sequence continues at coordinate 4,081,840 of JAKWJD010001763.1, forward strand.
GGCTTCCTAGAGTTATGCTTTTGTCATGAAAGAATGATGTAGTAGTAGACTGCAACAATCAATGACTTTTTCAGACCTCTTATGTATATAAAATGAAATATATCTCTAAAAAAAACAAATCATAAAAGAAAACAATCAAATCTATTGACCGCCATTTAAATTTATCAGTAAAATTTATTTAGTTATTTAAATTATGGTATGTTTTTATTGAATATATGTTAAAATATTTTTATTAAACATTTTTATTTAAAATTTCAGATTCTTTTTACGATCTTTCTCAATAACATGTAAAATCTCGAGCCTATTCGAGTTAACACGAATAACTAAAAAAAAAATGCATATTTATGTTAGAGAACATGTGCATAGACTTTTTTCTAAAATATAAATCCAAAGCATCTAATAAAAATATTTTATTGTGTTTAAATATTCAATTAAAATAGATTAACATTTATTTATTTAAATAAAAATTTACTGATTAATTTAAAAAATTTATCAATATATTATACACTCAAAATATATATAGAGAGAGAGAAAATAAGAAAGAAAAAATTTCGTGAAGTTCGGAGTCTGAAGGGTATAAAATATTAATAAAAATTTTTAAAACGGTTATATAAACTTTTATATTAATCAAAACGGTAAAATCGCTGGAACAACAACGATTTCACTTTTTTTATTAAGAAAATTATTATTGTTCCAACAATTTTACCATTTTAATTAATATAAAATTTTATATAGTGTTTTAAAATTTTTATTAAATTTTATACCCTTTTCTGAAAGACTTAGAGAAACATAATAATTGTAAGGCCATGTGTAAAGAGTAAAGTGCTATATTTCACTTTCCACTTTTTGATAAGACCCACTGTGAATATAACATGAAAAAAAAAAATCATGCATGCTTTTATTAAGAAAAGATTATTTTTTTTAAAAGAAAAACGTAAATGAGTATCATAAAATATAATTAGATTCCTTCACATATAATTAAAAATATTAAATTGGAGTCAAAAAAATAAAACCAAAATACTAACCTAAAGTGTTTTAGCGGACACTATTTATTTTTCTTTTTAACCAATATTTGTTCATTTTTTAGTTATTTCTAATTATATATATATATATTATATATATATATAATATATATATATATATATATTATATATATATATAATTAGAAATAACTAAAAAATGAACAAATATTGGTTAAAAAGAAAAATAAATAGTGTCCGCTAAAACACTTTAGGTTTAGTATTTTGGTTTTATTTTTTTGACTCCAATTTAATATTTTTAATTATATGTGAAGGAATCTAATTATATTTTATGATACTCATTTACGTTTTTCTTTTAAAAAAAATAATCTTTTCTTAATAAAAGCTATATATATATATATATATATATATATATATATAATATTCTTTTATATTCTCTCCGTTTATTTTAATTGTCATGATTTTCTTAGAATTAAATTATACATTTTACGATATATTTTTTAATAGTATTGATATAAAAAAATTACAATTTATAATATCTTTTGTATAGTTTTTAAATGTCTAATTATTTTTGTTTCAAATATCGAATTAAAGTAATCTAATTTAATTTTAGAAAATAGTAGAAAATTGACGTTTGAAAAGCGTAATATGACGATGAAAAATAGAGGGAAGGAGTACAAACCTCAGTATCAAGATCAGAAGAAGAATGAGAAGAAGAAGAAGGAGAAGCAGTAATCAAAGTATTGAATGAAATTGATCCATGATTTCTCACATTTAATGGTTGAAGCCCAAGTGGCCAACCTTCATCCTGCAATCCATCATATCATCAAAACTCACAATCAATAAAAAAAAAAAACCCTTACAAAATACACTAAGAAGAAATATGTTACTTCATTTTGATGTTAATGAGGGGAAAAAGAATATCATTACGGACTTATAGTCTAGTAGCATCAGTAAAAGTCATTTATATACTTCGATTCCCATAATGTCGGTTTATGTCTAGTAATATCGATGAGAATCATTATACAATAGATGTAAGTTCGATTCTCACTATTACGAACTTACAGTCTAGTAGCATCGATAAGAATCATTACATAATAGGTGTTAGTTCGATTCGAAATTAATTTCCTTCTCATCCCCCACCCCACCCCCACCCATATGTAATGGAATAGAACAAAAATTGAAGAAAAGGAGTATACCTGTTGAGCCATGGATTCCCTTGATTGTTGATTTGAAGAGAGATTGATTGATGGATGTATTTAAACACTAACTAAAAATTAGGGGGGATAATGAGATTGAAAAATAATTAATTGTCAACTTCATAAGTTTAGTTTATATCCTTTCTTTCTCTGAATGAACAACAAAAGATAGAAAAGAAAAGTATTTATACAAGAATGTGGTGGCACTGAGAATTAATAATAGTAGCATCTTCCAAAGAAAAATAAGTTTGGATAGTACGATTATTTCACCCTTAATCAGAGATATTGGGTTCAAGCTCAAAGTATAATTTTTTTTTATTGGAATTGCCATCCTCAAATAAGTGTGATTCAAATTAAATCAAGATTCCAATGCAAGTATCGAACAACGTAGTTACCCTATTTTGTAAGTACTTATTATTTTAATGGATAACCTTGTGTAACTTAAATTTTTTCCCTTTCAAATATCTATTATTCGTGATTTTTCGTACATCTCAAATTTCATTAACATGGACAGATGAAATTTGAATTCTCTCATCAAGTGCTTGTTGTCTCATCATAGCATAATTGTCGATTAATTTTTTCTGCTAAAGCTTAAAATATATAGAAAAGAAACATTTAATTTAAACTCTAATCTTCATTAATTTTGTCAACTTCGTTAATTATTAGGTCACACCTTGATGAATTTTATTTATATGATGATAAACCATACATAGTTGCAAAGCTTTTTGGTTGAACCCCATCAGTCGCTGGTAAAGGATACAGGGTCATCATAATTCATAGCTAAAAAGTCTTTACATTTGCTGTCAAGGTCTAGTTATTTGTCCTTTTTCTCCCAATTTAAGACTAATTATGATTGGCTAAACTCACATAGTCAAATTTTACACAGTTACTAAAGTGAGAAAATTTAATAGAATTTTAACGTAGTATTAGTTCAAAGTAAAGCATCCAAGAAAATAATTGTCAATCATGTATAGTTTCGAAGAGTTGCAAAATAAATAAAATGAATAGCTTATCAAAAGCATTCTAAGGGTGTGTTTGGTACGAAGGAAAATGTTTTCCTGGAAAACAAGTAAATTTTGGACTTATTTTCTCATGTTTGGTTGGTGAGTAGAAAATATTTTCTAGAAATGATTTTTAGTGTTTGATTTATGAATGAAAAATGTTTTTTGAGAAACATCTTTTATTTTTACTAGAGTGGGAAATAATTTATGAAATTGAAAATATTTTTTAGAAATAATTTTTTTTTGGGGGGGGGGTGTGGGGGGTGGGGGGGAGGGGCTGGCGGGGGTGGGCATGGGTTAGGTGAAAAAATAAAATTTTGAAGTTGAAAATATTTTTTAAAAATAAAATTAATTTTTTTTTGAGGGGGGGAGGGGAGCTGGTAGGAGGGCGGGGAGGGGGGGCTGGCGCTAGCGGGGGGAGAGAAGAAGGTAGGAGTTTTTATATAAAAATATTTTAAAAAATGAACTCAAATTTTTTTGGGAGGCGAGGGGATGGGGTGAGGGGATGGAACTCAAAAATGAACTCAAATTTTCCTTCGTACCAAACACACTCTAAAAGCTTAGCCCATATACTATAGAACAAAATAATTAATTAGAAAATACAGAGGCTAAAAGAAGTAAAGAATTAACTCTTACAGTGCAAAGATATACACAATCGAAAAATTTATCCGCACTAGCTATTTATATCAAAATATCTAATTTAGTTTTTAACAAGATAACAATTTATCCAAATATTCATATTAAATATTGACTTGTGGTAAATATCTCGTGTATAAAAATCGTTGATATAATCAGCATTTCTTCAATAGACATTTCGAGTGCATTTCACAATGAAAATAGTTGAGTATTTGAAAAAACTACTTTTGTTTTCAAAGAGAAAAATGATATTATAACCATGAATACTAATAAGATAAGTTTTTTAATTTTTGTGAGTTTTGGAGTTAAAAAATTCCAAAATTCAACTTCAAGTTGAACTTCACTAAATTGTTTTTCGAAAGAAAGGAGATTGATTATATAAGGTGGAAAAATTGAACCTTCATCAACAAGATGAAAGTTCACATACTCAATTAACTAAGGTACTAAATTCCCATGTAGGAGTTCAACTCCGAGAAACAAGTAAAAGAATTCGTTACCAAAGGCCCAAAGTCATTTTAAAAAGAAGTTACTATGGGGCAAATATATCACAGTCTTCAAGTACGGCGATGTCAACGGAGATCATTAATAGGAGTGTCACCATCTCAATAATATAATATACACAATACTCGAAATATACGTCTAAATTAACAAGAGCAAGTGTCGGTGTGTCAGATCTAAAAAACTATTCTGCCATAGCCCATAAGGACCTTTTTTTGTCCATTTTCACATTGCCACTAAAGAAACAATGTCACAATTTGGATCAAAAGGTGAAGGTATGGTTCTGATGAAGACAAGCTAACTGTCAATTTATGGTATATAATGCCAAATAAGAATGTCATTTTCATAGAAATCAGACATGGAAAAGTGTAGTTATAAAACTTGGAAGTTCATGCTGCTGCTTGGTGTATTATTGCACACAGGCCAGCATGATTGAAAGTAGGTATCATATCAAGGAAAGAATAAACAACAACATATTCGATGTAATCCCGCAACTCTTGGGAGGGTAGGATGTACATATGCAGACCTTTGGAAGACCTTACTCAACTCATAAAACGAGGAAGATAAACAAAACAATTGAAGTAACATGTAGGAGTCAAAATGAAGGATAAGATACTAGATGAACTACTAAAGATGTTACAAGTCGAGGTTCATGGTTGGCTTTAATGTTACAAGCACACTGGGAGTGTACTACAGTATATACGCGACTTCTTTCTATACTTGATTCCATGACTTTTAATATAACCCAATCTCAATTTTGGCTGTGAATTCTCCTCTTGGTCAATGGAACTGCAAATGACTTAGATATAGAGTACGTTATGGAGTACTTACTGTAGGATTGTTTTACCCATTACTACTCTGGCCCATACCAGGTCGATATTCTCCAATTCCAAGCAAGTCCTGTAAATTTTTAATTGGGTTGCTTAACAAACTAATTTACAATAGTAGAGAACTGATTTTTTCTTATAGAAAGGAACCAATTATCCAGACAGCAGAAAGTGAATAAAGTACAAATAGAGATGACTGGCAAGAACAAGAACAGGTGTTAGTAGTATGCCATGGACCATGCATTTTCATTAAGCAAATGCATGTATGTTTGGTGGAAAAGAACACTGATAAAAGACTACCATATTCTTCTTCCTATGGGGATTTCAGTGTCAAACTCATGAATGGATTTTTGTGCTTAACAAAATCCCAAAAACTAGCTCATGAGGGGAGAATTACTCAAGACCTTACAAGGAGACAATGGCTCATTTCCTTCACCAATATGGGTCACATAGTAACCCCTTCCAACAATGCTCAAGATAAAACATATGGTGCGTGGACAATATGATTACAAGAACATGAATGGGCCAGGCTCTTATGTCATGTTGAGGATGGACCCTGAGCCTAATCAACCCAAATACTAGTTCAAGAGGTAAAAATAAGGAGGCAACAACACATTTCCTCCACTAATGTGAGACACAGTAGCTTGTTATTTGAATAATACTTGTACAGAATAAAATAGTTGCAGGAATTTCATATTTGTTAGGATGAACTACAGAAAAAATGAGCCAGACAGGAGATAATCTGACTCTAGAAATAGTGCTGGGGTTAGCACATTAAAATCAACTGAAGAGCAAGAATATACGTACATCCATCTGCATATACAAGTACAGCTATGACAGTATCCGGCCTAGATAGCATCACGAGGGCCCAAAACACAAGTGTGCCTCAAAACAGTTTTATTACTCTTAATTGCTCTATGCACCTTATATAAAAGAAACAACACACCCTACTCACAAAGAACAATTTATCACATAAGAAGGCACAAGCTGCATTGGCTGGCAATTAAGCCTAAAGTCATTAATGAATACACTCCACTAACAGATTAAGAAATGAGCAAGAGTGAATGAACAAATTGAATTTAACGAGGATAAGTAACTCATCTTTTATGGTTTCCTATGGAAGGAAATATATGTACCTGGCATGCTTTATTTTTGGCTCTGGTTTCTGCTGTGCTGGGAATGTCATGATTTGGTTTTAGAAACTTCTTCTCCCGCCGCTCACATGATCCCCATCCATCTGAGAACCTACCACCCCTACCAATGAAACAAAGAAAGGGACAGATGGAATAAGATGAAAAAAAAGTCTAGCATAGCAACACATTTGGATAGGAATAGTTGGTGAACCAAAAGAACATACTGCATGTGTGCCCGAACTATAAATTCAGCGCGCAGGACATTACGGTTGTCATCAAACTCAATGGTCTTGTCTTTAATTTCATATGATAGATTGAAGTAAAAAGATATCTTCCTCCAACCTGCACAAAAATTTGATTTCGTTCATGCAGTTTAACTGAGAGTAGAAGAAACCAATGACCAAAGTCTATTAACATACCAGTTTTTTTTATGAAGGGATGTCCAGAAATCATAGTGTAGTCAGATTTCTCCAGAATCTGTGAAATGTTTAATTACTTAAGCCCTGATGAAATCACATTCAAGTATACAAAAAATATTCATGATAAAAGAACAGCTGTAATTGCTATAAACGTTAACAAAAACTGACTGGTAGTGTAGTTCTATTTATCTTGAAGGGGACTTGTAACAAGTTATTCTAGAAAAGGTGCAGACAGTGCTCAGATTTCGAGAGATGGTCAAGTTTTGCCTGGACATTCAATGATTTTTCTCACTGATTTGCTGATGCAATTTAAGCACAAAATTCTGATTCCTCATCAATTCCTAGTAATTATCCATAGTTTCTCTTCATCATCTTTCCTTCAGTTGCTACCAAACCAAGTTTGTTTAAGAGGCTGAAGTACTTCCATTACCATTAAAAAATTGAGAGATACATTTCTTCTGATGGCAAAAGAAGCATAATTGTTCAATGAGGAAATTAGACAAGTGACAAGTCTGTCACCAAGATAGCAATAATGGGAAAATGGGAACGGAACCTTACAAATCTACGAATAGTATACATCTTACTCGCATCCTTAATGCAAAATAGCTGAAGATGAGGATTACAAATGAGTAGACACAATAACTTGGGGAGCTTCCTCTTCAAGTGCACTAAAGTAGCTCAAAGAACAGAAAGCAAAGTTACAACTGACATCTACATTGAGAAAGAGGCTAGTATGGACCGTCAATTTTTATGTGAATCAAAAAATTGAGCTCGCATAACAGCAGGTAATATACCAAATTCATATTAAATTTCAGATCGAAAAGCATCATTTATCATGCTAAAACACTCTAGCTGTGCAGCTCTTAAGCAATTTGGATACACTTATACCTAACATTTGGCTAAACTATTGATAAACGTACTATCTAATGCTGGAAATATGACATAGTACAGTGAAAATTGATCAATTTACCGCCATCGCTGCATTTTGATACTCCTTGAACAGAGAAACGGATGGAAATGGACCAGCCAAGCTATGCCTAACGACACCATCTCTATCCTCACGCTGTCCATGACTCATTGTAGCCACCGGCGAACCCTCCGAGACTATCGGACTGTTATACCTGTTATCATACTCCATCACCCGAGCCGGAGACCTCGTCACCGGCGACGAATAACTCATCACAGACGGATCTCTCTGCACGTGCTTAACTACCGCCATCGGATTCGGACTCGTCCTGCTCAGTCCCGAAACGCTGTTAGAATCTGACCTGGACATTTTCTGCGGCCGGTGATTAAGTACCTCTCCGTTATGGGGATGATTTTGGAAGTTTCTAGGGGTTTTGCCTAGCCTAGATTGTGGAGAAGTATTTGAGCTAGGAAAACGCCTAATTGGAGAGTGATTGTCAGGTAGCGGTTTACTGTACTTAGTGACGGCGGTGGTAGAGGAGGCGGCAGCGGCGGCGGAATCAATCACCGCCCATAATGCAGCGTCGTCTAGATCCTTATCGTCGATAGCATAATTGATCGGAGAATCCATTTTTTTTTCTTCAGAGAAGTAAAGCTTTCTCCAGAAGTTTGTGCTCAACTTTGCCGATTTGGAAATGTGAATCAATGGAACCTTACCGCCTAGTGCCTAAATTCAAATTTAAAATAGCTTATACTTGTCGTTTCGATTTACGTGACATTTATCATATTTCGAGAATTAAATAAATTTTTCTTTGACGTTATTACAATTTTTCTCTAGTTGTGTCTTTCTTCATTTATACACACTTTATTTCCTCAGTGACCGTGCTTAAAACCACAACGGATCTTAGAGTTTGTTTGCATTTTGATAGCACGTCATAGTTTTTGAACATCTCTAGTTATTGTTGTTACAGGAAAGGAGTCTCGGAGCAACGGTAAAGTTATCTCTGTGATTTACAGGTCACGAGTTTGTGCCTAGGAAACAATCTTTGCATTAGGATAAACTGTCTACATCCTGTGCCAATGAAATTTCTCATGTATTCGATATTTGTAACGCTTGTAATGAAAACAAAGCTTTGCACAATGCTAGTTAAAATGCTCAATTTGTTGGAACATTGAACACTATGATCTCTACTTGGTCTTTTCTAATGTAAATGGTGTACTAAGAAGAAAAAATAAGCTTACCTGTTTCTGCATTTACTTATCAAACAACGGGAAGCCGATGGCTTCAGCCTTGTTCAGTGTAACGTGAGCTCGTCTAAGTCTTAAACAACTAAATATTACAGAAAAATGTGAAGGCGAGAAGAGAATATTATCGATTTGATTCCTAACAACAAATTTATGTCAGGTCTCTAAAGAGATTCGTTTGACGTCCAGCTTTCAGTGGTAGCCCAAAATTTTGATAAATTCTGATTTCACCTCCTAAACTTGCTGTCACAATTACCATCCCCCATGCTGTTGCTTGTATAACATTGCTCCCGTGGCTATTACTACCATCCTGAGACCAAGACGAGGACCAAGATTGTGATCGGGAGCTGCTGGATGCAGATATAGAAGGTGAATCACCAAACCTATTTGACGAAGAGCCTGATGCAAATGATTCTCCGTGACCATTACCAGAATCTGTACGAGAGATTTGAGCTAAGTCTTCCTCTTCGTGACTACTTTGAACTCTCTCCAATGTATTAGTTTTGTTAGGTAGAGGTGGCGTATGCCTTTTACTATTTGCCACATCCGAGTTTTCTTTTGTAGGAGAGCCTCCGTTAGGATACTGGGGTGGGAGGAAACGTTTCGAATGCCTTTTTGAATGCATCTCTACAAGTGGTGCCTCATTCTTTACACTACCTAGCCATGGTATGGCAACTGAAACATCTTTACACTGAAATCGCTCGTGAGCTTGAACTGAGATTGAAGTTCTAACTTTTCCCCTGGGGCTCCTAGGCTCCTCCCTCTTCCATATGTACACATGAGAGTCTTCACTTGCACTTATAACATACTTCCCGTCTGAACTAAACGAAGCTGCAATTTGGCTACTTGTGTTTCGGAAACCTGATGGCACCACAAAATAGATCATTCGGTTTAGTAAACACATGGATGTTGTTTTGAACTCTCGAAAAGAGTGTATATAATAGAGAACATACCTCTAAACTTATAGATCATATCTGATCCGTCAAAAATTCTGATACGAGAATCAGCCGAAGTTATAAGTACTTCTGATGGATTCCACGGAGCGAACTGGGAATAAATGTGTTCAGTATCCAATATATCTTGAAGAAAAAGACACATTAGCTATAGAAGAGAGAACTACCTGTAAACCAGTGACCTTCTTGAGTTGAGAATTCTTCTTAGGTTGAATTTCGATATTGTCTTTTTGTTCCAGTTTGCAGTCTGAACGATAAACACACATTGGAAATCAGCTACTGTTTCCGCGGGGTAACTATCTATTTAAAAAAAAAAGATTACATACCAGAAGTATTGTACATACGACAGCTTCCTTTATGTGATCCTATTAAAGCACCCTTCAAGAAATGAAAAAAAAAAAACGAAGAATTCATTGCTACTGTCAACATTACTTGAACATGATCTATTCTATAAGCTCGTATCACTGTATCCTTGAATTCTAAGGATACAATTTTACATTACTTGTATTATGGCTCGTGTTTGGCGTAATACAAGTAAAATAGACATTTCTACCTGGCCATCAGGGGTGAAGCAAGTAGCAGTGACCATTTCATGAAGATCAGTCCAATCTACAACTTTTCGATCAGGTATATTCCAAATCCGAACCTTTGCATCCAGAGAACCGCTGATGAAGTAGTCATCGTCCATTGGATTGATCTGTATGCAAGTTACTGCCAAACCATGAGCTCATCAGAAGCAGATAGCGCGAAGGAATCAATCATATCCAAGTCTATATTGACTATCTATAAATGAAATTTGGCATCTCACCATAGTCATTGTGCGCGAACATTTTTAAGCAACTTTGAGTCTCAACATCCCATAGCCGGACAGTCTTGTCAATCGACGATGACAGCAGTTGCTGCATCCAAGTTTCACATTCCATGTTATGTATGTTTAAAACATGATAGTAGATATTATTCGATTTGTTTGCAGTAAACAACGCGGTTTTTATGCTAGTTAACTGAAGTGAAAGTGGAGGAAACTAACCTGAGATCTTGACCAAGACAAGTCCAAGACATCATCCTGATGACCTTTAAGAGTGTATATTGGTTTCTCCGAAAGAGCAAAAACAGTTTCTGGTACGTTGACATACTCCGGAACTGAGTTGCCCTTTTTCTTATGTGATACTTTCCCTTTCTTCCTTCTTTCTGATGTACTATGTCCAGTCTCCGGAAGAGGAGGCCGGTCTGAATTAGACCTAGTAATTGGATGAACAGGGGAGGCACTGAATGAACCACTCGTTGGATGATTAGGCGAGGCATTTGCAGAACCTCCCATTGTACCACCAAAAGAGTTTAGATCATTAGTTACTTCAAATTCTTGCACTTCCCATATATGAATCAATGTATCTTCTCCTGCTGTTGCTAGATAATGTGCATCCGAGCTGAATCTTATCGTCCATATTGAACCCTCGTGAGCATGGATTTCTTGGCTTAAATGCAACGCTGTGAATTCTTTGCACGACTTCCCATGCTGACGGACTTTAATCCATTTCGAGGAGTTCTTATTCTGTTTCTGATGTTCCTCAGGTACAGCTTGTTCGCGTTCTTTATCAATAATTTTTCCACTCATACTATGTGCTACTCCTTTTATGTTCTTCAAAAGAGCAACTCCCCTTCTCTTACTATTCCTAAAACTCTTACTAAGATATGAATTCGCGTTTAGCTTCCTATCATCATCGTTACTTCTTGATCCATTTACTCGTCTCATCAGCTCCTTCACAACAGGTGAATGTCCCACATGTTTTTCAAATTCATCCATAGTAAGTTGTTTCCCTGTCTGAATATCACTCAACTTATTCCACATTCCGTTTTCATTACTCTCTTTAACGATAAACTCCTTCCCCGTGTCCAAATTCTTTATCAAGAAAAAAGAAGCAAATCCCACATCAGGATTCCCATTTGATAACAAATCAGTCCCATTTTGCATCAACGATCTGTTTTTTGTTGGCGACATTCTAACAGAAGCTGTTAATTGACATGTACCAATACTCGGTGCTAAAACACCAGAAAACGTCCTTGTTAGACATTGTTTAGAAATGTCACCAATCAAATCATCTTTCCTTTTCTTTGTATTTACAGAAAAGTATTGTATATCTCCATCTGATCTCGACCTTACCAACTTAACCGGTTGTATAGTTACAGGCTCACGTTCTTGATTTAATCCTTTTACACGAGAAGACTCATTCGTCTTAGTTGATTTCGTGTCTTTGATTTTCTCAACTTTCCTTGAAATAGCTCTAACAATCTTTGCACTTTTCAACTTGAGAAGGTCCTTATTGCTTGACAATCCCATACCTTGTAAGAGGCGTTTACGACGTTCCTTAATATCCCCTGGTTCAGCCATCCACATTCCATAGTCAGCGCTGCTAAATGAATGATCAGAAACTGTTTCGATTTCAATTCCTTGGAATTTCTTGATGGATGCTGATGAAAGAGTCGAAACAAAGGAGAGACGACTGTCCTCGTATTCATTATCATCATCGTCTGATCCTGAGGATCCTAAGTCAAGAGGAATGGCTGTGGAGAGACGATCACGAGACTCAAAGAAGTTGTCATCGTCATCTTGATCGTCTCCAAGACCATCCCAGCTCATCGTTAACGTTCTCCGATGATCCATCGTAGCACATTGAGAACAAAAAGAGAATATAATCAATGAAAAATGATCAAACAAACTTGTGTTTTTGTGTTGTGTTGTGTTGTGTTGTTTGTTCTCTAAAGGGAGGAAAGAGAGAAAAATAAAACAGACAAGTGGAAGAGAGAAAAATAAGGTAAGAAAGACTCTTGTGAATGTCTCTTTTAGTTTATTTTTTAAAAAATATTTTCTATAGGTTATCACATTTTTGTGGTTATCACTCGAGTCCATGGTCATTCGAAAATAGTCTTTTCGCCTCCATAACAGTGGCGAAATCAGAAATTTCACCAAGGGTGTCTGAGTGCGTGCTAACACACAAACACTTTAAGTTTGTGTGTCTTTACTCTTTCAAGGCGCTTGAAACCAACCGACTACATCATATTGTTATTTCAAGAGTGTCCAAAATATATTATTTCGCCACTTTGCTTGTATATATAATATAATTTTCCGACGAAAGAAAGGGTAGCTACGCCACCGCTCCATAAGATAAAGGTATGGTATGCATACACATTACTCTTTCTAAACTCTATTAGTGGATTACGCCGGATATGTTGCTGTTATAACTATTGATTTTAAATTACAATGTGATATATTTAAACTTACAAGATTAAAGAACATAAATATTTTTAATTTAAGATAGTAATTATTATCATTTTTTTTAGGGAAAAGGGTCTGATATACCCCTCAACTTTGTCATTTAGAGCTGATATACCCCTTGTTATGAAACTGGCTCATATATACCCCTACTTGTAAACAAATGACTCACGTATACCCTTTTCCTCTAACGGAAATGAAAATAATAATAATTTTAATCTAAATTATTAATTTTTTTTTCTAAAAAATATAATCCCATATGAGTAAATTTAATCCTCGTCAAACATATTTTTTTGACCTTTTTTTGTTTCAATGACTAATTTATAATATTATTTTGATAATCAAATTTATTTATGTTTCACTAATATTCTTGTAAAACTTATTGTAGATGATCAAATTTTTTCTTCGAATACGAAATTAAATTACAATACACACAAAAATAATAGTTTAAATTTTTTCTTTAAACTAAAGAATGAAAGAAAAAAATAAAATAAGAATAAGAAAGTCAAATAATTATAATAAAAAAAGTCAAAAAATAATTTATATATATGAAAAAAATTAAAATATACCTTGAACTTTGATAGAAGAATCATATATACCCCTAAATGATTTTTTAAAGAAAATACAAGTATAAATATAAATTTAAAACTAATTTTTAACTTCCGTTAAATGAAGGGTATATATGAGCTATTTTGTAACGGCAGAGGCATATGTGAGCCGTTTGTATGACGGTAAGGGCATATATGAGCCACTTTTTAACGAGGGGTATATCAGCTCCAAATGACAAAGTTGAGGGGTATATCAGACCCTTTTCCCTTTTTTTTATTTTCTTAAAGTTAAAATTGAGAAAAATAGATTGGAAGGAAGTATTACATCTCCTCACGTTGGCGTTTAGGTTATCATGTCTCTGCATTTGTTGATTTTTTTTTTTGTTTTTAAATTTCTGACATTCTTTTTATTCCTAACCAATCATAAATCATTTATTAATTTATTTTATGATGTGCCTAAGATATGAAGAATTGGAAGGTCGTGTATTAAAAAAGTTTTTTTTTTTTTTTAATCTTTTGGAATATATTTTTTGGTACTATAATTCTGGCAACAAACTTGTTGGTAAGTTATGTAGGCAATAATTGTATTATTAATAATAAATTAATAAAATACAGTTGTCCAAGTGTTTGAAGCCACAATTTGTACCACGAATTATTTGCATCTATAATAAAGTTTATGAATTATGATTATAGCTAAACTATATGTGGCAATTTTCTATTCGTCAAATTGTTAAATGGATGAGTTTAGTAATATAATATTTGATTTGATTAAATTTTGTTAAAAATAAATAGAAGATAAGATCAGATCAAATCGACAAACTTTGTACACAATTCTTTATAACTATACTTATATATGTAAAATTTAGGCAAATGATATAACAAATTACATTCTATTCCTATAATATTAATATTTATTAAAAAAAATTTCTTTTTGAGAAATTCGGATACTTTATAAAATAAAATGATACATAAATAGAAATGACCGGATACTTAAATATTTTTTTTTTATGTTAACTGTTACTGCGTAAAAAAAAGGGTAACAACTTTCCCATGATTTACGTTAATTTTTAACAAGATTACCGTCAAATCTGCATAAAAAACGTACTAATTTATTGCATAATTCAATTTCATAATAATAAAAATTCAGATTTTGAATCAGAAAAAAAAATGATTTTGCGTAAAGAAAATCTTTGGAACGTCGATTCTGAATTTTCAAAGATGAATATTTCGATCTTGTTGCGACATTCTGGAATATGGGAAAGTGATGTTATGTATGAGCGATACAAAAGTGATGGGATAGTGATTGGTGAAAATATTTCGTTCATGAATCTTATTTCAGCAATTACGGCTGAGCTGGGTATTGACGAATCGAAAAAAAATATAGAGATTAGATATGTTGTTGAAGGGAATTCGTTTCAATTGTGTATTCGGACTGATATGAGTGTAAAATTGTATATAGAAATTAAGAAACATGAGGTTGGGTTCGGAACTTATCCTTTATGCATTGATACTTCAGATAAAGGTGTTGAAGAGATAATAAATTTCGATGCAACAACAGGTGCCATCATGTGTGTTGAGGGTGAAAAAAGCGACGCAAAGGCTCTCAATATTGTTGAATCATCAATTGATGATGCATATTACATACCGGAAAAAAGCGATGCAAAGGCTCTCAATATTTCTATATACAATTTTACACCCATATCAGTCCGAATACACAATGGAGACGAATTCCCTTCAACAACATATCTAATCTCTATATTTTTTTTCGATTCGTCAATACCCAGCTCAGCCGCAATTGCTGAAATAAGATTCATGAATGAAATATTTTCACCAATCACTATCCCATCACTTTTGTATCGCTCATACATAACATCACTTTCCCATATTCCAGAACGTCGCAACAGGATCGAAATATTCATCTTTGAAAATTCAGAATTGGCGTTCTAGAGATTTTTTTTACGCAAAATCGTTTTTTTTTTCTGATTCAAAATCTGAATTTTTTAATATTATGAAATTGAATAATGCAATAAATTAGTACGTTTTTTATGCAGATTTAACGGTAATCTTGTTAATAGTTAATGTAAATCATGGGAAAGTTGTTACCCTTTTTTTGCGCAGTAACATTTAACATAAAAAAAATTAAAGTATTCGGCCATTTCTATTTACGTATCATTTTATTTTATAAAGTATCGTGATTTCTCAAAAGAAGGATTTTTGGTAAATATTGATATTATAGGGATAGAATGTAATTTGTCATTTACAGTATGTCATTTGCTTAATTTTTATTTTATATTATTATTTATAAATTCTTATATCTTATGTACTTTTTATTATTTGTTTCATATTATGAGACTTATGATTTAAATACTATAATGAAAATAACTTTTAGCGATAATAAATAGACATATTAATAAAGAATGTCAAAAATTTTATCGGCATTAATTAAGTGTCATTAGATTCAATATCATCGAAGCATTTAAGGACATATATAAAGAGTGGTAATCGCAGCTAAAAATACATAATTAATGACAATTATTAATTAATTTTCGCTAAAGCTCATTTTTGATGTATTGAAATTGGATATTGTTGGAGAAACTAGTGATAGTTTTTTTTTTCAAAAAAAGAAGAAGTGATCTCAACCGTAGGTAAATGAACAGTATTTGCATTGCCTAATTGACACTACATAAAAATGATTTAGCGTCAATTAAATAATGATAATAGCTTAATTGTCGTTAAATATGTATTTTTATCAGCAACTAACACTTTTATATGTGTCTCTTAAACCTCTAGCAACTCTAAATCTAATGACACTTGACTTTCTATTTTAAAATTACTTGTAAGTAGGTGGAAGTTCCAATTTTCTATTTTTTTTAGATAAAGAAATGATCGGTAATAATTTTTTTTTGATATATTGTATAGTTATCTCTCTTAATTAATTCGATTTGATCGATTTAACTGATTTTTAATTATTATTTTTTTACACCTCTACTTACTTCTATAGGAAAACCTTTTTGAAAAAAAATAAAAACTGTCAAGGAGAAAGAATCATTATGTTTTGGGAATCTTTTCTTTACTTTACTTTTTATGAACTACATAACACCTTGATCACAAAAGAAGATAGATGAAAATACAATAAAGTTTTCCACAAAAAAATAAGTATCACAATGTATAATTAACAATTTAAAATATTTAAAAGATATAAATCTGTTATAGTAAAATAATGATAAATAACAATTTGAATCATATAAAATGAAACGGATGAAAAAAAAAATATGTTTAATTTCTTCTCTATCCAAATAAAAACAAAAACAAAAGATATACCATATATATTAACGACTTATTAAAATAAAATAAACTAAAGATTAATTTTGTACAAAAATCTAATTTAATATGTAATAATTCTCCCTTGTTCTTCTTCTTGTTTGGTATGATTAAGAATTTCTTGATTTTCCCACTACACCATTTTAGGTCTACGGCAACACTAAATCTTGACAACGCTTATAAAGTGTTGCCTAAAATACTTTTGGGAACACTTTTAAAGTGTAGCCAATGATTTTGACTTTTAGCTACATTAATTTTAGCAACACTTCTAAAGTGTAATCTTTAATGGGATAAACTACACTTTATAAGTGTTGTTATAGTTGGCAACAACTATTTACATGAATGGCCACACTTTAAAGTGTGTTATTATTATAATTGAAAATACAACACATTAAAAATGTGGCCTTAGTGTTTTTACCAAAATTTAATATTCCCTCCAACATTTTAACATTAAAATTTCATCTCCCTCCCATTTTTATTTGGCCAAAAAAATAAAACATTAAAGAAAAATTAAAAAGAATAAAACATTAAAGAAATATAAAAGGCCACATTTCCTAAAACTTCAGCTGAAGCTTCCATTTTAAGCTGAAGAACCCGTCATCTCCGGTGGCTTCATCTTCATCATCGGTGGTCGTTCGGAGATCTCGATCTACTCGGAGTAAAGTTTTTCAGTCCGCGTGTCTCGGATCTCGCGATTCTGAAAATGAAGCAGCACAGGTTTGTTTTGTATGTTTTTTGTTGCATTCTTCAGCTTTATGAAGGCAATTTCGTAAATTTACAGATTGAAGAACGACACATTTTTCAGTTTCATGGTTGTTCACCGATGACATACGAAAATCCCTCAGATTTGTCATTGTTCATCAAGGACAGAATAGAAGGCTTCACTTAAGTAGATGATGTCTCAAAGTTTCATCACATTGAAAGGATTTTGTTGGTATACAGTTTATAAGGTAAATATTTTTATGTTTAGAAGTCTTAATTTATGGCATCAGTGTTTATTGCTTTAACACATTTAACTTTAGGGTTTTGATATTCTTGGGTTATTGATACGATTTTTGTTGATTTTGTTTATGCAAAAGGAAATAAGGCAACAGAAGGTTTTTTGGCTTTATTTTTCTTTTAACTTGGTTTGAGTAATTTGGTTGTTATAGTTTCAGCATATCTTTGATGTGTGGTTTTCGTGTTAATAGATCATAGATTGTGTTAATCTTTACGAGGTTAATAGACTGAAGTTGTATATAGATTGGGGTTAAGCACCATTTCATGATTCGATGTTTAGCATGGACCTTCTTTAATTGTTTGGCTTATGTTTAAGAATGTTATTGGCTGGAATAGTGCACTCTGGGATTTGTTCAATAAATCTTACTAGAAAAAGAAGATAATTTTTGTTACCTTCATGTTAAATCTCTCTACATTAGATTTTAAGTTCATTATGATATTTCTGCTCTAGATATGCAGAATCCAATATTTTATGATTTGTGAATGATGAATTATTATGGTTGGTGTCTAAGTAGCATTTCTTTCTACTACTTTGTTGAAGCATATACCTATAGTAATTTTCTATTTGATTAAAGGACTTTACCTGTAGCTGCCTCTGTGTATCTTCCGGATACAGTCACAAATAATAGTTGCCAAGGCGGGGAGATGAACTAGTCAGCTCATCAACAAATTTTGCAAGATCAGGTCTCCAAATCTTTCAAAGAAGAAGTAGTGAACAGGTGCACTCAACTGTTGCCACTGTTCTGTTTCTTTGTCTACATTTCAACTGTCTTTCATTATCATCTTTAAAACTTTAAGGGGTTTATTTCTTGTACAGGTAATTTGTTAATGATCTTTGGTGGTAAGTTAATTTCTTGTTGGTGGAGTTAATACTGTTCAGTGCAAATGCATTTCGTTTCAACTTGGTAATAATTGAACAGATAAGATAGCTATTACTTTTTCTAGGTCTCTCGGAGTTTCAATTGACTTCACAACATACCTTCACATGAAATTTTTTTACTTTTTATATGTCGATATACATAGGCTTCAAATTATGAGAACTATACTCCTTCTACCTCGTGCCACACCTTGAAAAAATCATGCATCTTTTCCTTCTTCCTTGCAATGGTGGCTGCAAACATGTTTTCTACTTTAGGTACTAGTCTTCATTTTGCATTATGTTCTTAAAATGCTGGATGTAGAATTGGAGCTTTCACTAATATGTTTCCTAGTAACTTCATGTGTATATTGCTTGTGTACCTAATTTCGCATCACAAGAGAGCTCGCGATCTTTGGAATCACTGCGCCTTGAAAAATATGCAGAGGTGAATCACAGGTAGCTTACATAAAGAGACGCTCGTACGCATGTCAGAAAAATACTTAAAATGCTTTAACATTTCTCCTTGCTATGAAAACTCATTTTTGTTGTTGTACTCATTATAAAACATATGGATTGAGAACATTTGCAGGCTGCGTGGAACATATTATAGCTACCATAAGCAGGTAACCAATTTACTCTATATAAGTCTGCTTGATTGCTCTCTCCGCCCTCTTCAAATTCTCTTTAACTGAAACTTGATTTATTAGCGAAAGAAAATAATAAATTAATTGTTGTAATGTTAGTTGTTCCTTCAGAAAATATATGAGAAATAATCCTCAAGCATATTTTTCTTTATTCTACACTATCTTTCCAATTTAGTCATGCTGCAAAAGCTACGTTATGAGATCCTTCTAGTCGTCACTTGAACATGTTCTCAGACTATGTCTAGATAGATAGGTAGCTTATGTTCTATGTTGAAAGAGTCTCAGAGAGTTGTTCTTATGGATTACGTAAACATCTGTCAGGGATGTAATTTAGGATTCTTTTCAATATATATTGAAGCTGTCTAAATGATAGACTAATTGAAAATTTATGTTAAACTTTGTACTTATGTATAGTTTTTATTTCTCCGTACTGTCACGCTAAAGTCTATGTTTCTGTTTTCATTATGTCCAAAGCTACTATGAACTTTGTTGTAAAGTTTCCAAAATAGAATTTTACAACCTCGATTTCTAAATTAACAGGTGGCATCTTCACTGAACACTTACAAGTGTTTTCTTCTGCAATCTAGCTCTTTAGTATTCATTTGGCATGGAAAGCAAAGTACCCATGAGCAACAGAACTTAGCAGCGAAGATTGTGGAATTCCTGAAGGTGAGGCTTTTATCGAAGTAGAAAAAAGGCGCTCTTTGTCATTGTTATCCCAACTAACATACCCTGTGTTTATCCTAGTTTATGTTGCATTAGGCTAATTTTGTTTGGTCTGTTTTATTCACAAACTCAGCCCAGAGTGACCGTGAAACACACTAAGGAAGGAACAGAAAGCTCAGCTTTCTGGCTTGGTATTGGAGAAAAACAAGATTATTCAGCAACAAATTAGCTCCTGAAGCCACCAGGGAACCTCACTTGTTTTCTTGTTCTGTTAATAGAGGTGCATCCTTCTCACCCTTCGATATTTATCCCGAATGAGGAAATTTTTCTCTTCTAATTGTCTTTATCAAATGATTTCATGTTAACTCGTGGATGTCCAGGAAAATTTGAGGTAATATCTAGAGAATTCAATTATAACTAAAATTAAAATTTCTGGTTGTGTATATCAAACAGGTTAATATTTTCTATTAAAATAACAGGTTGAAGAAATCTATAACTTCACTCAAGATGATTTGTTGACTGAGGATGTCATGGTTATCGACACACATCCTGAAGTTTTTGTTTGGGTTGGTCAATCAACAGACTCCAAAGAAAAGCAAAGTGCTTTTGAAATTGGACAGGTAATACTAGTTAGTGTCATATGTATCTCATATATTGAAAGTACTTGTTCGTTTTCATTTTTACTCGAGTAATCGAAGAAGTTGATCACAGAAATATGTAGAGCTGGCTACATCTTTGGAAGGGTTATCCTCTTATGTTCCATTGTATAAAGTCACAGAAGGAAATGAACCATGATTCTTTACAACATTTTTCTCATGGGATCCTGTAAAAGCTACTGTAATTGACTAAAGCTCTCTCTCTCTCTCATTATATCGTTTAAATTTGGTATGTTCCAAAGCCTACCGGAACAAGTCAGAGTTCACAAAGAGCAGCTGCAGTAGCTGCATTGTCTAATGTTCTTACAGAGGAAATGAAACAGTCAAATTCGCGTGGATCTTCTCTCATTCTATTTTTTTCTTTGCCTATGTTTGTGTGTTAATAAGTTAAAACAAGAATAAGTTTATTTAGAACTAATCCTATTTGGTTTAAGATCTCTTGGTTGTATTTATCTTGTCGTCTTATCTTGAATCCTTAGTTTGTGATTAGTCGCTGCTCTATTTAGTTCTTCTTGTTGATTCTTTAGTCTCTACATGATTTGCTCGAACTTTGTAGTCCTTATAATGTGTAATTTTTACATTGAAATTGTATTTAGATTTGGATTGGTTGTCTTACAGTGAATTCTTTCTGATTATGCACTTCCATCAATTAATTCACGAACTTATAATTTTAATTTAAATGTGCAGGAAAATGCAGGTAATTGAATTTGAATTTGACCAGAAGTAAACTCGATCTATTGTGTCAAAAGATGAAGAAATTTTTGTATTGTTGTCATATACGTTTGAATGACACTTTTGGGTTTTTGGAACTTGTTGATAGTAGAGATCTTTAAGCAATCACTTTCTATGTTTTGGTTGTACATGAAATATTCTCGAAGTTTATTTGAAATATATAGCTTCAATTTAATGATTAATTAGTTCATTTTGTGTTTTAGGTCACTTGTATGTATGTAAATATATTATATATATTTGTGCTACATGTAGGCTTATAAATGTTGAAGTTACACTTTATAAGTGTTGCTCTAGATGAGAATAAAGTAACAATTTATAAGTGTTGCTATAGCTGACATATAAAGTAACACCTTATAAGTGTTGCAATAGATGAGATATAAAGTTACACTTTATAAATGTTGCAATAGATGACCAATAAAAGGCAACACTTTTTAAGTGTGACCAATAAATCTGAAAAGGCAACGCTTTTAAGTGTAGTCTAACAAAAAATAGGTGTTGCTAATGCACGTCTTCAAAGCGTGCCCTTATACCTATTTGGCTACGCTTTATAAGTGTAGCCAAAGATTGCAACATTTAAAAAGTGTTGCCTAATGTCAAAGGTTACGCTTCTTTTGGGCAGCCCCTAAAAAGTGTTGCTGAATGTCCAAAAGTGTAGCCTTTTATCAAAGACCACACTTTTTGCTAGTTTAGGCTACACTTACGTGGTGTTGCTGTAGGCCGAAAATGGTGTAGTGTCCGGTCAAAATCTAGCGGTATCGCGATGGCGATAATCGTTCCATACTCTAATATTTCTTTCCCCTCTTCTTAGTGATGATGAAGCTTTTCGTTTAATACCATTATAGTTACGTCTTGGTGCACCAGGACATGTTGTTAAAATTGGAATTTTTGATTCCAAAGAAGTTGGAGTCCTAAATCCATCATTGTCATCTTCTTGTAGCACTACCACTTGGTTTTCAACAACAACAATGGGGTGTGGTGCTACTATTATATCATTGACAACCTCATCTTCAACGTGTTGTATATCTTCTTGTACTAATTCTAATTCTTCTTCAACGTGTTGTATAACTATTGTCTCATTAACAACATCTTGATGATCATCTTGATGCAATATTACTATGTTGTTAGTGTCCTTTGTAATATCTTGACACCCTTTTGGATCTTCTTGCAATGCCATTATTTGCTTGATTCCTATTGTAATATCTTGACACTTTTGTGGATTGTTTTGGTGCAATGTTTCTCTTTTGTTGGCATCATCATCTTTTTGTTCATCCATTATAATATCTTGATGCAATATGACAATTTTCTTGATATCATCATCTTTTTGATGATTTGTTGTAATATCTAGACACCCTTTTGGATCTTTAAAAGTGGGTAGTTGTTGGTTTTCACTAGAATTGCTCTCATCAAAATTTGACATATTCATGATAGATGAAATCTTGAAACAAGAAAGGGTCTTGGGGGGTTAAAAATTGTTTTTTTTTTTTGTTGATGTATTATAAAGGGGAGAATAGGAATAGGTGTAGTAGTTACATTGGAATTAGGAGAAGAAGAAGAGTTTTTTTTTTTTTTATCAAATAAAAGTTTACCAAATATTGTTGGACCTAGCTAGCTAGCTCTTTTAGTTCAAATTGATGGTAATTTGTGTATAGTTTCACAAGTTTGAAGAGGAAAGGGAAAGAGAAACAAAAGATGGAAAATAATTATTACGTTTTATATTAAGGTTTATATATGGTTAAAGTTTTGGGTGAAGAATCCAATGCATACAAACTCTCATAAAATTCTTCTTTTTTAAGTAGTTTTTGGGTAAAGGATCATAATATTATTTGTTGTGTTTAATTTGGTCATGAATATGACTTCGTAATTATAGTAATTAACTCATTTTTATATTGGTTTTTAAATGTCAAACATTATAAATTTTGATAAATGTTTTGTTTTATTATATTAGTAATTAAAAAGAATACAACTTAATTATAGCATTTAGTATGTATATAGTTTTCAAACATCTATATAACTTTTAAATATTAAACTAATTTAATTTAATTTAGCTTAAAAATTAATTATACTAGTAAAAGTGAAGGGAATGGTTATTTCTTTTATTTTTCATTTTTTTATTCTATTTCGATTCAATTTATTTATTCAGATTTAATTTGACGGAAAGTGTAATATCTTTTTTGAATCATATGATCTTAAATTAAAGATATATCATATATATTACACTATATTTTATTCTTGTTATCTTATATGAGGTAAAAAGTAAAAATAAAAAATTATTTTAAATATTGTACAAATATATATTTTTTAATTTCGTACATAGGGTTGATAGGTAGCTTTTGTTTGGTTTTCTGATTTCCTACGCACTTTGATGCAAAGCGGGGCATGTGATTTAGCTAAGGGACCAATAGCTATTAGACCTTCTTTTTTTAAAAAATAAAAAAAAGAATTTATATTAAATTATAATTTAATTTTGATATTTTACTTTGACATATTTAAAATAATAACTAACTTTTGAAGATACATGATAATGGATTACATTCTCATTATAAATTCATAATTGGAATATGGAGGGTAGAGTGTATGTAACGTATTTCTACTATAGCCGATTAAGTAAAACATAATAAAACTTTCACATATAGTCATTAAAAATAGCTTAATTATACTCCATAGCTATAGTTTGATAATTATAATTCATAACTACATATAATAGGGAGGAGAGAAGCGAGCGAGACTGGAAGAGAGAGGAGAGAGGCGAGAGAGAGGAGAGAAAGTGGAAGAGATGTGAATTATATATGTGTATTGGTTAGATAATTGTATATTATTTGTATATATGACAAGAGAGATTGGGAGAGGGAGGAGAGAGGCGAGTGAGAGAAGGCAGAGAGCGGGAGAGAGGTGAATTATATATGTATATTGGTTAGATAATTGTATATTATACATATGCATTTGTATAAAAAGCAATCGAGATTGGGAGAGAGAGGAGAGAGGCGAGCGAGAATGAGAGAGGGAGGAGAGAGGCGATCGAGAGTAGGAGAGAGGTGAATTTTATATGTATATTGATTGAATAATTGTATATTATACATATGTATTTATATATTTTGGTAAATTATACATATACAAATGTGACTAATTATACAAACTCAAAGTTAACCCACATAATTAATGTATATGTTAGTCGTGAGTGGTAATTATAACAAACTATAGCTATGATGGTAACTAAATAGTATAAATTTATTTAACCGCATAATTACCCCATAAATTAATGATGAAATGATCAATAGCAATATATAGCAAATAATTATATGATAATTAGAGCAAAGAACACGAAGAGTAGAACTGAACTTGAAGAGTAAGTAAGAAATTAAAGTATAGTAACAATACAAATGAGAAAAACTAGGCAATGCATGACCATTCGTTAACCTTTCTATCCTAATTATCGATATTCATAATTTTTTTTATTTAAGTTCATATCTCCTCGATAAATTACAACATGTGTATATGTATATCTTATCTAATCATATTTTTTCCATACTTTTTCGACCTTCATCTATTTCTCCTGATTAGGCCTTAGAAAATTGATGCATTATTAAGTAAGCCAAAATAAGAATGCTGCTCGAAAATATTCTCAATACGACAAGATATTCATTCATTATAGTAATAATTTATTTATCTTTCAATTGTGTTTATGAGTCATTAATTACTACGACTTAAATGTTTTATTTAGTAACGTACTAATTTGTAACTTTTCAGTACATTTGCTCGTCATGAGTTACAAATACTACTACAATTGCATTTGACCCATAGGAACTAGCACTATAAATTTAAATTTTTTCGCATATCCATATGATAAAAAAAAATATATCATAAAGTATCCATCAAAATTTTTATCGTTTGATTAGAAAAAAAGAAAATAATAACGATTAAAAATAAATAAAGATAGTAGTATCTTTTTAAGAGACCGTTCAATAATTTGATACACAAATATGAATATATATACTCCGATCATCTCATTTTAGTTTATGCGGTAAAGTTTGAATTTGCACGACACCCTTATTTGACTAAATTTTTTGAAATTTGTGGTAGTAAAATCATATAATATACTGTGTGATTAAAATAAAATGAAGGTTTTTCAATTTTTTAAAAGTGATGTGTTTGAAATGTACTAAAAGATATTGTCAGATTAATTAAAATGAAAGAATTGGAGTAATTATCATATTGAATGAAACAGTAAGAACTAAGAAGGAAAACTTACGTAAATATACTATAATAAAAAAATATTTATTATTTATAGTAATAATATTTCTTTTTCACTTGATCACTTTTAATTCATTTATAATACAAGTTTAGTTCATATTACAAAGAACAATTTTTTATTCTCATATAATACAAATTTTAATGATAGATAATTCATTTATCACATATTTTAATACACTTTTAATACAATGTGTCAAATTTTTACCAAACAAACATAATATATTTTAAAAAACAAGTATTATTCATATATAATTTAAATATATTGCATACATAATTCACTTTTATACATATTACAGATTTAACATAGTATTGCTATAAACGATAATAAATAAAGAGTATTGCTAAAATCAATAATTATTTATTAAAATGTACCAATTCATGTAATTTTCCAACTAGGGCTGGGGAATGCCTTGAGAGGCCCAAGTAATTGAAATGTAAGTCATTAATTTACGTGCAAATTACGAGAAATACGCTATTTATGTTTTTCTTATTTGCAATATTTTATTTAATTTTTAATTTTTTTCAAAAAACATGTTGTTCTTTAATGTATATGAGCTATATAGTAATGTGTTTGAGTCAGTATTTAATGTATTCGAACTACATATTATGTATCCGAGCTACATATTATATATTCAGTTTATGTTATCATGTGTCCGATATACTCTCTACTATATCCGATCTACATATGTATACGATTTATATTAATTTTTAAGGAATTAGTGTAATTACAAACTAATGATGGATAGATTGTAATTTCATATTAAAAAGTATGGGATTATGTAAGTTGTCATTAATCAATTGCATATATATTGTTTCCTAAGTACATCTCCAACTAAACGGATCGATCTATCAAAAAAAAAAGATTTTATTTTCCATTTGAGCTTTTGATCTTCGATTTTCGTATTGAGATACAATTAAACTCGAAATTTACATGTTGTGGGATTCATTTTTAAAGACGACACTCTTAAATAAGATTTTTATTTTTATTTTTAGGATCTCAAACTTATCTCTGATTAAAATGAAAAATTTATAATAATTTCACCATAATTCATATTAATCCAAATTCTTTTTCTTTTTCTTTTATAAAAAATTAAAGGTTTTTATAAATCGCCTCCTCTCCCAAATAAGTATCATTTAGATTTTGACCTACTTAATTAGAAACTATGTGATTTATTTTTCGTCTTTCTATGCCCTCATCGATTATTTATTGGGCTATCATACGGAACATAACAAAGCATAATTCGTAAATTAATTAGTAGTTTAATTACTGTATTTGTTATAATCTACATCTTTAGGGAAATTATGCACCACCACATGCACTATATTAAAATAAGGGAATTTTTTTTAAAATGTCATTATTTTGACATTTTATAGGATCTATTGTCAATACTTTCATTATTTAATAAAATTGTAACAATTTTAGTTTATTATGTATCTTTTTTATTTATTTTCTATTTATTTTAATTGAGAGAATACAAATATTTAAAAATTGAAAGGAGAAATTAAGGGGAGAGAAAAATAAGTATTGCTTAAAACTCTCATCAGTTACAAAAAATTTAAAATCCAAAAAATCAAACGACACCCTAATAGCTGATGAATTCTCCCAATTTTTAATTTTTAATATTACCATACGATTGAAAAATCTTTTTTGTTTCTGATTGGTACGAAAGTTTTTAGAGCAAACCTGAGAAGGATTTTTGCTACTAGAAGTTTGAATAAATTGTATAAAATTTGACGAGGTAATTGCTTTTTCCTTATTCTTTTTCTAATTGCTTAAGTAATTAAAATTTTAATTGAAAATAATTGTAAATCATAGTATTCTGTTTTGGTATAATTGAAATTGATATAATACAAAAATAAGTAATATGTTTTCCTCCATTTTCTGGTTTCGTCTCTATTCTGTTTTTGTTGTAAATTGTATGAACTATGAATAACGTATGAATATTTGGTTTGTTAATTTTTTGTTTTGGTTGGTTAATATGAATACCAATGTTTTTGTTTGAATACATGAATAATGTTTTGAAATAAATTGTATCCCTGACAGAATACGAAATGGAGCAGATACAATCTTTTGACGACAATATGCAATTTCATTTAATTTCAGTTTATTTAAATAAGTTGTATCCCTTATCGAAATGGATATGATCAATGTAATGTATGTTGTAAGTGATTGTTCTGAAATGGATACAACTTTAATATTTTTGTTTAGTATACGTATATGTTGAGTGACTTCTTTAAAATATGAAGAATGCAGTTTTGCTGGTAACATGATTTAAGCATTATTGTGAATACACATATTTATTACTAGTATGAAGTTTTGTTCACAACATAAAGCAAGTACTTGGATACAAAAAAATTGTTAACCCTTATCGAAATGGATATGATGAATGTTATGTATCTTGTAAGTGATTGTTGTGAATACGTATATGTTGGCAGACTTCATATATTGTATTCTTACAAAACATGATATATTGTTGCACAGTAAGATGGTTCGACATTTGAGTATTAATTTCATGATTAACATAACAGTGAATGTGGAGTACAATCATGGGTTGATCTTTGCATGTAAATGCATGGTTCGACATTTGAGTATTAATTTCATGATTAACATAACAGTGAATGTGGAGTACAATCACGGGTTGATCTTTGCATGTAAATGCAGTAGCCTGAGTAAATGACATATGTAAGAATACAGTGAATACAATTAATATGTATTTACTTTAACTTTGAAAACATATAAATAACATTACAAAGACAAATCTATATGTTAATTTGTATTTGTTTGTTTTGGAGTAGTTCAGAAGCCAAAGTCAAATACATAAATAAAAATAAATAATAAGAAAAGAAAAAAATTAACTCACGAGGCATCATTACATGTTACGTATGTGTTTTAACGATGATTTTGCCCCCAAGGTTCGGGATCTCTTCACTTTAATGAGAGCACTCTTTTTATAAATGAAGAAAAAATATTATATTGAAAATATTGCTTTAGAAATGGATTTTACGATAGGTCATTTAATTTAATTATTTTATTTTGTATCAATAAAATTACTCAACTAAATTTATCATTAAAAATTATTACATTACAAAGTAAGTATTTTTTTTTTGGCTAGGTAAATATAGACCTCACGAGTAAACAAAATTATAAGAAAAATTTTAGTGGACAAACTTAATTAGTAAAACAAATATTATAATTATTACTTCATATTTCAACCTTACAATGTTTTTCTAGCAAAAAAGGTATCATACTCAAAACTTTTGGACTTTTCAACTCTCTCAAATCCACGAAATATCCTAATCTCGCTGAGGATTGGGGTAAGAATACATGCACACCTAAATTCAAAGTTATCTCGAAAGACTTAAAATTTCTTGAATATTCTAACAAATGCAAAATTAGTTAAAATGACGAATAACAATATAGTCCTACAAATGGGATTAGGAGAGGATAGAATATTATACACAGACCGTACGTACCTTTAACTTGAGAAGTAGAAAACTTAT
The DNA here is from genome assembly GCA_027705065.1 of Solanum peruvianum. Taxonomy (NCBI): domain Eukaryota; kingdom Viridiplantae; phylum Streptophyta; class Magnoliopsida; order Solanales; family Solanaceae; genus Solanum; species Solanum peruvianum. Next base: position 4,111,079 of record JAKWJD010001763.1, read on the forward strand.
TATCGATATAAACCCTCGACTCAAGAAAAAACTTGGCTAAAATAGAGGGAAAATATCCAGGTAGTTTTTCACTTTCACTAGGTATGGTGGTGATACGAGTTGACTTAGAAGTAACATTGAGGATTTATATAGCCAACTTCAACTTGTTTTGATTCGTGAAAAAAATGATAGTTTAGAAGGAACAAGCTCCACCAACACCTTTGGGAATATGTGTGTGTGTATCTCTACCGGCTTACCCAATATTTGGCACTTTCCATGATTGCAACATGAACAAATTTTGTTCATGATCAAATTACAGCTAAGATGTATGACCATATAATAATGTTAACTGTTGTCTTTTATCATATTATTTACTTTGATTCCGATAAACTAAATACTTTTTTGCAACAAACACAGAGGTAGCAAAATCGGTATAGAAGTAAGAGGGCCCTTCAAACTCTTTCAAGTTTAAGTCAGATGAGCCAATAGAAGAGATTTCCTACCCCTAATCATCAACATATAAGAGCCAATTTGTCCCAACAAAACACTGTTATAGAGGAAACTTATAATATGCAACATGCAACAACATAGTTGATAGATGGGTCAGTATACATGTCTGTCGAAGATGACAACAAATTTTAAAGTGACAGAAACAGTCCACAAAATTTCAATGTACACAACCAAGCTGTTACTGAGGACTCAGACAGACCAAAGATTCCGAGCTAGGAACCTTAAACTAATGCCGATGATCTATGTGGATGGATGAAACATATGAAGCTATGTGGAAAGTAAAAAAGGACAGTCTACTCCTGCTATAAATTGTTGAACATCCAAAGAACAATGAGAAAAGAAGATGACCTGGAACAGAAAAGCTGTCTATTTCTCCTTTCGTTTCTCGACTTGATACTCAAACAGATTCATTCTCAAGGAATGAGGGATGCTACCAAGATTGGATTAAGCAGCTGAACCCAAACAAAATGGATACTTGGTCCTAGTTCTTTCTTCTTCATTTTCAGGCCTCTAAAACCAGTAAACATCCTCCCTAAAACACACAGTGATTGTAACAGCAAACACTTTCTTCTCATCTGCGTTATCCTGATTCCAATTATACATCAGAGAGTACAACACGCTTTCCCTATAGTACAAATTTGCAAATACTCTCCTTCCCAATCAGCAGCATATCATGAACCAATTACTATCGCTAGAGGGACAGAAGGGGTTCATCCGAACCTTATATGTGAAAATCTTGACACCGACACCCACTGACTCTAAATACTGGATATGGCCTACACTATAATCCATGTAGTAAATGGTAAAGCTTGCATCTTCCAAAGCATCCTTACATAAGCTTTCTAGCAGTTTATCACACCACCATCCGTTGCTTAAACTCGAGGGGTAAATGATAGCTTTCCAGTTCTCAACTACAGAAACTAAAAAACAAAAGCCTCAACAATAGAATTAACAAGGGTCAAGCAAATATCAAAGAGTGGGTCTAAAGCTACTGAATTGCAGCTGACAAAGAGAACTATGTCTGTGTCAAGTCAAAACCAAACAAGCAAAATGAAATAGAGGGAATGAAAAAGACTAAGACACATTTTTATATATAGATTTTAAAACATATAACTTGCCTGTAAAAATGGATTGAGATCCACTTTCAATTACTACCAAAATAATAAATATAGAGTAAACATCATAATTACAACAAAGTTTTTTTCTCATTCAATTACTGAAAGACAAACTAACTAAGAAGAAAGCAATTTACTAGTAATGATGTCCAACATTGACAAGAGTTGTTAACACAAAGCCAAAAGGATGCACAGACTTCACATCACTATATGTCCAAACCTCCCTTCACCTACATAAAAACACATAAGAGAGTTAGTAACTTGCAAATGCTGAAACTTGATCATACTTCAAGCAATCAAGAAGTAGGTTTTCCTTTCTTAAGCTTAATCCAAACTGAATATCATATTAACATTTATGAAAACAGCAACCAGAGGAAGAATGAAAAATTATTTGATTTGCTAACATGAAAGTTACATAATAATTAATAATGACAAAGTTTAGAACAAAAAGGAAGGTCTCGTTACCCTTGGCCTAACAATTGGGAACTCCAAAGGCTTATTCTTATTTATATGTTCCACCACCTTAGCTTGAAAATATTCACTGTCGCCATTTTTGACCGTAAAGGTAATATAGTAAACGAAGCCTTGACATCCACCTTCATTAACCTTGACAATACGGTCGACCTCATATTTGGTGCCCTAAAATGAAGGAATATAGAGGAATCTTATTCGCTTTACAAAGAAACAAGGAAAAAGATAATGGAAAGCGTGAGTAGAGCTTACATTGTCCGTATTGTAATGCTCAAGTGCCTTTGCACAATAATCCTTCAACATTTCAACATTGGCAGGAGTGTCTAAGTAGTTAGTCATGGGGTAAATGCTAGTTAGTGGACACGAACCGGGATAATCCTTAATGTCAAATCCCTATCAAAGTTAACAAAAAAACAAACATAATCAATTAAAAACAAATATGTTTGTTACGCTTAAAAAAATGATATTTTTCGTTTTACTGAGAAGAATCACAACAACAATAACAAGTAGAGATATGAATCTAAAATTCTCCATAAACAATCATAGAGCAAACAATAACAATGAGTTGAACAATAGCAACAACAACAACAAGTAGAGATATGAATCTAAAATTCTCCATAAACAATCATAGAGCAAACAATGAGTTGAACAATAGCAGCAACAACAACAAGAGATATGAATCTAAAATACTCCATAAACTATGAGCAAATAAAGTGTTTCATATTTAGAGAAGGAAGAATCAAAGCGGTGAACAATAGCAGCAGAAACAACAACAACAAGTAGAGATATGAATCTAACAAAACTATAATAATCGTAAAGCAAATAGAGAAAAGATACCTCACTCTCACGGATCTGCTCGAAGTACCTATCCCAAACAGCTTTATCCACCTTTTTTTCACCGGGATCTTCAGGGCAATATAAATCTTCAATTGCTTCTTGGATATCCCAGTCGGGAAGGCTTGTATCTGAAAGAGAGTATGATAAAGGTTGCTCACTTTCGCAATCGCTGGATTCTCCATCTTCTTCATCCACTTTTTGTTTCTTCAACGACGACGGATAATCCGATTCGCTTGAGGATCCTCTCTGCGGACAATCTGATTCACTTGAGGATCCTCCGTATTGGCACAGCAGAGGCGATTGTGGTGGTGGTGGTGGTGGCGGTGGCGGTGGCGGCGATAACATGATGAGAAGGATCAGAGAATAGGGTAACAATAGACGATCAACTTTACAAATTGTTATCTCTTACCCTATTTATTAGTATAAATAAAGTTTACCATCAACAATTCCTTTCCCACTTCAAATTTGTTTTGACAAATAAATCTCCACTAAATTTTCATTTAGCCCCAAACTTCTCTTAGGTACGTGTATATAGCCTTTGACTTTTACTTTTGTAGTTTAATTACCATAAATAAAATTGTTATGGAATAAGCTATAATAATATTGTCAAACTATTTTTATTTTATAAATACATAAAAGTTTTTGAGATACAATAAGTATGCCTCTAATGAGACTTAGTCCCGTGTGGTTAAAATGACCACTATTAGATGTGGCTGTCAAGAAGAAATGGGATTTGCACCAGCTCGATGTGAACAATGCCTTCTTGCATGGTGATTTGCAAGAAGAGGTATATATGAAGTTTCCTCCTACTCTTAATCATGTCTGCAGATTAAGGAAGTCCCTATATGGTCTAAGGCAGGACTCTCGACAATGGTATGCTAGAATAGCTGCTGCTCTACAATATTGGCCAAAGAGGACACTATTCCTCTTTGAATGATTACTCATTCTTCTTTAAGCATACATGTGATCTGGTTTCAATCCTTGCCGTTTATGTTGATGACATTCTTGCCACAGGGAATGATCTTGCTGAGTTGCATCAGTCTGAAACATTTTCTCAATACTGAATTCAAGGGAGCTGCTAAAGGAAAATATTTGTGTCTTGTGTGTGGCTGATAAAATCTATTAATGTTTAGCCATTGTGGAGCTGGTAAAGATCTATCTTCTATTATCTGTTTATTTAACACACATTTTTTTTATTATTAGAATAGAATCTGATTCTCTGGTACTTTGCGTAATGACTATTACCAGTAACTGAAACTGAAATTTCATCCTGGACAAATTGAATCTGATAGGATGTTTAAGTTCAAAGTTTGTTCCTACCATCATTGTTGAAATCACTGAAGAGCATTAGAGCACAATTAAGGAGAGTTTAGTACTATTGATGAACAATTCACTTGTTGAATGTACTCAATTCAGCCCCAGTGGTAGAGAATATGATGTTGTTTTTGATGTAAACGAGGCTATTGACTTTGCTGACAGAGAACTGTCAAAAGATGGACCATTCACCATTACAACGAGACCGGTGTTTGATATTTCTTACGGAGTGAAATGTAAAAACAAAATCTCTTCTGTTTCAGCTAGCAATATGCAGGAGAAGGATGACAAAGATTATCTGAACGAGCTAGGTGCACATCAGGACGATTTATGGATTCTCAATCCACTTGAAGTTGCTGAGCCCAGGCATTTGCATAACATGAGAACAAGAGCTAACAACGAAGCAACTCACAGGATGCGTCACACATCGCCTTCAGCAGGAAGTTCTGAATCATGTTTAGATTTTGCTGAAGGAGAATTAATGAGGAAAGTCAAGAAATTGAATTGAGGAAGCTTTTCACTATCAAGCTAGTATGAGAAGAAGAAGAAATCGAGAAGATTCTTCTTCAGAAATTTAACCTGGTAACCAATCAGTCACTAGTCACTAGTGAGTCCAGTGTAGATAGATCCTTGATGATCATCCAAGGAATGAACCATATAAGCCCCTCTTTTGTTACGATGCCCACCTATGGTGATACCATGATGAAATGCCACTAGTAGAGGGAGGATTCACCATTTAGCTCAGTTAATGACGTCTGTGTCTATGGAAGGCAGTGCTGGGACTACCGAATCCCACATGTTAGATATATGAATGTTCCCAACAAATCAAACACGAGGTGTTCGTCGATGGGCAATCTGATGCAACAACCTTTAGCTTAGAGGGTCACTCTGATGTAGAAGATGAAATGTCATAGGAAGTGTGTGATGTACCAGCTAAATTTGAAGGCTCAATATGTAAGGAATCAACAACTGATATTCAACAAAGTTGACAAAATACAAATGGAATATCGTCAAGCTTTTAGGGAAAACAGTAAACTACAAAGGAAAACAAAGGGAAAATGTAGCAAAGAAAAGTTCCAGATCTATAAAGTTATTAAGAAAAATAAAAAAGCAAGTTCCTCCATACTGAAGTCTAGTGATACTTGGTCTATTTATGTCTTCTGGTGCTTTTTGGCCTTTCTTCTAATAGCTTGGCACGGAGGACATTCTTTTGGGATTTGGGACCACATATTAGTCTAGGTGCTTGGGCCGTTTCTTATCCCTGGTACTGCATCTAGGGAGCCGCTGACTTGTCCTCTCTGCTTGTTACAATGCCACCCCCATGAAGACGAACCTTGTCCCGAGGTTCTAATCTGGAAATTGTTGCAGCAGTGTATGAGTATCTTTCCATGAAGCGTCTGTTGATGGAAGACCCGTCCACTTGATAAGGCATTGATGGACTTGGTGACCACCCCTCGAAATGATCCGGTTTGGATGACATCTTCAGGGAGCAGAACCTAAGAAGATGATTGATCCAAAAGCTGAACTAGAGTAATCTGTTGAGAAGGAGAGCCTAACATTTACGAAGAACGGAGACATGAAATACAGGATGGATTTTCGAAGTTGGGGAAGATCCAACTTGTAAGCGACTTCACCAACTCTTTGGACAATTTGAAAGGGGCCGAAAAATCTCCTACTGAGCTTTGTGTGACGCTGCAAGTGTAAAGAGAGCTGACGATAGGGTCGAAGTCGCATATGCACCCAATCACCAATGGCAAATGAAACTTCTCTACGACTTTTGTCTGCTGTAGCTTTCATTCTCACTTGAGCTTGTAACAAATTGTCCTTTAAAACAGCTAATGTTTCATCACTTTGACATAAAGAAGTAGCAACATCAGAGTTAGATTTCCCATCCTTAAGATACCTCACCACCGTAGGTGGAGGACGACCATAAACTACCTCAAATGGCGTCATCTAGGAGCTGTGTTGGCATGAAGTATTATACCAGAACTCTGCCCATGGCAACAAAGAAAACCAAGTAGAAGGCGTGTCAGTTGCAAAACAGCGGAGATACATCTCCAAGCATTTGTTTAGCACCTCAGTCTGACCATCAGATTGGGGATGATAGGCTGAACTCATGGCAAGTTGTGTACCCTGGAGTTTATGAAGTTCATTCCAAAATTCTGATAGAAACAACGGGTCACGATCAGACACAATAGTAACAGGAGAATCATGAAGTCGAATAAATTCCTTAACAAAGACCTCAACAGTTTTTTGGCTAGTAAAAGTGGTAGGCAAGGCAATAAGGTGACCGTATTTGGACAATCGGTCCACAGTTAACCAGATAACAGTGCGCCCATGAGATGGTGGAAGACCTGTGATAAAATCCATCGAAATATCCTAAAAAATGACATCTGGAATAGGTAAGGGACGGATCAATCCGGCAGGTTTCAAAATTTGAATCTTTCAATTGTTGACAAATTTGACATTCTGAAACAAATTTCTTCACATTGGCACGCATACCAACCCAAAAAAATTGGAGGAAACGCGATGAAACGTGCGTGATATGCCAGCATGACCACCAACTTTAGAGAGTGAAATTCTTCCAGTAATAATTAATGTGCAAAGTTTCGTATCAGCAGGGACCAGTATCCGATTGCGAAATAATAAAAGTCCTCCTTGAAAGGAAAAGTGAGGCAAGGACTCCGGATTAAGTTGCAACTGGGATTGGAGATCCAGTAAAGTTGCATCAATCTTGTTCAAGTCACGCAACTGGTCAATCAGGCCAAAGCTAATGTATGCAGTGAGTGAACGCGGGACAAGGCATCTGCCGCGACATTAAGCTTTCCAGGGCGACAGCGAATGTCAAAGTCATATCCAATGAGCTTGTTAAGCCATCATTATTGTTCAGGAGTTTGAATATTTGGCTGTTAAGGGATTTTAATGGCTGTTGATCAGTGATGATGATAAATCTACGACCCAACAAGTATTGACGCCATTTTTGGACAGCTTGGGTAATAGCAAACATCTCACGGTTATGGGTTGAAGCAGCTTGCGATCAAGAAGATAACTTTTGGCTAAAAAAAGCAATGGGATGACCTTCTTGTGAAAGAACAACACCTATGCCAATCCCCGAAGCATCAGTCTTAACTTCGAGAAATCCGGGAGTGCTAAAACAGGGACAGAGCTCAAAGCCTGTTTAAGTTGAATAAAGGCAGGCGTGAAGGCACTCTCAGACCAAGCAAGAGAATCTTTCTTTAAGAGAAGCCAAATTAGCATAGCCTTTAACAAAACGACGATAATAGCCCGTCAAGCCTAGAAATCCAGTTAAATATCCATATGTTTCTACGTTTGGGAGTATATCTAAGTGTGCATCCATTTCTAGTAGCCATCGCCCATGCTTATTCACCAATTTCAACTCTTCTTCTCCTTCCCGTGTCACCGGACAGCACAAAATTTTTTAACTGAAGCTCCCTCTTGGATACTTCTTGTTGTCATAAGAAAACATGATCATATCTCCATATTGAGCTTGAGCCAATACTAGATATTTTGCCCTTTGGAAGTGTTGTGGATGGTTGGGTTGATACTGGGCAGCTCTAAGTTATTCATTGTCTTATGCGGCCGAGAAAACCTCACAGGTTGTGGCTATTGCAGACAAGTCTCTTGTTTTTACATTAGAGTTTGAAGAGGCTTTCAATCTGATTTTCTCTTTAGCAAATGGAAGTGAGACTAGAGAGTATAGTGTGACGTCCCGCCACATTTCCAGCCGTTGTGCAGCATATGGATGGGGCAGGAGGAGCTAGAGTCTTGAAGAGGTTTTCAAGAAGGCTCTAGAACCTTCTAGATTCTTGGAGAAGACTAGAGAATTCCCTAGAATTCTCTAGAACGTTTTAGATTTTGGTGGAAGACTTTAGCATATTCTAGATAATGTGGAATTCTCTAGAATATGGACTAAAGTGTAATTAGTAGAAGGACTTGTATAGTAAATTTTATTTACACTAAGGCCCTTAGGGAGTAGTATAAATAGGAGGGCCATTTCCTTTGTAAATCATCCAACAATCCAACCAAGTAAGAGAGTAATATAAAGTTCCTTCTTCTAAAGTTCTCTTTGCCTTTTCTAAGTCTTTATTTACATTCTCTTAGCGTTCCGAATTTAAAGGCTTACTTGAGCTTATGAGATCGTGAAAGAATCGTGAGTAAGTTGTCAAGTGCCGCACGGAGTCTTAGCGAATACTCTAAGTCCGTGACAGAGTGGTATCAGAGCAGGTTGATCATAAGAGAATGATGAACGAAGGAGACATTAACGGCGCTAGCACCACCAATGTCCGCCTGGATGGAGGGAAGAAGAACCGAAAGGGGAAGAAGCACCAGAAGGGAAATGAAGAAATGCTGCCGGAGACCGCACCTAGCGAGGCGCTAACATCCCATCCACCCTCGACTGTCGGAGCGAGTGACGAAGAGACGGGCGAGGATGCCGTCGACGTCACTGCTGGAGAAGACTGGGTCGCACAGGTAGAAGTGGCTAGACAAGCCGTGGAGATCTTAGGCCGGCGCGTGAACGCGAGCGACAGTAACTTCAAGACCCTTGAAGACTTCACCCTTGAGGAGAACGACAACATACGAAAAGAGTTGGAGGCACGCCAGCGGGCCGAGTTCGAGATGAAGGAGGCGATTACATCCTTGGAGTGTCGGCTCATGGATGCGCTCAGCATGATTGAGGCATTGAAGGCCGAAGTGAAAACACTCAAGGAACATCGGGAGGTTGGAGGATCCGCACCGCTTGACAGGGAAAGGGAGGCCAGAGTCGAGGCTCCCAAGCCACCTATGTTCAAAGGCGTCCGCGACGCACAAGAGGTGGAGAATTTCCTATGGCACTTGGAGAATTACTTCAAGTGTAATCGGGTGCGAAGTGTCGAGAGTAAGATCGACACGGCTGTGTTGTATCTTTCGGAGATGGCCATGCTATGGTGGAGGCGTAAAAGTCCGACATCAAGAGGGGGACGTGTACCATGAACACGTGGGAGCAATTTCGCGAAGAGTTCAAGAAGGCGTTCTTCCCCAACAACGTCGTCTATGAGGCGAAACGCAAGTTTAGGGAGTTAAAGCAAAAGGGCAGCATACGCGCGTATGTGCGGGAGTTCACCACCCTTACTCTTCAGATTCCTAACCTCACGGATGACGACATGTTGTTCCACTTCATGGATGGGCTGAAAAGTTGGTCCAGGACGGAGTTGGAGCGGCGACAGGTCAGGACTATTGATGAAGCCATCACACAGGCCGAAGCTTTGACAGACTTCAGGCAGGAGAAATCTTATAGTGCCGGAGGGGACGACGAAAGAGGTAGTCATGATAATGGTGGGGGAGATTGTGGCGAAGGCGAGGAGCAACGGCCACAACCCAAGAGGCGAAGCGATGAGCAACGGCCTCACAGGCATGACACCTATAAGTCCAACGGTAGGAGGTCCGGAGATCATGGCAACACGGTGAAGAAAACACAGGTTGCCAAGAGAGATGGTTGCTACATATGCGGTGGGCCGCATATTTATGCAAAGTGCCCTGAACTGAAAAACCTTGGTGCTATCCTCCGTGAGCGGAAGGAGAAGGAAGCACAAGAGGAAGGTGAAGTCGAAGAGACTAAGCAGTTGGGCTTGATAAGTCTATGCGGAGCTGTCACCAAGCAACCATCGAAGACGTCAAGGCAAGAGAAGCCGAGGCCAGAGAAGCCTAGGCATGAGCAGAAGCATGCGAAACAGGGGCCTGCGAAGTCTGAGGCATGCGCTCAATATGTCGACATCACGATCAATGGAAAACGTGCTCGTGTGTTGGTCGACACAGGTGCAGAGGCCAATCTCATGGCCAAGACGACAGCAACGAGGTTGGGGTTGCGTTACAGTCCAAGCAACGCCCAAATCAGGACGATCAATGCTCCTCCAACTCCCGTGGATGGAGTTGCACACGGAGTGAGCATCACGATAGGCGATTGGCAAGGTAAGACCAACTTCACCGTCGCTCCCTTAGATATATTTGATATTATTCTTGGGCAGGAGTTCTTCCAGCAGTGCCATGCGGTGATCGATCCTTATCTCCAACAAATGATGATCATGGAGAAAGGAGGAACATGTATGGTTCCCATGGTGAAGGCACAAAAGACGGAGGGACAGATCCAGCTGACGGCCATGAAGCTCGAGAGGGTCGACGTGAAGCTAACATCGGCAACAACCATTGCAAGTTCGGGAGAAGACAATGGTGTTGAAAAGTCCCTGCCACCGCACACAAAAAGGGTTCCAAGAAGGAACACCGCCGTGATGAAGGAGAAGCCGCCGAGGCACTTGCCTCCTATGAAGGAGGAAGTTCGAAAGATTGGGTCGAGAGAGATCGGGCAACCGATGAGGAGGCTGCTCGAAGGAATTGATCGAGTGCGTGAATTGATGATCGCACGACAAAACTCGGACGCCGATACAGCCGCAATGCGACGCGGTCGTCGCATCATTAGGTGGGGGAGAGTGTGACGTCCCGCCACATTTCCAGCCGTTGTGCAGCATACGGATGGGGCAGGAGGAGCTAGAGTCTTGAAGAGGTTTTCAAGAAGGCTCTAGAACCTTCTAGATTCTTGGAGAAGACTAGAGAATTCCCTAGAATTCTCTAGAACGTTTTAGATTTTGGTGGAAGACTTTAGCATATTCTAGATAATGTGGAATTCTCTAGAATATAGACTAAAGTGTAATTAGTAGAAGGACTTGTATAGTAAATTTTATTTACACTAAGGCCCTTAGGGAGTAGTATAAATAGGAGGGCCATTTCCTTTGTAAATCATCCAACAATCCAACCAAGTAAAGAAGTAATACAAAGTTCCTTCTTCTAAAGTTCTCTTTGCCTTTTCTAAGTCTTTATTTGCATTCTCTTAGCGTTCCGAATTTAAAGGCTTACTTGAGCTTATGAGATCGTGAAAGAATCGTGAGTAAGTTGTCAAGTGCCGCACGGAGTCTTAGCGAATACTCTAAGTCCGTGACAATAGGCTCAGAAAAACGTTGGAAGAAATCACACCATTTACTCTAGTATGTTTTCCTTTCTTATTTGCAATATATATATATATATATATATATATATTATATATATATATATAGATATATATATATATATATATATTATATATATGTTTCACTCCAAACTGTAAATTTTGCAACGGCACAATAAAGTGAAGTTTGCGGCAATGCCAACTACATTGGAAAACTTATAAATGTAAAAGCATACATTCCAACGTATAAAAGACAAGCAGCTAGATAGAAAAAATAAAAGGTAATGGACTCTCATAAAATAGAGTTCCGTGTGGGACGTCAATCACTAGTACTCAGTAAAAAATTCAAATCAACCTACTCTCATAAAATAGAGTTATGCAGGACGTAAATCACTAGTACTTTGGCCAAAACATTCTAGTCAACTTACTCATTCTTTTTTCTCCTCATCTATAAAAGGATACGATAATTTCATTGCAAGTGATTGCTTGATTTTAGCGAAGCCTTTGTAGCCCCACTTCTTTCCCCAGGAATTTTGAACCAAGTAGAATGCTTCTCCATTTACTTCCCCATATCCCACAATAATCAATGCATGAAGCACTGCCTTTTTGTTTTCATCACCAGACGTTGCGATTCTTGTTTCTTCCTCGGTGGGTCCCATGTAAATTTCCTAAATTTTGAAATTAAAGTTAGAAAACATAAACATAATTATATAATAAGCAAGGGTTAATCAATTGAAAAATTGATAGAAGAAAAGATGAATGAAACCTCTCCAACGTGTTTTTTAAAACTAGGATAGGACTTAACAGAACATGTTAAAGGCTGCTTTTTTATGCGTTGTTTTATTGCCTTGTTACTTGTCTTTACAATGTCTATTCGCTTCTGTCCATCTATCTTCACAATATTCTGCATAAAAAAAAAATACATTGGAAAAAAGAAGACAATTAAACATAATCAATAAATTAGGAAAAAGAAATAAGTAAACACAAAATCTATATGTGGAAAGCAGTGCATGATAAAATTTCAACTCATGAAAGGGTGGGAAGAATGGGGAAAACAGTAAGTTCTAGATGTGGCGGTTCACTTTTTACTCTTTACTTACTCATATCAGCGGTCTATCTGTGGAGTCAACAAAGCCCAACACCTATTTGGACTCCACAAGGGTTAAAAGACCCATTTTTACTCCTCCCTTGCCTTAAATTCACCTTCATCTCCACTGCTATCCATGGAGCAAGCTTCAGAAAGGATGTTTCCACCAACTTTTCAAAACATTAGAATCTAGATAAAAAATGGTGAAGAAGTGCTGGCCGAGTTGCATGAAAATGGCAATGAATGCAAGAAACAGAGGAAACAAAGAACTTTCACAAAGGGGTTGATACAAGAAATGCAAGAAACAGATGAAAGGAAATGGAGAGGAAATAAACACCCATTTGCTGAATTTGTGATTTCAAACAAAAGAGAAGTTGGAGTTTAATTTTACAAGCTCCTTGTTGTAGTAATAATGAGCTTTTGCATTGGTATTGCAGTGGAATCTTGTTAACGATAAAGTGAATAAGTCCAGCTTGGTGCTTTACAGTAGAGAAAGAGACAAGAAGTATATTGGTAGGAATTGTCAAAGAAGAAAAGAGGACTTATTTAGAAATACAGTACTAGTATTGAGCCGCAAAAATTTACATGAAATTTCACTCGGCATGCCGTGTTTACGCCTTAATAATATTTTAGTAGATTTTAGCAAAATTGGTGTGTATTAGACACATTTTGTGAAACGTTTAGTGTGTCAAAGGTTCTCCGAAAAGGAGAGGTGTGTAAAAGGCATTTGGTTACAAGCTCAGGCATAAACTATGTATCAAGCCTTATGTTTCAACTTTCAAGCATGATGAGTCATTGTATCATTTATTGTATCTTTGTGGCATTCTATCAATTGGCTCTAATATATATTTATTTGCTTCATGTTGGTTTTATGCCTGCGAATCCCTAAGCAAGGTAACCATATGTTTCTTGGACATTTTTGTTAAGTGTTTATCTTTTGTTGTGGAAACAGCAACATGTGTTCCGAGTACTGTCAAACCTTGTTATAACAGCTATTCCTTGTAACGTCATTTCGATAGAATGGCCTGATTTTCTCCGGAATAGATTTTCCATGTTATATTTTACTTCTCTATAGTAGCATTTCCATTCTACCTATAACAACAATAACATTTCATTATAGCAGTACACTCGTCGTATCTCTATAACAGTTGTACTCAAATAGTGTACATCTTGTAGGTCACTAAAATAGTGTATATTTCGTAAGAAATATATCATGTATAAAAAAAAATTAAAATATATACGGTAATCATAACTAATATCATATACAACATAAACTTCAAGTACGGATATCTAAAAAGAAAAAAATTGTATAAAAATGGCGTCTATCGATTATGATCATAACTTCATGAGGAAAGACTAGGAAAGGCTACTATGTGTTTGCCTTTTTACATTCATACTCTTTCTAATTTTGCCTACTTTTGTTTATAACAGTCAAGTGAGATCTAAGCGTCAAATGAGCCAGGTTAAAGCAGAGAGGCATGAAACTGATAGCTCCCACGTTGGCGTTGGCGTCTCATTCTATAATTTTACCAGTAATCTAATGCAGTTCAGTTTTATAGAACTCTTATTATATCACAGTTGTCTTGTTGCAACGCTTTAGTGTTGGACACCACTGAACACTTAATATGTTCGGGGAATTCGCAAAGAGTATTTAGCAGGTCTTCTGTTCACCTTTTGGCATCTCCTCTAAGGACAAGTTGCTCTTACAATTTATTTATTTTTTGAGCAAGGTAAAGTTATATTCCTCAGCGATGTGGGTATACTGTCAACCACCAAAAACATTACAGTGCAAGTAATCATAATTACCGAGAGCCTAAGGAGTCTACTAACTGTTCTACCTCATCTATACCCTCTTCTTTACACCAAAGATATAAAGTATTAATGCAATTTTCTTTTACTTTCTGAATTGAATTAGTAATATTCTCAAAACATCTATTGTTTCTTTCCTTCCAGACTTACCACCATATGCAAGAAGGGACTAGGTTCCACCATTTTTTCTGTTTTTTACTCCCACCTCTTCTCATCCAGCAGGTTAGAAAGATCTGCATGACAAGTTGCTCTTACAATTGCTTCAAGAATGCTGGATCAAGCCCCCACCTTTGTTCTACAAACTTAACAGTGATGGTAGTATATATTGAGGGTATGTGTGGGGCTGGTGGAGTCATAAGGGAAACTAACGCGCACCTAATACTATAGGAAGTTTCTTGGATTCCAATATTGTGTGGCTAATACAAATGACAAAATCTGGTGTTTAGGGAATCACATCGATCAAGTTGAAGTCATTGCGAATGAAGATCAACAAATTACTATTAAATTCAAAGAAAAAGAATGGCAGCAACGGTACATACATATATGTTATTTATGACAAATGCAGAAAAGGCAAAGCCAAAAACCAAAGAACACTACAGAAGTCAAAAAACTCAAATTGCTAAAAATCAAGTTCTTCGCATTCAGAAAACAACTAGCCACATAAAAGAAAAATTGAAAATTGGAACAGACCATAAAGACGAGAGTTTTTTTTACATACCGCATCACGTGGACATTTGCACTTACTCCTCTCCATGATGTAATGATATTTTGATTCTTCCACTATGCCCTGTTCCTTGGCAAATATGTAAGCCATCCTACGAGACAATCCGAAGCATTCCCTTCTTTCCAACTTTGCCTCTAGCTCAGGCATTGGATAATGCTTGAACATGCAATCCAACAATTGTTGTTTTGAGAGTGGAATGACCTCTCTTTTTCTTATAATGGCATCCAGCGCCGTTATTGATCCAGTACTGGCAAATGCCCAGCAACAACCTTAAAATTAAGTAACCAAATAGAAGATATAAGAATAATTTTAATACAATAACAATTTTTACATAATGAATGTACACCTTTAGTATAGTGTACATAGCAGCAAATCTGTAGGGATGATATAATATGTTTTGATTCTTTCCTTATTTAGAGCTCACTGTATTTGTATATATGCATCTTACATAATGGAATTTTAATACAATAATAACAATTAATAAAAGCGAGACTTACAACAAGATCCCTGCTTTTGAATGTCAAGAAGAACTTTTTTGCCGACCCAATTAAATGTAGTCTGAAAAAACAAATATGGACAAGTCAGAGATATCATTAATTGTTATCCGTATACATGTCAAGCAACAGAGGACACACTTGTGTTGCAAACGTCTCAATACTGTTTTAAACTTGGTAATTAAGTGAATTGTCGGGAAAACAACGTTGATCAAGCATGTCATACAATTCAATCAAATTCATTCAATCAACTATGATCTTATGCAGGTGCGGAATGGAAATCTAATGCGGGGCGGAGCGAGTTGCAGGTCGTCTTACTAATTAAACTAAATTTGGTAATCTGAGCTGTTTTACATTCAAGAGATATATGCGTGTTCTCGTAGGCATTTCTGTTTCATCTAATGCAATAAAAATTGTGCAACTAAATGCGGATGTATCTAAAAGATGTGTTCTTTACATGTTATCTCAGTTACCATGATTTGATCTAAACTTATTGTGCGGCCAACCACCATTCTAGAGGGTGTAGGATATTCATTCAAGTAAGGGACATTCAAAACACAGTAGCGTCAAACACATTATAGCAGTGCACTGTGGCACGTTTATACAATATCGAATTGGAATCAAGGGACAATGCTAAAGCACTATTTGCATATAAAAAGAACATGCATGAGTGCCTAAAAATATATACCGTACAGTCACGAGAAATGCAGGAATAGACACCACAATAAATACTAACGGTACCCAGTCTGTTGATGGACTCCCAGGCAATTCATTTGAAACTAACGATTTTTAAATGCACTGTACAGTTCATTGGTAAAATATAAAACGACCCCGTGCCTAGCACAGTAATTTAAAAAAGCACTGCCATGAAAACAAGCAACTACCGTCTGTACAAAAAAGTATTTTCAATCCATTAGCTTCGGCAGGTTACTGGTGGGGGTATCCCACTGGTGGATTTTCCACCTTTACCGACGCACCTGATGCGCAACCTATGACTATAGATTCAAATCCAATCCAATATGCCCACCTTCTCAGACCTAAATCAATTACCCAGCCACTGCTCAAGGTACCACCTAAACCTGTCATAATTCTTCATGGGGAGCCCAGCATAACATGGAAGACTTCGGAAGTTAAATCGTCAAAGTATCCAAGAAAATCTGCAATACGCTATTGTGGGGAAATTTTCCTATAGCAAACCGGATATAAAAGAATTAAGGAGAACAATACCAGGGCAATGTGAAATCAAAGGTGAATGCACTATTGGAGTACTAGATGCGAGGCATGTTCTCATTAGACTCATGACGATGGAAGATTATGTTCATCTTTTATCAACAGCAGCATTCTATGTAAAGGCGTAAGAAAGTTACTGGCAGTTGCAGACCCTTAAATGGGATCCATGGTTTGAACCGGATGTAGAAACAACTATGGGAGTTGCTTGGATATCCTTTCCTGATCTACCACCAAATTTCTTTGCGAAGGAAGCTATTTCTCAATATCCAGCGTGGTGGGAAAACCTTTAACGATGGATTTGGCGACAAACAACCAGACGAGACCAAGTTGTACAAAAGTTAAAATTGAAGTTGATCTGACAGCGAAGATGCCTCAAAGAGTAAGAATTAATGAAGAGGATGACAATACGGGAGAAATAAAGTATAAGTGGATTAAGGTATAGTATGTCATTTGCCAAAATACTGTAAGGATTGTTGTCTACAAGGACATGATGAACATAATTGTTGGACTCTACATCCTGAACTCTATGAGGCAATGAGGGAAGAAGATCAAAAGATAGAGAGGAAGGCAGATTCAACATTTATCCTAGGAACAGCAGCAGAACAAAGGAGAGTTTTGGCAAGTGGAAAAATCGTGGGAAACAAACAGAATAGGCAAGAATGGATGATAAGAAGAACAAATAAGTACAAGAGAGATAAGTATGGGCATATTGAAGGGGAAGTCGAATACAATCATGAAATTCCTTTGAGGCACTAAGAGAGAAAGAAGATAGAAATAAAGAAGGGGACAAAGATGACAAAAAGTAAGGAGGAAAGCACAAAACAATGAGTAAACAAAAGCTTTGGCAAAGGAAAGGAGAAGAAAGATTCAGGAGAAACGTAACAACAAACGGCGATGGATGAAGAAATACCGATTGAGCAAAAGCAAGAAATCAGTCAACAAGAATCCGAGGCAGAAAAGAATAGAGGCACAATGGTGGTATATGAGATGAATAATGATGTAGTACTTCCTTTAGCTATCGTGAATTCAGCGGAGGAAGTGGAGCCGACTAAGGACAGCATGGATAAACCCGACATGGTACAACACATTGATAAGGTTGCTATTGAGGGAGATTTTTCCCCTAAGCAGATCGGTAGATTAAAGGGTGTGCACACTAAGCATAAGAAACAATGTGAACAAGAGATTAAGGAGGCACAAGCATCATCTAGACAATCTGTTAGCGGAAATGTGAAATTAAAGAACAAGGAAGAACAACAATATTTAACGTGGTTCGGATCAAAATGATCCTACGTTCACCAAAGAACAACTGCACCAATATTTATTTCACTCTACAAAGAATACAAGTGAAATACTACAAGAGAGAGAACACAAATGTCTTAGAAGGTGAGAAGGCAAGTGAGGATGATTTGAAAATGAATTAAGAGCTACCTATTTATAGGAATATATTCATCCTATTGATGTCATCCATGACATCACTGTGTGTCAAAATTGTCAAGGTTAAGAATATGAAACCATTTTATGGTTTGCCTAAATTTCACCTACCAAGATACAATCTTTGACTTTTATTTTGTACTAATTATCTTCCTATCAAATATTCATGTTAATTCATCTTCCATTTAGTTTGATTCCACAAGAACCAAAACCAACTCTTTCACAATCGAAGAGAACAGTTATAAAAAATTCCAAGTATCAATGAAAGCCTTGATATGGAATATTAGGTCGGTAAATACTCAAAAGGCGTTTATTAGACTGATTAATTTAAATAAAAGGAATCAATATTACGTTGTGGGCTTAATGGAACCTTTTAAAGATAGACAAAGTTTAGAAGAATACTGAAGAAGATTACGTATGCAACACGTAGTTGTCAATTCTAATGGAAAAATATGGGCGTTCATTGATGATATAATGGAGTATGAAACTGTAAGGGACGAGGAACAATGCTAACTCTAAAGCTTCACAATCAGAGTGCTGGAATGGAAGTAATAATTTCTCTGGTATATGCCAAATGCACACAGAGAGAACGATTACTACTATGGGAGTCTATGTTTGAACTAGCAAATACTATAAATGTACCATGGGTAATTGGAGGAGACTTTAATGTGATCTATAATGAGGAGGAGAAATTGGGAGGACGTCCAGTTATAGAGTTAGAAATAAGGGATTTTAATCACTGTATAAATGTATGTAATCTAGAGGACAGGGGCTTTAAAGGGCAAATACACTTGGTGGAACGGTAGAATGGAGGAGGATTGTGTAATCAAAAGATGGACAGAGTTCTTGGAAAGAAAAATTGCAAGATATATTTCCGGAGATAGAAGTTGAACACATGGTGAGAAGTGGCTCGGATCGTACTCCTCTATCAATAACTTTTAAAACAAGTATAGAAGGAGATATTCAAACCATTTAGATCCCTCAATTTCTGGCTGAAAGAGAAATCATTCATGGAGGTGGTGAAAAAACATTGGAATGCTGACTTTGTAGGAGATCCATTCATGTTATTCCACCATAAATTAAGGCGGGTTAAAAAGGCTTTAACGCAGTGGAGTAAGACAAATATTGGGAACATATTTAAGGACATAGCAACAATAGAGGAAGTCAAAGAAGTGCAGGAAACTCAATTTGAAGCTAATTCATCAGGCAACAATAGAGAAACTCTTCACAAAGCCGAGACAGAACTAAAAGAACATCTCAAAAGAGAGGAAGAATGTTGGCAACAAAAAGCGGGACTGGAATGGTAAATTTGAATTGCTAGAAGAGATGCCAATTTTGATTAACAACGAGATAAATGAAGGCTTACAGGCTATGCCTACTATGGAAGAGGTGAAGAATGCAGTAATGGGATTGAATAGAAATAGTGCGGGTGGACCGGATGGCATGACAGGAGCATTTTATCAAGATACTTGGAATATTATTGGGGATGATATTCATAATATGGTTAAGGCTTTCTTCAGTGAGTCTGAGCTTCCTAGATATATTACCCACACAAACTTAGTCCTTCTTCCTAAGAAGGTGATGTTTAGTACTTTCCCTGATTTGCGTCCCATATCTTTGAGTAATTTTGTGAATTAAGATTTTTTCACGAATCATTCACGAGAGAATCAAGGTAGTACTTCCACAAATTATTTCTCCGGAGCAAGCAAGATTTGTACAAGGAAGGAGTATAGCAGAAAATATTTTGCTAGTGCAGGAAATAATCTCGGAGATCAGAAAAAGAGGGAGACCAGCTAATCTAGTCATGAAGCTAGATATGATGAAAGCTTATGATAGGGTAGAATGGTTATTTTTGTAACTAAGGTTCTACGAAGATTGGGGTTTGGTGAAAGAATCATAGACATGGTGTATAGACTAATTAGCGATAATCAGTACTCTATTCCACTCTAGAGGGTGTAGGATATTCATTCAAGTAATGGACGTTCAAAACACATTAGCGTCAAACACATTATAGCAGTGCGTTGTGGCACGTTTATACAACATCGAATTGGAACCAAGGGACAATGCTAAAGCACTATTTGCACATAAAAAGAACACGCATGGGTACCTAAAAATATATACCGTACAGTCAAGAGAAACGCAGGAATAGACACCACGATATATACTAACGGTACCCCAGTCTGTTGGTGGACTCCCAGGCAATTCATTGGAAACTAACAATGCACTGAACAGTTCACTGGTACAATATAAAACGACCCCGCGCCTAGCACAGTAATAAGGAAAACACTGCCATGAAAAACAAGCAACCACCATCTGTACAAATAAGTATTTTCGATCCATTAGCTTCAGCAGGTTACAAGTCAAATAAATGAACTACAATTTCACATCAACTGACACTAAATGCGGGAATGAACAAAAATCAACAAAATGAATTCAAACTGTACCGGTATAAGGATGAAAACTACTTGCTACTTTACCAAAACCCTAGTTAATCATTTGATTAGCAAAGTAACACATTACAAAGAACAATAAATGTACCTTCTTGAAGAAAGTATCCCGAGCAAGTAGTGGGTTTTCAGCCCTGGAAATCCGCGGCCCCTTCCCTCTTTTTGTCATGAGAAAGCTTGTAGAAAAAATGCAAGAAGGATGCAGATGAAAGGATGCAGGTGAAACTTGAAAATCTCTGCGTTCACTCCGGTGTATATCAACAAGGATGCAGGTGAAAGGGCTCAGCGCGAAAGGGTTTTGAGCTGACTTTCATTTTTCTTTTCTTTTGCCTCTTTCTCTGTTCTTCCCTGCAACACCAATGCAGAGAATCAATATCACATTCATAAAATAGCAAGACTAACAAAAATATGAATGTAAGTTGCATTGCATACCCGATGAAAAATGTTAGTACAAAGATAGTAGTATCACCTTTTAAAATGAGAAATGATGAATAAAGTAATATAATATAATATAAAAAAAAATATAAATAAAACACAATCACATAAACTATTACTATATTTTTTCTCAAAAATAAATAAAAAATAGTACTTTAACTTTTTCTCAGTTTTTTTTTAAAAAAAATTGGTGTTCAAAATAAGGTCATTAAAAATAAAAGTACCAAGTATTTTTGTTTTATACAAAACACCAAAGGATCACCAAAACAACTTATTATTCATTTGATTTTATTAAGTTTTCTTAATCAACTTTATTGGCTCGAACTTTAACTTGCAATGTGAAATTCCTAAAGTGAACTACATACAATTTTGACTCTAGTAGTATCACTTATATATATAAATTATGTTTGCTTATATTTTTTAATTACATATACACCTATTTAATAGTAGTAGTATTTTTTCCAACGAAATAATGTGGCGTCATACCCATTAGGTATTTCTAGATTCTCTCTGTCCCACACATTTCGAACATTCTTATTTTCCTACTTTATATAACATATACCATGGCGCGACTCAGTGTAATTAGGGGCCTAAAATAAAATTTAATTTGGGACCTAAAATATAAAAGAACTTCATATACGTATTGATTCAAAAATTATTTTTCTTACAATATTTAGATGAAAATTATTAGCATTTTAATTATTTTTTCAGTTATTAGTTTTAGGTAAGATTTTATCAACTTAACATTGAAAAACATCCTTTCAATGACACAATTTATATGAAATGTTAACATGATATATGTAATAAGTTGACAAATGTTAAATAATAATAGTTAGAACCATAGAATTTGACTCAAGAAGTTGATGACTTAGTATATCCCATTTTAATATGCTTGTAGTAATGACAAACTAAAATTTAAAACGAAACTAAAAAAAATTATAACTCACGTTGTTCAACACTTTTCATTATTAATGCTTATTTTTAACAAAGTACAAAAGATGTTAAAGTGGGTAAAATAATATATTTTTAAAAAAATATACTTTATCATAAATAATTAATTTTTCAATAAAAATTTTAATACATCAATGGCGAAGCTAGAATTTTAAGAAGGGTGTCCAAATATTACATAAGTATTTTTTTCGATGAATAGATGCATTTGAAAAAATTAATATTGAACTACATAATATAATATTACTTTTTTTTACGAATAAAAGTTCCAAGATTTTAAAAATCAAACTGCATAGTATTTAACTTTAATATTGTGTTTTAATTTAATATAAAGTGAACGAACAAAGCAAAAAAAGAAAAAAGAAAAGAAAAGAGGGGAGCATTAAGCTTAAAATGAAATTAATTTTACGTTTCAAGCTTTCACTAATCTATGGTGATGATAATAATAACGTGACATGAATAATGGAAGCAAATCAAATAAGGTGTTCTTTGTTCTCTTTTAACGGCTTTATAGAAACAGTTTAGAGTTTGTTTATTAACTTTAAATTAAATAATTACATTTAAGTTTTATTTTAAATTTTTATGAGAGGAAATAAAAAGTTAAACTCATTGAAATTCAATTAGCTACTAAACCTAAATTTTAATTAAGAATATAATTTAATTAACTTAGACAATTAAAGAAGTGAGTTAATGAATAATAATAGTAAAAATTAGGCAAATGACATACTGTAAATGATAAATTACATTCTATCCCTATAATATCGATATTTACCAAAAATCCCTTATTTTTAAGAATTCTGGATACTTTATAAATAGAAATGATACTTAAATATGAATGACTGAATATTTTTTTTTCTGTAACTGTTATAGCTAAAATTTGAGTATCTTTCATGTGTTGGACATGAAATTTAATGTATCAAAGAAATATATTTTAAATTTAATATTTCGTTTATATATATAGTTTCAATTAGTATTTTGTAAGTATCATGTTAACCTATTTTTTATATGTTAGTATAAGATGAATTGTATTAAGTATCTTTTCAATTTTATCATGATTTTTGAATATATTTATTAGTATGTTCAATTAATTTTATTAAGTATCATTTTTTGGTGATCATGATAGAATGATTCTTTGTTTTATTTTTACTTATATTTCGTATATATTAAGGTATCAAATAATAGTATATGTGTATCATACTGTCATACATCTGTTATTTAAGTATCATATTTATATGAATTATTGATAAGTATATAAAAATTAAAGTATCTAATTTAAATTGTGAATTTGAGTATCTTTTTATGTGTTGGACATGAAATTTAATGTATAAAATTTAATTAGTATCATTTGGGATAAAAAAAGGGATTTTTGTAATTTAATACATCAGTAGGGAATTAATGAAATTAAATAAATTAAAGTAGTATATTTTAGTAATTTTTCCATAATAAAATAAAAATGTTGGACGCCATCGGGACAATGTAACTCTGCCGTTGTGATACATAATCTATTCTTGATAAAAATTTGTGACCCATTATATTTGGTGGCCTAAGACAAAAGCTTTATTTCCCAGGGCATAGAGCTGGCCCTGAACATATATAGTTGATCTAATAATCACACTTTATTAAATTTTATAAAATAATTTTGATTTTTTTTTAATAAAAGATAAGATTAATTTTCTTGAATAAATATATTCAATTTTGTCCCTTTTTATTAACTATAGAATATAGAAAATCTTTAACTGCCTTCGAAATAGGAAAAAAGATATACTATGTTAAAGGCTAAGCAAAAGAGAGAAAAGAAAATGAAATTAAATATGCGTCTCCCTCGACTCACCGTTTGTGTTCCCTCTTCTATTTATCTTCAAATAATTCCCAAATTAAGTTTTTAATTTTAGAATTTTCTTTCCATCACAATATTTCCACATTTTGTATCGGCTTTGGGTTTGATTAATCAAAATTTGCAATATAATTCACTATGGGATAAACATTCTTCGAAGCTCTCTAGTTAAGAATGATGTATATTTAGTAGAAGCATGTATATGAACTATATAGGATGCATTTGATCTTCTTTTCACAAGTATTACATAGTTTTACATGTTCATTTTTTGTATTTGTGTTAGATTTTCGGCTATTTATAGCAAAAAGATTTTTTTGGAATTCAAATTGATCTTGTATAGTAGTGTTAACATGTCTAGGTTGATTCACTTTTAGTCAATCAACTTATAGCGGCTACTTTTTCATATTTATTATTTCATAAAATCACTTCTTTGTTGTAGAAAATCAGAATCAAGAATAAAACAGTAACTTTCTGAGATAAATCACTTAGTTTTCCTAGAACATGTGTTCATTTGAAAAACAAGTGACTTCCTTACTTGCTATTTCAAAAACATTTATATATGGAACACGAAAATATTTTTGTTAGCCTTGTTTTTCAGTTGTTGATAACTTTTTACTTGTTTGAAAGTTTTAGAAAATGGCTAGACGTTGAGGACACGCACTGAATTTACTTCCCAATTGTTTGCAGTTTCTTTGTTTATGTATCCTTGACAGGATTTGCTGGAGATGATGCACCTAGGGCTGTTCTTCCTAGCATTGTTGGTCATCCGCGTCATGCTGGAGTGATGGTACAGAAGGATGCATAATACGTTGGTGATGAGGCTCAGTCGAAACGTAGTATTTTGACACTGAAGTATCCGATCGAACCTGGCATAGTGAATATCTGAGATGGCATGGAGATTTGGATCATATGTTCTATAACCTTAAGGCTAATCGCGAGAAATTGACTCAGATAATGTTTGAAACATTCAATGCCCCAGAGCAATGTATGTTGCTATTCAAGCTCTTCTGTCTTTGTATGCATGTACATTGGCCTTTCGTGTTCTTCTCTTTTTTCCTTTTCGTAACTACTTTGATTTGCTACACTTTAGTCAAGGGGCCATCAGGGTGCTGTTATTCTTGTAGTTTAGATGAGAAACAAATAGTGAATTGTGGTCAAATATGATTCATATTTTTAGGAATTTATGTGTTTTTCTCTTGCAGGTATAGTCCTGGATTCTGGAGATGGTGTGAGCCACAGTTCCTATTTATGAAGGTTATGTACTTCCTCATGCCATCCTATGTCTTGATCTTGCTGAATACATGGTGAAGATTCTCACTGAACGCGGATAAGGAAATGCAAGGAGAAATTGGCATACCTCGCTCTTTGATTTTGAGCAGGAACGGCTCCGCTGTTGAGAGAAGAACTATTAATATGTATTTACTTTAACTTTGAAAACATATAAATAACATTACAAAGATAAATCTATATGTTAATTTGTATTTGTTTGTTTTGGAGTAGTTCAGAAGCCAAAGTCAAATACATAAATAAAAATAAATAATAAGAAAAGAAAAAAAAATTAACTCACGAGGCATCATTACATGTTACGTATGTGTTTTAACGATGATTTTGCCCCCAAGGTTCGGGATCTCTTCACTTTAATGAGAGCACTCTTTTTATAAATGAAGAAAAAATATTATATTGAAAATATTGCTTTAGAAATGGATTTTACGATAGGTCATTTAATTTTATTATTTTATTTTATATCAATAAAATTACTCAACTAAATTTATCATTAAAAATTATTACATTACAAAGTAAGTATTTTTTTTTTTTGGATATAGACCTCACGAGTAAACAAAATTATAAGAAAATTTTTAGTGGACAAACTTAATTAGTAAAACAAATATTATAGTTATTACTTCATATTTCAACCTTACAATGTATCGATGTTTTTCTAGCAAAAAAGTATCATACTCAAAACTTTTGGACTTTTCAACTCTCTCAAATCCACTAAATATCCTAATCTCGCTGAGGATTTAAGAATACATGCACACCATCCTTCCTAAATTCAAAGTTATCTCGAAAGACTTGAAAAAATTCTCGAATATTCTGACAAATGCAAAATTAGTTAAAATGACGAATAACAATATAGTCCTACAAATGAGATTAGGAGAGGATAGAATATACACAGACCATACCTTTAACTTGAGAAGTAGAAAACTTATTTTCGATAGACCCTCGACTCAAGAAAAAACATTTCGGCTAAAATAGAGGGAAAATATCCAGGTAGTTTTTCACTTTCACTAGGTATGGTGGTGATACGAGTTGACTTAGAAGTAACATTGAGGATTTATATAGCCAACTTCAACTTGTTTTGATTCGTGAAAAAAATGATAGTTTAGAAGGAACAAGCTCCACCAACACCTTTGGTAATATGTGTGTGTGTATCTCTACCGGCTTACCCAATATTATTTACTTTGATTCCGATAAACTAAATACTTTTTTGCAACAAACACAGGTAGCAAAATCGGTATAGAAGTACGAGGGCCCTTCAAACTCTTTCAAGTTTAAGTCAGATGAGCCAATAGAAGAGATTTCCTACCCCTAATCATCAACATATAAGAGCCAATTTGTCCCAACAAAACACTGTTATAGAGGAAACTTATAATATGCAACATGCAACAACATAGTTAGTTGATAGATGGGTCAGTATACATGTCTGTCGAAGATGACAACAAATTTTAAAGTGACAGAAACAGTCCACAAAATTTCAATGTATACAACCAAGCTGTTACTGAGGACTCAGACAGACCAAAGATTCCGAGCTAGGAACCTTAAACTAATGCCGATGATCTATTAGGGCATCCTCAAACTGCTTCTAGTATTATTTATAATCAGGGAAAGAGGAAACTCTAAACAGAGGAAGCATGGATGAAACAGATAAGCTATGTGGAAAGTAAAAAAGGACAGTCTACTCCTGCTATAAATTGTTGAACATCCAAAGAACAATGAGAAAAGAAGATGACCTGGAAAAGAAAAGCTCTCGACTTGATACTCAAACAGATTCATTCTCAAGGAATGAGGGATGCTACCAAGATTGGATTAAGCAGCTGAACCCAAACAAAATGGATACTTGGTCCTAGTTCTTTCTTCTTCATTTTCAGGCCTCTAAAACCAGTAAACATCCTCCCTAAAACACACAGTGATTGTAACAGCAAACACTTTCTTCTCATCTGCGTTATCCTGATTCCAATTATACATCAGAGAGTACAACACGCTTTCCCTATAGTACAATTTGCAAATACTCTCCTTCCCAATCAGCAGCATATCATGAACCAATTACTATCGCTAGAGGGACAGAAGGGGTTCATCCGACCTTATATGTGAAAATCTTGACACCGACACCCACTGACTCTAAATACTGGATATGGCCTACACTATAATCCATGTAGTAAATGGTAAAGCTTGCATCTTCCAAAGCATCCTTACATAAGCTTTCTAGCAGTTTATCACACCACCATCCTTTGCTTAAACTCGAGGGGTAAATGATAGCTTTCCAGTTCTCAACTACAGAAAAAAAAAACAAAAGCCTCAACAATAGAATTAACAAGGGTCAAGCAATATCAAAGAGTGGGTCTAAAGCTACTGAATTGCAGCTGACAAAGAGAACTCTGGCTGTGTCAAGTCAAAACCAAACAAGCAAAATGAAATAGAGGGAATGAAAAAGACCAAGACACATTTTTATATATAGATTTTAAAACAACATTTAACTTGCCTGTAAAAATGGATTGAGATCCACTTTCAATTACTACCAAAATAATAAATATAGAGTAAACATCATAATTACAATTACTGAAAGACAAACTAACTAAGAAGAAAGCAATTTACTAGTAATGATGTCCAACATTGCAAGAGTTGTTAACACAAAGCCAAAAGGATGCACAGACTTCACATCACTATATGTCCAAACCTCCCTTCACCTACATAAAAACACATAAGATAATCCGATTCGCTTGAGGATCCTCTCTGCGGACAATTTGATTCACTTGAGGATCCTCCGTATTGCCCCGGCAGAGGCGATTGCGGCGGCGATAACATGATGAGAAGGATCAGAGAATAGGGTAACAATAGACGATCAACTTTACAAATTGTTATCTCTTACCCTATTTATTAGTATAAAGTTTACCATCAACAATTCCTTTCCCACTTCAAATTTGTTTTGACAAATAAATCTCCATTAAATTTTCATTTAGCCCCAAACTTTATGGATATAGCACGGGGCCAACGTGTACGATATGACTTTTACTTTTCTAGTTTAATTATCATAAATAAAATTGTTATTTTATACCGAATAAGCTATAATAATATTGTCAAACTATTTTTATTTTATAAAAGTTTTTGAGATACAATAAGTATGCATGCCTCTAGAATTAGATGAAGGTACATACTTGTAAAGTCTTTGCGGCAATTATTTCTATCTTACACGTTTCAAAGTTGAACATTTTTTTATTATTTTTTTTGCATTGCTCTATATGTCGTTATATGATAGCCCTTAAGAGAACAAAGAGGTGATGTGATTTGTTAGTCAGAAAACTAATGTGTTTAATAACATCACATGTAAATAAACAAAAAAAAAACCATGCATACTGATAGCGAATGCACATTCTAACTTTATGGTTGCTCATTTTAGAGCCAGACACTATTATTGATATAACAAGCCTAGTAATTTGTATAAATATGTAATGAGACTTAGTCCCGTGTGGTTAAAATGACCACTGGCTGTCAAGAAGAAATGGGATTTGCACCAGCTCGAACAATGCCTTGTTGCATGGTGATTTGCAAGAAGAGGTATATATGAAGTTTCCTCCTGGGATGTCACCTCCTACTCCTAATCATGTCTGAAGATTAAGGAAGTCCCTATATGGTCTAAGGCAGGACTCTCGACAATGGTAGCTGTTGCCCTACAATATTGGCCAAAGAGGACACTCTTCCTCTTTGAATGATTACTCATTCTTCTTTAAGCATACATGTGATCTGGTTTCAATCCTTGCCGTTTATGGAATGATCTTGCTGAGTTGCATCAGTCTGAAACATTTTCTCAATACTGAATTCAAGGGAGCTGCTAAAGGAAAATATCTGTGTCTTGTGGCTGATAAAATCTATTAATGTTTAGCCATTGTGGAGCTGGTAAAGATCTATCTTCTGTTATCTGTTCATTTAACACACATTTTTTTTTATTATTAGAATAGAATCTGATTCTCTGGTACTTTGCGTAATGACTATTACCAGTAACTGAAACTGAAATTTCATCCTGGACAAATTGAATCTGATAGGATGTTTAAGTTCAAAGTTTGTTCCTACCATCATTGTTGAAATCACTGAAGAGCACTAGAGCACAATTAAGGAGAGTTTAGTACTATTGATGAACAATTCACTTGTGAATGTACTCAATTCAGCCCCAGTGGTAGAGAATATGATGTTGTTTTTGATGTAAACGAGGCTATTGACTTTGCTGACAGAGAACTGTCAAAAGATGGACCATTCACCATTACAACGAGATCGGTGTTTGATATTTCTTACGGAGTGAAATGTAAAAACAAAATCTCTTCTGTTTCAGCTAGCAATATGCAGGAGAAGGATGACAAAGATGATCTGAACGAGCTAGGTGCACATCAGGACGATTTATGGATTCTGAATCCACTTGAAGTTGCTGAGCCCAGGCATTTGTATAACATGAGAACAAGAGCTAACAACGAAGCAACTCAACAGGATGGCGTCAACAAATCGCCTTCAGCAGGAAGTTCTGAATCATGTTCAGATTTTGCTGAAGGGGAATTAATGAGGAAAGTCAAGAAATTAAATTGAGGAACCTTTTCACTATCAAGCTAGTATGAGAAGAAGAAGGAATCGAGAAGATTCTTCTTCCAGAAATTTAACCTGGTAACCAATCAGTCACTAGTGAGTCCAGTGTAGACCTAGATTCCTTTAAAATGAATAATATCCAAGGTATGCCCCTCTTTGTGTTACGATGCCCACCTATGGTGATACCATCATGAAATGCCACTAGTAGATGGAGGATTCACCATTTAGCTCAGTTAATGACGTCGTTGTGTCTATGGAAGGCAATGCTGGAACTACCGAATCCCACATGTTAGATATATGAATGTTCCCAACAAATCAAATACGAGGTGTTCGTCGATGGGCAATCTGATGCAACAACCTTTAGCTCAGAGGGTCACTCTGATGTAGAAGATGAAATGTCATAGGAAGTGTCTGATGTACCAGCTAAATTTGAAGGCTCAATATGTAAGGAATCAACACTGATATTCAACAAAGTTGACAAAATACAAATGGAATATCGTCAAGCTTTTAGGGAAAACAGTAAACTACAAAGGAAAACAAAGGGAAAAAGTAGCAAAGAAAAGTTCCAGATCTATAAAGTTATTAAGAAAAATAAAAAAGCAAGTTCCTCCATACTGAAGTCTAGTGATACTTGGTCTATTTATGTCTTCTGGTGCTTTTTGGCCTTTCTTCTAATAGCTTGGCACGGAGGACATTCTTTTGGGATTTGGGACCACATATTGGTCTAGGTGCTTGGGTCGTTTCTTATCCCTGAAACTGCATCTAGGGAGCCGCTGACTTGTCCTCTATGCTTGTTACAATGCCACCCCCATGAAGACGAACCTTGTCCCGAGGTTCTAAGCTGGAAATTGTTGCAGCAGTCTATGAGTATCTTCCCATGAAGCATCTGTTGATGGAAGACCTGTCCGTTCACTTCTAATCTGGAAATTGTTACATGCCACTGTTCCAAGATATTTGCTGAAGATGCAATTGGTATGCGTTCCCAATTCGAGTTGATGAGATCAACAACATTATATATAGGACAACTGTGACTAAATGTGTCATATATATGTTTCACTCCAAACTGTAAATTCTGCAACAGCCCAATGAAGTGAAGTTTGTGGCAATGCCATATGTTGAATAAACATACATTACAACATATAACAAGACAAGCAGCTAGAGAGGAAAAATAAAAAGTAATGGACTCTCATAAAACAGAGTTCTACTACTTGGCTAAAACAATTCCACACAACCTACTCATTCTTCCTTTTTTTCTTTCCTTATAACAGGATAGGATAACTTCATCGCAAGAGACTTCCTGATTTTGGCAAAATCCTTTGTAGCCCACTCCTTTCCCCAGCTATTTTGAACAACATAGTAATTCTCTCCATTTTCTCTACCATAGCCCACTATAATCAATGCATGGAGACATCGTTTTTTCTCTTCATGTATCATGTTTCTAATTTCTTCATCAGTGAGTCCAAGGTAAATCTCCTAATTATTAAAATTAAAGTTAGAAAACATAAACATAATTATTTTTTATATTATAAGTAAGATTTAATAGGTTGAGAAATTGATAGAAAAGAAAAAGATGAAATCTCTCCAACGTGACCTTGAAAACTAAAATAGACCAAAATAGAACAAGTTAAAGGCTGTCTTCTGATGCAGCGTTCTATCTCCTCCTCACTTGTCTTGTCCAGGTCTATCTCTTTACATCCATCTATCTTCACAATCCTCTGCCTAAAAAAAACAAAGTATATAAGAGGGAAAAAAATCAATTAAACATAATAAATAATTAGGAAAAAGAACAGGCAGTGCATGATAAAATTTCAACTCATGAAAGGGTGGAAAGAATGGGGAAAACAACAAGTTCTAGATGCGGCGGTTGTTGCAATGCTTTACTGTTGGACACCACTGAACACTTATTTGGTTCACTAAGAGTATTCGGCAGGCCTTCTGTTCACCTTTTGGCATCTCCTATAAGGACAAGTTGCTCTTACAATTGCTTCATGAATGGTGGAATATTCATAGGACCAATAGCTAACAGGGGCACCTGATACTAGGGTTTTTCAGTGTTCCTACGGCCTGGTACAAGTAATTAGATTGAAGGGAGAGATTTGAAGGCTTCTAACAACTAATGTAGGAAATTTTCTCTCTCCTACACTTTTCTCTCCCTACGTATTCTATACGTTAATCTATAACGGTCATTTCTGAGAGAGTAAACTACACGCTCCACCCTGTGGAGCTGCAGACGGGGCTCCATCAGCACGTGCTACTTCTTAGATGACGACTCTCCAGCCAGGTGTGACCATATCTGGAGAAGCAAACCAAGTTGGATCCCAAGGCCGTGAAGTGTGTTTTCGTGGGATATTCCCGCCTTCAGAAAGGATATCGTTGTTACTCTACTGAACTTGGAAAATAGCCTTTTCAGAGGCTACACCATTCTTCTATGCACCTCCCATTTCTACGAGTCAGGGGGAAGAAGATGAGTGGTTAGTGTACCAAGTTACCAGGGCCATACCAGAGCGATCAAATGATGTTTCTGATACATCACATGATTCTTCAATTGAGAACCAATCTACTATTGTGACTTCAGCGCCAGTTCTATCAGCTCCAACAAGATCACCCGTTGTTCAGGTTTACTCTAGGAGGTGGGAGACTAATGATACCTGTTGCGTTTAGCAAAGTGTGAATGGAAAAAAGAGAAGAGGAAAATGGAAAAATGAGAGAACCAATTTGGAGGGAAAATGAAAAGTCATTTGCAAAGTGCAAATGAAAAGTCATTTCTCCTATATCGGTAAAAGAAAGGAAAATTATTGTCCATATATTAGGAACCACTTCCTTTCCTTCTTAAAGAGCTAAGAAGAAGGTGCCCCCTCGCGCCATCGTCGTCGCTCGCTCAGTCTTTTCAGAAAAGTCATTACTTTTCCAAAAAGTCATTACTCTTCCCAAAAGTCATCACTCTTCCCAAAAGACACAATGGTCTAGATTAAAATGACAACAGTCTGGAAAAAATGGGTCTTAATAGATTCTCTCGAACAGACGTGTCCCTTGCTGAAAATGACTATAAAAAAAGGGTTTTTTTCCAGTTTTCAAATACTAGAAAATTTTCTCTCTCTGCATACATTTTTCTTCATAAAAAACTTGTCGATCGACTGAGTCAGTTGTGTGTCTTGTTGTTGTTCTTACGTTCGTTGAAGTTATTGAAGTTTGAGGTACCGCTACTTCTTTAACAGGTTAATCCATTTTATCTTGGAGAAATTAATCCGTTCCTCGGGTACAGTGAGGGAATTAAATTTCTTAAGAAGACACAGTAGTTTCTATGGACTCGGATTATTTTTTCTGTCTATTTTGATTTTCTTTCTGTTTCTGTTTTGACTAACATTAATACAGTTATAACAATCTTAAGAAATTTAAATACATTGAGTATTTGAGGTTTCTGGAGATAAAAACCTTTATGATTTTCTACTCTGTTTGAATTTTTTAAAATTCATTCGATTAATGATTAAAAGACATAAAACTTTATCATTAAATCAGAAACATATTGTGTAAGGATTTATTCTTTATTGTTAGTAGGGAAAAAGGGTCTGATATACCCCTCAACTTTGTCATTTGGAGCTGATATACCCCTCGTTATGAAAGTGGCTCATATATACCTCTACTTATAAACAAACGACTCACATATACCGTTAGGAAAAGGGTATATGTGAGCCATTTGTTTATAAGTAAGGGTATATGTGAACCATTTGTTTATAAGTAAGGGTATATGTGAACCATTTGTTTATAAGTAGGGGTATATATGAGCCACTTTCATAACAAGGGGTATATCAACTCTAAATGACAAAGTTGAGGGGTATATCAGACCCTTTTCCCTTGTTAGTATTACACATACTGAAATCGTCTGCCATTTGTGACAGAAAAATAACTAATTCAAGTCAAGTAAATAGTGAAACAGTGAGTGTTGCAACTGTTGCAGCACTGCAACTAAATCGGTTGCACAAAATCGTTCAACTGTTGTCTTAGCGCTGGCTGAGAAACCTGCAAAGTTTTCTGGAGTCGACTTCAAGAGATGGAAGCAGAAAATGTTCTACTATTTCTCTACGTTGAGTCTGTAGAGGTTCATTAATGAGAATGTTCCTGTTATGTCGGATGAAACTCCACCTGAAGAACGATTCTTGGTAACAGAAGCATGGACACACTTAGATTTTTTGTGTAAAAATTATATTTTGAGTGACCTGCAAGATGATTTGTACAATGTGTACAACAATGTCAAAACCTCAAAAGAACCCTGGGATGCTTTAGAAAAGAAGTATAAACAGAGAAATGCCGGAATAAAAAAAATTCATTGTGGCAAAGCTTCTGGACTATAAGACTATAGACAGTAAGACTGTCGTCACCCAAGTTCAAGAACTGAAGGTATAAATTTATTTAATACCTATGTTAGAAATATTAAGTTTTTTCTTAATACTCACATAATCTTTAATGTAGGATTAATTGTGAATGATGTTTTTCAAGTGGCTGTCATTATTGAGAAGTTACCTCCATTGTGGAAGAACTTTAAAAAACTACTTGAAACATAAACGCAAGGAGATGACTGTTGAAGAACTCATAGTAAGGTTGAGAATCAAAGAGGATAATAAGGTTGCAGAAAAGAGGTCACGTGATAATTCAACAACATCTGGACTATATATTGTTGAAGAAGATTCCATAAAATTAAAGAAAAGAAAGAAAACATCTGGTCCAAAAAGCAATCCTCCTAAGAAGAAATTCAATGGAAGCTGTTTTAATTGTGGCAAATGTGGTCATAGGGCTACTGAATGTCGGGGTCCCAAGACGGACAAGAAGAAGAAGGATCAAGCAAACTTGGCTGAATCCAAAGGAGAAATGGACTATCTCTATGCAATGCTTTCAGAATGTAACTTGATTGGAAATCCAAGAGAATGGTGGATAGATTCTGGTGTCTCATGCCATGTTTGTGCCAACAAAGAATTTCTTTCATCATATACTCCAGCACCTACAGACGAGAAGTTGTTTATGGCAAATTACGTTGTTGTAAAGGTGAAAGGAACTGGCAAGGTCCTTTAAAGATGACATCTGGCAAGGTGGTGACTTTGAACAGGGTCTCATATGTTCCTCGAATTGCGAAAGAATTTGGATTCTATTCCAGTTCTGACTAAGAATGGATTCAAATGTGTATTTATTTCAGATAAAGTAGTAGTGAGCTAAGAATGAAATGTATGTAGGAAAAGGTTACCTCGGTGATGACCTTTTCAAACTCAATGTAATTGAAGTTGATATGAATAAAGATTTAGCTTCTTCTTACTGGTTTGAGTTTAAATGTTTATGGCATGAACGTTTGGGACACTATAATAATAAAACCTTGTGAAAATTGATTAACTTAAATGTTTTGCCAAAATTTGAGTGCAATAAATCAAAATGTCAAATTTGTGTTGTATCTAAGTATGCTAAGCATCCTTATAAATCAGTTGAAAGGAATTCAAATCCTTTAGAACTGATTCACACTGATATTTATGACATGAAGTTAATACCATCACGTGGTGAAGAAAGTATATCATAACTTTTATTAGCGATTGCACTAGATATTGTTATGTCTAATTGCTAAATGGTAAGGATGAAGCAATAGATGCATTTAGGCAATATAAAACTGAAGTTGAAAATCAGTTGGATAGAAAAATCAAAATGATCAGATGTGATAGAGGTGGAGAATATGAATCTCTATTTGCAGAAATATGTTTGGAATATGGATAATCCATCAAACTACTGCTCCTTACACTCCTCAGTCTAATGAAATTGCGAAAAGGAAAAATCAAACTTTAAAGAAAATGATGAATGCTTTACTTATAAGTTCAGGTTCCTATACCTAAAAAGGTGAAGATAGGGCCTAAGACTGTGGATTGTGTATTCATTGGATATGCCACAAATAGTAAGACATGTCGATTATTGGTTCATAAGTCCGAAAATCTGGATATTCATGATAATACGGTAATGGAATCAGATAATGCTGAATTTTTTGAACATATCTATCCATATAAACTAGACTTGAGTCATCTAGTGGGGGGGTCTAAACAACCTCGAGAAGAACCAAAAGAGAATTAAACCATGAAGAGAGTCAAGGCATAGTAAATGTCACATGACAACTACTTCATTTGGATCTGATTTTGTAACATTCCTTCTTGAAAGTGAGCCTCAAACATTCAAGGAAGCAATGTTGTCTAGCGACTCAACCTCTAGGAAGGAGGCTGTCAATAGTGAGATTGAATCAATCTTAAGCAATCATACTTGGGAGTTGGTTGATCTTCCTCCGGGGAACAAACCCTTAGGTTCAAAAAGGATCTTTAAAAGAAAGATGATTGACAAATATAAAGTAAGATTTGTTGTCAAAGTCTTTAGACAAATAGAAGGTCTTGATTACTTTGACACATACTCGCCAGTGACTGGGATTACATCAATTCGGATGTTAATTGCCCTAGCTACAGTATACGGTCTTGAAATCAATCAAATGGATGTGAAAACCACCTTCTTAAATGGAGAGCTGGAACAAGAAATTTACATTATACAGCCTCAGGGTTTTGTAGTTCCTGGTAAAGAAAAGAAAGTGTGCAAACTTGTTAAGTCACTTTATGGACTAAAACAAACATCAAATCAATGGCATGCAAAGTTTGATCAAACCATTTTGTCAAATGGATTTAAGATCAATGAATGCGATAAATATGTTTACATTAAAGATACTCTGATTGAGGAAGTCATTGTATGTCTATATGTGGATGACATGCTGATAATGATCAAGGACATTGTTAATGTAAACGCTACTAAGCGTATGCTCGCTAGTAAGTTTGATATGAAAAATCTAGGAGTTGCTGATGTGATATTGGGAATTAAATTCTCAAAACTCCTAACGGTCTAGCATTGTCTCAAACTCATTATATTCAAAACGTACTTGAAAAATTCAAGTATTTGAATTTCAAAAGGGCAAAGACCCCAATTGATTTGAACTTTCATCTTACAAAGAATAAAGATGAAAGTCTGTCTCAATTGGACTATGCCAGAGTGTTAGGAAGTTTGATGTATGTCATAAATTGTACACGACCAAACATAGCTTTCGCTATCAGTAAACTGAGTCGATAC
Organism: Solanum peruvianum; assembly: GCA_027705065.1. NCBI lineage: Eukaryota > Viridiplantae > Streptophyta > Magnoliopsida > Solanales > Solanaceae > Solanum > Solanum peruvianum. The sequence continues at coordinate 4,147,707 of JAKWJD010001763.1, forward strand.
ACAAGTAATCCCAATCAAAATCATTGGTTAGCAATGAAGAGAGTTTTGGGATACTTAGATGACACTCAAAACTATGTTTTACATGACAACAAATATCCAACAGTTCTTGAAGGATACAATGATGCAAACTGGATTACTGGGTCAACTGAAACAAAATTCACAAGTGGATATGTTTTCACTATTGGTAGAGGAGCAATATCTTGGAAATCATCTAAACAAACATGTATAGCTCGCTCTACAATGGAGTCTGAATTCATCGCCTTAGACAAGGCAGGTGAAAAAGCTGAATGGCTCTGGAATTTCTTAGAAGATATTCCATTTTGGCCCAAACAATAACCTCTATATACATACATTATGATAGTCAAGCTGCAATAGGAAGGGCTGGAAACGTTATGTATAACGAAAAGTCTCGTCACATAAGACGAAGATATAACTATGTTAGACAACAACTCTCTAGTGGAATTATCACAATTAACTATGTAAAGTCAAAGGATAATGTGTCGAATCTACTTACAACAGGCCTAACTACAGAGGGAGTTGAGAAATCATGGAGGGGAATGGGACTATGGCCGAGAACAAGTCATCGTGGCGGTAACTCTACCTAAAAGGCTGGAGATCCCAAGATGTCTCCAAGATCTACGTTCAAGGAGATAAAACAAAGTCATTAATAACCCTTATATGCATACATTCTTTGATGTCTTTTTTCTCCATGATTTGATTGAAAATGTTCTTCCAGTGAAAATCATGCTGCATTTTTTTTTTGGGAAGTTAGATGTTGAGTCAAGTTTTCTCAAAACCCCATTTTCATGATACCATATTGCTAATGAATCTGCTAATGGATCTGCTAATGAATTTCCTTGATTGCAATTGTTTCCGCCTCAATATTTGTTTTCTCGTGAATTTCCTCTCCTTGAGCATATATTAGATCCCCGTTATAATTCCTTAAACAATAGCCATAGGAACTCCTGCCGGGATTGCCTCTAGATGCTCCATCCGTATTGCATTTAAACACTTCTCCTTCAGGTGGTTTCCATGTGATAGCTAAATAAAAAAGCTTATGTTTATAGCTTTGCAACAAAATCACCATGTCTGTCCAGTTGTTAGGAACTTTATTCAGCATAGGATAGGTGATTTTTACTAGTCTCCAGACATCTGTGTTCACCTTAAAAACAAGACTATGGTAAGACAGTTTCTTCCCATTTCTAAGATAATTTCTTCATTTCCATAAATGCCACATAATTATTGCTGTAATAGCTAAGCAAATGGATCTCAACTTTGGACAGAATGATGTAGTCCACCATTGAGTGATCACCTGTGAAAGTTGTAGGCCATCTAAATGTACTCCTGCAGCATTAGCAGACAGCCTCCATAACTTTATAGCTATAGGGGACGTGAGAAAAAGATGAGATGCAGTCTCCTGCTTAGCATTCTGAAAACACCAACACTGTGATACCATATTGACCCCCATAGTTTGCACAACTTCATCAACCGGAATTCTGACATTCCAGGCCCTCCAAAGTAAGAGAGACATTTTGAAAGGTACTTTGTTAGCCCACATGAACTTGAAAATGTCGTTCGCTTCCTCTCTTTTTCTTATATATTCCCCAAGAGCTCCTCACCGAAAACTTTCCATTGTCTCTAGCATCCATTTTGCCTGGTCAATGTCATTATTATCTACGGGGGGAGGGATAATTTTGATAACATGCTGAACATACTCTTCTGAGAGACAATTGCTCAAATTATGAATATTCCATCCATCTCTATTAGCAAATCTTCTAATTTCAATCTCCTCCTCCTCAGTTTCTGGGATGATATGATAAAAGGCTCCCAAACGTGTCCAATTATCATACCAAAAGCTAGAGTTTCCTACACCTATTTGCCACCAAATTTGGTGCTCCACCAAATCTCTCACCTCATTTTCTTCCAAATAATGAATGCGCCCTTGCTTTTAGCATTGACTGGATGGAATTTTCTGCAATACTTATTAATTATGAAAGAACCCCAAAGAGAAGGTTTACTTCTCACGTTCCACCATATCTTGCATAATAAGACATTTGCCACATCAAACATTGATCTGAAGCCCAAATCCACCTTCTTCTGTCGGCAAGCACATTGCTTCCCAATTGACCAGTGTCTATTCGTCTGAGTATTAGTGTTATTCCAAAAGAATCTGGCAAAAGTTCTATACAGATGCCTTGTCACTCCAATGGGAGGGGTCAGAGCTGATAACAAGTGAATGGGCATACTTTGAAGAACATGTTTAATCAATACAACCCTCCCACCATAAGACAATAGTTTTCCTTGCCAAGAGTGAATTCTATTTCCTACTTTCTTTACGATATTATCATAATAGTGAATCTTATTTTTTCCGTAGAAAATAAGAGTAGAAAATAGGACAACCAAGATAAGTGAAAGGAAAAGAACCTTGTCTAATTTGAGTCAACACTTTGATGCTAGCCACTATTTCCGAGGAAGTTTTTTCATGAACACAGAAAGTAGTCTTTTCTAGGTTTATCAACTGACCAGATGAAGCTTCATAATCTCTCAGAACCTTGATCATTAACTTCATTGATTTCTTTCCAGCTGATAGGAAAAGAATGGTGTCAACTGCATATGAGAGATGATTTATTTCTGGACTACATTTAGGAACTCCAAACCTCTTAAAATCTTCAATTCCATTTAGAGCATTTAGCATGAGAGGTTAAAGCTGGAATAGACACCACGATAAAAAGAACTATCGTACCCCACAATATTTTAGCATTAGAGCATTTTGGAATCAAGGGAAAATGCTAAAACACTATTGCACATAAAAGAACATGGGTGCCTAAAAATATATACCGTACAGTCACGAGAAATACAGGAATAGACACCACGACTGTTGACACCCAATTTTGACCCTCCCGGTATAAATTAGTTCTCGAGTTTCTTAAATTCCAAACAATTTAAAAATAATTAGTTTTATAAATTTTACGATTATTTCTCAAAATATTTTAAATTTTAGTAAGTATTCTAATTTAGCTAATTTAGTTTAAATTATGGTTATATTTTGAATCACTATTTTACAATTCAAATAATTATATTACTAAATAAGAAGCTCGTTAATTAATTAATACAAATTCGTTTTATTTAAGGTTTAGCCAAATTTATCATCTTAACTATATTTGGCTATTTGTTAAATTGAATCCATTTTTCCCTTTCAATTTTTAAGAATTGAATTTGGGCCTTCTCCCAATTTACCCCAGGCCCACTTTTGTCCTCAACCCAATTAATTCCCTTTCCAGCCCAACTTCTCCCTGGCCCAACTCTTCCAAACATTTCCAGCCCGACCCCTATTCCCTTTCAGCCCAATTTTCTTTCTCCCCTTTCCCCCCAACCTTACCCCTTTTAAAATTCAAATTTTAAAATTCAAAATTCAAATTTTAAATAACATTTCCCCCTCTTTTGGCCATAATTTGGCTTATAAATAATCCCATCTTCTTCATTGTTAAGGGTTGGGTTTTTTTTAGGGGGTTGGTTTTAGAGAAAAAGAGAAGGAGGGAAAGGGTTTTGTTTTCTTTTGGGTTGGGAGAGAAGAGGGAGAGAAGAGAAACTTGAGTTGATATTGAAAATTTAGCTACAGGTAGAAAAATAGAATTGAAGCATACAAAATGATATAGGATGTATTTAAATTTCGATTTTTTTGGGAGATGCTCTTTTCTTTGTTTTGAAGCCTTATTTTGGTGGAATCGTCCTCATAGTCGGCTCGTTTCGTCTCTAGCTCGCTGCCCCGAAGAAGGTGAAATCCTTTATTTTTTCTTCTTCTTTTTAGATGTTTGTCAATCAACCTTGCTAATTTTTTTGTTTTTTTTTGTGTGTGGCATCGATTCGAGTCCACTTTGGATTCCATTCTCGCATTCCTCGCTGAGCCATGAAGGCTCAAAACATCCTCCTTGAGTCGTAGATTCCTCAAAACTGGCGTACAGGTTGCGAAACCAGCAGCTTCGGTGTTGAAAAATCAAATTTACAGAAAGCTGTATACCAGATATATACACAGTATATACACTATATACAGACCGAAAGTGCACAGGAAATTTGAAATCAAAATCTGGGTTGATGGCAGTGAAAACATGCTGCTAAAAAGGGAGTTTCAACTTTCGAGAGTTAAAAAATAGTCTGATATACAACTTATAAACGCTGATATACATAGACGTCATACTATATATATGCTTAAAAAATATGATTGGTAGGGGAACGTAAGAGGGACGCCTATTCTAATTAAAATTCGGAATTAGGCAAACAATGCGGACGTAGGGTGCAGCCCGTATACATTAATATACATTATCGGACGACGATATACACTTGTTAAGTAAGTTTTAAAAATGATACAGGTACAAATACGTAGGGCAATATAGGGAAAAGTGGAGGAAATGTATATTCAAACAGGTTCAGGGCTTGAGAGGTCTAAATGGGTCCAATATATGTTGTATACAGCATGTATACGTTTGTATATACCCTTTATGATTCTTTTTTCAGGATTGGGCCAGGGCCCTTCAGCAATTTTCTAACAGGCCCAAGGGACCAAATGTTTTTTTGCAGGATTAATTTGTTGAAAGGGCCCAATTGAATGAATTTGGGCAATTAAGCCCAAGTTCAAATATTTTCTCTTTATTTATTACTTGTTGAATTAATTAGTAATTTGGTAGAATTTAAATAATCTCCTATAGGGTAGCCATTTTTTATTATTTTAAATTTTACTACTTTATTTACTTATTTGGTTTTATTTACTATTATCACTATTTAGTTTTCTTAAATTAATTCCCTTTAAGTATCTCCTTTAGGAATAAATAAAAAATGAAATAAAAATGTTAGAATGAGTTTTCTTTTTACTTAGTTAAAATTTATTTTTAAAAGTCATTCAGTCAAATCGCCGGTCAACCGTAAGTTAGCGGACATTTCGAGTGCCTAACACTTTCTCGGGATGTACATTGAACTTCGAACCCTTTTCAATTGATTTTTAATCTGTTTTAAATCTTTTGAAATTTTTTCTTGATTTTATCAAAAATCAAGTGGCGACTCCGTGATTTGGAAGGTTGATTTTTCTTAAATAATAAGATTAATTGATTTTCCGAAACATAGTCAATTTCTCGCCATTTTTTAAAACTTAACGATAATATTTTTTTAAAATAAAACAGAAATGGCGACTCCGCTGGGGAAAAAAGTCGCCACCTAATTTTAGGAAAACTAGGAAACCAATTATGATCTACGAAACCAAATGACATATATACCGTACAGTCACGAGAAATGCAGGAATAGACACCACGACAAATACTAACGGTACCCCAGTCTGTTGGTGGACTACCAGGCAATTCATTGGAAACTAACAATGCACTGAACAGTTGATTGGTAAAATATAAAACATCCCCGCGCCTAGCACATTAATTTAGGAAAACACTGCCATGAAAACAAGCTACTACCGTCTGTACAAATAAGTATTTTCAATCCATTAGCTTCAGCAGGGTACAATGCAAATAAATGATCTACAATTTCATATCAACTGACAGTAAATGCGGGAATGAACAAAAATCAACAAAATGAATTCAATTGTACCAGTATAAGGATGAAAAACTACTTGCTAGTATAAGACAACTCTAGTTAATCATTTGATTAGCAAAGTAACACATTACAAACAACAAATAAATGTACCTTTTTGAAGAAAGTATCCTGAGTAAGGAGTGGGTTTTCAGCCCTGGAAATCCTCGGCCCCTTCCCTCTTTTTGTCATGAGAAAGTTTTTAGAGAAAACGCAAGAAGGATGCAGATGAAAGGATGCAGGTGAAACTTGAAAGTCTCTGCGTTCACTCCGGTACCTCTTTCTCTATTCTTCCCTGCAACACCAATGCAGAGAATCAATATCAAATTCAATCTTTTTAATTAGTCGGTGAAATTTACATGATATGAATTTACTACTAATTAAAAAGATTGATTTCTAATTTTTCAGTTCTGAATCCATGTCTTCAGACTTGTATAACAGCCAATCTGAAATCATACAACCTACGGCCCTCCTTCTTCTTCTTGCCCTGCCATAGAAGTTGTCCACCACACCGCTAGAATATCCTATCAATTGGAAGTTACAAATTTTAACATCAAATATCCCAGTAACAATTTTGATCTATGAGTTGACTCTATAATTCAACTAAATTGAGTATAATTATTAATGTTATCAGTGTTCTATAAAGATTCTAGAGGGTGTTAAATATGTCAATATTTTCAGTACAACACCCCAACTCAGTTTAATTGTTCCAGAAGTTTGTGGTGACTATTTGTGTGTTTTGGAAACTAATTGCCAAAATCCAAACTGGAAAATCAGTTTAATTAGTATAAGTTGGATTTATATATTGACAAGATCGGTGGGTTAGAAAGTAATGGACATTTTTTTGGAAGTGAAATCAATATAAACTATGGGTATCGCTCAAACATCTAGGGTTATATAAGATTGATGACAATACAAACATAATGAAAGAAGAGTATGGAGGAGAGCATTGGAATAGATATGAAATTGAAGCAAATAGTATCGATTGTACTATGTAAAATCAATAAAGCCTGCGTGCAAGGGTATTTGTGGAATTTTCAAAAATGAAAGTGCTGATGTTCAGATTGAGGATTTCATTTATATATATATAATATATGATATGATATGATTATTATATCGAATATAACTATGCTACAACTCAAATTTTAAGTTGTGACCCTTGATCTTCCTATGGGTTACTGCACTTTTAAATACGAATATTAAGTAGGGGAAGAAAATATGTAATTGAGATAATTATAATAACTGCATATTATATCTAATAAAAAATAATTTTAAAAGTGGACCTGAAAAGTATAGTAATTGAATGTTAAAGACTTTTTGAGATATTTAAATGAAAGGAAAGGGAAAAAAAGTTTTGATCAGAAAATTTGACCAGGATGATATTATTTCTATTAAACATTTTTATCTTGTTAATTTTAACATCTTATTAATTAAAAAAATCAAATTATTTAAATAAAAAAATATTAAAGATTTTTTAAATTTCTTATTAAATTTTCTAGTCATTTAACATTATCCAAAGAAAAAAATGATAAAAAAAAAAAGAAGAGATAACTAGAAAAATATCATAAATAGGTATCATATTTACCTTCTCTATATTTATGTCTTTATAAAGATATATATGTCCGTTTGGACATGCGATATGGTATCATGATATGAAATTATGAGATGAAATTGAAGTTTTGTTTGGACATGCGATATGAAATTTGGATGTTGTATATTTTCTCATAAACATAAAAATCCCATAAATTCTAAAGTTATTAAAATAACCCCAAACGTTTATTCAATATTATCAAATAAACAAAAAATCATAAAATTGTATAATAAATTATTACGAAGTTAATTGTTCTCCACTTAAGTAATTGTTTCATCAATATATTTGAGTAAAAATGATACACATTTTACGGGCTCTTCAAGATTTTATTACTCATCAATCGTGAAGTGTGAGTTAAAGTGACTATATGTTGGTGAGAATAATAAATTTTATATAAAAAAAATTACGTGTGAAATAAATGGTTAGTAGATATAAATGTGCGATTGTTTTAACGAAATATAAACTTGTGGATCAATTTTTGTATGAAAATAACTCAAATCATGATATGTATTCCATATGATTCCATATCATGATTTTTAAAGAATGTGGTATCAAATCTCATGATATGGAATCATGAGACGGAATCAGCATAAAATCATGTGTCTAAACGTTGATTCAATCTCACCAGTAGCGTAGCCACATACTGTCAAGGGTGTCCAACTGAACACCCTTCGTCGGAAAAAAATTAGTATATATACAAGTTAAATGATATACAAAATAATTAAATAACCTATTTTGGACACCCTTAACATAATAAGTTGCTATTTTTTGACACTCTTTAATAAATTTGTGGTTCCGCCACAGCATCTCACGATACCGTATCGTGATAGGTATCACATGGCCAAGCGTCTACTAAATGAATTGAAATGTCACTTAGTACCAAAAACTCTTGGTTTTCCTATTTTTCATCAAACAAGTCTCTTTCTACTTCTTAAGGAAATTACCCACTTTGGACTCAAAGGTATATCTACTCGGACATGATTTTGACTCTAATTTACATTTTCATAAAAGTTACTTTCTTTGTTGTAGAAATTTGGGATCAAGAAGAAACGTTTACTTTTTGATATAAATGACTTAGTTTTCCTAGAACATGTTATCGTTAGCCTTATTTTTCAGTTGTTGATAATTTTTACTTGTTTGAAAGTTCTAGAAAATGGCTGATGTTGAGGACATTCAACCTCTTGTATGTGACAATGGAACTGGCATGTTTAAGGTAACGAATTCGCTTTCCAAATGTAGTCGTTTTGCTTACTAAAGCACCTCTCAACCCTAAGGCTAATCGCGAGAAAATGTCTCCAGATAATGTTTGAAACATTCAATGTATGCTATTCAAGCTGTTCTGTCTTTGTATGCTAGTGGACGTACTACTGGTAAGATATATTAACTCTCTTTGTTTCGAATGTTAATTTGCCTTTCATGTTGCTATGTTTTCTTTCTCTATCGTTTTTTCCCTTTTCATAATGATTTGCTGCACTTCAGTCAAAGGTACTTCGAGATGTAAATAGTGAATTGTAGTCAAATATGATTCATGTTTTCTAGCAGGTATTGTGTTGGATTCTGGAGATGGTGTGAGCCATACAGTTCCTATTTCTGAAGGTTATGCACTACCTCATGTAGACCTTGCTGGCCGTGACCTTACTGAGTACATGGTGAAGATTCTTACTGAACGCGGATACTCCTTCACTACTAGTGCAGAGAAGGAAATTGTAAGGGATATGAAGGAGAAATTGGCATAACTTGCTCTTGATTTCGAGCAGGAACTTGAGACAACCAAGACAGGCTCCGCGGTTGAGAAGAACTATGAACTGCCTGATGAATAAGTGATTACTATTGGTGCTGAGCGTTTTCGATGTCCTAAAGTACTTTATCAACCTTCTTTGATCAGAATGGAAGTTGCTGGAATTCATGAGACGACGTATAATTCTATAATGAAGTGTGATGTTGATATCAGAAAGGATTTGTATGGGAACATTGTGCTTAGCGGTGGATCGACTATGTTTCCTGGCATTGCTGATAGAATGAACAAAGAGATTTAAGCGTTAGTGGTTGCTCCCCCTGAAAAGGAAGTATAGTGTTTGGATTGGAGGTTCCATTTTGGCATCCCTTAGTACCTTTCAACAGGTGATTATATTCCTTTTGCTATTTTTATTGGCTCGACTAATCTGGATTCATGCCGTAAAACCCCACCACTACGGAGGGTCTTACATGACCTAGCATAGAGGGACATTTCCTTCATTTGTTTGGGTTTAATAAACTAGTTCCCGAAATCTAGTAGCTCGACTAATTTTGATTTGCGTCATCAAAATCTTAGTATAGGGGAGGTTTTCACACCTTATCAAAATGGAGCATTTTCCTTCCCAAAACCTACACTAGCTCAACTAATTTGGATTCACGCTGTAAAAGACTGACTATGGAGGGACTTACCCGCCCTACCGACTACCAAAGAGGGGTATTTTCCTCTTCTTTTTTTTGAGCTTAATTATCAGGTTTCAAAAGCATACTGCTTCAACTAATCTAGATTCTCCGTAGAGCTATGTTGCTCAGACTCCAAAAAGGAGGATGCATTCATGTCAAATCCTTAAAAAAAGTGCACTACTTTTGAAGGATCGGACTCACACTCGTCCACATTTTTGAAAGGTTCAAGCAACTTAGTGGTAAAAAACCCAATATGGAGGGTTTTACCTGCTCAACCGAAAAGGGGCATTTTCCTCCCTATTTATGGTTTAACCACCAGTTCCTGAAACCTACTGACTCGACTAATTTGGATTCGGGTCATAAAAAACCTACCATGGGCTTTTTTTGGCCTCCTACCAAAGATGAGCATTTTTCTTCATTGTTATTTATACATGTGTATTTGATTTATTTATCTTTATGTTGATAATAATGATGATTAACATACTTATCATTGTTTGAATTTGTAGATGTGGATTGCTAAGGCAGAGTATGATGAGTCTTGCCCCTCCATTGTGCATAGAAAGTGTTTCTAATCCGAACAAAGGTTGAACCTGGTTCAACATTTGAGTTTTCGATCTTCTTTTTGTTTCCTTGATGACTCGAACCAATAACTTTTAAATTCTAAACGAATGATACTTACCATTTGAACAAGCCTTCTTGTTACTTTTAGAGAATTAATTGGTCATTGGACTTTTTTCTTTTTTTCTTTTGTTTAATTCATTACTTACTAGGAGTATTACTCAATTGTAATTAGTCTAGAACAACATCAAATATTAATTTGTGATAAACCTTGTAGATATTTTATTAACGGAGAGTTGTCACATAAAAATAAGAATAAGGTTTGCATACATTTTTATTTTCAATGGTAAAGACCTGTAGCACTTACGAAAAATTATATAGACATAAACAATTTCTTATATGGTTAGGAATAGTAAAATAGTTTAGTAGTTGAAAGTTGATTCACAGACCATCCTAAAAGATCATTAAGTAATAATATATTCAAAATAGTTTCTTAAATATTCCTTTCATTCATTTTTACTTGTCCAATTTACTCTTTATATACTCTTAAGAAACAACAATTATCATCAGTATTTTATCACAATACACATTAATTACTATTTAATCTTAGTTTTTCTATTAATATATATACTAAAAGTAAAAATATATATTTTTAATATAATAAACAACTAAAAGTATATTTATGAGTATTATTGATTTTTTAACCAAAAAATAATTATTAGTTTCCCTAAAACATCCATTGTGATACAAGAAAGATTGAGATGAACTAAACGACGTCGTTATTTTTAGCTGCTGTAGAATTTGGGTATCCCAATTTCTGTATTAGGGAAGACCTAAAATTGCAGAAAGATCCGAACTTGAGAGGAAGGAAGAAGAGGGTATACAAGAATTTTGGGGGAAAATGGGTAAAATTGCAGTTGCAGTGATTGTAAGTTCATGGGTAGTAGCTGTATCCATACTCGTCAATCGTATTGTCACTGAACCTTACATGGTAATCAAGTTTTCTTGTTTAATATGAATGTAATTTATTGATTTGATAATCTTCTATGGATTTTGAGCTGAGGGTCTATCGGAAACAACCCCAATTGTGGGATTACACTGGGGATATGTTGTTGTTGTTGTTGGAGGTGTAATGTGGATATGGGTGATTATGAATCTTTTGAGACCCCACTTGTGGGATTACACTGGTTATGTAGTTTTTGTTGTAGGTGTAATGTGGATATTGGTGTTTTTGCAGGATGAGATATTCCACATACCTCAAGCACAACAGTATTGCAAAGGCAATTTCAGAAGTTGGGATCCCATGATCACCACTCCTCCGGGGCTGTACGTAGTATCTCGTTCCTTTTCTATTTCTTAATGTTGTCAAAATTGTTCCTGCTTTGTATTTTAACTTCAGAGAGCATGAAAATAGGGACTCCCTTACATGTGGCATTAGCCTCTTGGAATCGATATATGGTAAATGAAATGTTATAGTATTAGCTCATATGGTCAATTTTTCCTGATGAGTTGGGGATACGTTGTATGGCTACAAGTTGAGAGCTTTTTGTCAATTAGTTCCTTGATCTTTTTGGTGTTAAATTATGGTTCAGGGCTACATTGACTAAATAGCAAGATACATGATCTAGTTAGGGTAGATTCTAAACATGTCTGCTTGGAAATAGGAATTGTACATGTTATGCTCTTCTTGCCAAGCTTACAAGATCTTGACCATTTTGTGTATCTACAGATTTGAGTCCTTTCCCTTCCATTGGTTGCAAAAATATCTAGTGTTTTTCTTTTTTAGTACAACTTCACTTTGTTGATGATCTTAGTTTATCTGGTGGTTTCTTATAAACGAGTTGTTGGTACAAGTGTTACATTCTTTTCGCCCCAGTTATCATGAAAATTGGCGTACAGATGAGTCTATGCAAAGAGTAAATATGAAGGAGGACCTGTAGTGTACTAGTGTTAGAGAACCCCAAGTTATTGAATGTTGGGGCGAACAAGTCCAATAGAGTAAAGTAGAGGTTTCGGAATAACCTACCCCAATTTTAGTAGTAGTTGCAGTAGAATGTTAAAGCTTGGTTAGGAGAGATTTTCTCTATTCATTGTTTACATGTACTTTTAGTTGCAAAAAATGAATATGTTATGTATGATTTGTAAGAGAACAATATCAGTCCAGTGCATGTATACTCTGTATTGAAATTCCACTAATCCTCCTTAGTGACTAGGGTTAGAGACTTACTTGTGATATGGTGTTTTTCTAGAAGCTTTTCTAGTCTTCTTAGAGACTTGTATGTCTGTGTAAGGATAGGTATGAGATTTGTAGAGTCTCTAGCTTTAGAGAAAAAATGGGCTCAACTAGAGCGAATTGGATTTAGATGATTCATATTGCAACTAATTCATTAAGGTGCACTTGATAGTTGGAGTAAACCAAAAGGAAATAAACTAATACTCTCTATTTCATTTTACATGACACTCTTTCCTTCTAGAATGTTTAAAAAGAACGGAACCATATTATTATATTTGATTTGTTTTTAGTTTAAACTACATATTCTACCCTTAATTAGATGCCCTTATAGCCATAGAAATGGAATGGCATGTAAGGACCACAAGTTCTATGGGTACTTTTGTTGTGTGCCAAAAGTCGGTCTTTTCTTTCTTTCGTCAACATTGTGCTCAGTCAAACTGTCAAATACACTAATATAAAATGAATTGGAGAGAGTGGTAGCAATATAATTTACTCTAACACCCATCTAACTTAACTTAATATTGTATTAGATGGTGCAATCCCACATCCATTCCCTAATCGTGTCGGATCGACATGGGTGAGGCATGATTTGACGGGTCCGAGCAACATAGATGGTGCATAATCCATGCCATTCTTCCACCCATACCTTCCAGTTTGTCATCTACTCCCACACTGTTCAAAATTCAGTTAGGATAAGTACATATGTATAGTAGTGTTTGTCTACATATGCTAGTTTCATGAGTTGGATTATGTTTTCCACATTCACAGTTTCGAGTTATTTTTGGGTTTCCATTATATAGGGGCACCGAGTGTTGGTTTCGAAATATAAGATGCATTTTTGCAATTAAGTTATATTGTCTGGGGATTCATTAAGTTACTTTGAACAATGTTCCCCTGTCCGAAAAGATAGTGCTACTTTCCCTTTTGGCAGTCCCTGAGTGATGCCTATTTTCTCTAATAGGAATCTTATACAATTGGACCCTCTTATCCACTTAACTCAATACAGCTTAAATTTCTTTTTTAATTCTTTTTAGGTAAGGTTGACCTTACTTTACAACAAAATGAAAGTGGCAGTAAGGAACCTCTTTCTAATTCTTTACTCCATAAACAGAAAGTTCAACAATGAATCCACATATTCCTGCAGTAAATATCCACTGATATGCTAGGTCAAATAAGATATAAATGAGATGGACTGATGCAGTGCCAAAAAAAATCAATAGATCTTTGGCAATGAGGTTCATTGTTAGTAAGTATATGTCAGCTAAATGCTATAGAATATGATCAAATGATAAAGGAATTCTCTCAGATTTGTCTCTTTTGTTTTTCAAAGACAAAAAGGGATATTAATAAACAGAGAAGGACACAGATAAAAGAGTGGAGCTAGCTGATATCACATAAATTGTGCCATGACCATGATCCATGTTAGATATGAAAAGAAATGTTCTCTAGGATGATTCAGTTGAAAAAACACTATAGATTTAACTGATAAGGGAATTTGATGCAAATAATTTAAAACTTTTGCAGGTACATTGTTTCACTTGCCTATGTTGCTTCTTTGTTTCCAGGAATATTCTCTATGAAAGACGATCTTTCGTTTTCAGATGCTTGTTCCTCTTCCATCCTACGCTCCAGCAATGGTGTATTGGCTGTATTTTGCAGCATGATGGTTTACAACATACTTACCCACCTCAGACCTTCTCTTACTGACAGAAAAGTAACTCTTCGGACGGTTGTCCTTGCATTGTATCCCCTTCACTGGTTCTTCACTTTCCTTTATTATACAGATGTAGCATCGCTAACTGCTGTACTGGCATCATATCTTATGAGTCTTAAGAAGAAATATTTCTTCAGTTCCCTGGTAAGAGGATCAACTCAATCCCATCTAGTTCTTTCTAGTTAATAATAATGGGGAGCAAAGTTATAAATTGACTTTTATTCAAACTCTTTATAGCCCATTCCTTGTCATAGAATTGTTTTCTTCTTTATAACTTTTGCGATTAATATCAATCGAAAGCTTTAATGTTTTTCCAAGAACAGATTCTGCACTCTACTTATTCATGCACCAAACATATTCTAAGGATATATGTCATTTTGACATTTGACAAATTGCTGATTACTGTTTACCACATGTACGACCGCAGTGTGCTTTGAGTACTGTATTTTATTGTTGCCTCCACTTGAGCTGTATCAGAAAAATAACAATACTCAATAGTAAATATGGGGAGGGAGAGAGAATAAAAGAAACAGTAACTGTAGTTCTAACTTCATAAAACTTTATCTTCCTCTCAAGCCTGATTTACTTTAACGTTATTGTTTTGCATGCTACGGATAGTTCCATTTAATGATCAGATATTGAATTTGACCTTGTTGTTTTTCTGATTGAGAAGTTAACAGTGTTTTCATACATCTGAAGGTTGGGGCTTTTGCTGTGCTGATACGACAAACAAATATCATATGGATCCTTTTCATAGCATGCACTGGGGTTTTAGACTATATTCTAGATCAGCCGAAGGATAGTGCCGATTTGATTGATTCTAGTCAATCACAAGGTAAAGATGCTTTCCCAGTCTCGAGTCAAGGTGTTGGAACACACTCTAACTTGAGAAAGCGCAGAATCCACAATCAGGCAGCTACATTTAGCTCTCCTATCCACCAAAAGATTGCTTCTTCAGTGCCTTCCTCAGGTTCTGTCTTCTTATCTTCTTTCAAGTTTTTTTTAAATCTGAATTTGTGTTGTGTTAGGACACATGATAGCATCTGATGATTTTTGTTCTATCTGTTGATTTATGTTGTGTAGGACACGTGATAGCATCTTCTTTTTGACAAGTAGTTTCTGTTCTGTGATCTAAAGTAACATTGAATGAAAAATATACAATCGAACACCATTTTGTAATACATCAAATTAAAAAAAAAAAAACATTTTTTTTTAAAAAAAGAATAATACAGCAAATTCAATTTTACAAGCTGTCAAGCGTTTCTTTATGAGGTGAAATATCCAAAAGATTTACTTGCGAATCGGCATCATGAAGATTTAATTTATCTGTTGTAAAAAACCCTGGTAACCATGGATGACATAAAGGAATAAAATACTCCACTCGTTCTGGCATCCTACAGAGATACTTTTGGTTGTGCATTTGTTAGAACACCTCAATCCGGAGTATGGAAGGTGGCGGGGGAGGAAAATGAACTCTTATTACTTGAAATAATGACTTGGATGTACAAGTAATTTCCCTAGTGCTATAATTTTATTCGATTGTTTGGTAATATACGTACTACTTAACAAGAGAAACTTGCTATTTTGATCTTTTGACAACCTGTGGTTCTAGTCTAAATACACTTGACCCTCACTAAATCAAATTTTAGGCTTTTGATCCCACCATTAATAAATTCTTACAAATATAATGTATTTCTAATTAGTATCCTAATTCCCTTTGATTTGAGGGGATCTGCTAGAAGATCAAAAACAAAGTTAGATAAACTGAACGAACACTCCTTGCTGCTAACATTCTTACGAGAAGTGTGTCATGTGGAAAACTTGCTTCGCATGTTTGAAGCATCCATTAAATGTTAACCAGAGTGGCTATCATGTTCACAAACACATTTACAAGAAATTCTTCCATTGATTATGCTTGGTACAGACATGTAAGCTTTTCTTGTCAGATGGCATGGTATAGACAAATAAGCTATTCTGGCTCATGCATAGTTATCCTTTATTGCATATTAGTAGTTGGCAATGCGATTTAGGTTCCTTTTGTATATGTCATTTTAGTTATAAGAGATTACATTCCTTTTTCAGATTTCTCTCATGAGGTGCGTGAGATTATCTCAAGACTCTGGCAGTTTAAGTGGGAGATTATTGCATCATTTTGGCCTTACCTCATAATTATGGCCGCTTTCATCACCTTTGTTTTCTGGAACGGGAGTATAGTGCTTGGTACCAACTCTCACTTTTGTAGTTTTGTTTCTTTATGGTCTCTTCCATTTGTTAACCGTGTATGCACACACTTCTTTTCCCACCCTTGTGCTATCCAGGTGCAAAAGAGGCTCACTCGGTTTCTCCACATTTTGCACAATTGATGTATTTTAGCTTGATTTCTGTGCTGTTTGTGACTCCCATGCACTTCACAATTGGTCAGGCTGCAGCACTGGCCCGATCCTTCTGGAAGAAAAATAAGCTGGTCAGTTTCTTTCAGTTGTGCACGACATTAGCTGTTGGGTTCCTTTCAGTGCATTTTTTCAGGTTAGATGAATGGCTTTGTAATTTTCTAAATTCAGTTGCACTATCCTTATACCCTCTCCCTCTCCCCTGTCCCTTTTCCTCTCTTTCGTGCAATTCATCACTTTCTGTCATGCTATACAATCTATAACGTCAGTTTTTGAGGGTGTTTGTTTATCCTTTCTTTGTTCTTTGTTGCATCAAAGATTTAGGGTGTGCTCAGTATGAAGGAAAATGTTTTCCTTCATACCGAATACATCCTTAATGGCGTTCATTTCTAATAGATTCTAGCTGTGTGCACATTATTTTCTTTTTTTCTGATTCGGATTTGATATCTAAAAATTGGTTCCTTGCAATAATGAAATGCAATATTTTGACATTCAAGTGACCTGGAAACAGTAGTATACATTATGTGACATGATATATTGATATTGCAGCATTGCCCACCCTTATCTCGTTGCTGACAATCGACACTATACCTTTTATCTATGGAGAAAAGTTATCAAATTTCATTGGTCAATGAAGTACCTCCTGGTTCCACTCTATGTATATTCATGGATATCCATCTTCAATATCTTGGGTCAGTAAAACGCTCGGTCCTATTCTAACTTGTGCATGTTTTTTTCTAATACACATCCTTAGCTCCTTCTCGGAATCAAAGAAAAGAAGATTCTATTCGTTCTTCTAGTTTCTTTTAAACATATTGTTTTTCCCCTCTATTTGCAGCTAAAAATCAGAGGAAGACATGGGTACTGGTATATTTCTTGGCTACCGCTGCAACACTGATTCCAGCTCCACTTATAGAGTTCAGATACTATACAATCCCGTTCTTTTTCTTGATCCTCCACTCTCATGTTGATGATGACAGAAGTTGGCTTCTGATAGGAATCATGTATCTTGCCATTAATATTTTCACTATATATATGTTCTTGTTCCGTCCGTTTTCTTGGGTACACGAGACTGGTGTTCAGAGATTTATATGGTAGCAAGATACTCAGGAGAACTCAACAAGTGTTGATAAGCTGCACCAGTGTTCTGGCTGTACCTGCAGATCCCAATTTGCTCTAACTTTTGAAAATGCAGTGTAGGATAATTTTTTTGTAGAATGAGTGGTAAAAGGAATTTGTTTCAATCAAATTTAGTGTCTTAACCATTGAGGTTGTTTTACTAGTTCATAATATTACATTTACTTTTTTTTTTTTTTACATATTCGTTCGATAATTCTCTCTTTGTCGTTCTATATGATGGTGTTTGATTGTAACATAGAGCAGAGGTGGACTCAAGATTCGAAGAAAATGTGCCATCACTACAAGTGAATGCATGTAAGAGGAAGTGATATCCGCAACACAGTCTCGTCTGATGTTCTAATGTATAAATATATAAATTAAATGACATAGGTTTGGGCTTGGAACTTCCGTGTTGGAAGTCTCAAGTTCGAAATCCCTGACCAGCGAAAGTAGAGGGTTTGTCTTCTGGGTCGAGCTCGTCGCACGAGGGGCTCATTTTAAAAAAAAGAGATGATTAGTGTAAACAAAAGTGTATGTTCCATTTTGTCAAAGAGTTTTACTTAGAAAAAAAAAAGTTGTTTTAATTGGAGGTTGAATATTAAGTATGAATTGAATTAATTGTGTAATAAAAGTATTACTCACTATGTATTTTTGTTTTAGTCAAATGAGATGACATTACTTTACACGTTTTTATGCTTAACTGCAACACTAATTCATTGTATCTGGTTATAGAATGATATGTATTCATATCTTATATTGTAGAGTATAAATTTTTATTAATGGAGATTAAAATTTTATAATAAATAATGCGATAATTTAATGGGGTTTTGCATTTATAATATTTATCTAAAACTAATTTTTAACCCTATAAAAATAGTATGACTTTTTATCGAATGTGATTCAAATAAATTTTCTTGACCTGTTGACATTTGCTAGCTTCGCCTCTGATCCGATAAGAATAAGATGAAAGACAAGAATGTGATGAACTTTCAATTGAATTATTGGAGAGATTTGATGATTGTATGTATAAATTCAGATGATTTTTTTGAGTAAATATTCCAAATGTCATTAAATTTAATTTTATATTGATATATGCACTTTAACTTATATCTTACAAAACCATTCTACATAATGACATGACCTAATATCGAAAATCGAACCAATCCATAAATCTAATAAATTAAAATGTAAGATAATACTTCCTCCGTCTATATTTACCTATCAAATATCGTCTAATTTGATTTTTATTTTTCTTTGTCATTTTAACAATTAGAAAAGATATTTCTTTTTCTTGTTATATATTTAATTCATCAACATTAAGTTAATGTATTTCAAAAATGTTGTGAGTAATAATATGTTTGTAATCCTATTAATTATTAAGTAAAATGATAAATTCATTATACTAATTATTATTTTCTTGATAGATCTGTTAAAATAAAATATGACAAATAAATTAAAACAGAAAGAAATACTCACAAGTAAAAATCTTTCTTAAAGAATATGTTAAATGAATATGAGTTTGAATATTATGAAAGGCCAAATACATTAGTAGATCCTAAACTTGTTGGGGTTTTTTTTCTCACGGGCACCTCAACTACGTCATTTTCCTATTGAATCATTGAACCCCCATAATTTGTTCCGTTTAAACAAACACCGTTATCTGATGTAGAACCAGATTTATGAGGGGTACTGATAGAGGATACATATGTTGTTCCATAAATCATAAGTCCAATTGATAGTGAAAATGTTTGAGAATAATTATGTTTTACTTAAATCATTTGAACACATTAGAAAACAAATGAGACTAACACGGTTTGTCTTCATTCCTTCAATCAAAATTATTACAATTCGAACACAATTGAAGACATTTACAATAGAAAAGCTGATCAAAATCAACCAACAGTGTTTTAAAGAAACAATTATGGGTGGTTCAATGATTTAATTAAAAAATAACGTAATTAAAATACCTGAGAAAAAAACTCAATAAATTTAGAGATTTGTTTATGTATTTGGACAGTATGAAACAAAGAAATTGGCCATTTAGACAACTTTTCAAGACAACTTAATTGCATGATGTAGAGTTGGTTACAAATATAGAAAGTAGAAAGTAAATGATGGGACCCTTTTTGCCAAAAAAAAAAATCCTATTTGATTCAATTAACTAATTGTGTGTACAAACCTAAACCATATATGGTTGGATCATAAATAAATCATGTTCAAGTTGGACTATTCTATTTTGGATATTATTTTTTTAAAAAAAAAATTGATACTCAATTTGTGATTTTTCTTAGTATTTTAGTTTGGTCAAAGATTGTTTCACATCTTGCATTACCTACACATTTTATAATTAATATTGACAATGAAGTCTAACTCAAATGACATGATTATATAAACCTTATAAGCCTTTAAAATGTTTTTTTCTTTGGGAAACTAACATAAATATGCTATAATAAAAAAATATTTACCATTTATAGTAATAATATTTTTTTTTTTCACTTGATCACTTCTAATTCATTTATAATACAAGGTTAATACATATTACAAAGAACAATTTATTATTCACATATAATACAAGTTTTAATGATGGATAATACAGTAATCACACATTTTAATACACTTATAATACAATGTGACAATTTTTTACCAAACAAACATAATATATTTCAAAAACAATTATAATTCAAATATATTGCATACATAATTTACTTTTAATACATATTATAAATTTATTACAAAATTACTATAAATGGTAATAAACAAAAAGTATCGCTAAAATCAGTAAATATTTTTTAAAATGTATTAATTTATGTAATTTTTCCTTTTTCTTTTTAGCAAAAGAATGTGATGGTTGCATATTTAAAAATCTTAGAAATTGAAGAATTGTCATATTTTTTTTAACCTTATAAGCCTTTAAAATGTTTTTGTTTTTACCAAAAGAATATGATGGTTAAATATTTTAAAATCTTAGAAATTTAAGAATTTTCATATTTTTTTAGTTAAATATTATTAAAGACATTTATTGTATAGTTAATTTAGGGAATTTATTTTAAGTAGGTTGGGTTAAGAATTGAGTTGAAATTAAGGTGGATTAGGTTCTAAATATTAATTTTGATTTCTTAAATATATTTTTCTTAAAGTCTTGTCATTAAATAGGTAGTAGAAATTGTAGTATTAACTAAAATGATCATGGGAGCTAACTAAGCAAAATTTGATGATTATGGAAGTTAATTAAATACTAGTGAAGGAAAAAAAAAGAGTGATTTGATGACTAATTATTACAAAATTGAGAGTTCATTGTGATTTGTGGAACAAGTTATCTCTGAGTTATTATATTGAGATTATAATGTGATTAAATAATAATGTTTTATTGCTAGATAAGTAGATATACTCTTTTGATAAATGTTTGGTTTATTAGATTAAAAATGGGATAGTATAAAGGGAAACTTTCACGTTAGCAAATAAAAAATTTATATTTGTATGCTATAGCAAAATTTGTATAATTGCGCTTCATAGCAAACATAGAAATTATATAATTCATTATACATATACAGTTGAAACAATTTGTATAAAACGAAGTGTATAAAATAAGAAAGAGAAAACACACTTGGACACATAACTGTATAAAAACGAAGTGTATAAAACGAATTGTATTATTATAACTGTATAGAACGATTATCTACAATTTGAATTTGTATAAAATGAGAAAGAGAGAAAAACAAAAAAGACTTGACAAGAAATATACAATTGAATCGAATTGTATAAAACGAGAAAGAGAGAAATTAGATACAATTTAAAAATTGTATAAAACGAGAAAGATAGAAAGACAAAAGAAACTGGGCAGAGGATTATTTTGATTGTATCAAATGTTGTACTACCAAATATATAGGATAAAAATTAAAATAATCCTAAAATTTATCCCACATTACTAAATAACCACTATATTTTATTTTAAAAAATTATTGAAAAATATATGGTGATATTTTTGATAAAATTGATGAGAAAATAGAAACTAGAAAATAACAGCATTTTCATACGAAAAAACTAACAAATATTGAAAATATATTATCACCATATAATTTTTAAATGATCGACTTGTTAATTAGTGAAAAATTGTATTTTATAATATAAATTTCCCGTCAATTCCAAGTAGATCATCCCTCCTTCCCTTGCGTTAAAGATCACTAATATCACAATAGAAAAAATCTCTATTATAGTAACAATCTCTTGTTCAACCAACCATACAAACTTTTATGGAAAAAGCTCAAATATGCCATCAAACTTTAAAAAAGGCTCATTTATGCCATCCGTTTAAAGTTGGTTCATCCATGCCACTATCGTTTAAAAAAAGGCTCATTCATGCCATTTTTTTTTAACGGTGATTTTACAAAACCATTTTTACACGTGTCATATTAAAATTCGTCCACGTCATTTTTTATTTATAATAAAAATCAAAATTTGAAAAATTATTAAATAAAAAGCCTTCCAAATAAAGATCCACCAAGTAAAAACCCACCTAAATTAAAAAATCTCATATAACCCATTAGTAACCCAATTTTTCAATTCACTTTTACCCTAAAACCCCAATCTAAGAATATCTCATACAACCTGTTAGAGGAATACAATTTTGGAATGTTGATCCTGCTCATGCAATGGAATCACCTGATATGATCAAAACTATTGGAAGACCCAAGAAAAAAAGAGATAGAACAACAGATGAAGCAAGAAAAAGAAAAGGTGAATAGAGTTCATCAAGAAAAGGTTCTATATGACATGTAGTAATTGTGGCGAATATGAGATATTTTTTTTAATTTGGGTGGGTCTTTACTTGGGTGGATCTTTATTTGGGTGTGGTTTTGTATTAATAATTTTTCAAATTTTTGATTTTTATTATAAATAAAAAATGACCTGGACGAATTTTAATCTGACACGTGTAAAAAGTAGTTTTGTAAAAGGGATAATGCCCAAGTACCCCCTCAACCTATGACCGAAATCCCAGAGACACACTTATACTATACTAAGGTCCTTTTACCCCCCTGAACTTATTGTATTAATAATTTTTTACCCCTTTTCGGCCTACGTGGCACTATTTTGTGGCCCAACGATTGTTGACTTTTTTTTCAAACTAGTGCCACGTAGGCAAAAAGGGGTAGAAAAATACTTATAAAATAAGTTGGGGGTGGTATAGGACCTTAGTATAGTATAAGTGTGTCTCTGGGATTTCGGGCATAGGTTGAGGGGGTACTTGGGTATTTTCCTTTGTAAAACCACCGTTAAAAAAAAAGGCATGAATGAGCCTTTTTTTAAACGGTAATGGCATGGATGAGCCAAACTTTTAACGGATGGCATAAATGAGCCTTTTATGAAAATTCGATGGCATATTTGAGCCTTTTCCCAACTTTTATTAATGTTTACAACTACTATTTTTCTTAAGAATTTAATTATCCTTTTTCTTTTCTCATAAGATATTTGCAACTAATTATCACCAAAAATCAATAGTGTATTTTTCAGTTGGTAATAATTGATGTTGATAGTCCAAAAATCAAAACCAACTCCTCTTTGTCCTTTGAACATTTATTATTTTTCATCTTTTTATAAATTCATTAAATAAAATCACGAGATTTTAGAGATACCTAAACCACAAGCAATTGTCAAATAATAATATTTTTATTTTTAGCTTTTATTTCAAGAAGTTGACTTTCTACCTTCATGTTAATAATATCCTATTTTATTGTAAGTGCAACGTATACATATAATATTAATTGATCCAAACCTACCCCACCCCCCACCTTTTTCTATTTATTTTTTAAAAAAAAAATTAACTATCTGATATTCGAATTCAACAGATCATAAGTGGTGGTGCTATAAGAGTTATTTATACTTTAATCTCTATCTTGTGTTGATCTTTAAATTATATTTCGTATAATAAATATTTTTTGCATGAGACATAAATTTATATTTTCGTATTATAATATGGTACAAGTTACATATTCAAATATGACTTCAGTTTCTAAATTGTATTTCGGGTGTAACTTCGATTTCTAAATAATTTATATTTAACTATGTATAAATTTAATTGCTAGAGGATAAAAATTAAAACAAGCTCATTTGAAAACGGTCATTAATCCGACTAATAATTCACATTCATAGAGAGTGAATCTTGACGTAAATATTCTTTATCAAAAGATATAAATACGAGACATCTGATTAATTATGAAGAAATGATAGAGAACCATCCAAACAATATGGTCTATTTATTTATTTGTTAATTAATTAAACATCATCATCTAACAAAACCTCCAATCAACAAAGCTAAAAGAACAAGACAACCTTAATGCAATCTTTTTTTTGTCTTCTAGCTTTTAGTCAACTATTTCCCTTTTGTTTCTCTTTCTTTGTTTTTTTTTTTTACAAGTCATGCATTATTGTATAATATAATAGGCGTTAACTAACGCAAGTAAACCAAATATGTTGTTTTTTGCTGAATATTTCATAGGTCACAAGTATGACTTTCATAAATCGCCAGTCTGGTCGAGCTAATTGAGCAGATGATCTCTCAAATTAAATGCAGAGTTTTAGGTTTGCATATTTTACGATCGAGTTCGTCATAAAGATTTATCTAATGCGATATACCTCTCTCTTATCATTAGAGCGGGGTGTATGTAATTGAAGGGTAACGATCACGAGTTGCATTGTTAATAATTTTTTTTAAAAAAATATGACTTATTGTGGTTATATAATTTGCCAATTTTTTCTAACTCAAGAATAAATATATTACCAAAGAAAACGCGTTAAAGTTTATGTCAAATGATGAGTTTAATTGACTATCTCCATTTTCTAACCAACTAATTTCTGTTTAGGGAGTAATTGAAATTTTCAACAAAAATTCCTAATGAATTATTGGACAAGAAATAAAAAAGAGGAATTTTGAAGACTTTGAATTCTTTGGAGAAAAATGAGAAATGTTGTTATATTCAAATTAATCGAATTGAAATACGATGATTATTCACACGGGCGTATCAAATAAACCTGAGTTTATCTGAACTCATAATTTTTAATCTAGATCTGAATTTATACGTGTAATATCCACTAAAAATATTGAATATGATCTCTTTAAATTAAATAAGGTAATGGATTCAATTGTTGAAACTTGAGTCATGAACCACTTAGAATTAAAATACAGAATATGCCTCTATGACTCGTATAATTGACCTTAACTTGTTTGAAGATTAACACATAGTTCCTATTAGTCAAATTGAAATTTGGTACCAAACTAACTTAGATAAAGAAACTTGAACAGTTTTTGTATAGTTATAATGACAACTTGAATAATTCATGATGAAAAAAAAAATTAATGAAAACAAGGCAAAGTTTGAAATGGTGAACAAAATTAGTATAGTCAACTTTCAATTTCCATTTTCCAACAACAATCTAATTGTTTTTTTTTTTAATGAGAAACCAAAACTTAAAAATATGAAGAATAAAAAGAATTCTATCATATTCTATATACTTTTTCTCTCTTTGGTCAATTCAATTGTTTTCAATATTATGCCATTTATTTTGATTTCACATTCATTGTTTACTATAACGGTCGAAGTTTTCTTTAGAATCGATATATCATGTCCTATCAGTATATGTTTTCTATAGTATTTTGTCATAACTGTTATTTAAACTACTTTGATATGTTTTTCATCGAGCCAAGGGTCTATCATAGGGATAAGGTTTGCGTAGACCTCCCATCCTCAGACCCTGGGATTACGCCTAGGTAGTTGTATAACAACATTTCGCTACAACAGTCAGAATGCATCGAGACAAATCACGTTATTATAAAGAAGTTTAACTATAGTAACTATGATATAAAAATAAAGGAATTTTTGACCAAACAGGTCATGTCTATTGAGGTAAAGTTTGTGAGATGGAACTCCATCTGTTACAAAACTCACCATTGTAAGTTTATTGGTAACTTTACAGTCTCTGTGGATCAAGAAACCTCAGCCTCTCGCGCTATTTCTGTATCGAGCAACCTAGACATGTATACTATAAACAACTACTGCTAAATTCGGGGTAGACGAGGGGCTAACAAAGCAAAACTAGCTCGAATTCTTCTATGTACTGATGTTTTGGTCTTGAGGGTAAACTTCCAAAATTCCTCGATCTACCTGAGATTTACATCGATGATTTCCATATCCTTCCTTCGAAGGATAAAATGATGATTGAAACATCATCATGGTACTTCCTACGATCACCTTGAGGTATATCAAGCAACTCGTGAAAGTTCAAGCCTGCAAAATCCAAAATGAACGTTGTTTAGAACCGATTTGATATGAGACATTAGTACTTCAGCAAATCTCTATGGCAATGATTCTGAGTGTTTTGTATTTACCAGCTTTCTTAGCAGCTCTGAATAAGACTTCTTCGACAAGATGCTGTGCAGGATCTCCCTCCGGGAATATAGACATAAAGGTCTCAACTTCGGAGACTGCTTCTTCGTTGGTGAAGTATTGATAGAGCCCATCGGATGATAAGATCAAAAACTTGTCTCTTGAACCAAGTGTGTGGTGGTGAAGTGACGGTAAACAGTTGATGTAAGGTGAATTTCCAACGTAGTCGATTCTGAACATCTCTAGAAGTGCATTGTTCCATTTGGGCTGTAAAATCACAGAAGTTCGAAATGATATCATTATAGAGCTAATAAACCAATTTCCAAACCAATCAGCTAGCACGTTCAGGTGAAGTACGAGCTAACTACAGTCAAACCTCTCTATAACATCATTGGTTGCTATAGCGAAATGTTGTTTTATACACATAACATATAATATAACATAAAATGGAAGATGGATTCCACGGAAAAATAGTTGTTATATAGAGGTCTGACTGTAATAAGAACACTAGAAAGGCATCGATATGATCAAATGATTATAAAGTCATTGTTAATACCTGTTTGAGATATCCTGCCCCGAATGCTCGAGTAACCTTCAAGGAACCTTTCACTCTATCATTTTTAATCGCGAAAGCATCATCTGGATGCTCACTTCGGATCCTAACAACTTCCTGCAATCATATTCACAAGGCAAACACAGTATAAGCATACGAAAACAGGCAAAACACGAAATGTTTGTTGTATGTAAACGAGATATGATTTGTTACCTCTTTGATAGATGTGCTATGATCCATAGTAAGTTGAGCTGGAACAAGATTATGTTTGCGATCGGATTCAGCTCTATAGAGTGCATCAATGCTGCTAACACTCTGCTCATTTATCCTTCTAAACTTGCTAACAGCAAGATCAGACTCAAGATTTTGAGCTAAAACAGCACGACTATCGCCAACGTTCAACAAATAAACATCTTGATCCTTAAGCAACATAACTAAAACACAAGATCCCATTAAAGCCAATTCAGGATTCTCATTAACCATCATATCAGCAATGTCCAAATACGACGCCTCGGTCTTCCTTAACCCTTCAGATAAAGCCTTCAACACATCAGAATGATCAACCCCATCAAATTCTTGATTTGGAACAAAATGTTCCACCTTCTCATTCTTGGGAGTTTCCGACTTATCATTCCATAACAATCCTTTAAGTTCTTTATAAACATTTGAATAAAGATTATTCAACAGAAAATCAGTAGCATCAGGTCCATTAAATCCATCATAAATCCCAACAAAAACCCATCCATGTTCCTCAGAAATCACAACATGTACTCTGTCTTCCCCTGCTTTACCTTGTGCCCATTGAACATTTTGCCCTCTAAATGATTCATTTACATCATCATCATCATCAACCAAACTATTTTCACTACTCAAAACATTTATTACAATCTACAAATTTAATTTCACTAACATTGACAAGATTCTTTTCAGTAAATTTCACTTCTTTATAACCAAAAAAAGAACTCGAAAACGCTTTCTTTAAACATCTAATCAAACCCCATTTCTTAGGTTTCAGTTTATACCTTTGTATTTGTATAGGATCATACTGATTCTCCAACGGGCCCGAAGTGAAACTCCTTTCCATAGGGCCCGACATGAATCCCCTTTCCACCGGGCCCGAACCCAATCCAGAGCCCGTGTTTGATAAACGGGCCGGGATCGGGCCGGAATGAAAAACACCCCTTGGAATTGGCTGTAAAGGGATTGAAGAAAAAAACTGAGAGCTTTCAAAAGCTGAAGCTTTATCCACGTGAGTAGAAAAGTCAACGAGTGCCGTTGACAAAGGTGTGAAAGTGTTCGCCGATATGGAAGCGCCGGAGATTGTACGGAACGCCGCCGTGGTGGTGCTGGTGGTGGAACTGGAAATAGTGGTGGTGGTTGAAGAAGAAGATGAATCATCGGAAAACGGGTGGGGTTTTGAATATGGGTCGGGTCGGATATAGCAAAAAGAATGACCCAAACCTTCATCAAGTGGATCAGTAAAATTCAAATCGTTATATCTTTTTGATATTTCTCCAACATCTCCAGCAAAACAAAGATTCAATTTTCTAACTCCATTACCCATTTTTTTGAGAAAAAAAAAACTCTACTAAAAATCAATAAATCAACTAAAAAGATAAGATTTTGGTCATCAAAGATTCATAAAGATTCAATTTTTATGAAGAAATGTGATTTTTTTTTTTTGATTTTTTTGGTTTTTTTGAAAGTTCAGAGGAAGTGGTATGGCATGAGGATTTAAATGGAGAAGAAAAGGATGTAAGAGGAAAGAGAAAGAGTTGACTTTTAATTACCCAAAAAAAAAAGTGGAATATTATATTAATTGAATTTTGCTAAAAATAAAAAATGGAAAAAAAATATTGATACTGTGTTTTGGGTGGGCAGTTCACTAATTAAATTTTTTTTTAAATATATATATATTATATACTTTTTTTTTTAATTTTATTTTGGGTGGGGCGTTGACATTGAATTCTATAACATTTTTGTTTGATTCTTTGTTTTTTTTTTTTTTTGGGCGGTGGGTGAGAAGTCAGGAGTTTTGTTTTCCTTTGGGGTGGGGTGGGGTGGGGGGTTTCACGGTTTGGTTTGATTTATTTATTAATTAAAATTTAAAAAAAGATTTTTTTAAATTTTTAAAATCAACCAAATGAAAAAAAATAATCACGATTTATTTATTTCGATTGGTTTGATTTGATTTTTTTCAATTTTGAAGTAATGAATTTTTTAGAATATACGTATCTTGAGGTGGGATAAGGAGGTGGGGTGGTACTTCCTTAAATAATAATCTAATAAATTCTAATTTTGATTTTTATAATTTTAGTCAAATATATTCAATCTTCAGTTATAACTAATCGATACATATTTTTTATTTATCTGAATTTTCATGAAATTTAATCAATTTTTAAATATTAAATTATTCAATCTTTGAGTTGTTGATGTTAAATTTGTACAAGTTTATCATAATTCGAGGATAATATAATTCTAATAAGTGATTAAATCATTATTTTTTTGTTTTGCTAAAGTGATTTTTTTTTTTTGTTTAATCAATTGTTGAAGGAGTAAAAATGAATTACTTAGGGGGGTGGGGTGGAATTTTAGGAGTTAAGGCTAAGGTAAAAGCCAAAGCGTGTTTATTTTTGAATAATTATTAATATACGTGGTACTTTGATTTCGAAAAGTCAAATGGAGCAACTTGTGGAATATTGAATGGGGTCAAAGTAAAATCAAAAATTAATTTTTCTCTATCATAATTCATGATATTATTTAATTAGATATAAATTTACAATTAATTATACATTAATGTGGATTTATAAGAAAATATACTTTTTAGGGAAAATGATATATAATAGCAAATTAATAATCTAAAATAAATGGAGTAGCTAGGGTTTGATTTAATTGTGCTCCATAGCAAACGTTTGCAAAAAATTGTCAGGCGTCTCTCTCCCAAAAATCTCGCTTGCCACTCTCCTCCAATCTCTCGCTCGCTTTCTCACTTTTTATACAAACACAAGTGTATAAAAATTGTTTCTAATTGTATAAATACATATATTTTTGTTCCCCTATCTCCCATCTTTCAGATCTCGCTCGCCACTCTCCCAAATCTCGCTTGCCACCATTGCCTTTCTCACTTATACAAACAGAAGCGAAATGTATAAATTGTGTTTTTGTTTGTATAAAGTGTGAGAAGTTGTATATACACATGCAAATACATATATTTTCGTCCTATACAGTTATAAGTATACAATAAAAATACTCTTCTGCCCAGTTTCTTTTGCCTTTATCTCTTTCTCATTTTATACAATTTTCAAATTGTATCTAATTTTACTCTTTCTCGATTTATATAGTTCGATTCAATTGTATATTCCTTGTTAAGTCTCTTTTGTCTTTCTCTCTTTCTCATTTTATACAAATTCAAATTGTATATAATCGTTTTATACACTTAGAATAATACAGTTCGTTTTATACATTTCGTTTTTATACAATTCTCTGCCCAAGTGTCTTTCTCTTTCTTGTTTTATACACTTAGTTTTATACAATTTGTTTCAACTGTATATGTATAGCGAATTATATAGTTTCTATGTTTGCTATGGAGCGTAATTATGCGAACTTTGTTATAGCATACAAATATGAATTTTTTATCTGTTATATGTGAAAGATGCTCTTTTTAATAAACTACCTTATTTATAGTAGAATGAGAATTAACATTAATTTTCTGTAAAAATTATTTTCTCGTTCCATTATTAATTGTCATGTTATACTTTTCAAAAGTCAAATTGATCAAATTTTCAAAGTTAAGTTAGATTATATTAATTAAATATTTTAAATAAAAAAATTTAGATATTCAAAATTTATACAAAAAATACTAAGTTCCATTTTTTTCGTATATTATGCTGAAAGAATACATCATAAAATGTTAGTCAAAGTTATTACTCTATCCGTCCAATTTTATTTGTCATGTTGCAGTTTTCGCAAGTCAATTTGACTAATCTTTATAGTTGGATTACATTATATTAATTTGATATTTTTAAACAAAACATAAGATATCCAAAATCTAGACGAAAAGTACTATAAATTGCAATTATTTGCATATCAACATTATGAAAAAATATATCGTAAAATATTAGTCAAAGTTCTTACCATTTGACTTTAAAAAAGAAAATAATGACAATTAAAAATGAACGACTAGAATATTATTTGACTCTAAAAAAATTATGACAATTAAAAATAGACATCGATAAAATATCACATAAATTTAAATTAAAAAAATGGCAATGATAACTAAGATGATAATTGTGTCTAAGAAAAAAAAATAATAAAATTGGTGCCATGTCTGCATGAGATGTGAATCCAGCTGGCTAAATGTTTGGCATGACCAATCATAGCTTATACATTTCTTCCCCTATTTATATTTCATAAAATAATCTATTTTATATGATAAAATTGGATATCAAATTTATTAAAAATAATTTGACTTATAAGTTACTGGTGACAGAATTAACTATTTAATCCTTTTTTATTTTTGGTTTTGCTTTGACATCTCCAACACTCAACATCTTCTGACTTTAGCATTAATCACATTATTATTATCTATTAAAAACAAAATAAAAAAAAAATGTATTATTATGTGGATTCCAATTCCATCCTCTTTTTTATAAAAGTCAAGGAGATTTAAAAAATTGAATAGGGGAAACTTGAATGAATAATTGACTTGAAAATATGAATTTCAATAACTTTTTCAAAATAAAAATTTCACTTTAAAATTCATTTTTTCTTGATATCTTAACAAATATTACGCTCATTAAAAAATTAATAATATAATATACAGTTTACTGAACTATTCGTATTTAATAAATATCTCTTAAAAACTGAACGATATTCAAAAGATACTGTATAAGAGTATTATTAAAAATATACATTAATTTTCTCTTAAATTTAGAAGATAACACATATTTAGGAATAAAAAAATATTATTGCTAAATTAAATTACACTTATTTTGAAATATAAGATATAAGATATAACAAATTAGCCTTGTGGTCAACTATATCCCTCACAAAAAACATACAGACAAAAGGAATTAAAAAATTGTAGTTGTCAATTGTCATCTTAATATCTAAGCATTCACTATATTGTTATTAACAATTCTTATTACACCCTCCGTCCACGAATGTTTGACAGATATATTAAAAATAAATATTTAAGATTAATTTAAACAATCAAAAAATAATTTAAAAATATTTGATTCTATCCTTAATAATTATTCAATTTTGTTCAATTGAAAAGTTGCGTAGACTTTTGATATTCTTGTTATAGTAGGGTTATATTAATCAAATTATACATTGTATTAAATTTTCTCTGAGGAGAGTTCATGATCTTGCCCTGACAAACAATTATGCACGGATGGAGTATAATCCTGTAAATAAAAAAGAAAAGTGAGAGAAAAAAAGGAAAAATGTAATGACTCAAGTTTACCAAATTAAATTGTTATCAACCTTTGGAGTTGTTTGATCATAAGGTGGAATATTATAAAATTATGTTTCGATTAAATTTATATTTTTGTTTAGTTAAAAATGTAAATTTATTTTAAAATAAATTTCTGGTGGGATTAATTAACTCAAGGATGATTAAATAATAAACATAGACTAGCTATTCATGAATTAGCTATATAAAATTTAGTTATATGTAAGGTTAAGATATAGTCTTTTTATATGCTTTGCATAAAACAATATATAAATTTCTTCATAACTTATTTATACATTGATTTTGCGTAAAAAGCAAAATATGAACCAAATATTGTATTAGTAATGCTATGTTTTATGTTGGAAAGAGAAGAAAATAATTTATTAGAAAATTGTTCTCTTACCGATTTCACAAGTTAAATTAATTAATTTTAATTAATATTTTAAGATATATCATTCTATCATATTATTATTGATAAAGAAGAATAACATGTATAGTTTTTTTCATTTAGTTTTTCACTAATTGAATTGTAAATTTAATATTTTAAGTTAATTTAGTTTAGCTCCAAAAGTAAATTGAAATTAACTATTTAAAAATGAGATATGACAATTAATGGAAAAAAAATATAGTAGTAGATTTAATGTAAAGATTTTTTCCCCATTTTTTAACCAAACAATGTAAAGTTTAGGCTCATTTTAATACATACATAACAAATTAAATGAGCATCCACCACCAAGAAAATGAAACATTAATAAAATCAGATTATTTTAATTAGATTTTTAAATCTTTTCTATCTTTTTATGTTAAAATATTTTTAAGTTGAAATGACGGTAAAGAGTATATAATAATATTTTAGTGAACACTTAATTTATTTTTATTTTTTTTAAAAAAGACTTTAAGTCAGTTAACTATTTTAAACCTTTTTATTGTTTTTACTTATTTTTATTTGCCATATTCTTCAACAATTTACATCTTCTGACTTTAGCAATAATCATGTTATTATCTAAAAACAAAAAAAAAAGGAATAAAGGTATTATTTTTTGGATTCTTGTAATCAATCTCCAACATCTTATGTTAAACCAAGGAAATTAGAATTGATTAGAGGAAACTTAATTAAATAATTGACTTAGAATTCTGAATTCAACAAACTTTTAAGGGCAACTTTTACATATAACAAACAAAAAAATCATATTTGTATGCTATAGCAAAATTTGCATAATTGCACTCCATAGCAAACATAAAACTGTATAATTCGCTATACATATACAATTGTGTGATTCGCTGGCCTAAATTGTATAATTCGCTGACCTATTTCGCTGCAATTGTATAATTCGCTATCCTATTTCACTGCATTGTATAATGCACAATTGTATAATTCGCTGCCTATTTCGCTGCAATATTTTTATAAAATTTGCTTTGCATACAATTGAATCGAATTAAATGTATGTATATTGCATAATTAATAAGTGTATAACAAGAATATATATGTTTTTCTCTCTCGCTTTATACAAAAACAGGAACACAATATATACACTTTTGTTGTATAAAGCTACAGAAAATTGTATTTCACTGCAATTGTATAATTCTTTGGTCTTTTTCTCTGCAATATTTGTATAAAATTTGCATTTGTCTACAATTGAATTGAAGTAAAATATTTGTAAATTGTATAATTAAGTGTATAACACGAAGATATATGTTTTTACATGTGTATATACAATTTTCTCTCGCTTTATACAAAACAGAAACATAATTTATATACTTTTGTCTATAAAGCGAGAGAGGCGAGCAGAAGGAAAGTGGCGAGCGAGAATGGGAGAGTGGCGAGCGAGATTTTTGGGAGAGAAGCGCCTGACAAACTTTGGCTAACGTTTGCTATGGAGCACAATTAAATCAAACCCTAGCTACTCCATTTATTTTAGGTTATTAATTTGCTGTTATATACAATTTTCCCAACTTTTAATATACAATTTCGCTTTGACAATCATTTTTCATTATGCATTTTTAAAAAAAGGCAAAATAATTAATAAGCTAGCCTTATGTCAACTACAAACTTCACAAAAAGAAAATAAAAGACATAATGGCATTTGTCAATTGTCATCTTAATGTCTAAGCATTCACAAATATTGTTATCAACAATTATTATTATCCTATCTATAAAAAGTAAAATGGGAAAAAAGGAAATATATAATTATAATTAAATGAACATCCACCACCAAGAAAAATGAACATTAATAAAATCATTATTTTAATCTGATTCATGTCAAAAAAAAATTGTCTTTATAATAAAGATTGTATTTGTTTTGGGGGGAAAAGAATAAATTGCATTTTCGTTATTATAATTTGGTTACTGATTAAAATTATGTATATGTTAGCAATAATATAAAGATTATTATGTGTTATTTAGTTATATAAAATTTAATCCTATTTATGTATTTTTATTTATATCTTATATAAGTTCATATTTAATTGACTCATATTGTATTTAGAGCCTGTTTGGCTCAGCTTAAAGCTGGTTTTTTTGACTTATTTAGTTTTTGACAATACTCAAATAACTTATTTTAAGTTAAAAAAAACTTATTTTAAGCCAAAAGTTAAAAGTTGGGGTAGGGTTGTTTTTTTTTTCCAGCTTATAAGTTGTTTTAAGTTGACCACATTTTTACTTTTTGCCCTTAATATTTTTATACAATCTCCAAATTACCCACATAACCCTAACATCTCTTTATTCTATTTTTTCCCTTTTCACGTGTGGATGATAGACAATTACAATTACTAATGAATGAAAATAAAATAAATCTTAAATCTTTCAAGTGATCTATTCAAATTATATATTATTAAAATGTAAAATAAGTTGCACATATAACTTAAATAAAAATTTATATTCCTCTTATAAATAATTTGTGATAATAAAGAAATATGTGAATGATAGACTATTATTATTACCTATGGATGAAACTAAGATAAAACCTTAAATCGTTCTTTGATCTATTCAAATTATATATATCTTTAAAATCTATAATAAGTTTATATTCCTCTTAAAATAATTTTTGATGAGAAAGAAATTGTGAATGATAGCAAAATATAATTATTTATGGCTGTAAAATATAAATTAATTAACTTTTATTATGTTAACAACTTTTAAGGGTATTTCAGACATTTTGATTTAAAAAGTTGTTTATCAACACTTATTTGCCAAAACAATCAACAACTTATTTTTTTAAACTTCAGCACTTTTATCCAAACATATAACTGCTAATTTTAAAAATAAGTTTCAGCACTTTCAAAGTATTTTTTTTAAAGCTGCTTTTTATTAAGCCCATCCAAACGGGCCCTTATTATGTGGAAATTAAAACAAAATATGAGCCAGATGTGTACTCCGTTCCTCCCATAATTAATATACTTTTTTCATATATTAATATTGAAGAATATATATAGTTTATAAGTAGTACTTTCTGTGTAGTTTTTTAATATGTGAATTATAATTTAAATAAATTACTAAACTATTTAATCTAATTTAAATTTAAAGTTAAGTCCAATTATTCATCAAAAACTAAAATATGATAATTAATATGTGGCAGTAAAAATATAACTTATACTAAATTTTATGTGAAGATTATTTTTCCTCATTTTTGAAACTAATTAGTATAAAGGAAAATAATTTTAATATTGATTCCTCTAAACTATACCGAAATTAATTTTTTTCTCAGACACAACTCCTTCACATAATTACTTTATCTTCTCCCCTCCACAGAATTTTTTTTACAAATAGCTACTTTTTAGCGTTTATAATTAAAAGAATAATTATCAATCTATAATTTTAAATGTTATCACTAAAATTTCAATAAATAATCTAAGAATGTGTAAGAAAAATAAGTAACAATATCACAAAAGTATAATAATCAAACTAATATATATAACTACATATATATATGGTTCAATATTTGTATCATCCCTAAACTTTAATAATGCATTACACACCTAATATCCTTATCATTCTATAAGAATAATCAACGGTACGTTTCAGTGTAATTTTATTAGTGAAATATTCAGAGGCTAATATATATACAGAATTTACTCCTATTTTGTGAAGGTATAGAGGTTATAATTCGAAAATCACGACTCAAGTAAAACATATCAAATTTGCAAATAAGCGATTTCGAAACAAAATCTTTCCTCTTAGCATTATATGTTTGAACAATTATTGCATTTTGGGCTAAATGTGCATGTATACTACAAGGGAGTACAAGATGTTGGGCCTCATTTTCAGCCCAACGGCCCAATCAAAGATTCGTGGATCAAACTAGCATGTGATCAACAAGCCCATGTACATGTTCACAATTCTTGGTGAATCATTATACGTTTTAGGAAAATTTACCTAAATACACAACTTATTTTACCATATTTTCCAAAATTCTTTATCATTTGAAAAAATTTACAAAAATCCAAATCTCTCATATTTTCGGATACATCACTTTACGCGACGTATTGGTCAAATATAGCACTTTACGCGATGTATCACGACGTAGACGATGTATCGCGTCATTGAGTGATATATCCTAAACCAAGACGTGGTTTATCAGGATGCTGAGGGTTGTATCTAAAAGTGGAACGTGATGTTCCAAAACGTTTTAAAATGTATCTGAATTCCACCGAATTTAAAGAATTTTTATAATTTGGAAAAGAGTAAGAATACGATGTAATTAACTCTTAACCCGAGAAACTTCATCTAACACGTTTTGCTTCAAAATTGATTCAAATTAACTCCAAATTTAATTTGTTACATTCAAATGTCAATCCCAATAATTGCTACTCTTTAGATTCCACATAAACCTTCAAGTACCAATAATTGTCCTCAGATTGAATCAAAACAAGGATAAATCACTACTAAAAGATTAGTATTTCCCTACTAAACTTTCTACTAAAAAATATCCCGAGAATATTTTCACAGATATTTTAATTGAAATAGTGGGTAAAAGAAAAAAAAATAGAAATGTTTTCTTATGAAAAAATTAAAAGTTTTCCCTAATTAACTGAGAATCGAATTCTACCATGTATTATTTCAATGAGTTGATTTGGCGAGGAGATTGCTAGGAAAACTCATGATCTATAACACATATTTCTCACAGAATTTACGTTAGGTAAAATCTCATATTTACTAGTGAATGAACCACCTAGTTAAAGTCTTTTATTACAATAATTTATCTAGTGTAATCCACGTATAAAGTATGTACCGAATTAAAAATTCTTTTTTTACAAAAAAAAAAAATTAAATCAAAATCCTTAATAAAAAACCTAAAGTTTATCCATTTTAATTTTAGAGAAAGAAACGGAAAACGGTTGGCGGATAAATGGCGCCAAAATTAAATAAACTAAATTATAGTATTATTTTTTTCTCTCTCCCAATTCTCTTCCATCCATTTCCTTCTTCTTCCTTCACTTTCTCTGCAAAATTCAACCATGTTTATGAACCTTCAATTTATATACTAAGGTATTATAATGACGATAACGATGACGATAATATTTTAATTGTAATACTCGTTTATATATGCCAGAGACAGATTCAGAATTTAAAAATAAGTAAGTGCAACCATTTAATATATTACCTTGCATATATATTGGATACATCTATGATTATTTTACTCTAATTTGTCTTTTCTTTTAATCTTATGATATGGATGTGAAAATTGCTTTGTCAAAAAAAAAAATAATTATAGTTTTTGGTTTAATCATATATCTACTTGTTCGGTTCGAAAGTGATTAGGATATCATGCGAAAGCTTACAATTGCAAAGATACTATTTAGATTCATTTTTTTTTTTATCTAGACAAACTTTTCCACATTGGTGGTAAAAACAATCCCTAACAAAGGCTACTATGTATACAGGGAGATTTTAACCCGAGACCTCTGGTTAAGGATGAAGGATAATTCTGTGTAGACAAACTTACTCATGTATAAATCCTTTTTTTTCCATGTATAACCGTGTTGTTTGGATCAACTTGCATGCATCTCGACATACGACATACATCATAGGTTGCTATTACCTCTCACCAGCACAGATACCAAGTAAAGTAACTTTGAGATGCTTTTTATGAGGTTTGAAAGTGAAACACACTTTATAGATAGATCTTACTAGTTGTAATTGAAATGGGGAAAGTTTGAATAAGTGAATTGTTGTTATTTTGTTTGATCATCTATTGTTTTTTTAGCTTATTGTCTTCCTACATATGGTTCAGGTGTAGGAAGACTGAGGAAAAATAAAAGGAACTCGCTAGGCCTTCAGAATAAAGGCGATTCGATTGTACTATTACACAATGGGAAAGGGATTGCAGCACCAAGATCCTAGTATTAGTCCGGAAAGTCCTCCGGGATGCATGTGGATACTTCACAGGAAACGCCTTCCGCGCAAAAGGAAGGGTGGTGGAAAGCGAGTTGCTGGTGAGGAAATTAAGAACAGAGAAAAAAAACATAAACAGAATCTCCCATTGCTGCATTATGTTTATTTAGACTCTTAAGCATGTCATGTTAGATGGTGAAGTTGTATTGTTTGCATACTGTTTAACTATTTTTCACTTTTTCCAGTGGTTGAAGATCTAGTCGATAATGCAACTGCTACTGAGAGTTCCCCGGTAAGTTTGCCAGGTAGTATACGATAGGTTTTTAAGTCTCTATTTTTGTGCTGTCCGTTTGACAGTTTGTTGCTACATTATGTACATATATGCGCGCTAAACTTACTATGTCATCGACTGTATCATTTCAGATTGTGTCGAAAATCAAAGAACCTAATCAAGTGTCCAAAAGTTCAATGTTATCTCGGATAAGGTCTTTGATTACTCAAGAAGAGACGTCTAAAAGAAAGGGCAAGCACCGGAGAAGTTCATCCTGTCCTATACAGCTCGAACGAACTAATTCTATTCAACATCTAGACCTTGCTGATCTACAATCTTCTCATGACAAGACTTTGGAGCATACTAATTACAAAGAGATGTATTCTGTTGCTAGTCTGTTAGACCCTCCCACCAAAAAAATACGAGACCGTGCAGTACAAGAGCCTATGGAAGTAGAAAACATGAGAAATGACTCATCCAAGTTAATGCTCGGGTTTATAAAGTCGATTTCATTTCCTTCGCGTAGATCACGAGGAAGAAAAGCTGTCAGGTCAAGGAAATGTAGGCATCATGCTAAAGGGGAAGAGGATCAGTCACAAGTTGGTAGTGAGGTGTCTGGTTCTGGTGGATTTAATAGCAACTCAGTGACATCAACGGATTTGAGTAGCGATGATGATGTTGGAAAAAACGTGTTGATCAGAAGAGCTGAATCATTTGATAATGCCTCTGCTTGTTCACCTCGCGCAGAAAAGAAAGACCGTGAGAGTAGTAAACTCATTCTCAATCGTTTTAAGAATCTAAAGCAAAAAATAAGATATGCACTCGAGGAGAGTAGAAAGGAGAGGCATCGAATTTTCATGGATGCTGTCCTTCATAAGGTTCCACATGGTCATCGATCATCAAAGGATATTGACAAGGGAAGTACTTTTGCTCATTGCAATTCTCCGTTTACGAGGAGTGAAAAAATGACATCCTTTAGGAGAACATCATCTGTTAATGAGTCATTGCACAAATATAATGGATTTCTCGACTCATCTTTCTATAGGGAAGAAAAACATCACATTTCTGATCGTTCGAGCTTTAGAACATCTAGATCACCTTCACCGGGTAGAAGAAGTCCTATAGGTCTCGATAGGATTCTCTCTATGCCTGATCTCACATATTACAATTCTTTTAAATGTGAGGACTCTCCTGAACGTGGATCCTCGTATACACTAGACAGAGCTACATCGAGCAGCAACTTATACGTAGGAATTTGCAAGTCCAATGAACAGAAGTCCCTAGACATTCCTTTAGGTTCCGAAAACCATACTGAGAAGGGTTATAATTCAGACTCCAAGAGTGCAATTTTTCTTGATGTTAGCGAGAGATTTGATGACTTTGGTGGCTTAAAGACTCGTGAGAACTCTTCCCCCGTTGAAAACATTATCGAGGGAACATCATCAGTTGTTTCAAACATAGATAAACCAATTCCTGTTCCTCTGCCTGATATGATTATTCAGAATGCTACTTCTGGTGCAAATGAGCTCTCGGCAGCTAAAGGTATCTTATTCGAGGCAATCTATATATTCTTCTCTATGCTATATAAGCAGACTGATCTATCTATTGTTTCTTGTACTTTGATTATCGATTTTGTTATAGTTACTGGTCAGCATGCTTTGTTATACTTTCACATTCGTTACTTCTTTTCCTGCATTGCTTTTATTTGTTTTTCCTTGAACTAAAGGTCTATCGGAAGCAACCTCTCAGGTATGGATAAGGTCTGTGTACACTCTACCCTCCCCATAACCCAATGTGTGGGACTGCACTGAGTACATTGTTGTTTCTAAGCAAACTATTAATTTGGACACATTCGAAACATGTATTGGTCTTGATGTGAATATGAAATGACTCCAAACATACCAAAGTTTGATACTATCTACGTAACACATGTAAATTATGTGCGTGCCTTCATGTATGATCCGTGCTGTGTAAGTTATATATCTCTATAAAATGCGTATAGCAAACTAAAACGATGACTTAAATGATATTCGACAGGTGCAGAAGAAGATGCAGTTAGTACCGATAAAAGAGGATTGTCATCGAGTGATCTGAACAGAATTATGCAAATTCAGGTTGATAAAAGATATGAATGTGAATTCAATTATGTAAAAGATGTACTAGAACTATCAGGATTCAGTGGAGATAAGATTATAGGGAAATGGCATTGTGCTGATAAACCAGTGAATCCTTCATTATTTGATGAAGTGGAAGGATATTGTTTACTTGATCAAGAGGGTGTTACTTGTGATCAGCTACTCTTGTTTGATTTGATCAATGAGGTCTTGTTACAAATTTATGAGAGATCATGTTCCTACTGGCCAAAGTCGTTGACGTGTCATACTCATATCCATACGATGCCTATTGGCTACCATGTCCTTGGTGAGGTATGGAAAGATGTAACCTCGTGTTTCGAGTCTGAAATGAAGAATGATCAACCAATTGACGATGTTGTGAGTCGTGATCTAGCAAAAGATGAGACTTGGATGAACCTTCAATTTGATGCTGTGTGTGGTGGACTGGAGTTGGAGGATCTTATATTGAATGATCTTTTAGAAGAGCTGGTTTTCACTTGATGTTCGACACGTTTGGTCCAACACATATACCTACAGAGGCGGATCTAGGGAGGGTTCAGTAATTCAATTGAGCTCTTTGCTTTTGACACGAGATATGTATACATACGCGGTATACATTGATTTTGCTTGACACATTTGGTCCAAACATATAAACTTACAGAGGCGGATCTAGGATGGGTTCAGTGGTTCAATTGAACTCTTTGCTTTTGACTCGAGCTATGTATACATAAGGTACAAATAGCTTTTGCTTGACACATTTAGTACAACACATATACGTAGAAAGGCGGATCATAGGCGAGTCCAATGGTTCAATCCAACTCCTTGTTTTTTTTTATTAGAGCAATGTATACATATGATATACTAGTTTTTGCTCGACACATTTGGTCCAACACATATATGTACAGAGGTGGATCTTGGGCCGGTTAAGTGGTTCCATTGGACTCATTGCTTTTGACTTGAGCTACGTATACATACACAAAAAAGAATTTGAATATATCCATATAATAATAGATCATAGTCGTACTGAACCGCTCAATCTAGATCCTAGATTAGCCTTTGTATATATTATGCATATACCGTAAACTTTCCTATTAACGCATGTTATTAAGTGTAAAATGAAAAGTTTAAAGTTATATATATTTTAAATAGAAAAAAATATCATTTTTTAAAAATAAACTAATAATAAAAAATAGTGTCGCATAAATTAAAAAGAGGAAATTTGTTTTTTTGGGTCTGGAAGGAAAATATTAAAAAATATATGAGAAGTAATAAAATTTAGCAACAAAGCCCGTCTAGCTCAGTTGGTAGAGCGCAAGGCTCTTAACCTTGTGGTCGTGGGTTCGAGCCCCACGGTGGGCGTTTCTTTTTTCTTTTTACGTCACATCATATTCATTCTTAACCTTGTGGTCGTGGGTTCGAGCCCCACAGTGGGCGTTTCTTTTTTCTTTTTACGTCACATCATATTCATTCTTAACCTTGTGGTCGTGTGTTCGAGCCCCACGGTGGGCGTTTCTTTTTTCTTTTTACGTCACATCATATTCATTCTCAACGCTCAAACCTTCGAGCCCCACGTTGGACATTTCTTTTTTTCTTTTTATGCTTCATAGATCACTACATATTCATTCTCAAGGCTCGAACCTGAAGAATTTGAGGTGTTGAATTACTTACTCAATTCTAGATGTTACAAGTATTTATCTTGTATTATAACATAATATTATTATAGAATAAGCAACCAAGCCATGTGAGACTTGACTTCTTCTCAATCCTTTATAAAGATATCTTTTCCTCTCTTTAATCAAATTAGGAACAAGATTCCTATCCAATAATTTCTTTATTTAAATTTCATCTCTTTCATTTCACATTCATACAAATACTACATTTCATTATAAAATAGGTTCCCTCTTATCTTCTTGCTTCACTTTTCAAACAAAAATGACCCTTCATTTTTTGTCTTTCACATTTCCAATCATCCAACCAACATTTACTTACTTATCTTCCTTTTGGTCATGTGCTATGGCATCTACCAATCTATATAAATGACAAAGAAAAAGGCATATTATAATTTTTTTTTCGGTTCTAACCGGTGTTCGAAGTTCACATTGGAGCTCCTACTAAGTCTGAATGGCGCTCTGCGGGGCCCATTTGGTGATGACGCTCTCAATACGATTTTTTTCATACCCAGAGCTCAAATTCAAAACCTTTGGTTAAGGGTGAAATACTCCCACCAATGCACTAAAAGTCATATTGGTAGAAGGCATATTATAATTGCTATATGATTTCTTTTTCTTTTTTCCTCATATATAATTTAGCTTAATTCTAACCCCCTTTCCAAAAGAAAAAAAACCCATTTATTCTATGTCCTTTTCAATCTAAAATACACAACCCCATGTCTATATTCTCCATCCAAAGGCCAAAGTAGCAAGTAGCAATATTATCTCCTTTTTTTTTTTTTTCTCAAACAACAATATTTTCTTATCATGGGATTTGAATTGATTTAGATGTTATAAGATTTGAATTAAGATAAATGAAGTCCAAGAATTTTGTCAAATATTATTAACTTATGATTACTGGTTTTACGTAAGTATCCAGACAGAAAATACGACCTCGTAAGTAATCAAGCTCATCTCTCCTCTTAAGACTTATTCTGTTTCCATATATGTGATTAAAATTTTGAATAAAGATGACCTTATCTTGTGTTGAACACCACATAATGAATTGTCGTTCTCATTTCGAACCGATAAATGTGTTGATAACATTTTATATATATATATATATATATATATATTATATATATATATATATATATATATATGTATGTATGTGTATATATATATATATATTGACATTATTATAAGTTAGTGATATGAATTTTACGCGATTACAAGTAATTAAATTTTTATTGAAAGTACACTAATATAAAGTGGTACTAAACTAAACTTTAGTTCTACCTTGAAACATGTGTACTAAGATTAATTATAAATAGCAAACAATTAGTCATATAGGGTTAAAATGATATCACTAACATGTAGGCCATCTTTAAATTATTCGACATCCGTAGAGACGTAGGAAGTTCATTCCTACCCCCATCATGAATGGTCGATAAAAAAACAAATTAAATTAAGAGTATATTTGGTACGAAAGAAAATATTTTCACGGAAAATAATTTTTTTGAAAATGTTTTCTTAAATTTAAGTGAGCTTTTATTTATTTTTTTGTATTTGATAAGTAAGAAAGAAAATATTATCTCACGAGTATTTATATGTTATCTAGCAAAACATTATGGAGGAGATATGGTGAGAAGTAGAGGTTCGGGGGTGGGGAGGAGGCGATAGATAAATTCTGAATGTTATTTGTACAACTTGTTTTCTTTATTTTTATTAGCGAAATCATTTTCCTTATCATTAAATAACTCATAGGTTATTTTTTTATTATTAATAATAGAAGTCATTATTATATGTTTAAATAAAAAATAAAAATAATTTTTGATTTGATGTTACATGAAGGAAATGTCACTTTGGCAAGACTCCAAAGTGTAAAAGATATAGAGAGGACCCTTTGCACAATTATCAGCCCATGTGCTAACAAATAAACATATCTTTTCTCTTCTCTCATTTTATGGAAAATTGTGATGAAAATAATAGATAATTTTTTTAAAATATTAAACTATTGGAGTTTCATTTATTTTACATTATATAATATTAGAGTTATATTTATCTAATTTATTATTTAACATGATATTGAGTCTTCATCTTGTATTGTTTATGATTTAGATATTCAATTATGATGTTTAATTAAAGGAGGGCAA
Organism: Solanum peruvianum; assembly: GCA_027705065.1. NCBI lineage: Eukaryota > Viridiplantae > Streptophyta > Magnoliopsida > Solanales > Solanaceae > Solanum > Solanum peruvianum. The sequence goes on from JAKWJD010001763.1 coordinate 4,192,202, forward strand.
TGAGTTCCACATAAATGGATTAAGGGGTATTTAAAGATGATTTGATTGGAAATAAGTTATATCGAAGTTTATAATGACGGAATTGTAATATCGAGATTAATATAGATAAAATTATTTAATGAATATACTTTTTTATTAATGGATATTTAGTTTATTGGACTAAAAAAAAGGATATACTAGTATAATATGAAACATATATATAGTATTTGGTTTTTAACATTACAACAAAAATAATTTTTAGCGGTAATAAAAAAATATATTAATAAAGAGTGCTAAAGTCTTTATCGGCATTAGTTAAGTATCATTAGATTCAATGTCGCAAAGCCTTTAGTGACACATACAAAGAGTGCTAATTGCTGCTAAAAATATATATTTAACAGCAATTACTAATTAATTACTACTAAGCACATTTTAAACATAGTAGAAGTAGATAAGTTGGGATAAATTTTTGTTTGCAATTTTAACCTTGTCTTGCTTAAATAGTTTGGAAGAAAAATTATTGAGAAAGGCAAATTTATGTCATTTTGTTGTTTAGTTAAGGGATTAATAATCCTGGAATTATTATCTTTATCTTTGGTGTGTGATTAAAATAATACTATGATTATAATATAATTAATTCCAAAATTGATAGTCCCAAAATTTAAAACTCAACAAAACTTAGAATAAATTAATCCAAAATTTATTCTCGAAATTGTATTCTTTATCCCTCAAACCAACATATTTTCATTTAATGGTATGGTTTTGACCAATTCTTATATCTTAAACTAGTTGTTAAGATCAAGTTACGCAAATATTCATTTTTATTAGTTATCAGATTCGAATTGTATAATATAGACATGAACTCATTAAATAAGTCCTGAAATTAAATATCAAATATAAAGTGTAAACATATAAAATATATAATAGGATGGATATATATATCCTTCTATGAAGAGTTGTGGATGGTTGAAACTCTTCCCATCTTAATCAAAATAATTAAATTCAACTCTGAAAATGAAAAAAATTCATATAGAGAATAATATACTTGTCTTTTATGTATCTAATTTAATTAGATTAGTAAATATCGAATATTGAATAGTTAAAATAAACATTATGAACAAGGATAACCATTCTTTTTTCTTTTTGATATGCTTAAATTTGTTAATCACCTCCATTCAATTTTTTAGGGTGTTTTTCTTGTAAAGAGAGAAGTCTTTTTTTTTTTTTGTGGATCAAAAGAATAGTCACCTAATATTTTATTCTTTAGAATGATAGATATTTGCTTCTGTACAAAAAAAAAAAGAAGAATAAATGATATTTGTTTCCTTTTTTTAAAAAAAAAAGAATAAAAAAAATGATATTTGCTTCTTATGAGCTAGTTACATTTTGGAATATTGAATTGAACAACTTTTTGGCCACTAAAATTATTCTTTGTTTTAGGACAAAATTATTAACTCCAAAAAAAAAAAAAAAAAAAAACTTTAAAGTTGACTTTATGTCTCTATTCGTATCATTTTTGTATATAATCATCTTTTTATTATTTCTCAATTTCCATTTATTTATTCTATTTTACTTTAGACAAATTATACAAAAATGTCCATTAGATTATATTTCTTCTTGGGAAAATTATACATGGTAGCAAACATTTATAGCTACTATTTAATTTATTTGTATTGCGCAATAAATGTTGTACATATTTTGCCAATTTGATTGGGACCCACGAATCTAGAAAAAAGTTGATGATTTATTTTTATACAAATCCATTTCCTGCCTTCTCTTTTCCATTTTCTTTCAATTTTTTCAAAAATTTCTCTCCATTTTTCAATTGATTGGGGCCCACGCTCTATTTTTATACAAATTTATTAGCTATTTTTATTCTCTCAATTTCTTTCAATTTCTCCTAAAATTTCTCCCTAAATCATAATTTTCTTTTAAAAAAATATATAGTTTCTACAGATATAAATTTTAATTATACACAAATTTTTAAAATTATAATGTACAATTCCACTAATACATTAATAGTTATTGTATTCATAGTTTCACAACAGTTTCTCTGTATATACAATATAAATATTTACATTTGATACAATTTTGTGCATTGTTTTTTAATAAGGATACTTTTTGTATAATGATCATTTAGACATATACAATTGCACAAACTTATACATCCAAACTAAAGACGAACCATCACTGTATAAATAAACAAATTTGAAAAAATAGACAACAGTTTCATATACTTATTCAACTTAAAACAACACCAATAAATATATGTATATAAACTACAACGAGTTCTATTATTCATTTATATACATATTCCCAATATATAAATAAAATACTAAAAAAAATATACAAAGTAAAAAAGATCAAATTTTATTTACTAAATCCAAAACAAGGGTGAAACATCTTTCCCCTAGTAATTTATTTTTTACTTCACAAATTTAAATTTTAGAGACCGCATACATCATAAAATATAGGGATAATTTAACTTATATACGTGAATAATTATATAAAGAATTCTGGCGATGGCCCTTGTATTTAAAAAGTGAAATTTGTAATTTTTGAAATAAATTAAAATTATTATAATAAACAAAAATATTTTTCAAGATAGTACCACGTAGGTCGAAAAGGGGTAGAAAATTACTAATAAAATAAGTTCAGGGGTAATAGGACCTTAGTATGATATAAGTGTGTCTCTGAAATTTCAGACATAAATTGAGAGAGTACTCGTACATTTTCCCTTTTTTTTTTCCTAAAAAGAAAAAGGAAAAAGGTAAAGTCCAATCCATACTATAGGTTAAAAAATTATTTAAGCAAGAATAAGAATATGAAATGTAGTTGTATATATTTTGATTCAGTGCTCAACTTGTTTTTTTTTTTTTTTGAAAAAACAAGTTGAAGCCCTAGATTCTTATTTCGTTGAGATTGCGAGTTTAATTTCTATACATAATTATCAAATTATTTTTGTTTATTATAATAATTTAAATTTATTTCAAAAATTACGAATTTCACTTTTTAAATACAAGGGTCATCGGCAGAATTCTTTATATAATTATTCACGTATATAAGTTAAATATCTTAAAAGGACAATATATTATTAATAAACGTATATATGGATTTTGTTATAGGTTTTATTATATATTATTTTATGTCACTAAGTTAAAGGCTAGAAACTAGAAAGGTATAAATGTTTCCAAAAAAATGATATAAAATGGTGGTTAGATATGACGTGATATATTGTATTTTAATAGAAGAATATAAAGGTGAATATTAGATAGAGTAGACAGTTAATAAATCGAATGTTCGTATTAAGATTATTATTATTCTTTTATTATATTACTCTTCGATTTTATTAATATTTGAACAAAATTCATATTAATCAAGTACCTATTAGTACTTGTTTTTCATACAAGAGTTATATAACTAGTTTCTCTAACCCAAAGTCACTAAATTTTGAGATACAAACGAAAAAGTCACAAAGTCAGTACATATCATATCTACGAATTGTTACTATTTTTAGCAATAAATACATTATTTTTTATATACTACTTTATATACATGACATACAGTTATTAGAATCGAATTCACACACAATTGATGAATGAAGAACACAAGAACTTCCGAGAGATAGATGAGAGATCTAGAGAGAAAAAGAGAGAAAATCAATAGTTCGTGGTAACACCTCGTGGGTAAACTTCTACGGCGGTGAGGTATATATATTAACGATTCAGAGTATGAACAGTTACTGAGAATAAATGAAGAATGAACAGTACAACCTAAAGTTTGGCTCCACAATCGCGTGAACATTAATATATAACAATGCATCAAATATTAATCAGACTCCACAACCTAACAACAATAATATAACTATGTCATTAATTAATTGAATGTGTCAAAGTACAAATTCATCTAAATTATTTAAAACAAGACTAGAGTACTATAAGTGTATATATAGAATAAATTATAGCTAGAAATACTTTTATCGTATATAATTAAACACATTTCATTAACAAAATAATCATTTAATTCTTCATTTTCGATTAAAATTAGAACTTATTTAATCATCTTACATTTTTTTTTATCAATACTCTTCAATGATCATCTTATTCATTAAACACAACTTAATTAATCATATGAGACATAAACTTGTGTAGTCAATTATGAACATACTTGTGTAGATTTTGAGCCAAAATTATTGGTATCTAGCAAGTTATAGAGAAAAAATAATACGTGAAAAAAAAAAAAATCTCGAAACGTAAACATTAACTATTATTATGCTAAAAGTACTATATTAAATTATTATTTTTGTTTCCTATGTAACATGAATATTTAAATTTTATCATCAATTTTTGAAAAATAATTTTAATTTTTACATGTCATAATTATTTAAATAATATCATATAATTTGAGATAAATAAAAAGATATACACATTTAACAACTTAAACCAAGGTACGTGCATGCCCACAATTTGTTCCAACAGAAAATGTCATTTCCTTGGGTAGATAAGAAGTCACTATCAATTTGGTCGATTAATTCATAAATTTATCGAGAAATTCGTAGTTGTTACTCTTTTATAGCATATTAAGTAACTTATTTTTGTATAAGAATTTACAAATCACATTAATAATGTATATCGTATTAAATAATTTTAACCTGATGAATTCAATTAAAATAACATAAACAGATTAAATTGAACCCTAATCTTTCTTGATATTGAGTGTGTTTGGTACGAAGGAACCAAAAGTGTTTTTCAATTTTCTCATGTTTGGTTGGGACAAAAGTTTTGGAAAAAGTTTTCCAAATCAACCCATTTTCCTTAAAATTATGAAAACGACTTCCCTTAAAAATTAAGAAAACATTTTCCAAAACTCTCCTCATATTTTAAATTACATTTTCTTTTGAAAAAAACAACAATTTTTCTAAAAAAATTACAATTTTAAATTTTATTTTTTAGTCGATCCTGACCCCCATCGACCCCACCCAAACACACACATCATCTCATATGCTACACCAGCTCAATCACAATATACTTCATTTATTTCGATTTATGTGACACTTTTCGTTTTTCAAGAATCAAATAATTAAATTTTGATCGAAAACATACGCGTGAAATTTTCTATTTTTTAAAATAAAATTTATACAACTATATAAAAAGTACTATAGGTCACAATAACTGTTAATTCAAAACAAATAAAAAAAATATATAAAAAATTTACAATCAAAAATAGAATCGTCTAAATCTTCTAAAGTGTCAAAACATTAAGTTATTTAGTTTGTTATAAACATCCGATACAGATAAATAAAGTCAAAGTCGCGGTCGATAGAGGATGTAAATATGTCTAGAACATACATACGAATGGTAATTGTGATTATAGAAAACGACGAATACGTGGATGAAATTAGGATCATGTATGGACCGACTTACAAGGATAACATATTCCCATACGATCACGACACGTGTACGGTTAATATCACCCATGTACCTTCCTATCACTATAAATAGACACTCATGCTTCTTCCCTCAATCACTCATTTCTACATCAATCAAAAAAAAAAAATCACATTTGATTTCTCAATTCTCGTTTCAGATCAATCAATCATGTCTTGCTGTGGAGGAAACTGTGGATGTGGATCTGGCTGCAAGTGCGGCAACGGCTGTGGAGGGTAAATCCCTAATTTTTTTTTTCGATTTCTCGTCTTGTGTTCGATATCTGAATGAGTTTGCGCTTTGTAAAGGTCTATTTTTGGGAGATAACAACTCTACAAAAGATTTTTTTTTTTGTTTTATATTAGCTTGAATTCGAGAACTCTGGTTAAGTTTTTTTTTTTGTGTGTGATCCATGCATGGATGTGTTTTTTCTTGTGAAGGATTGAGTTTTTTAAAATTTGAGATTTGTTGGCTGATCCCTTGATTTTTTTTGTTTATGTTCTTTTTATCAAAACTTACACTACTAAATTTTTGATCCCATGCATGGATTGATGCAAAATGGAATTTTGATGGGGAATTGTGGGATTTTTGTGTTGGGCAATTTTTGTGCTAATTTTGAGGATTAGTGACAAGCAAGGGTTGGATCTAGAAGCAAAGGAGCGGTTATATTAGTGACACAAAAATCAGGAATTTAAACATGAATTATAATAATATTTATATAATAATAACATTTATATAATTGATTTCTTTTAGTTTTTAAATATAATTATTTTTATTTTTAATTATTTTTTATGAGATACAGTACTTTACATATGTTAAATTTGTTCTAATAATTTTTTCATTTTCATGAAAGTTTTTTTTTTTTTACAAATAGTATTCAATATTTTTTAAAGAATAATAACTTATAAAGTTATAATATATTTTTATTAAAAATGAAGTCTCTTAATTTTGGGACATAAAGGCACAATTTTTTTTTTAACATTATCGAATTTTTTTTTTAACATTATCGAGTCACCCTTGCTAGGAGCTCTGAAAATAGCGAAAGTTAAATTTTTTAAAAAACCACATCAAAAGTGAGCCTTAAGCACAAACTCGAAAGCCAATTAACTCGAGTGCTCTGTGTTAATTTTATATAAATATCTTTTAATTTGATATAAATACCTTTTAATTTTTATAAATATATATATATATATATGAGGAGTATAAGGAGTTTGATGGGTCTTATTTCCTTTCCCTTTCTTATCATTGAGCTGTCAATACGGTAGTTTCACGAGTTATTACTTAATAATATTAGTGTTTGAACCCACGAACTCCCACGAAGCTCCGCCCTTAATTGAGCTTTCTCTTGTTTGATGTTGTTGAGGGTATGTTTCTTATTTATTTTTTTTAATTTTGGTGTTGTAGTTGCAAGATGTACCCAGACATGAGCTACACCGAAAGCAGCACAACCACTGAGACTTTGGTGCTTGGGGTGGGACCTGAGAAGACAAGCTTCGGCGCCATGGAGATGGGTGAATCCCCTGTTGCTGAGAATGGCTGCAAATGTGGATCTGACTGCAAGTGCAACCCTTGCACTTGTTCTAAGTGAACAAAAATATAGTTAAAACAGAGCAGAGATCATGGTGTTATTAGCCTTCTATGGCTGAAGAAAAATAGTTGAAAAATGTGTGTCTAGTGTTTTAGTGTGTCTGTCTGTTGAAAACAGGGGAAAAATGTGTTCTTTTTTCCCTGTAATAAGAAATATAGTAATGGAGTCTTTATGTGTAAGTAACCAGTAAAATGGTTTGTGTAAACATGAACATCTCTGCATCTGTTAATTTTAACATATAAGTTTGGGTATTTGTGTTATGGTTTCAACTAATTCAAGTACTTCCTTGATAATGTTTTCCTGTTTCTAGGCTGCAAAACTATACTAAATCTTATAGGTTTTGGTAAAACCTAAATTCCATTGGGTGTAGTTGGACAGCATATAGTGTTTGCGAATATGTAAATTTCATTAGGGGAAAAGGGAAGATCTGCTTGATAGAGGAGTTTTCATTCATCAGCACAGACTAAAAGTGCTCTTCGAGCTATCTCGAGTTTCATTCCATTCTCCATTTTTCTTTTGTGACTTTGCTTACCATATCCATGTTGTACCAATGTATAATAAGCACAAAGATAGCCACAATTGTATCAAATTTCACAATAGGAAAAAAAGCTATCTAACAAAAATAATACCCAAGAGATATAAAGTATAATAATGCTGAAATATTTAATGGTTGGAATTAGTACAATACAAGCCATTTGAGTAGAAAGGAAGGTAAATTTCTTGTCCAGTTCAAGCCTGAGCTTAGTATTATGAGTTGATTAACACAAGCCCTCAAATCCAACTACTCATAAATAATATCACAAAGATAAATTAAAATTCTAGCCAGAAACACAATCTTTCTTATACATGATCCTACAAACAACAAGATGTTGCAGAGAAGTTCTTCATTCCAATACTCCTCTTGCAGCCCACCTGAATAAGTTATGTACCTAGAGAAAATACTCTGTGAGAATAATACCTACAGACGCGAGAAAAAAGAATAGAATGGAAATGCAGATCATCGCGTTGAATTACCTGTTTTGATGTCAATCCAATCTTCTCCAAGTCATCTAGCTGCACGAACCAGACAAGTAGGCTTAGTTTATTTATGCAGTGACAAATCAAGAATCTTTAACATCATATACGTTAAAAAGAGTTTCTTACTGATTTCACGGGGCTTGTTTCCCTTAGATCAATAATGTATTCAGCCATCTTTTGTCCAATTCCCTGTATGATATGAAAGATGCAATAAAAGATCACAGCTAGTTAAAGCGATGATAATGTTAATATCATGCAAAATGGAGTGAAAACTCATTGTTGGGGTATAGCGATTGAGAATGTTAGAATTGTGTGAAGAGACAAATAACATACCTTTATGGCCATTAGTTCCTCCCTGACACAATGTAGCACATAATAATGTTAAGTCTCGATGCAGAAAGAAGAAATAGAAAAAATAAAAGGGAAATGAAGACAAAAAACACTCACTTGCTAGCTGTGTTCAGCAACTCAATGTATTCTTGGACAAGAGAGTTCTGTATACTCAACAAAGAATTATTATAAGCAGAAACGCTAAACAATCAGAATATAATGACAAAAGGATTCCGTGCTCACCTTTAAGTTGGAACTTCGTGCACCAAATTTATCTAGTGGAGTTCCTAACGCTGCTATATTCTCATCAAAACTGCTTAAAGCAAAGGTTGACATAGGAGTCTGTTGATTGCATATAAGGTGTATTTGGTCCTTCGTGGACAAGATCTCATTGTTTACGTTGGAGTTGATGGGAGAAAGGACCTTCCTAGGGGTAACCTCACATGCTTTAAGGGAGTTCAAACAGTCAACCATGATCACTTTCTCCTCTCCATTAATTTCTTCATCTACACAAGACCAAACAAACAAAGATAGTCACAGTTTATTTGACTGCCTGTAAGCAAGATGTTTTATATTTATATATTGGAAAAGTTCTAACTACGAATTTTTATACCTATCTGTAAAAAGGTTAATTAGACAAATAAACTCCAACTAAGTTACATATGTAAATGACAAGATTTAGACATTAGTCTAGATGGGTTACGGGAGTAGGCAGGCATGCTTCAATTACATGATGTAATAGTAGTATGAATGCTGTATGTGAAAGAATACAAAGTGCTATTTTCAGGATTTTATAGTGGAGTAAAGGAAATGATTGTGTAGTGACCCTTAAACTACTTGAAAAAGGGGGCAAGCACACCAGGAGCTCAGTGGATTCAACTAATTAAAATCTTCGTGAAATGGGCCTAAGATTGTGCCATCCATGAACAGATGCTGGTTTATACAGGACGAGCAAGTTTAAGAAAAATGAGAATTTGATTATAACAAGTCATGCAAAGGAATGTGCAGTCTTTTATATGAAAAAACAAGAAACTCATAGGACACCTAATATCGTGAAAATAACTCATGGTTAAAAAGATCAAATGTTTTAGGTATAATCGGTGAAAGTTTGCAAATAACTGAAAAATTGTCTTGCTGCTGTAGTTTCATATGAATTGAGGTAGAATAACCATTACTATACACTCTCTGGGAGGAATAGATGGAGGAGAACACTAGAACTAGCTTTGGCACATATGTGATAGGAAAGACTGTCACATGCTTGTAGCTTAATATGAGTCAGTTATATAGAATTGGGGTGAAGAATACATGTGGCAGACTGTAAATACTGAGATGTGATTATTATAAATGGTCATTTACCATGCACCGCTGTATTAGAATCAGGCATAACCCTCTCAGCGAAAACCTCAAATTTCTTCTCTTCTCTTTGTCCACCAGTATCAGCAAAGTCCCGAACCTGCATTTGCACATTAATGCAGAAATCCAACTTAAAAAGATTTATCAATTGAATCCAATTCTGCTATAACGAGAAGTGTGATCAAGTTGTTCTGTTGTCCTTTCAAAAAGTTCACATCAAAATTCTTTTTAGCTGTTAATTATCAGTTATCGCATACCAACTGAGTGATTCTCTTTGTGATAAAGATGACAAACATTTAGGAATTGTTGTTTTCTTTGAGAGCTTATCAAGCTATCAGACGTTACATCAACTCAAAGTGGAATTGAGATAGTTAAGTTTAATGGTTACCAGTTCATCTTCATTCAAAGAAATGGAATCACATCATATATACAGTAGCTAAGAAATTTAACAAATGACCTACCCTGAATCAAGTCTGTCAATGGATTTATTCAATTTAAGACGGAGTGGGCATCATAAACTCAAAACCAGCTAGGGAGAAATTATAGTTCTCATTTTGTTTTTTTACCTCTGCTATTGTGTTCGCTCGATGTCCATTTTTAAATAAATTTTTACAAGCTCCATCTGGATTCCTGTTCAACATAGTTAAGCAATCATCAAAATCAAAGGCAGGTAAATACAACAAGATTATAGAGTAATCTCTTACCTCTTTTTTATGCTTGAAGCTCCTTGATTACTGATAGATTTTTGCTTGCAAGAACTCCCAAACAGACCTAGCTTTCTGGTAGAGCATATGGAATTTGGAGTTTTGCTGGTTAATGGGGAATCAAATGCCCCAATTCTCTGAGTACTTTTTGTCTTGCCTTTAGATTCTAGCCATGATCGGAGCTTTGCCTCCATGTCGATTTTGACCTTTGGAGTATCTCCTTTTTGTGCTGAGGCAACAAAATTGGATATATGTCTTGACCTGGCTGCTAAACTAACTGTATGAAGAGATTCTTGGTACTCCCCAGGGTTCTATGAACAAATGAAACAGTTGACATTTGACAATGTTAAGAACACTGTTGCATTCATGGAACTCAAAGGCAAGAGATGATATATACAATATCCTACCAAGCAAGCAACCATCAAAGCACGGCTTGTTCCTCCAAGAGAATCTTGCAATACCCTTGTCAATTTGCTTTCTCTATAGGGAATTCGTGGTTGATTGTTGTTCAATGCATAAATCACATTTGATAGTGCAAATAATGACTGGTTGATCTTAGCACTCTCTTGTAGACGAATCCCAGTGTTGCAAGTTCTTCTATTGTCTTCGTTACCTAATTCAGTGACATTTGAGTTACAATATGAGAGTAACTTTTCAGTTCAATATATTCTTAAAACAATTCATGGTTAAATTTTATAAATTTTTAAGACCTGCCAAGTCAATTAGGTTCAACTTCCCAGTAATGATATTTCCAGTATCATCACAACTTGGAGTAGAAACATAAACCGTGAGCACAGCATGGCTCCTGCTAGAGACATCATTAACGCCCGTATGTGCAACTTTTCTCCTCTGAACCGCACAAGAAAATGCTTCTAGAAACTCTGACGTTGAACTGACAGCAACTTGTGCAAGTCCTTTGAGATGAATCTGCCCATCTTTGTCGTCCAATATGAAAATTTCTTTCTCCTTAAGTTCAAGTAGATCATAGCACCTATCCATGTAAATTTCATAGTATGATATTGCTACGGTACTTTTCCCCTGACTCTTCGAGAGAATAGAGGACATTGCAAGTGGCATTAAACCAGGGAGGTTTTCAGTTCCCTGCATCAGCAACAAAGTTTTTCAAAACAATTCACAGGTACATCCAAGAATTAGGATTTAGGAAGGCCTGAAGGGAACTATAGTAGAGGTCAAATGGAGAAGTTCTAGATTAGGACCAACGGCTGCATATATTGGATAAGCATAAGCATGGTTTCAATCTGAAAAGTCTGATATGTCTTTTGCTCAATCATGGATTTATGCTATAGAAGTTATAGAGCAGCAAAAGACTTGAAAAGAAACATTGAGTAGGTCTGTTATAACTTATAACTCAATGTATATCTCCTACTCCACGAGTATATTTTAGCAGCTAGTCCACTTGCCCGAGTGATGGAGCAAGCTGTGTTATGTAGACAAATGAAACATACCTGCATGGTGTATGTTTTGCCACTCCCTGTAGCACCATAAGCAAATATCGTTACATTGTAACCTTCTAATATCCCGCGGATCAAAGGACTGACTTCTTTGCCAAATATTTGGCTTATATTGTTATCTTCTTGTCCGAAAAATGCATCCAACTTGTAGCATTCATTACGACTAAAGTCAAAAACAAAAAGTTCCCAGGATAAGGTTGTAGTGAGACAGCTTTAATCTTCACAAATGCCAACAATTGAGAAAAAACTTACCTAGTTTCATGATCTTTGAGATGAACTGTGACATCATCAGAACGCTCACATTCTGAGTTGAGAACAGAGACACAAGAGATTGGGTTTCCACCTATCGAGTTAATTTCTCGTGAAAGAAAAGGGCGAACTCTAACAATAACTCTAACTTTTGTGACCACAGAGGATTCTAACTGCTGTACTCTTCCAGGAGTTGGCAAGTTCTCTGTTTGACATGCTTTAAGACCATTCATTTGCATATTTATGTCAGGGACAACAGAACCTGTTTATATAACAGCAATAAAATAAATAACATTAGCATTTAAAAATGCAGTTTTGTTGAACAAAGTACTGTCTTTTTCAATAAACAGCATGCCAGATAAAATCTTTTGAACAAATGTTTCTTCTTTTTATGGAACAACTCATCTACTTCTGGAAGGATCACAAAAGAGTTTCAACTGAGAGCATAAATTGATTTAAAGTTTGACTTGTTTTATGAATACTTAAGCATAATGGGATATTTTCTTTTTCTTTTAGTCTTTATTCGTCTTGTTTATCTGAAACTAATTAAACACCTACCTAGGAATAACAACAACAACAATGTATCCGGTGTAGTCTCATAAAGTGAGTTCTGCGGGTAGAGTATACATAGACTTTACCCTTACCTCAAAAGTAGAGACATCATTCTCGATAACCCCTAGCTCAAGGAAAAACAAACCAAAGCAATCCAGAAAAAGAAATAACAGAGGTGAACTCATAACAAACCAGTAATACAATAATCGAAGTACAAGAAACAACATACAGTAACAAAACTAGAAGGACAAGAGTAATACTACGACTACAATATGAAGGGATTAGCTAGACAACTCTACTACCTGCTAACCTACACCCTAATCCCCCTATGGCACAACCTACCCTAGAATGTGAAATAATTTTAAAAACCTCATAAAGTTTGGATTTTTAACTATTCTACATAGAATTGAGCTCAAAAATGTTCCCTTTAATCAACATTGTACCAAATTCCTATCTTAGCCATCCATTTACATCAAGGTTCAAGTTCGATTCACTAACATTTTACTTTTAAACTAATAGAGTATGTAATAATACAACTTAAATAAACAAATCACTCTCTTGAACAGACAGTAAATCCATTTCTTCTCCCATAAGAATAATCAAATTTAGAGTTATCACAAATTAAAACCAAAATAGACTAAGAAACATCAAAATCACGAGAATCTTAGTATTTTAGTTGATTAACTACCTGATTCCTAAGATTTCGATTCCCCACCTTGTAATCCCCTTCGAAGTCCCCGAAAAAACCCAAAAAAAAAACCAAAAAATCAATGGATTATTTTTGAAGATATACGAACCTTAAGCTTGTAGATCAACTCCAAAATTCACAATTTTTTTCCCTTTTGCAACAATTTGTGTGTATGTGAGAGAAATGAATTACAAAGAGTTCGTTTTGAGATTAGTACAATTTCAAATTCTCAAATGGCGGTCTCGGGTTTTGAACTTTTTTTTTTTGAATTAAAGTGTTTTGGGCCTTTTGCCTTTCGGTATGGGTTTGCATGGCCCAATCCCAACCCATCTAGTCTTTCATCTTTAGCGATTGCACTCCATAGCCAATTTTATGGACTCGTTTAGTTTCGACCTTCAAGGTTTTTAACACTGAAATCATTGTACTTTTTAAATTATGGGTTCGTATATAGTTTGCTGAAATTCTAGTGAGGTTTCATATGTATATTTAAGCTCACTCGATTTACTACCTCACTAGATAGAGTAAGGTCGACGTACGCTCTTCACATATAGAAATTTCACCAGTATGTTATTGCTGTTGAAATTTACTTCGTTTCGATAATATTCTGCGTCAACATTGAGTTTTGTCTGCTTTGGTACCACGTCAAGATGTATGTAATTTTAAAGAAGTCTAGGTTCAAAACACTCTCATTTGACACATATTTTGTCACGTATGAGACTAACATGTGTAGGTGCCTAGCACTTGGTAACTAAAATAGTCATAATGTATGAAAAATATGATCATTTTAGTCTTAAATCTTAACACTATGTTTGGATCATTGTTATTCATTGTATTTTATTGTATCGTTACTATACCTATAATGTTTGTTTTGATTGTTACTTAAAGTGTATTGTACTGTATTGTTAAATTTCGTTGTTCCTTAACAAAGGAAACCCCTATTTTATGGAACAACCAATTTGGTGTGTTCCCATTTTTACTTAATTACTTTTTCCAATTATATTTTTACAAAATATTTCAAAATATTATTTTACCCTTTACCTTAATTGTTTAAACCTAGTCAAACCTTCTACCCTTTAAGAATATTTAAGTAAATTTATAAATTACAATACAGTACGATACAATCAAACCAAACAATTAGAATGTTACAAAACGACAACAAACAATACAATTTAGCCAAACAATGTATTCATCATGCAATGCAGTACAATATAATACAATACATTATGAAACAATTGATAACAATGATCCAAACAAAGTGTAAAGATTACCGGTGCAAGTAAAGAAGTCATACTCTAAGATCAAAGTAGTTAAAATGAGGTAGGTTTTTGTCCACTTCATTTTTGGTATTTCATCAACTTGATTTTTACCATAACAAAAAGTAATAATCCACACAAGCGATGGTTGTATATAAATAAATAAAAATAGTGTCATTATAACCTTAAGGTAAATCAAATATATTTTATTTTAAACATATATTGTATTTTAAAAAAAAAAGAAAAATCAACTTTAAATACTTTTCTTAAAAAATATCACTCAACGCATGCTCAAAATGCCTAAGATGATGTTTAGTACTTTCAATTCATTTTTCAAATTTATATCTTTAGAATAAAAAAAAATAGAAATTTTCCACTATAAATATCATACATAAGTCATATTTAGGCAATGCCTAAACTTGTTGGTTGGGTGCGTGGCAAAATTAAATCCAACCGGCCCAATCTGATTCAACCTATTTAGGCTTGAATTGGTTAAGATTCCGCTCATTTGTTAGCTCAATCAATTTTAGCCCATCAAAATTTGTGAGAAATCTTATATATATATATATATATATATATATATATATATATATATATATATATTTGATTTATGTATTATATATAATTGGTACTAAAAGCTTATAAAATAACAAATAAAGCTATTAAAATTTAGTAAAAATTGGACGGGTTGGATTATGATCCGTTATCTAACTCGTTTTGACCCCAAAAATTTGGATTAAGTTGGATCTTGACATATTTATTGTCTTGATCTATTTTGACCGTCTAAATTTAACCAACCCACCTAATTGCACCCTAGTTGGATTGCTTTGATGGTCTTATTAGCTCGAGTATTATATGTAGATGCAATATATCTATATCTATATATATATCTATCTCTCTCTACTATCCTATCTTATCTCCTATTCTCTTCTACCCGGTGATTTATTACTCGTTTAGCAAAAGAAAAAAAAGGTCTAACCTATCATACATAATAAATGCTATCAAATTTTTTCCCTTTAGAGACTGATAAACAGTTAAAAATATTTTCATCACAAACAAATTTAATTAGATTTATTGAATATAGATTCGAAATCATATTCTTTTTGTTTATTAAATTTAAGTAAAATATTTACTAAGTACTTCTATCTCTTAATAAAAGGTTTGTTTGGATTAACTAATACTATGTAGTAGATAGTTTGTAAGCCCTTGAATAAATAAGCAATTGCTTTTTGAGTAAAAATAGTTTTGCTACATATAGGAATAAAGTTTATGTACTTAAAACTTGCTTAATTATAAAATTACATTAAGTATATTATAATTATAGTAATTGTGCTTCAATATAAGTGCTAAAACTGCTAATAAATAATTGATGTGTTTAATTAAAAAAAAGGTGATAAATGATATTTTTGTTAGAATGATTAAAATACACTTCAAATTTTATTTAAAATTTTATAAATTTAAAAGTATCAATATAAAGAAAAAGATGAACGGCAAATTGTTATGAGAAAATTATTATGAAATAGAAGAGGAAAAAGTAGCAAAATACTTGGTCAAATTAAAGTACATAAGCTAAAATTCACAATTATGATGATCAACTTATGATTTTTGAGTAATTTATATAGAAAGAAATATTAAAAATACTTTTAAATTTGACGTGAATAATTTGTTTCATTCTCAATTGTTGATGATAACTTTAAAAACACCTATTTGTTTGACTGATTGAACTTAAATAAACCCCTGATCCTTCAATAGAAATACACTTTTAAATTCTCATCAAGTTTAGAGGTGTTTTCATCATTTCTCTCATTTTTTATTATTAAGAAGTCTCATGCGCCTACAAAAGTTTGAAATCACTTACTATGTCACGTGACATATCAGGGGTATTGAAGGTGTATCTAAAATTTACTAATCAAGTCGATAAGTACTTTAAAATGAAAAAAAAAGACAAATATACCTCTGAAATATCGTAAATGATATGCAGATTCGCTTCGTCATATATACTTTTGGGACATTGGTGCGCTTGCTGTCAAAAACTACAGCATATACCATTTATACTAACAAAAATAATCTTATCTGCCGATCAGACATTTATTAAATATCATATCGATGGATAAGATTGTGTCACGTGTCCCTATTCAGTCTTCTGTTAGAGGGAATAACATATATGCTCTAGTTTTAAGACGGCAGGGACACCCATGTCCTAAAAATATTGTAGATATTTGCATACCATTTACGATATTTCGGAGTATATTTATTCTTTTTCCCTTTTAAAATTATCAATAATTAGGACATGAAACTAACAATTTATACCAAATTCAAAAGTTCTCTCATTTATATCATATGGTGATTACAATATCTGAGTCAAATTTATTGAGTTCTATCGAACGTGAAGATATGAAGCCAAATTCTGCTAAATCTCCACCACTCATTTCTAATCTAACGGTCAAGAATTGCCCGGGAAGGGTAAACACCACATTTATTAATCCCTCAAAGTGTGCCGTTTGATGTTCAAACTTTTGTCTCCTAACGTACCCTCAATAAAACCGTTAACGCCGTTAATCATTTTCACAGCCTTTTCATCTCCAACAGCACAAAAACTTAACGATTAATTAACGGCGCCGTCAATTACCCTTTCTCCATATATTCGTTATGTACAAAAAAATAAATAAATATAATATTTACTTTTTTGTGTCATTCAACGGGCAAAGGTTTTCTCAATTTCTCTCACTAGCAACTCTTTAAGATTTTTTTTTTCTCTTTGGGGTTCAAAGGGTTCGATCTTCGATGAATTTTAGCTGATTTTTTGTCATTTTTCTGTTAATTTGAGGTTTGTTTATGTTGAATTCTTGAAATTTCGTGAAAAGTTTGGTTTTTTCTATGAATCTATGACTGATTTATGATCAATTTTAGCTTTGATTTCATCTAATTCTACTTGATTTTGGTTAATTTGAATTGGGTTTTGGTTATTTTTTTGATGGGTGTTGAGTTTTGGGATTGGGTTGTTTTTAATTTGATATGAAGATGGGGTTGTGGGATCTGGGATTGTTTGATTCCAAGTAATTGTGTTGCGAAGTTACTTATTGGGATTATAAGGAGTTTTACTTAGTTGGGTATTTGTTTTCTTTGAATTTTTTTATTTTATTTTGGTTTGCTGATTATTGGATTCAATTGGTTATTGTAAAGGTTATGGTAAGAGGAAAATGGATGAAATGAAAGTAGAGGAGTGCTGTACTGAGAATAAGCAATCAGCTGCTGCTTCGAGTTCGTCTGTTTCTGAAAATAGTGGTAGTGTTACTTTAAGGTCACCAGCAGTATCTAGCCCAACCCCTGCATCACCAACTCACAGGTAAATTTTTTTTCTTACTCTGCTAAATTTGTTTAGCTAGGTAGAGTGGTGTGTGCTGTATGCAATCGTAACCCTACCTTGTGATGAAGGTTCAGCTCAAGTTAAGTATGATAAAATCAAGTATGTAAGGAAAATATATTAGTGAATCAGTTATGCTGAACATAATGGAGATAATTTGTATAGGTGGGTAACAACTAGAATTGAACCTTGTACAGTTGGGGTCATATTTGGTTTTCAACAATAACAAAATTCATGACTATTTTTAAGTGTTTCGGCTGAAAGTTTGGGATTTCCAAAATTGTATCTCTGTGCATGTTGTTTCATAATTGTTAATTGTTGTTTTTCACGGTTTGATTTAGATCAGTAATGGATAAGATTAGAGCTAACTATGTGTGAGCGAGCAAAGCATAGCTGCTCGCACACTGGATAAAGGAAGATGATTGCGGTAGGTTGTCAATCAATGTATAATAACTAGTTTAAGTGTTTAACTATGATGAATCCTCTGAATAATGAACTTGAATAGAGCTGCTGCATGTAGAGAGTTCATTAGCCCCAACCCTGATGAATTTGTAACGGAGCATAGTTGAACGATGTGAAAAAGAGCAAACTGAGTGGAATCCACTTATGAGATATAAGTAAGTGATTGAACTTTGCCTAACTATCAAGCTTATTAGTAGAAATAGTACTAAAATTGTCCTGGTCAACAATATCCAAAAGTAGCTAAGTGGTTTGCGCTACTATCTCTTGTAACCCAGCCAAAGCAGACAGACAATCACTTGAAGCAAAATTACTCAATGATGGGGATTCTGTGATATCATGTATTTTGTGCTTATTCTAAAGACCTGGATGGAAATTTAAAATTTACACTTTCTGCTTTATTTGTGTGGATTTTGCAGGAGAACCACTGGTCCAATAAGGCGAGCAAAGGGTGGTTGGACTCCTGAGGAGGTGAAAAGAATTCTTTATATTTCTATGAACAATCTCTTCCGCGAGATATCTCAATAGCTTAAAATCCTTAGCTAGGTTATCGCGATTTAAAAATTTTCGACTGTGAATACTACTTGCTGTTACCAGTAAAAGGAGAACACTGGAACAGTTTTATTTTGGCATAATGAGTTGTGAATGTACAATTCTTGATGCTTGTACATTCCTCACTCCCTCAATATCATTGTTATCCTATACCGGTTGGAATTATTTTATAATTGTTTTTTTTTTGTTTTAAATAGAAAGTTCAGCTTTTGGTTTTGCTCCTTGGAACTACGTATTGATTAGATAAAATCTCCTTTGCCGCAGGATGATACTTTGAAACAGGCTGTTTCAGTTTACAGAGGGAAATGTTGGAAGAAAATAGGTATTATCTCTTAGCTCTTTTCTAACAACAAATAGGACAATATCGTGCTGCAAGTGTTAGCTTCTAAGGAGGCAACTTCGTTCACGTTGACATGTCGAGATGCTTTGAATTGAATAGGTGTCTGATGTGGAAATATTGCTATATGCCTTATTTGATGATGCAATTCAATGCACTTGATCAGTGCTTGGTCCTATTCATGAATATATTGCCATATGAACTTTGCTGGATGTTTGTCTGGGTGCCATAATGTTCTTAGTGCATCTTCAATGACATGCCAAGTCAATATATTCATGCATATCATTACTTATATGTTTTGGTTGCTTGGATATAGGCATTTGTTTATGCAATTTGGATAGGGAAAAGGGGTCAAGTTCACCCATGTACTATTTGAAATTCAGAAACTTTGCCCTCCATTAGAATTTTGGTTTAGTTTTACCATGCCATTTAGGAAATTGTCTTATCATTTC
The DNA here is from genome assembly GCA_027705065.1 of Solanum peruvianum. Lineage (NCBI taxonomy): Eukaryota > Viridiplantae > Streptophyta > Magnoliopsida > Solanales > Solanaceae > Solanum > Solanum peruvianum. The sequence goes on from JAKWJD010001763.1 coordinate 4,211,977, forward strand.
CCTTGGTCCTTCATAAAGCTCCAATCTGAAGGTGATTCCAACCCTAGTCAAAAGTTTAGGGGTAAATCTGGACCTTCTCTTTTGGAAAATTGGATATGCAGCGTGCATCCATTTTATGATGCAGCTCGTTAATGGCGAGGAAAAATACAAGAGGAAACTGCTACGAAGCACCCATTTTCCGAATGTTGATGTTCTTTCAACTTAGATTACTAATTGTTGGCTGGAGTTTTATAAAAGTAAATTCCACAGTGGTAGTTTTCAGGCCGGCTTATACACACCTAGAGTCCTAGATTTATCTGGCTACTGCTACCTTCCATCAGCATAGGTATCGGGTTACTCTCTTCACCAAGACAGTTAGATGAGAAGTAATCATATCTAGTGTTTTTTGTCTCTGTTAGGATTTGAATCCTAGTTTCTTGGGTGCTTGGTAGCAGGAAATTATAGCCTTGTATCAAAGGATAGATTTTAACTTTGTCGATCTTTGAAGTCTTTTAACTTTTCTGACCAATTTGTAAGTCGGTCCAAGTGGCTATCATCTTGTATGTGATAGATTCTTATTGAATTCATGGGGTAACACACTTTATCCACTTGCAGCTGAGTTCTTCCCGGATAGATCGGAAGTGCAATGTCTGCATCGCTGGCAGAAGGTCATCAATCCAGAACTTGTTAAAGGACCCTGGACTCGGGAGGTTTGTTTGCTTCCTACTTTTTAGTTTCCCTCTGTGTTGATCTGATAATCTGAATCGTACCTGGACTCTCTGGATGATTCCTGATGCTTTTTGGCTTTTTGTTAACAGGAGGATGATAAGATCATTGAACTGGTTGCTAAGTATGGGCCTATAAAATGGTCTGTCATAGCTAAATCATTGACTGGTCGAATAGGGAAGCAGTGTCGTGAGAGGTAGGATCACAAATAGTTTAAATATATATATACATACATGTAATGTCACTGTCTTTGCTATGATTCCACTGAATAAGCTCTTGTATTAATGAATTGTTATATGACCAGCTTTGGCTTCTGTTGATTTATTGCCCAACTTAGTAACAGTTAATCTGCTGACAACTTCCCTTCTGTTGTTAGCTGTAAGTGCTTTAGCTTCAGTAGTGCGTGTCTATCCATCTTACTCCCAATACAAGTGCTTTGTGTTCACGAGGCTCTGATTCATAGTGATGTACTTGTTCTCAAGTTCATTTTTAGCAACTTGTCTTTGTTTGTCTAACAGTTTGTCCGATAATAAAGCCTACTATTTGATTGGTTGTTATGGGTTAATGGTTATTGCTTTTAATTTGATCAGATGGCACAATCATTTGAATCCCAATATCAAAAAAGATGCTTGGACTCTGGAGGAGGAACGGGCGCTTATAGATGCTCATCGGATCCATGGTAACAAGTGGGCTGAAATTGCTAAAGTGCTGCCAGGAAGGTAATAAATTCAGCATAAAGATAATGTAAAGAGAAGAATGGCTAGTTTTTTCATTCAGTTGAATAAAGAGAAGAGCTCTGAATGGCTTCCATATTGAAGCCTTCTTATTAAAAATTACCTGATCCCGTAATATGTTAGTAGATTCTTTGACTATGGTTTAGTCCAACATTTCCTAAATATCTTTAACTTCTGAAAAGTGTGGTTTATAGTACACTTCTATATAGCTTGTAATATGTAAAAAATTTGTTTCAAAGATCAATCACTTGATGTGAGAAATCATCCCAAAAGATTACAAGGGTCGACCCTTAAACTCTTGAACCAGTAGTCCTTTTGGGATAGAGGGAGTACAAAAGGTTCGTGAAGATCCTTTTAGGATAGCGGGAGTACAAAAGGTTCCTGAAGATCCCTTTTGGGATAGAGGGAGTACAGAAGGTTCCTGAAGATTATATCGGAAGCTTCTGGTCAATTATTCTTCTTTTCGGCTGAAAACAATGCCACTATCAAAGAGCTAATGAAATAAGCGTATTAAGACAGTGGCTTATGCTTCTAATTGTCCAGTGTGTCTTGTGGCCATACTCCAAAGACCTCATCTATAAGTTTATAAAAGCACATGGCTTCATGTAACTATGTCATATCATCAGTCTTTTGCTAAATGATTGTAGAGGGTAGAAGGTAGTTTTAGTTGTTAAGGCTGAGGACCAAGGGCTAAGAGCGTAATGTCTTGTTAACTTTACTGCTATATGGGGAATTACTTTTCTCTAAGATATGTCTGCCCCAATGATTATACGGGTTGTCTATGTTCAAACGTGTAGAGGAAATATCATTGGCCTTGAGTTTGGCTCTTAAGATGGCTAGCTACTGAAGTTAAAGCAAGACTTTTCCGCCATCTAAAAGGTTATCAGTAGGGATGGCAATGGGGTGGGGTGGATGTGGGGTGGTGTAGGTTTAAGGCTATGTGGGGTGGAGCGGGTTTAAGGTTGTGTGGCCTGGGGCGGGTATATGTAATTTTATGTGGGCTCAAACTTAATTTTAACTTTCTACATGTTATAAGAGTGATAGAAAATTATTTATTAAGATAATATCTTTAAAGCTACTAAAATATTCAAGATAATGATTCAATAAGAAATCATACAATTTCTTACATGTTTCCTAGTTGACTTCTAAAAAATAAGTTTTAAGTCATTATCCTGTTAAATTAATATAACTTAATGAAAATGAATTAATTTTTATCTATTTTATTTTTAGTATCAAATTTAACTAGAAAAAGAAAAAATATTAAAAAAATTATGCGGGTGGGTTCATGCGGGTGGGGTTGAAAATGAAAGCTCACCCGCCGCCCCAATTGCCATCTCTAGTTATCAGTGGATAACCTTTTTCATGGGTTGTCTATGACAGTCTATGTCCCAACGAGTAGAGAAAATAACACTGGTCTTGACTTTGGCTGGCTACTGAAGTTAACTCAAAACTTTGTGCCACTGCAATTATAGCCTATAAAGGAATTTGCTAGTGTTGAATCAATTCATAGTACCTATGTCTCTTCACTTCAAATCTTGCTCATTCCGGGTTTAATTTATACAGGACTGATAATGGTATCAAGAATCATTGGAACAGCTCCTTGAAGAAGAAGTTAGATTTTTATGTAGCTACTGGAAATCTTCCACCTGCTACTGGAACAGCTAAAGCTGAAGAGTTGCCAGTTTGGTCAAATAAAACATCAGAAGGAGCTGAAGTAGCTTCATCAGGAACTACAGACACATGTAAAATAGAAAATCGATGGCAGGTGGCAGAAATCAGTGCTTCCAATGGTGGTCCTCAAACTGAGTCCACTGATTCTGAAGTCGTCAGGTTGGAATCTCAATCACCAGAAGAAAATGCTATTCAACACATCAAACCAAGTACTCAATCAGAAAACAGGTATGAAGGATGGAACATGGATAGTGCAGTAGGCCGATTACAAGTTTTTGAATCACCATTTCCTTGTGAAATCCCTACATGTGGTATGTTATGCTATGAACCACCTAGGTCAGAAAGTTGTATTCCGCTGGATTCAGATCTTCTAAATATCTGCCGGGCACAATGTGAATCTGATGCAAGTCCAAGCCCATCACCGGATGGTTTCTTCACTCCACCTAGTACAAAGGGTCGTAGCCTATGTGCACAAACTCCTGAATCTGTACTGAGAATCGCTGCTAGAAGCTTCCCAAATACGCCCTCCATATTAAGGAAAAGAAAGACTCAAGGTGAACTTTCAACGCCAACTAATAAAATGGGGAAGTCAGATGGAAATCTCCTTATGGAAAAACCTATTGATGCGCGTGATGAGATCCAATATGACAGCTCACACAAATCTAGCATGCATAATGGAGTTTCTTCAAGAAATTCTTTCAATGGTGGTCTGTACAACAGTCAAGCATTTAATGCCTCTCCTCCATATCGATTAAGGTCCAAACGGACATCTATCTTTAAGTCTGTGGAGAAGCAGCTTCGGTTTGCAGTCAACAAAGAGAAACATGATACAAGTAATGGGTTCAGTGGTTCTACTGTTAATGAGATATCACATGCAGCCAAAGATTGTTCACAGGATACAGTAAGTCACATCTTTTCCTTTTTCTTCTCTTTTCTTTTTTTTGTCCCTTTGTTTTTGGATGAGTTGGGAGCTGGGTGGCTGAGGGTGGAGAAATTAATTGCCATGGTGGCTGTCCCTCTTTCTCTTTACACTGTGGTGTGTAAATATCATGCATTTCCAAATGAAGATTTTTTCCCTCAAAAACATTTTAGTGCCCCTAATTGTCTAAAGAATCAGTCTTCTGGTCAGTTGATTAGGTAAAACTTTTAACATCAATATGCATTTCAAGTGTTTGAGAAGAATAAGGAGGGATGTTAATAACTACATGCATAGCATGTTGCCTTTATAAGCTTCTTGTTGTTAGGTTGTATTGATGCCAGTTTTTTCGATGTCTAATGTGATTTCTTCTGTATCTTTCATGGTTTAGTGTTCACCAGATAGAATGCGAGTTAACAGTGTGGTGAATTAATAAAAAGGTAGCTATTCACTCTGAAGGATGATTTTATCATTCTTTCTGGGTCGGTAACTTAGAAAGGGATGGTGTTGGAACAATTTATGGATGGGATTGCCTACAATTGCAGGTAAAAAAGGCAGTTGAAATCAAAGCTTTGTGGGAAAAGCAAAGCGTTCCAAATAACCAAGGAATGGACAACTAGAAATAATTGAAATGCATCTTTTTAACACTACCTTTTTTTATATATACTGAACACATTTCATTTCCAATTTGATAAGTTCACTTGACAACTAGTTTGGTAAATTATCACATAGTATCATTATCTTGAGATGCTATACGAAAGAAGAAGTCGTGAAAACAATCAAGCTAGAGAGTATTATTTACCTGACTTCAATCTAGTAAATGAATGAGTTATTACTTTTAGCAAATCTTTCTTTACATGCACTGGACATTCCCATATTTTATTCTGACGTCTGGGGACGTCACATCCAGATCCTCTATTGCTGCTTCAGCTACTGGCAGCATTAATAGAGTTTTCCGACTTGTGGTTTCCATGTTTTCTCACATTCTTGTAGACTTGAGCATCTCCGACAAGAAATTCTTAAGTTATTTGTGTAATGCAAAAATATTACTTACTCTTGGATGTGACCTTTTTACAATTGGATCTTTTGGTTGATTAGGCTAAGAAGGTGGAGTAAATGCTGAATGCTTGCAATTTCTGATAGTGGCTGCTAAGTCCCATGGGATGGAGGTTCAGAAGCAATCTGCAATGGTCAGAAGAATTTTAGACCCCTCTTGAAACGTCGAAGGACTCAATCTTCCATATACAGTTTTGTTGATTGTTAGGTGTACAAAGATCTCATAGCTTGCATCGGTTATGTTCAGGTTATCGGCTATTGGTTGTTCGTAGATGTTAAAGGCGATTTTTCATTAAAGTTGAGGCATTGTTAAAGCTGCAATTGATTTGTACAGAACAGCTTGAAAGAAGTCTGCTATAGTTCTACATTGAAAATAGTTGCTTAATAAGATTAGTTGTCTGGTATATTTTAGTTCAATACCATTTATGAAGTATTTGGTAAGATAGCTTACAAGTATTTTTAACTTGTTTACATGTTTCGTAAAACAGTAAATTGCTTATAAGCCAAAATAGGTCAAAAAGGGGCAACTTGAAAGTCTTTTGGTAGGTCAATTATTTTTTTAGAAGTATTTTTTCCAAACACTTCTGAAAAAAGTACATTTTGGGCTTGTTTGACCGTGCAATATGAAATCATATTGATATGAACTTGAAGATTTGTTTGGCATATCATTTGAATATCTTAGTTGTATTTCTTATAACATATAAACATCCCAAGATGTGAAAATTATAAAAGTTCACTCTCTCAGTTCTTATACAATATTATCAATGAGCAAACATTGTATGTATTGCTCTCCCAATTCATTATTAGGGCTCATAAAAAAATTTGAAAAAATTCGCCTATAAGCCATATTCTAAATTTATTCATGGGCTAACACATGAAAAATTAAGTAAATTGGTTAATTCTTGTTAAATGACACTCATAAATGCCCAAAATATGTGTAAAAATAGGGAGACTTCACGTACTTCTCTCCCAATTCCCCACGGAGGGTTTCATATAGGTTTTGCAAAAAAGAAGAAGTTGGGAAACCCTATCACCTAAATATTTGTGGGCTAACATACACGAAAAAACTGAGAAAAATTGCCTATTTCTTGTAAAATAGATCGTCCTAAATGCCCTAAATATGTACAAAAAATGGTGAGACTTCACGTGCGTCGTACTGCACCCCCTAGTCCCCACGGAGGGTTCCATAAAGATAATGCAAAAAAATTATCTGAAGGTCATATCACTATAGTATTCATGAGCTAACACATAAAACATTGAGACAATCGCCTTATTTCTGTTAAATGAGTGCAAAAAATGGCAGCTTCACGTACTGGTTCTCACAGCTCCCTACGGAGGGTTTCGTAAAGGTTTTAGCAAAAAATAATTAAGAAGTCATATCACCAAAATATTTATGGGCTAACACCACATGAAAAATAGAGAAAATCGTTTAATGCCAAAAATATGTACAAAAAAAAAATGGCCATGCTTCACAGAGTACTTCCCTAACTCCCTATTGACGGTTCAGTAAAGTTTTAGTAAGAAAATTTTCTGAAAGTCATATCACCCCAAATATTTATGAGTTAACAGACACAAAGCTAAGAAAATTGTCTAATTTTTATAAATAACTCATAAATGCTCAAAATATGTGCAAAAAAGTGAAGTTTCACGTACTGTTGCCCCAACTCTATAGGGAGGATTACCTAAAGGTTTTACTCAAATGGCCTCATAAAGTTTTTTTAGAAAAAAACTTTGGAAACTTCGGAAGCCATATACACACGAAAAATTGAGGAATTTAGGTGATTCCTAAAAAATGGCATGTAAATGTAAAACTATGCTTTAAAACAATGGTGTAAGTACACAAGATGGTTCCCCAACTCTTTAGAGAGGTCCTCATAAAGTTTTTTTTTTAAGTGTTCTAGAGAGTCGGATAAATGAGCTAATACACACGAGGAATTTGGTAACTATTTAAAAAATGCCTGATAAATACAAAAATATGCGTTAAAAAATGGTGTAAGTATACGTGATGGTTCTCCAACTCATTAAGGAGATCCTCATTAAGTTTTTTCAGAAACTATTTTGGGTACTCCGTGGAGCCAGATCCATGGACTAATACACACGAAAAATCGATAAATTTAGGTAGTTCCTAAAATTGGCCTGTAAATGCGAAATATTCGTTAAAAAATTGCGTGAGTATACGTAATAGTTCCCCAACTCATTTCAGAGGTCTTCATCAAATTTTTTTCAGAATTTTTTTTGGGTGCTCCAGCGAGCCAGATCAATGAGCTAATACATGCAAAAAATTGAGAAATTTGGATAATTCCTAAAAAATGACATGTAAATACAAAATATGCGTTAAAAATGGCGTTAGTATATATGATGGTTCTAAGCAGGTCCTCATAAAGTTTTTTTAGGGAAAAAATTGGGTGCTCCTAGAATTCAAATCCATGGGCTAATATACACGAAAAATTAAAGAGTTGGGTAATTTCTAAAAACTGGCATGTAACTGCAAAAATATGCATTGAAATTATGCGAGTATATGTGATGGTTCCCCGAATCATTACGAAGGTTTTCATAAAGTTTTTTCAAATTTTTTTGGTACTCCTAGATGCATAAGCTAATACACAGAAAAAATGAGGAATTTGGATAATTTTTAAAAAACATGCAAATACAGAAATATGCGTAAAAAATAATTCAAGTATACGACATAGTTCCAACTCATTATGAATATCCTCGTAAAGTTTTTTAGAATTTTTTTGGGTGCTAGAGAGAGCCAAATCCATGGGCTTATACACACAAAAATCATGGATTTTTGGTGATTCGAAATTCCGACATCTTTTTTGCCCAAATTTTTAATGGACGTTCGTTAAGACGTTAGCTATGGATCCAGTTGGTCCAGACGGCCAAAACGGTCTATTTTCAAGGTCAAACGATCCTCTAAGCATGTATAGCCCATTTTACCAATTTTCATGTACTATAGTCCATAGATTTTTGGTGATTCGAAATTTTGACGTCTTTTTAGCCCAAAATTTTCATGGACATCCGTTAAAATGTTATCTATGGAGTTAGTTGGCCCTGATGGTCAAAACATACCATTTTGAAGGTCAAACGAGCCCTAAGAAGGTAACCACCATATTTTACCGATTTTCATGTGCTATAGTCCACAATCTTTTTGGTGATCCAGAATTCCGACATCTTTTTACCCATTTTTTTGTGAACGTCCGTTAACATGTTAACTATGGAGCCAGTTGATCCTGACGGCCAAAACAACCCATTAAAGGTCAAACAAGCCCCGAAGAAGGTTCATCTTATAGATTTTCATGTGTTATAGTTCATGAAGTTTTGGTGATTCAAAATTCTGACGTTTTTTTTTGTCCAAATTTATCGCGGACGTCCGTTAAGACATTAGCTATGGAGCCAGTTGTTCCATACTATCAAAACAATCCATTTTCAAGGTCAAACGAGCCCCTAATCAGGTATACCCCATTTTGCCGATTATCATATACTATAAAATTCATGTATTTTTGGTGATCCAAAATTCTAATGTCTTTTTTACCAAATTATTCATGGACGTCTGTTAAGACGTTACTTATGGAGCTAAATGACTTTGACGGCCAAAATAGACCATTTTGAATGTCAAATAAGCCCTAGAGAAGGTCAACCCCTTATTTTACCAATTTTCGTATGTTATAGTCCACGATGTTGTTTGGTGATCCAGAATCCAGCGTCTTTTTTGCCCATTTTTTTTCGGAAATTTGTTAAGATGTTAGCTATGAAGCCAGTTGACCCTGACAACCAAAATCACCTATTTGAAGCTCAAATGAGCCTCGAAGAAGGTCCAATTTTACCAATTTTCATGTGCTAGTCCATAGATTTTTGGTAATCCAAAATTTTGATGTTATTTTTGCCCAAATTTTTCTTGGACGTCAGTTAATATGTTAGTTATGGAGCCAGTTGACCCTGACGGCCACATGACCCATTTTCAAGATCAAGTGAGCCCTGAAGCAGGTATGCCCCATTTTGCCAATTTTTATGTATAGTCCATGGATTTTTGATGATTCAGAATTTTAACGTCTGTTTTGTCCATTTTTTCATGGACGTTCCTTAAGACGCTATTTATGGATCATGTTGGCCCTGACGGCCAAAACAAACCATTTTGAAAGTCAGACGTGCCCCGTAGTAGGTAAACCCCTGATTTTACCAATTTTTATGTGTTATAGTCCACGATTTTTTTGATGATTCAGAATTCTGACTTTTTTGTCCAAATCTTTTGTCGACGTCTGTTAAGACGTTCATTATGTAGATAGTTAACCATGATGGCTAAAATAGTTCATTTTGAAGGTCAAACGAGCCCAAAGCACGTAAATCCTCAATTTTACTGATTTTCGTGTGCTATAATCCGTGAAGTTTTGGTGATTCGTAATTCCAATGTATTTTCGCCCAAATTTTTTATGGACGTCTGTTATGACGTTACCTAGGGAGCCATTTTTCCATGTCAACCAAAATAACTAATTTTCAAGGTCAAACTAGTCCAAAAGAAGGCATACCCATGTTTTGTCGATTTTTCGTGAATTATAGTTCATTGATTTTTGGTATTCCAGAAGTCCAAGTTTTTTATGATTTTTTTTTCATGTACGTCTGTTAAAAAGTTATCTATGGAACAAGTTGGCCTTATGACCAAAACAGACCATTTTAATGGTCAAATGAGCATAATTTTTTTTATTTTCGTATATTATAGTCCATGATCTTTTTTGGTGATCCAGAATTTTGACGTCTTATTTGCCCAAATATTTTTAAAAGTGTTCCGTAAGACATTATCTATGGAGTTAGTTGTCCCTAACAGCCAAAACGGCTCATTTTGAAGGTCAAACGAACCTCCTGAAGTAGGTAAAACCCTATCTTATCGATTTTTGTGTGCTATAGTCCATGCATTTTTTTGTGATCCGGTATTCTGACGTCTTTTTTACCTAAATTTTTCGTGGACGTCCTTAAGCCGTTACTATGGAGACAATTGGCCCTAATGGAAAAAACAATCCATTTTCAAGGTTAAACGAGCCCCGAAGCAAGTATACCAAATTTGCTGATTTTCGCATACTATAATCCATGGAGTTTTGGTGATCCGGAATTTTGACATCTTTTTTGCCCAAAATTTTCATGAACGTCCGTTAAGACGTTATCTATGAAGACAATTGGCCTTGACAGACAAAAAGGACCATTTTGAAGGTCAAACGAGCCCCAAAGCAGGTAAACCCCCAATTTTATTGATTTTCTTTTGCTATACTCCACAATATTTTTAGTGATTCAGAATTATCCAAATCTTTTGAGGACATCCGTTAAGATGTTAGCAATTGATCTAGTTTGCCTTTACAGCCAAAACGACCCATTTTAATATTAAACAAGTCCTGCAGAAGGTAAATTTCCCATTTTACCAATTTTCGTGTCCTATAGTACTTAGATTTTTGGTGACTTGTAATTCTAACATCTTTTTTGCCCAAATTATTCTTGAAGTTTTGTTAAGACGTTAGATATGAATCCATTTGGCCTTGACGGCCAAAATGACCCATTTTCAAGCTCAAATAAGCCCCGAAGCAGGTATACCCCATTTTACCAATTTTCGTATTCTATGATAGAGAATTTCTAGTTTTTTACTTCTTTTTTTTTTGTGTTCAATTTTTTCATGGACATTCGTTAAGACGTTATCTATGGATAAAGTTGGTTTTACGGTCAAAATAGGCCATTTTGAAGGTCAAACGAGCCCCAGAGCAGGTAAACCCCTCATTTTATCGATTTTTGTATGTTATAGTCCACAATATTTTTTTGTGATCTAGAATTTCGACGTCTTTTTTGCCCAATTTTTTTTGTGGACATCCATTGAGACTTTAGCTTGGGAGCTAGTTGGCCCTAACGGTTAAAACAACCAATTTTGAAGGTCAAACGAGCCAGCAATTGGTAAACCCCTCATTTTACCGATCTTCGTGTGCTATAGTCCATACATTTTTGGTGATCCGGAATTTTGATGACTTTTTTATCCAAAATTTTGATAGATGTCCATTAAGACGTTAGCAATGGATCCAGTTAACCCTTACGGCCAAAATAACCCACTTTCAAGTTCAAACGAGTCCCAAAACAGGTATATCCCATTTTTTCAATTTTCGTGTATGATTTTTGGTGATCGTGAATTTTAACATCTTTTTTTTGCTCAAACTTTTCTAGGACGTCCATTAAGACGTTATCTATAGAGCTAGTTGTCCCAGACAACCAAAAGTGACCATTTTGAAGGTCAAACAAGCCCATAGCAGGTAAACTGTTTTATTTATAGATTTTCGCGTGCTATAGTTTTGGTGATCATGAATTCCGATGTCGTTTTTGCCTAAATTTTTTGTGGATGTCCATTACGACGTTAGTTATGGAACCATTTAGCTTTGGCGGTCAAATTGACCCACTTTGAAAGATAAACGAGACCCAAAGTATGTAAATCCCCTAATTTATCGATTTTCGTGTGCTATAGTCCATGAATCTTTTATGATCTGAATTCCAACGTGTTTTTTGCCCAAATTTTTCATGACATCCGTTAAGACTTAGCTATGGATCCGGCCAAAACGACTCATTTTCAAGGTCAAACGAGCCATGAAGCTGATATACCCTGTTTTTCCAATTTTTGTGTACTATAATCCATGAATTTTTTGTGATTCAGAATTTTGACGTCTTTTTTGCCCAAATTTTTTCTTGGACATCCGTTAAGATTATGGATCTAATTGTCCTTGAAAGCTAAAATGGGTCATTTTGAAGGTCAAACGAGCCCTGGAGCAGGTAGACCCTTCATTGTACCATTTTTCGTGTGTTGTACTCCACTATCTTTTTTGGTGATCCAAAATTCTGATGCCTGTCTTATTTTTTTTGGACGTCCTTTAAGATGTTAGGTATGAAGTATGTTGGCCCTGACGGTCAAAACAACCTATTTTAAAGGTCAAACGAGCCCCCAAGCAGGTAAATCTCCAATTTTACTATAGTCTATGGATTTTTGGTGATTCATAAATTTGACTTCTTTTCTATTCAAATTTTTTGTTGACATCTGTTAAGACGTTAGCTATGGATCTAGTTGGGTCTGACGGCTAAAACGATCCATTTTCAAGGTCAAACGATCCCTGAAGCAGGTATACCCCATTTTGCAAATTATCATATTTCTAACGTCTTTTCACCCAACTTTTTCATGGACATCTGTTAAGACGTTATCTATGGAGTCTGTTGGACTTGACGACCAAAATGGACTATTGAAGGTCAAACAAGCCCAAAGTAGTAAACCATCATTTTTAACAATTTTGATGTGCTATAGTCCATGATTTTTTTTTTAATCCAGAATTTCGACGTCTATTTTGTTCAAATATTTTGTGAACGTTCGTTAAGACGTGCTATGGAGCAAGTTGGCTCTGACGGCGAAAAATGCTTATTTTGAAGGCCAAACGAGCCCTGAAGCAGGTAAATTTCTCATTTTACCGATTTTCATGTGTTATAGTCTATGAATTTTTTGTGATCCAGAATTTCAACGTCTTTTTCACCTTAATTTTTCTGAACATCTGTACAGACGTAAGCTATGGATCCAGTGTTCCATATGAAAAAAATAACTCATTTTAAGGTCAAACGATCTCCGGAGCATGTATAGCTTATTTTGCTGATTTTCGTGTATTATGCCCATGGGAGATTCCGACATCTTTTTTGTCCAAATTTTTTATGGACGTCCGTTAAGACATTATCTATAGAGCCAGTTGGCCCTGACCACCAAAACAGATCATTTTGAAGGTAAAACAAGCCCCGGAGCACGTAAATCTCTCATTTTATCAATTTTTTCATGTGCTATAGTGCACGATCTTTTTGGTGATTCAGTATTTTGACATCTTTTTGCCCAAATATTTTGTGGACGTCCGTTAAGACGTTAGCTATGGATTCAGTTGGTCTGGCGGCCAAAACGACCTATTTTGAAGGTCAAACGGGCCCCGAAGTAGGTAAACCCCTATTTTATCGATTTTTGTGTGCTATAGATACTTTTGAGATTTCTAGGGAGCTAGGTCGATAGGCTAATATACCCAAAAAAATTGAGGAAATTGTCTAATTCACAAAAAATAGCATTTAAATGCGAAAATATGCATTATAAAATAATGTGGGTATATTTGATGGTTTCCAGACTCATTACGGAGTTCCTAATAAAGTTTTTTGCAATGGAGCTAGATGCATGACTAATACACACGAAAATCAAGAAATTTGAATAATTCGTAAAAAGTGGTATGAAAATAAAAAAAATATGCATTAAAAATTGTGTTAAAATACGTGATAGTTCCCCAACTCATTACGGAGAAACTCAAAAAGTTTTTTTAAAAAAAAAAATTGTTGCTCCGGGGAGCCATATCCATGAGCTAATATACACGAACAACAAGGAATTTGGATAATTTCTAAAAAAAGCATTTAAATGCAAATATATGTTTTAAAATTATATGAGTATACGTTATGGTTTCCCAACTTATTATGAAGGTCCTTATAAAAAAAAAATAGAAAAAAAAATTGGGTTCTCTTGGAGCCAGGTCTGTGCGCTAGTACATACGAAAAAAATGGATAATTCCTAAAAAAATGACATGTAAATGCAAAAATATGTATTACAAATGGTGTGAGTTTACGTGATGGTTCTCCAATTCATTATGGAGGATGCTTTGGGGAGTCAGATCCATGGGACAATTTTTTTTGAGGAATTTGGATAATTTCTAAAAAAAAAATTGTCAAGCGTTAAAATGGTGTTAGTATACATGATGGTTCCCTAACTCATTACGGAGGTCCTCATAAAAAAATCAGAATTTTTTTTGGTGTCCAGGGAGCTAGATTCATAAGCTAATACACACGAAAATTCGTGAAATTTGGGTAATGTAAATGCGACAATATGTGTTAAAAATTTTGTGAGTATACGTGATGGGATCCCAACTCATTACGGAGGTCCTGATATAGTTTTTTATAATAAAAAAATTGAATGCTCTAGAGAGCCAAATCCATGGGTAAATATACAAAAAAAATTAAAAATTATTGGAAAATTTCTAAATATGATATGTTAAAAAGGAATGAATTTACGTGATGGTTCTCAACTAATTACAGAGGTACTCATAAAAAAACTTTTAGAAAAAAAAATTGGGTGCTCTAGGGAGCCAGATCCGTGGGAATTAGCACATGAAAACCGAGAAATTTGATTAATTCCAAAAAAATGGCATGTAAATGTGAAGATATGCGTTAAAATGATGTGAATATATGTGATGGTTCTTTAACTCACAATAGAAGTCCACATAAAGTTTTTTTAAAAAATAAGAATCAGGTAATTCGGGGAGCCAGATCTATTAATACGAAAAATTAAGGAATTTAGGTAATTTCTAAAAATGGTCTATATATGCAAAAAAAAAATTGTGTTAAAAATGGTGTGAGTATACGTGATGATTCCCAACTCATTACGGAGAAACTCAAAAAGTTTTTTTTTAAAAAAAAGTTGTTGCTCCGGGGAGCCATATCCATGAGCTAATATACACGAACAACAAGAAATTTGGATAATTTCTAAAAAAAGCATTTAAATGCAAATATATGTTTTAAAATTATATGAGTATACGTTATGGTTTCCCAACTTACTATGAAGGTCCTTATAAAAAAAATTAGAAAAAAAAATTGGGTTCTCTTGGAGTTAGGTCTATGGGCTAGTACATACAAAAAAAAAATGGGATAATTCCTAAAAAAATGACATGTAAATGCAAAAATATGTGTTACAAATGGTGTGAGTTTACGTGATGATTCTCCAATTCAGGTGCTTTGGGAGGTCAGATTCATGGGACAATTTTTTTTTGTTGAGGAATTTGGATAATTTCTAAAAAAAAATGTCAAGCGTTAAAATGGTGTTAGTATACATGATGGTTCCCTATCTCATTACGGAGGTCCTCATAAAAAAAGTTAGAATTTTTTTTGGTGTCCAGGGAGCTAGATTCATAAGCTAATACACACGAAAATTCGTGAAATTTGGGTAATGTAACTGCGACAATATGTGTTAAAAATTTTGTGAGTATACATGATAGGATCTCAACTCATTACGGAGGTCCTCATATAGTTTTTTATAAAAAAATTTTGAATGCTCTAGAGAGCCAAATTAAAAAAATTGAAAAATTTCTAAATATGATCTGTAAATGCAAAAATATGCATTAAAAAGGAATGAATTTACGTGATGGTTCCTCAACTAATTACAGAGGTACTCATAAAAAATTTTTAGAAAAAAAATTGGATGCTCTAGGGAGCCAGATCCGTGGGAATTAGCACATGAAAACCGAGAAATTTGGTTAATTCCTACAAAATGGCATGTAAATGTGAAGATATGCGTTAAAATGATGTGAATATATGTGATGGTGCTTTAACTCACAATACAGGTCCACATAAAGTTTTTTTTAAAAAAAAATTGTGATAAAAATGGTGTGAGTATACGTGATGATTCTCAACTCATTACAGATATCCTCATAAAACTTGTTAAGAAAAAAAAATTGGTGGTCAAGGGAACCAGACCCATAGGCTAATACACACAAAAAAATTGAGAAATTTAGAAATTTCTAAAAATGGTCTGTAAATAGAAAAATATGCGTTAAAAGTGATAAGTATATATGTTGGTTCACCAACTTCTTACGGATGTCTTCATAAATTGTTTTAAAAAAAATTGTTGGGTGCTCCAAAAAGTCAGATCTATGAGCTAATACACATGTAAAATAGAAAAAATTGGGTAATTCCAAAAAAATGACCTTTAAGTGCGAAAATATGTGTTAAAGAAATGGTGCGAGTGTAAGTGATATTCCCCAAATCATTACGGAAATCCTCATTAGAAAAATTCAGAATTTTCTTTAAAACTCCGAGAAGCCAGACCCATGGGCTAATACACACGAAAAAATTGAAGAATTGAGGTAATTCTTTAAAAATGGCTTGTAAATGAGAAATATGCTTTCAGAAAATGGTGCAAGTATACGGTATGGTTTCCCAACTCATTACGGAGGTACTCATAAATAAAATTCAAAAATCATTTTCGAGTGCCCAAAGGAGCTAGATCCCATAGATTAATATACACGGAAAACTAATAAAATCACGTAATTTTTAAAAGTTAGATCGTAATGTGCAAATATACCTTAAAATGGTAGGACTACACCTAATGGTTCCCCAACTTACTATAGAACTACTAGTCAACAATAGTATTATCTAGTTAATATTTATTATAATTCTTTCATGTGGTACGGACAATCTCTTCATGGGAGTATGAGTATTTTATTTTATTTTTGCAAAATTAAAAATGGTGGATCTTTTTCTTTTTTACAAAATACAAATTAGGGTTCATGTTTCATATTCTTAAAATATGTCATCATGATTTAAAATCTCAAGTCATTTAAATTCTTCTAGAAGTAATTGAAATTTGAAGTCTTGATTTCAAATCATGATTCCAAAATCACACGTCAAAACATGAATTTGAAATCATAACTTCATACTACATCCGAACTCAAACTTAAAAGCATTTTTTAAAAAACTAATCAAACAATAGTTGAGGTTCAAAAGTGTCTTTTTATTTGATTACTCAACTACAAATTGTCTTGCCATGTCCCTAAAATGTACTTTTCAAAATAAATTAATTTTAGAAACTTGACCAAACATGTTGATCGTTACAACTTATAATTTTTCCATTCATGAACACTTGCTCAAGTATGTTATTTTTTTTTCTGAATCCCAAAAATATTCTTCCTATAATTGGATTCTTAACTCCCTCTCCATCCCATCTTCTTACTATGTCATAGTATTTAAACTTTTAATTTATAATTTTTGAAAACTTCAAGAAAATATTCACCATTTTAGAACAAAAATGCATGTCAACACTTTGTAACTAAGCACACCACAACTGCATAGCACTTCTGCCTAAACACACAACTATTCATTCTTAAATTTTCTACGCTAAATATTTAAGAGTGACTTATTATCGGCTAATCCAAACAGGCTCAAGGCCACCAAATAATTTTTTAAAAAAGAGGAGCATATAGTTATTTAGGACTGTACATACACAATTCATCAGTCTCGACGATACATTAATCATCATTGACATCAAGAACAGAAGAAGCCAAAGGGGGGAGGACCATATTGTTGAGTAAAATGACAATCCATACACTTGAAGGAGACCTTTGCAATTATCATATCACACATGAAGCCCCATATTTATTCACATTTTCTGTACAAAGAGGTGGCAACAACCAACCATTCCACCTTCACCGCTGAGTCACTCATGGAATACACGATTCTATTCCGGTGAGCAAATTCTAACCGTCTGTCATGAATAAAGTGTCAATTAATTAAAGAGGAGAGGAAGCATAAGCAATGCATGATAAATTAGCATCTAAAGAGATTCGTCATGAAAATAAGGAAAACAAAATACACACAAGAGTGCTCTTAGACCTGAAAGTTGCAGTCAAGTAGAAAGAAGAAAACAAATAGGAGAGGATGATGCAAATTTGGGCAACCAAAGTGAGGGTTTAAACAAACTGTAAGAAGCGATACAGTAAGAAAGTTCGAAAGAGAAGCTCGCAGATATGTTTGCAACTCTAGAACAGTTTTCAATTCAGTACTTGTGCTGTAGCAGGAATCAGTTTAGTAGCCCAAGGCATGATATTACACCCATCAATTTTTTCATAATCGATCAATATTACTGTGAAATATCTCAAACTTAAGTCCTACACATCTTCAATACATTTGTCCATACTAAAATGTTGCAAATAGACCTGGTCTAAAAACTTGAAAGTATGGTCGTGTTGATGTATTAACCTCTGTTACTGCATCGCACCTATAGGAGTGTTGACTTGGAAATGTTGCACTGTCTGATGCCATCACACAGTAATGTCATGTGCAATCCTATTTATTTATTTATTTTTAGAAGGTAAAATTTCATGTACAATCCTATTTTAGCAATTAAGGATGCCAATATTCATTCGCCTCTTTCCATAGGTTTCCTAGTTTGCCCAAACATTTAATAAAATTTATGTCCTACACAAGTAATCTAACCCACCTTATAGCCAAAATTATAGTGATATTTTAAGGTTTCACCTGAATTTTTGTGACAGAGTTGGAGCTTATCATTCGTAGGTAGTTCAACAATTTATAAGTGTACCTTCGGGATATTTTAGATTCACCTTCTAACTGAAATCTACAGGAAGGAATGTAAAAAAGTGTTTTGGCAATGCACTAGTAGCATGTTTCAGGAACTACATTGCTCACATTCTTCAAAAATGTCAACGGGTGAATGTCAGATCCTCCAAAAGTCGTGCATTTTTGAAGGCTGACACGCGTGCGACAACATTTTTGGAGAGTCCAAGCAACATAGTTTCCACATTTTAAAAACATTTGAAGTACCATCATAAGAGAATGTTAAGAGATTCTGATGATGAAATAATTTTAAAAAAGTCTTCTAAGAGATTCTGATGATGGAATAGTCATAAGAATACTGTCTGATGAGACTCGCAGACGAAACAAGCAAATGAAACTGCTTTTATTCATAGTACAGAATAGGCAGAGCGAAAATATGAGTATATAATAGTTACAGACTAACCTCAATAATCTGTACATGAACATCACAAGAACACATTAACAGAGGACTTCCTGTATCCTAGGGGGTAACAGCACAACTATTATCATCTTTAACATATTTGAGTCAGATATACCTGCAGTTGTCAAGAGAACTAATGAAAAACAATGCCGCAGGTATTAACTGACGAAACAGATGAGCAAAATACGACTATTATTAAACTACCGTCTAACCTACACCATCATAAAATGCCAAGCTAAAGCATGAAGAATGCGCCAATAGTTGTCTGACGAAGCACCTTTGAACTTCGATCTAACCCATGAGAAGCCACCTAGAATTTGGAGTGAGAAAAAAATCAGCAGGCAAGTACAACCTTGGAAATTATAATGGTTATTCGATGTTCATTCAACGGAAATGATAGAAGTTTAATTCCTTGGTAAATAAGAGGAGAACAGTTTTGAGAAATGGGGAAGAGGTTGCACTAAAAGATTCATGGGAACAAATCAACAAAAGAGAATTAATTAAATATAAAAAGAAAAATTTTAGAAGGGGCAGATTTTGTGAGCATAAAAAATTTCCCCCCAATACCATTTATCAGAGAATTCCATGATTCCTAATATCAATTATATATGGGAAAAGGGACGGATTTACCCCCGAACTTTAATAAATGGTACGTCTATGTCCTCCGTTATACTTTGCGTCCACATAAGTCCCTGCCATCCAATTATAGGTACACATATACCCCTCTCACTAACGGACCCCTCATTTTTTACACGTGTCTTAATCCTATTGAACTAACTGTTTGACCCTTCTTTTAACCCATAAACCAACCATCCGCCCCATAACCCAATAACCCACCCAATTTCCTCAAAAAGGAAATAATTAGACCCAAATTAACCCATGAATCCTAATTAATTTGGGTTCTACTGTGTGTAATTTGGATCTTGGTGCATTTGATCCAGATATTCAAACAAAAATATTACCATCTCTCAAGGATGAGGTGATAAAATTCATGCTGGTTCAGAAGCAGACCGTGCCGGACAGAGAACCAGATTCAAGGCGCTTGTTGTTGTAGGTGACGGTAGTGGTCACGTCAGTTTGGGTGTCAAGTGCTCGAAGAAAGTCGCTACTGCCATTCATGGAGGAATTATATTGCTAAGCTATCAGTGAGGATAGGTTACTGGGGTAAAAAGATTGGGAAGCCACACACTGTGCCTTGCAAGGTTACAGGGAAATGTGGCTCTGTTACCGTTAGGAAGTGCCTGCTCCTCGTGGTGCTGGTATGGTTGCTGCTCGTGTTTCCAAGTTAACCCATGAATCCTAATTAATTTTGATTTTTTATTTAGGATTCCTTTTAGAGAAAATTGGGTGGGTTATGGGGTTATGGGGTGGATGGTTGGTTTATGGGTTAAAAAAAGGGGTCAAACGGGTAGTTCAATAGGATTAAGACACGTGTAAAAAATGAGGGGTCTGTTAGTGAGAGGGGTATGTGTACCTATAATTAGACGGCAGGGACTTATGTGGACGCAAAGTATAACGGAGGGCATAGACGTACCATTTATTAAAGTTCGGGGGGTAAATCTGTCCCTTTTCCCATTATATATTTGCTTTTACGAATTATAAGGTATTCATTTTCAATAATCAATTTAAATTTCGACTGTGTTGTATCTTGCTCAAGCTGATAAGTAGACTTGAAGTTATAGACAACAAATTCCCCTCCTAATATAATGGGCATTCTCCTTCAGTTTTGTCTTGTTTTTCTCTACAATATACACTCAACTCAGATCACATTAAAGCTAGCACGATAACACAGAACTAGTCACGACAGGCTAATTTGCTTACCATATGAGTTAAGGCAGCATAACGTTCCTCATTTAGATACAATGGTTTTCCCCTATGCATGTCAATATCCTGCAACAATAGGAGAGGAAATATGTAAGATCCAAGTTGATATGTGGACATACTGGTTTAGAGCCCAGATGTCCCTACCAAAACAATTTTACCAGAAATCAAAGCTCAAGATACACAATGCACATATATTTGTAAACAGTCTTGACAATAATTAGAAACAACTATTTGACTGAAAACAGGGAGAGGGGAAATAGATGAAGGAAAAGGGAGGGAAAAAAGAAATGAAAATGGTGATCCATCAGAATTCGAAGAAATATCAAGTGAAGTTTAAATCCATACTTGTTGCGAGTTATGACTGGGGAAATTGTGATTCGTGAACATATATTAACTTGCATTCAACTTGGGCAAAAATTTTAATTCCCATGTTTGACGTGAATTGAAGATACTTGAGGACACAACTGTCTTTCTGTTATCTTCACCCCCCAAAACGCACATTTAATTGTTTCATAGTTTTCCATCTAAATCACACAACAGGAGCCCTGTAAAGCACCTTTGCTGGGAAAGAAAAGATACATGTCATTATGTGCTTGGATTATTTTGAGCTTTTAGTGGCTTGAGATAGCGACAACAAACTTACGGAAAAAGACTTAAGCTGCTGTTTGACGCTTAGTTTCATATCTAATTTGTAATGCTTCTACGAGCTATGCTATTTAGTATTTCAAGCAACAAGCAAAATATCCCTTTTTCCATCAACTCTCAGAAAATGAAATAAAGAGAAGCTTGTTTTCAACTAAACATCCTTAGTTTCTCTGAGCTCTTCTATGATAGCAAAATGCAACCACTAATTTACCTCTTCTCCAAATACATCCAAATAAGGTGACGGCCACGGTGCCTGACGAGCAGACCTTTGGAGCAATACAGTGGTTTTCTACAGTGAAAAATAAATTTCATCAAGTCATTCCAGGGTCCAGAAAGACAGTATTGTGCAAATCAAAAGGTCAAGAGAAATAAGTAAAGCAAACAGCACTTACTCTGATCAACAAGAACACCCCAGTAACAGCACCACAGGCCATTGCATGAGTTTGACACCCACTTTCTCTGGAGTTCAATCAAATGCATCAGACACAATATTAAAGATCAGAAGAAGGTAAAAGAGAAGCTGCAGCCTGAGTGAATTTTGAACCTGCAGCATGTCTTCCAACTTGCTGAACACAAATTACCACATAACAAGCACAAAGCAGGATCCTTCTGAACAGCTCCGCAATATGGGCACTTCTGTTTAATATACCTGAAGGTAACATAAAATTATCTTGAGTTTTATTTAGTCAACACAACAATAGAATACTTGTAAAATACTCTCTTTATCCATATCTATAACCAACCTCTGCAAGAGATCCTGATAAAGATGAGGCAAAAGCATCAGTTTAAAGGGGGCTGCAGGAGTGGAATAAAGAGCACCCTTTAGACCACGAGTTTCAAAGTGTTTGTAGAAATGATTGAGCCATTTTTGAACCACCAAACGAATCGTGACATCATTTAAAACATTATCAAGCGATGGAATCTTTAATATCTTCTCCAACTTTTCAATCTGATAGAGCTCGGCTGCATTGTTCTCGCCACACTCCATCAGTTCATTGGTTGAGTATGCTGATCCATCTAATATGTTGGTTCCATCATTAAATGGCACCACTCTAGAAGAATGAAGCAATTTCCACAACAATGCACATCTTCTTAAGTACGGAAAGGTCAGACTGCGAATTGCATCTTTGATGTCATAAGAAATTTCTATATAATTAGAATCAAAATATTGGTGAGCAACTCCTTGTTCTTCAATTACTTTATAGATGTCAGTAACTAGAGAATCATCGCATCCTAACTCAAGCAAACCGCATTGACGCTTTCTGCAATAGGTAATTATAGCCTGCAAAGAAACGACAAGGATCTTTTGCTAACTATCTTGGAGACAAAGAAGTGCAAAGAAGTCTCATCTAATCTCTACCCAAAAAAGAACATCAGAAGGGAAAATTGTGCAACCTGAGTGACCGCAACAGCATAGAAAAGATGAACCAGAGACAGGAAGGCATCTTCGCATGACAAGAATGGACATGGAAGGCAATATATGATCCACATTAACGAAGAAAAAGCATCATGTGCAAGAACTGGATCAGCTGACCATCTCCAGAACTGA
Organism: Solanum peruvianum; assembly: GCA_027705065.1. NCBI lineage: Eukaryota > Viridiplantae > Streptophyta > Magnoliopsida > Solanales > Solanaceae > Solanum > Solanum peruvianum. The sequence goes on from JAKWJD010001763.1 coordinate 4,234,680, forward strand.
ATATCAGGATACTGATTTTCTGTTTCAGCACATTCCAAGATGTCTTGCATACTACCTGCAAAGCATATCTTCTCATGATCTCATCTCTCTCTTTTACAAAGTAAAAGTAACTTAGAAGATAACTCCACAGAGCAGCAATATACCTCCAACAGATGGATCTGATATTTCATTTGCAGAAGTGCCAGTACATATAGACTCTGCAAACAGCTGAATGCCTCTGAGTCTCAAGAGGACAGTGAGTGAGTTATTTGTTCGTGTACTTTGTACAATACTTAGCAACAAAGCAAGTATAAAACCATTTGAAGATTGGAGTTCTTTGTACAAGGCACGAAGACTGTAGTTTGGAGCTAATGATGTCTTTTCGGATCGAGCAGCTATTTCAGTTGATATAAGTGAGTACTTAAGAGTGTCATACAGAATCAGAGAATGACTAAGTCTACCACATTCTGAAATCTTATCATTGTCTGGAAAGTACATTCCACACAATACACGATACGAAGATTCAAGGTTTACCCTCATGCGCCCAAACTGCCGAAGTGGAAGTCTTTGGATAATTTCTCTACTTCCAGAAACATCAGCAGCACTTTGTAGGAGAAATAAAGCTTTTTTAAAATAAGGTGCATCTACCACTCCACTTGACGAGGATGAAGGGCCAACAGCATCTGATGGACTGGAAGATGAATGAAGGGATGTGAACCTTCCAGAATCTACAGGTAAGGTTGGCAGGACTGAGTTGGCAAGTCCACGACATACAGGACAGAGGAACTCCCCCTGAAAATAAGAAAATCAACAAGACATCCTGTACATGATCTGGATCTACAGTATGACCTCCCTCAAAAACAATGCTTCTGGTTCAGCAATTCTCTCCATCACATAGAAAAAAGATAAATCAGGACGTTCTGTACCTGATCTGGATCTACAATATGACCTCCTTCAAAAACAATTCTTCTGGTATATCTGTACAAGAGTGATGAGACTGTTAATTCTTTGAACTTAATGAATAGGACTTGCTAGACCAATTATAGAACATAATATACATGTATTTTATTAACACTAATGCACAAACCATTTAAGCTTGAGGACATACTGGATTAAGATAAATCAAGATAAGGTCAGGAAAAGAAAAGCAAATCCTAGAAAGAAGACAACAAAAACTCACAAGACGCAATATATCCTATCATTAGGCCAAGAAAAGAAGATATGGAGAACCAAAGATTAAAAATAGTTCAAGTCGAATATACCAAACGATTAGAAAATAACCTCAAAGAAAGAGGTAAAAAGGAAAGGATAAAAGGACTCGCCTTTCCTTTAGAGATGATAAATAACGGTCAAGACATCCCTGATGCACAGCGTGTCCACACGATGATAGATAAATTCTGTCACAATCTGAGGGACCAAATCCTTCATATGCTGTAAGCGGCATTCTTGACTCTAATTGTGTCTTGGGTGCACTTTCAGATGCAGGACTATTGACATTTTCTCCTGCAAGAGAAGAAATGTACTTCCCAAGCAAAAGAGACTCACCATTCCCACCACCTCCCCCTGCAGAAATTTTCTTACCATTTCTTGAGAGGTCCCAGTGCCAAGAATTGGCATCCATTCTTTCCTGAATCAACAAGTATATTTCTTCTTCTAGCATCTCTAGAGAAAAATCTGTGTCTTCATCGACATTGCTGGATGTGCAAGGCAGTTGAATCTTCAATGCTGGGAACCTAGCCCTAATATATTCAAAAAATGCTCCTACATCCTTAGGTTTCCCTTCTAGAGCATATTCATTTATTGCATTTTGAATCAATTGTGTCAACCAAGGAGATGAAATCACTTCTTGACTGCTTGATAAAATGCTCCTTTGAGATGAGACATTTGTCATTCTTTGAGCAGAAGATTCCACTTCTTTCCCAGAATTTTGAGTTCTTTTCCATGAAGGAGGCCCTCTATTGGTGAAAGTCAAAAGCCTGGATTTCTTATTTCAAGAACCACGATAAAATAAGTAAAAAATTGACTTATTCACCAAGCACAATCACTTAGATATATCAGCATAGATATCCAAACACAATGAAGCGACATAAAAACAAAGCACATACCTCAAGAAGAATCAGGTATGATAGAGGACTTTTAGAATTTGGATCATGGCAAAGAGAGCAAATGACTGAATCACCTCTTTCTTTACTGAGTTTAGAATCATCCGGAGCAGCTTCTGCAGAGAAATCAATACTCTTTAAAAATTTGGATTGTTGCGCCCTCATCTTCTCCTGCGATGTAGACATGGCATATATATGAAACTGACAGAGTCAAACTTGATCAACCAAGAATAGAAGGAATAGGGTTAGTCTGGTTCACACTGAATTCAACTTACAATAGCAAAAAACTATCTGAACTGTAAATTATGGCAACATAGCACAATGGAAACATGAACAGCACTTGATCCAAGTACAGGAAACAAAAGCACGTTGTAAGATGAATTATGTGCTGTTTTACATGAAACCATATATATTGCTAGAATGGAATTTCTGTAAAATCTCTAATTTTGACTTTAGACCTAAAGCACAGCTGCAACTATGGCTGAACTTAAATTGAGCATCTAGTCTTCCATCCTATCATATCCTGCTCTAAATTAACCTCCAAAAGCACAAGTTTCCCAACTTTTTTGTCTCTTAGGACCCTATACACAAGGGACATCTGATGTACAAGGATTTTGCTTCCATTTTCAGTGCTTATATTTCGCTTGCATGTTTTAATATTTCATATGACAGCTTTTCTGAATCCCTTTTTAACCCTTTACACCCTAGGTATCTGATCTTTAAGGATTCTGCTTCTGAGTTAGAGGAATCCCTTCCTTGCGCTATTAGTATTTCACTTGCATGTTCAGTTTTCACATGCTTTCCTAGAACATGAAAACACACACGCTTTATAAGGATTTTTCAACTTCTAGAACAAGTAGCTTACACTCGGTCATAGAAAAACCACAACACAAAAGCAACAATTTAAGTTAACTGGCTAGAGAGTAACAAACACATTTTATGCTTAGCAAAGTATTTAGCAAGATATCCTTAATATTCTCTTTAAAACTATACCATTATAGCAGCTTGCCTCTCTCGAGCTTTAGCCTTGCGCTTATCACTGTCTGAAACTGATTCCAAGTTTTTAGTATCACCAGTCGAAACGGATTGCGACAGTTGATTGACCACCTCAGGTGCAAGGTCTTGCAGTTTCATCTTGCATCCAGATTGAAGTTCAGCAAATTTTTCCAGAAGACTTCCAATCATAGAGGAGAGGTTGAAAATTCCAGCTTCCACAAAGTCGTTTTCTTTCCTATATTTCCTCATCAACAAAACCAGAAGAGACAACAAGCTCTGGTCACCATATTTACTCATTGAAAATTCCTCACTAGCTAGTGCTACAATTGGAATGACATCATCCCCAAAGCAACTATGGTCACCAGATCCTCCATGCATATAACAAATATCTAATCCCAGAGATAACAAATGCAATGCTTTTAACAATACACCATCTGGAGCACGTGATGCATTTGATTTATCAGAGAAAACAGCATAAAATACAATAGCACGAACAATTTGGAGTACTGTCTTGCAAGTGGCTATTTTAGCTATTCCACCAAGAGGTGGATAAATGTTCGTCCATTTTGGAAGCTGACTGGTCAATGCCGATACATTACAGAACTGCATATATCTCTCTTCAGCAACTTGCAACTCCTTTGAGTTCCAACGAGGATGATATAAATCTAGCTCCTTCCAATAGGATGTCCGCAGTTTATACATACCCTGGGATAGATGGGACATTAGGATCATAGGACTAAAACTGATCAGATGACAATGTACGAAAGGTTAAGGAATGACCGAAGTGTCACAAAAAAAACCTGATTGATGCCAGAGGGATTGGAATACACTGCTACCCTATCTAGAACTTCCTGAAGTCTATCGATCTTGGACAAGTCACGGGGCAGAGACTTCACCAACTGGCTACGAGTGGCGTCACCAGTTGACAGTTTATATACCAATTCCCTTTGCAAACACTCACTGGGGGATAACCCAGAAAACCGCCGTTCCTTCACTATTTGTATGATCAGTGTAAGCATCTCCTGAACTATAGTCGGCTCATACCTGAGTGAAGTGTTAAAATAGAAGAATCCAAAAATGCAGTTAAATACTCGAGAAACAGAACTTGGAGATTTGACAGCATCCTGCCAAATTATAGACAAGAAGGTTGAAAAAAATTACAACTACATACCCAGTGAAATCCCACTAAGTGGGGTCAGGGTAGGGTGTACGCAGACCTTTTCTCTTGAGACAAATAACAATTCTATTCAATAAAACTTCGCCACCCCAGAAAAAGGTGCTAAGTTGGAAACTTCACAAGCATCGGAAAGGTACTAAAACCCCTGCCCAGAACCCTATATAATTATATGTTGCCAATTTAATATACTAACTCTCCTTTAGAATTATATTAGGGTGTACGCAGACCTTACCACTACCTTGTGGATGTAGAAAGGAAGGTTGAAGAAAAATAAGAAATTACAATATACAACATCTTATGTCCATCTAACTCGAGCATCAAAAAATGTACAAGGTCACGAAATAATCTCAGACAACTCAAAATAAACTTATTCTTTTTTAGCAAGTTACTTCTAACTTGGTAGTGATCCACCAAATTACACTAAAGGATCTTATATCGCTATCTCTGAAAGAATGACCAAAATCATGGCTTGCGATAAAAATTAAGGTATATTTACTTAAATGTATACCAAAGGATGACGACATAGCATAAGCATCAGACATAAGTTTATACACCTAGCCACTGTCTAATCTTCTTTTTCTGTTCTCTAGTATTAAACATTAGAATTGTTGCATACAACAACAATATGAAAGAATACACACATTAACATCTTAGTTCTAGTGAAACTACAAAATTTAACAACCAAAATATTATGCAACCAACTAGGCCCCACTTTCGATTAGTTGGGGTCGACTAAATGGATCATCTGTATCCCCACTTCTGCTCTATTCATTACTATTTCACTAAAAAACATCAATTTATCTTTTAAGGTAAATTAGTAGTTCCCTATAACTAGATATTCTTCAGAGCACACATAAAAACTACAGAGATATAACCATTTCATTACAATACAAATCTAATGCAAATGTAACAATAACAACTAACCTTAATCAACAACTAGCTTGTATTCCCAATATGTCAATTATTCCGATTATATCATGTTCTTAGTAGGTAATATGATACAAGAAATTGAACTACTTCCTTCTATGGAAGGTTAGGATAATTATCTTTTTGTTATCTTCACACATCATATTGTGTGCTGAAGATTATTTATGTAAAATATGATCATCTCAAGTAACCTAATCTAATTACATCCTGTGTGAGCGCTACTTCCACCCAATCTTGATGTTATTCTGATGGCCGAATACATAGACAACCCCTTAAATTTGACATTGTATTTCATTAAGACACTCAAACTAAATGCTCTAATAGGGCACCTGAACACATGATAAAACTGTTCCTATTAGACACTTTCCACTCAAATTTCGGAAAAGCTTTTGCTAGAGTTCTCAAGCATCCATTACGTAGCTAAGTTAATAATGCATACAAATAAACACAAAAAAAGAAGTGCATCAACAGAGGTTTCAAAAAGCTAAATGTGATTCAGCCACACATGTGTAACTAATGAATTTAAAGGAGTCATGTGAGGAATATATTTGGAAGATGGAAAATTACAACTCATAAATCATCAATCAATTTATCACGCCACCAACAATCAATCATGTCTTCTGATCAATATGGATTTGTTTTTAGATCAATCCTACAATAATAATGATTTAGTCCATGTTGAAAGCAAATATATACATCTAGCAATACTGATAAAATAAGATAAATATATAAACACACAAATCTATAGTAACAAACTAACAACATAGAACTAATATCGGTTTTGCTAAGTTAGGTAAACATCAGAAGAGGTCACCCTTTATGACATTAGCGATGTGGCAAATCAAATTTATGTACTCTGGGAATCCTGTAGTATTATACCATCAAATAAGAGTAAAAAAAGGTTTATGCTAACAAGGTAAGGAGCAAACAAGTAAATAGATAATGAAACTCATTGAAGACAGATAAGGGATGAGTTACATACTCATTAGGGCGTTCGAGATCCAAGGAAAGGTAATCCAAGAGCTCAAAGCGTTCTAAAATCCTAGTAACATATTGATCAGCAGGGCCCAGTGCAGCACAACACTGGAGCAGAAATAGATCAAGCTCTAGACCCTGTTCAGACCTGCACAAAGAGTACAAAAGAAGAAAGACTTAAAGCAACATGAGTAATCCATGTACACAAATCTCAAGTAAATTAGCACATAAAGGAAGTTCAAATCCCAAGGCCCAAATAAGGTATTGCCTACATACCAACGAACAGAGCGATACCACTCACAGGATAATATGGCAGCATCAACATTCCTACGCCACATTCCAGCATGCACCTGCGCACAGAACACCTTAATTCGGAGAGCATGTTCCATAATGAAGGCAGAAAATCCAAGTGGGTGGCAGCCTCCCAATATATGGCCAAAAAAGTCATGATCGACAGCAGATGACGAATTGGAACAACTACCCCCTACGGAAGTTTCACCATAACATTGTCTGAGTGCCCTCTGTAAAACCATTGAAAGTAATCGATGGAGTGGAATATGAACTGATATATCCTGCAAACTGACTTTATATGCTATATCAGGCCAATCAGAAAAACTCAGCACCCGAAGAGCTTCTAACTCTAGGGCATAATCTGTTTGTAGCATATTGTTATCACTACCACCAAAGTTTGCAGTTTCCTGGGCTAAATCCTGTCCACATTTTAAGGAAACACCACCAGTCGGTGACGAATAAGAATATCGCTTATTGCAACCTCCAGTTGAACTTGGGAGTCCAATGCCATCTGAAGGACTATTAGATCTAACAATTTGCCTGCCCCTGCTAAACTTCGAGTGTGTTCTTTTCAGTGCAAAGAAATTATTTCCAGAACTAGTGATTGTTTTCGGAGATAAGATGTGAAGGAGAGGTCCTAATGTGTTATCCACTCCCAACCAATTCTCAATGGCCTTCAGGCACTCAAATGTCAACCATAGAACAGATGACGGTACCGGAGAACTATCAGATTTTGACTCAGGAGTCATAAATACATGTTCTGGTGGACTCCTCCCAACCACGCAACTAACAGAACTTTCCTGTGATAGCCTTCCAACTTTTGCAAGTCTTTCACTATCTTGGTCATCAAAATCTTGTATATGCGTGTTGAACAAAGCATCATCAGCATCTTCAGTGCTACTAATAGAGAATGCACCACCCACCAATAGAGAATGAATATTTGCAATTGTATGACCCAGAACAAAAGGCAAATGCATATTATCACCCTCATCTTCTACATGGATGCCAGTTTCTCTCTTTTGAGGGTTCATCCCTTGTACAAAAGTCAACAGCTTCATCCACGTCCTAAGTATATCTCGCCTATCACGAGCCACATATCTGGGTACAGCAGAATGACTCATGACAAATCGTATGTCTTCAACCACACGAAGAGTAGTTTCATACAAATTTCCCCATTTATTGACCTATAATAAGTAAAATGACTTCATCAAGCAAGGTAATGCTGCTAATTTTTAAGTCAACTGCTAAGATAACATTAGTTGGTAAACAATGCTGAAAAATAAACAAGATAGTTTCAGTTGTTGCAGATTAGCTATATATCATGAAAGGCATAAGGCCTCGAAAACAAAGGAAATGCTAGCAGCTGATATCTTCCTTTTTTTTAATTAACAAACATTGAGAACTTAACTAGTTCAAGAAGTCCAAGGAAACAACAAAATCAAAAGAAAAAACATCCTAGCACACTCCTATGTTGTTCAGTGTTTTTCTCTCCAGTGAAATAAACTACCACCCATCAATTACTGTGAGAACTATTACAATATCTAAATGAAGAACCATTTAATGCAAATGTATAATTGTATTCGTATCGTATTACAGGAAATATTGAAATTATGTAAGCAGGAACTCATCATGCAAGCTTTTACGTTTCCATTGTTTATAATCAGTCAATTTTTCTATATGAAAAGTCAGTGCATAGACCTACCATATTAGATTTTACAAAAGGTAAGTCTACAACCAAACTATTAAAGATATCTTTTACCTGAGAGGATATGAGAGACAAGCTACAATATTCAAACATCATGAATATATTGATGTCATAATCTAACTTTTAGAAAAGAGTATAACTATCCAAACTCCTTACACTAGGCTGAAATCAAATTAACATTGCAATACCTTCAATCTACCATTTTCCTCTGCACAAGATATAAGTATGTCCCCATAACACTCCAGCAGCATGGCTAAAAGATTCATTTCCTTCACAAGACGTGGGGTCAAAGTAGGCACCGTAAATATCTGCACAGAAAAAGTTGAGAGAAGTGGATATTTTTGGAAGACTGTATCATCAATTTCCTTGACTGCGTCATTCACAACAGTTGGGTAATAGCTCAGAAATACTTTAGCAAACTCATATTTGAATTGAGGTTCACCCAACATTTTCAAGAACAATTCATGGAGCTTCCTGACAACATAACCACTGATCAAGAACCTCTCTGCCCTCACCAGAACACCTAATAAACCTTCTGAAGAGAATACCCTCCTGGAGATAAAACTAAGCAAACTTTCACTATCCTTGCAGAAACCCAAGAGCATCTCTACCACTGCTGATGTCAACGCATCTGTGATACCTTTATACTCAGTTGCCTGACTATTTAGTCTTGGACTTTGCTCCGAGAGGCTTTCTGCAAATAGGAGCCCTTTTCTCCAACAAGAAAGCAAGGAATCAAGAACAGGGCCTAAAGAATTAGCACACTCTTCCGGAAGAGGTTGTATCTTCTCCGCGCCTTTATGCTTGGAACAAAACCCTTCACGTTTCCACGCAGTTACATCTCCACAATCACAGCAGCCACCGCCTGTATATATGACTGAGTAATCATGGTTTTTGTGGTTTCCATTCTGGAAACATGGAACACATACTGCACATGTTGGATCATGCTCACATGTACGGCAACGGTATGCAATATCATTGTTCCCCCAAATAGCCCCACAAACACCACGCTGGCCAATGTTAGCTAGGTGATCTAGTGCTCTTCTTGGTTCCCCTTCAAACATCAACCATTGTAACCACGTCATACTTTCGTGAAATAAATCTTTAATGGCTGAGCTGCCTGTTGATTTTGGAGAATCCGTCTGCATATCTGTAATACTGTCCATTGCCTCTTCATTAGTAGGCAAAAGAGCAGAGACAAGCTCTTCAATTTGAGACTTGTTATTCTTCACATAAACAATTAAACCAGGCTGTCGGTGCTCTAAATTTTCTGCAGGAACTCCAAGATTCTCAAGCCTCTGCAGTAGAAGATCAAAATGCATTTTCAGGTCCCTCATCTCGAACCAAATAATAGACAGGGTAAAGATGTGTTTGTGTGTGTGTTTTGAATATGCATGTGTATATTTGTACCAATGTCTACGCAATAAAACACACATAGAGAGTAAGCAATAAAAACACACATAGAGAGTAAGGAATAAAAAGTTTCTCAAACTTTGTTTAGCATACTTACTATTCATTAAAAGGTTATAAAGATGATCTAGAAATGGCAGAGCTATCAGAAATCACCACACTGATTGTTCATTTTATTCCCCATAGGTAAAGACACAATTGCCGGCCAGTTGATTCCTTCTCTTTTTTATATAATTTTTTGAAAATGCAATGTTGTCTTATACCACAAAAGTACATGGGTTGTACTCAAACATTATATACAGATGCACTCCATACACTCCTACTCTATTTCTATACGTGAGTCTAAAAAATCAACTATAGAGGCAATGCCTTTTGAGTATAATTGATTACACCAAAAACATAATAACAAAATGCAATTTAGTTTAACATCCTGCACACTATTTTCTATGCCTTCAAAACATCTGGAAGTCCTTTCTTTCCAGATTGCGCACCATACTGAAGCAGGGATAATTCTCAACCTCGTTCTGTCTTTTGCAAGGGCACTTGCCTCATCCCAGCTATACAAGGCCTCAGTAACTCTCCCAGGCATAGTCCAGGATATGCCTTTAAGGCTCAAGAAAGTCCTCCAAAGCTATTGAGTGTATTTGCAGTGTAGAAATAGATGGTTTACAGTTTCTAAGGTTTCCCCACTAGGAAACACCTGGATCATAAGGTTATCCCCCTTTTCATTACATTGTCCTGAGTCAGGGAAGCTTCCTTAGATAGCAGCCAAATAAAGCATGAAACTTTGTGTGGGATTCTATACTTCCATATTTGTTTCCAAGGCCATATGGGACTCTGCTGGCTTGATTGATCCATCAACTTGTAAGTTGAATGCACTTTGAACTCTCCTCTATTGTTGCCTTTCCACCTAAGCATATCCTCATATGCCCGAAGTCCAGTAAAGTGTCCAACCGTTGTGGAATTCTGCCAACCTCATCACTTCCCAGTCATTTGGTTCTCTCCTGAAGATGAAATTCCACCCTTGTGGTGTCCATAGTTATGGAATAGTTGAAATAGTAGGATACTTGATTGATGGGATATTTGCAGAGCGCTTGGTAGCCGGAAAGGGATAAGTGCACTTTCAAACCATAAGTGGGTAACATAAAACTCATGACAACTACCAGGAAGCATTTGCATTTTTCTCCCAAAATAATGCTTGAAGATCCGCTTTAAAGATGATAAAGTATATCCAAATAAGCCAGTACACAACCAGGAAAACAGAGAATATCGTAGTACAACACTTGGACCGTTACATATCTCGATGAATGAAAAAAACAAAACAAATACTACATATTAGTAAGGGGGAAATGCAACACCTTCCAAGGTAGAAGACGGTCGATAGAATAAGTAATGAAGTGTGAAATTCATCCTTCCAATGGACAAAGTAAAGAGTTATGAACTATTTGATTTTAGAAGATAATCCATGAGCTGTTCTCTTAGCCTCTCTCTTGTTTTCCTTTTTCGGCTTCGGGTAAGGCTCTATTTAGTGTTGCCCAACACATGAAACTGCCTGGCAAGCAGAACCATAGAAGATCTATCCATCTCAATTTATGTCCACAGATATAAGAGACTCCCCCTCGGTTCCAAAATAGTATATCTAGGACGTTGCAACCTATTCCCGAGTTTATTTTTTTGACAGTCATGGTGTCTGGGCCAGCTTGAAGAGACCTTTGACTAATTCCACGGGATACCCACCAACAATAGGTACCATGTAACCCTGTCCACCAAGGCAAGGACAAATGAGAAGAAACCATCTAGTGTTTTTGGCTCTACTGAGATTTGAACCTGAGAGGGTTCTCAACCCCCTTCATTGAACACTGTCCACACCCTTGGGTTCTAAATTCTGTTTATTTCAAACTTCTTCTAAGAATATTATTTATTCAACTTTCTAAAATTGACAGATCTGATCGGGTATTCATAATATAGAGTAAATCGGTCGTCTTTTAACCTAGATAGACTGATTGAGTTTCCTTCAAGAAATCCAATATAGATTAAAGTTCATCTCAAAAATAGTAGTACACTTTAAGAAAAACTAGAGTTGATTAGTAGTAGTACCAGTACACAAGCTCTAAAATCATGGGCACCATAATCCTATGCCTTCACCAATTAACCTTCTTTTTTTGGTTTCCCAAGTATCGAGTACCCGCATTGGAGCCCAATTAGTCCAAATTAGCATTGCATAAAACCCATACCAGTGAAGCTTTAGCATTTAATTTCAGAATTTATGGTAAAGATGATACAAGCACGAGCTCCCACTATGCACGGAGTTCTGGGAAGGGTCAAACCACAAGGGTCTATTGTGCGTAGCCTTACATTACATTTCTGCAAGAGGTTGTTTCCACAACTCGAGATCAACCCCGTGACCTTCAGGTTACATGGAAACAACTTTACCAATTACACCAAGGCTCCCCTTTTTTTAAGCTCATACACACTTTCCATAATTCAAAAATCCTGAATTTAGAGATCACATGACTTTCATGACCCTACAATATAGGATCTATTGTAAGCCAGATTCAGTTGTATAAGTTCCACTACTTATTGATAAAGTGAGTGATGATTACTTTCTCATCCCAAATCAATCATCAGTTCACTTAACTTCCATTAAACTACCTAGTAGTGGGACTAGATCTCTTGTGAGACTCCAGTTCCTAACAATTGTGTCAAACTTTATCTTGGGTCTCTAGAAATATATCTCCTGACTTAAGCAACAAGGACATTTGTGAAGAACTCGTGCAACTGGAAAGTCCTTTCTTGTCTTACAGAACTAGTGATGACAAATGGGCAGCTTATGTTGAATTGGGTCAGTGTCATCATAAGCAAAAGCGTAAAATAAGTTTCATCGGGGTTTACTAGCAAAATGCAAATATAGTGTGGGCATTAATGAAAAAATGCCTAACCGGAGAAACAATACAAATATATATGTTTAGTCCAACATTAATAATTTTTAAACATGAATGACAAATATATGAACAAAGACATTGGGAAAAAAATGAAAAAGAGAAATTTCAATTGCTTAGTGTCGCCTCTTCAAAAGAGGCTCATTGGCAAGGAAAAGTATGCCTTAAAACCTTGATGACAACAACACGTTTTCAGCCACGCTTCAGGGCTTAAGCGCACATTTGAACAACACTGATTTGGGCAGGTTGGAAACCAATGGAATAAAAGTGGATAAATCCAACTCACTCACATTTCATGCAGGTAAAAAAATGGGTTGGATATTTAAGGGGGTTGAAAATGGATTAACCCATAATATATAGGTGTTTCTAGAAAAATAAGTTAATTTAGGAATTTTCACCACTAATGATTATGGCCTCTTCCAAGAAAATGACAACATTAAAAACAAAAGATAATGGCCTCTTCCAGAAAATGACAACATCAAAAATGAATTGACAAAACAAAAGACTAGACATGTTTTGTTCTATGTCTTTCAGCAAGTTTTTTTCCAGCAAATATATTAGACCCACTGAAATGGATCAATCTTAATATTAAATGGCTCACGTAAATTCATGGAGGCTTTGTTTTAATTTTCTTTTCTTTAAGGTAATCCATTTGGTACGATTTTTTGTGTTTTTTTTTAAACTCATTTGGTACGATATTGTTAGTCTCCTACATATGTTGTGTCACTTTTTCCTTTACCAGCAAAAGTAGAAGAGAGGTTAGATAAATTGAGACATGATTTTCTATGGTTGGGGGGAATATACAAGGAAGGAAGAAGAATACACTTAGCTAAATGGCATAAGCCTTACTAAGCAAGAAGACATGAAGTCTTGGTATAAAAAATCTGAGGGTCCAGAACAAAAGTCTACTTTGTAAATGGCTTTGGAGATTTGTGGTTAAATATCGAGCATTATGGAGAAGAATTCTCAACAAGTATGGGCAAAATGTGGAATGTGTGTCTAATGTAGTAGATAGCACGTATGGGGTATCAATCTGGAGATCAATTAGAAATCTATGGTCTAGTTTGAAGGAGAATTTGGTGTTCAAAGTGGGAGGGGGTAACAAATATTTTTTGAAAGGACAATTGGATTGGACATGAGTGTCTAAAGTCGATCTTCCCAGATCTTTTACATTTTGTACCAAACCTTACACTAAAATTGCTGAGATATGGTCCCTTAAGGGACAGAATCTCACCTTCAAGAGAAATCTAAATGATTGGAAAGTGGATAGAATTGTTGAACTACTGCTCAGATTATGTGAATTCACAGGCCTTGCTATAAAAACAGATGGTATAAGATAGAAACATGACCCTGATGGCATTTTCTCTACGTGTAGACTGTATAAGAGAGAGATTATGACTCACACATGGGGAATTCTAGGTCCAGGGAAACAAATGTGGAAGTGCAACACCCCAACAAAGGTGAAATTCTTCACCTCTCTCGAAGGGCATGTCTCACACAGGAAAAACACAAGAAAAGAGGTTTCCATATTGTCTCCAAATGTTTATTTTTGTCATGAGAAGGAGGAAATCCTACACTGTAGGATTACTGTCCAGGTGTGGCACATGGTTCTCAGCATAGCTCAAGATCCCTAGGTGATGCCCGAACTTACTGCTGATCTTTTGAGTTGTTATATGAGAACGGAAGAGGGGGGGGGGGGTCAAGACCCAAAAAGGATGGTGGTCTTAGCTCATGATAATATTACTAACACTATTCAGAAAGTTAAAGAAAATTGCATTAACATGTTGTATTTTTGGTGTAAAGAAGATGGTATAGAAGAAGTAGAACAATTGATAGATCTCCTAGGATCAATACAATTATGGATATAGGTTGTAACTTTTTGGAGGTAGCCACTAGCCAGCATACCTTAACGCTGAAGAATACAACCTAGCACGCAAGAGTGTAGCCTAGTGGTCAATAAAGTGGGTTGAACACCCTAAGGTCTCAGGTCTCATGTCCAATCCCAATAAAGACAAAACACGGTGATTTACCTGCTTACCTGAATTAGTCGAGGTACACACAAACTAGCTCAAACATCACCATTATCAAATACATATATAAACCTTCCAACTTCATTTCTCCAGTTCAGTGATGAATAATATAAAACTCAACTCAACTACTCCTATATCCCAAACTATTTAGTTTCAACAAAATGAATGAATCCTTATCCATTCCACTCTATCTTCAAAATTTCAAAGCATTGTGATTATCTTAATACTAAAAACCTTAATAGTTATAAATCACGCATAATAAGAGAGTACAAAATACATAAAATTAGTTCCAAGCAAAATTCAAGTTAACCGGAGTACCTTAAGAATAAATTCCTCCGGAGTTGTCATCTTCGTCTCCGGCGCCGGCGCAGAATCAATCTCCATTAGAAAAATGAACCGAATCCAATCGGCGCAATTACAATCCCCAATATTCACAATTATTGTTCCCCAGGGCTGAACGGTACTGTCAGTCTTACACAATCAAACCTTCAAAATTATACGAAAATCTGAAACCCTAACTGATTTCTAAGGGCATACGATTCTTGAATGGGTGTTTTCAGATTTTTATCAATTTGTAGTTTTTACCATTGAAATTGTGTGATTGATTTTATTAAATTCCAACATATTCATAGGTAATATTTATATTTCCTCTTATAGTATTAAATTTTTAGATATGATTTAGTTATATATGTAATAATTTTTTTATATATATTTGATATAAGATAATACATAATTTATATATGTATTAATTATTGTTGATTTCTAAATCATCAGTCAAATGTGATATTAATTTTATATATAAATAAATTAGTTCATATTTTTCTATAAAATGTTGTATAAGTTATTCGAAAATCAATATTTAAATAATTTATTTCTTGTCCCGCTAACAAATGACTCATCAGAGATGTGCCTAATTCTATACTGCTTTCGGTTTAAAATAGCATTTATGTTTTTCTTCTCGATAATCAATTTGATTAATTTTTAAAATTAAATAAATTTAATTTTATATATATATATATAGCATATCAATGTAATTAAAAAAGAAATCTTAATATAGATAAAAATTCATATTGTTTGACTCTAAAATAAATGGGCAACTTTCACATATAGAAACGTAAAATTCATATTTGTATGTTATAGTAAAGTTTGCATAATTGCACTCCGTAGCAAACACATAAATGTATAATCTGTTAATACCTATGCAATAGAATTTTTTTTTGTAAAACGAAGTGTATAAAACGAGAAAGAGAAAGAGATTTGGATAGAGAATTGTATAAAACGAGAAATAGAGAAAGTCAAAAGAGACCTGGGCAGGGAATATACAATTGAATCGAATTGTATAAAACACAAAAGTGAGAAATTATATACAATTTGAATTTGTATAAACGAAAAGAGAGAAGGACAAAAAAAACTGGACATGTGAATATTTTATTGTATAATTATAAGTGTAATGGACGAATATATATATATAATATATATATATATTATATATATATATATATATATATGCTTGTGTATATACAATCTCATCTCGCTTTATACAAACGGAAACACAATTTATATATTTTGATTATGTTTGTATAAGCGAGAGAGGCGAGGGTGGCGAGCGAGATTAGAGAGAGTAGCGAGCGAGATATGGGAGAGGGGAACAAAAATATATGTATTTGTACAATTTCTGCTCGTTTTATACAAATAGAAACATATTTTACACACCTGTATTTGTATAAAAGTGAGAGGAAGCGAGCGAGAGATGGAGCAAGGGAGAAGAGTGGCAAGCGAGAGTTTGAGGGAGAGAGATGACTGACAAACAGTTTGCTACGTAACACAATTAAATCAAAGGGTGATTATAACAATTAATTTGATTTATTAGTTTGTCATTATATACAATTTTCCCAAAAAAAAATTATGACAAGTATTTTAGTACAAAGAAGTATAAAATTATCCCATCCAAAATTGAAAATATTTTTGTATATAAGAAAAAACTTAAAATACTCTTTTTATCTTTGAGATAAAATCAAGGACATCTTTTGTTTTATACATATAAAACAAAATAATAAGAGTTAAAATACTCTTTTATCATTGAGCTAGAATCAACGATATCTTTGTTTTTTTTATATATAAAACACAATAATAAGAGTTTTATAATTTTCGTCCGCCATCTAATCTTTTTCCAATAAAAAAATATTGAGATCGAAAGGTTCATTACGACAAATTTAATGTGCAGTAGTACATAAACATTTGTTGCAACATTAGTTGTCTACGACCAATTGATATAGTTCAAAAAAATAAAGATTATTTTTTATTTAGCTACAACGACGATTGAACAGGTATAGAACATGGAGCACTCTTCTAGTTACCTTCTCTTTCGTAAAATTATTATTTCTAGTAAACATAAAATAAGACGATTGAATATTTCGCAGACTAAATTATGAATAAAATTAACTTTAAAAACAGACAAATGATTGAGGGAAAACCGAAAGTATATTAATATTTCAAACACGGAGGACTATTAGTAGTACATGTAAAAAATAAAGATAAACTTTTAATTTTAATCCAAAGAAAAAAAATTATTTTGAGCTTTTTATTTATATTTTAATGAAGTTTTATATTTGACAAAAAATCCAATGTTTCAAACAAGAAAAATATCTAACCATATCAAAACACATTTCTAATTTACTAAACACGTATTTTTTCATAATTGATGGAAGTTTTAAGAGTTTATTGTTGGGCTTTGTGGAGGCTTGTGAGCCGGCCCGACCCATTACTGAAACCCTAGGTTAACCATTTGGTTTTCCTATAAATATGATCCTTGTATTTGTAATTCTCGAGGAGCACAAGTGAAATAAAATCCTCCTGTTACAGTCGTGGAGTAGGGAAACCGAACCACGTTAAATTCTTGTGTGTCCCGTTTGCGTTCCGTTTCTCTTTTCTCTAGATTATTTGTGTGTGTTGTGTGTTTAATTCCCAACAATTGGTATCAGAGCGAGGTTTCAACAACATTGTAACACAAACTGTGAGAAATTGTCACCTAGGGTTCTTGTGTGAAGAACTGTGTGCAGGGAGGAGTAGCCGCCGTTACCGTGTGGGTAACCTCAAGCAGCAGCCGGCTAGGAGAACCGCGCAGGGTGCGAACAGCCGTCGTCCGTGTGCTGTCCGTCGCGCCGTTCCGTTGGCCGCCGCGTCGGGAAGGAGTGTGCCACCGCCGTTTGCAAGCTACAGCCGTGCAAGACGCCGAGGATCTGGAACCGCCATTCGCGAGCAGCAGCCGCCGCGAACCAGGCAGCCCAGATCGAAGGAGATCTGCCGCAGATCGTAGCCCAGCGAGGGAGAAAGCCGCGCAGCAGTAGCGAGGCAGAGAACGCCGCTGCCGTCCAGTGGCCGCCGCGTCGAGGAGCCTCAGATCCAGCCGCGAGCGTCCAGATCGTGAGCATCATCCAAATCGCTGCCCGCTGTCTGTAGATGCGGTTAAGGGAATTGCCGAAGTCCTTTGAGATGGCAGAAGATGGGAAGTTCCGAATTGAGAAGTTCGATGGTACAGATTTCAGTTGGTGGAAGATGCAGATTGAAGATTTGCTGGTTCAGAAAGATTTGGACGTAGTGTTGGGTGACAAGCAAGGAAAATTGTCTGATGCAGAGTGGGCAGTTTTGGATCGGAAAGCTATGTCAGTTATCCGACTCTCGTTGACCAAGAATGTTGCGTTCAACATTCTTAAGGAGAAGACAGCGAAAGGCATCTTGGAAGCCTTGTCTAACATGTACGAGAAGCCATCTGCAGCAAACAAAATTTTTCTGATTAGAGAGTTGGTGAACACAAAGATGAAGGAAGGCAGTTCAGTTACCGAGCACATCAACTCATTGAATTCGATCTTAGCCAGACTTTTGTCAGTTGGCATTAAGTTCGATGATGAAGTTCAAGCTTTACTACTGTTATCATCATTGCCTGACAGTTGGTCCGGAACGGTTACAGCAGTTGCCAGTTCAGTGGGACCTAATGGATTCACCTTTGAGAAGATTCGTGATCTCGTTCTTGGCGAGGATGTCAGAAGAAGGAGTTCTGGAGAATCATCAGGTGATATGCTAAACGTCGTCAGAGGCAGAGGAAATAACAGAGGTAGTGGGAGCAGGAACCGAAGAAGGAGTCAGTCGAAGGCTCGGGATGGCTCAGGTGTAACATGTTGGAACTGCAAGGAGGTGGGACATTTCAGGAATCAATGCCAGAAAGACAAACAAGTCAACATTGCAGAAGACAGCGCCAACGAGGATTTGTTTATCTGTTGCGCGGAGAGCAATGTGGATTCCTGGGTCATGGATTCTGGTGCTTCTTTTCACGCTACCCACAGCAGTGAAGCATTGCAGAATCTGTTATTGGAGACTTTGGAAAGGTAAGGCTTGCAGACGATAGAGCTCTTGATGTTACGGGCATGGGTGACATGGTGCTGAAGACGCTAGTCGGTTTCTGGACCTTGAAGGATGTCAGAGTTGTTCCAAGCTTGACGAAAAGTTTGATTTCTGTTAGGCAGTTGGATGAACAGGGACATCATGTGAAGTTCGGAAATGGGCAGTGGAAGGTCGTGAGGGGCAATCTTGTCATGGCTCGTGGACAAAAAGAGATCGTTGTATATTGTCGGATTACCGTCTGAGGGAGTGACCGTCCCAGTTCAGAAGAAAAACAAAGTCCGGTTCACAGAATCTCGTGGGCAGAAGAAGGTTGTCTTTGCAAGAAAGAAACCCAGAGCCACAGGTCAGATTCAGGATGAACGAGCAAGGAAAGGTTCAGGAAGACCAGTCAGAGGCGTTTGTGGCAGTGGGAGCACCGGCCGTGCTTCAGCCAAGGCTCCTAGAAGACAGTGGGTCAAGAGAACCAGTATTCCAGCTGTTGATACGTCTCCAGAAAATATCTTGCTGAGTATGGAGAGTGTTTGTTCTCAGGGAGTTCTAGGATCCGGCAGTTCGTGTCTCAAGTGGGAGCCGGTAGGGACCGAGGACGAGTCAAGGGCAGTTTCAGCCGTGACTGATGTGTTGAAGCTTCGGGGAGCTTCAACGGGCCTTTCAGTTGACTGATGAGAAGGCCGCTGTAGCAGGAGAGAGTTGAAAAAGATTACTAGACATACAAGTGTTCTAAGTGGATGACAGTTGAAATTCTTCAAGCCTCCAAGTGGGAGATTGTTGGGCTTTGTGGAGGCTTGTGAGCCGGCCCGACCCATTACTGAAACCCTAGGTTAACCATTTGGTTTTCCTATAAATGATCCTTGTATTGTAATTCTCGAGGAGCACAAGTGAAATAAAATCCTCCTGTTACAGTCGTGGAGTAGGGAAACCGAACCACGTTAAATTCTTGTGTGTCCCGTTTGCGTTCCGTTTCTCTTTTCTCTAGATTATTTGTGTGTGTTGTGTGTTTAATTCCCAACATTTATACATCTTTATTATGCAAAATAATACGAGTCCGGAGCCTAAAAAGTATATTATATTAACGAAAATTCTAAAACGGTATGTAAAATTTTATATTAACCAAAACAGCAAAATCGCTGGAACAACAGCGATTTACTCCACCAGAAAAAGCAAAATCGCTGCTACTGCAACGATTATGCAAAATGTGATTTTCTTTTTTTAAAAAAAAATTCAAATAGCGATTTGAATTTTTTTTTTTAAAAAAAAGTCACATTTCTTTTTCCGGTGGAGTAAATCGCTGTTGTTCCAGCGATTTTGCCGTTTTGATTAATATAAAATTTTATATACGATTTTGAAATTTTTGTTAATATTTTATATTTTATACCCATTAGGCTCCGAACTCAAAATAATACCATAATTTCCTTTTTCTATGATCTTTAAACTCATTTAACAACTTATGATGTCTAATATTGAGAAAAATAACAAGATTTTCAAGTAACTTATAAACAAGAACAGACCTAGCTTCTAATATCTTTTTAAAGGATATTCATGCAAATATGATGATTAAATCCTAAATTAGAATACTCATCAAATGCAATATTCAAACTACTAAAAGATTTTGTTAGAGAACCTCACATTATGATGAAAATCCATATTAAGAAGAAAATCAATGAAAAACCAGAGGAATCTAGTGTATATATATATATATATCAGAACTCGGTTCAGTCCTCCACCTTAACGACAAAAAAAAGGATTGATCAATTTCTACTGAGTCGCACTTACTGTAAGCTCATGCAATGCCACTCTAATTATACTAGCACAAGAAATTAAGCAAGCAATATTACAAGATGTTGCTACTGAAAAGATATAAGCACGTTATGTTGTCTCGAAGTTGCAACAGATCCTTTGCAGATAACAAAAATACAAGTTGCAGGCTATTATAGAATTATCATATCATGCATAAAGGAAAACATAGAAAACCAAATAGAAGATGATCAAACAAAAAGTTTACAGTAAGAAAAGTCGCGGAAAGTAGAAAGAACCGTCTTAAGGAGAGCAAGGAAACACAAAAGAATTCTTGGCTTAGCTTGCAAGCTTTGCTTTAGCGGCCGCCATTAGGTTCAGCAAGTCTTGATTGGCATCCCATCTGCTCAAGAAACTTAGCGAGGCGCATGTGTTTGGATGTCCATTGCTCTGCCAATTTCTGCTCTTTTGCTTCTGCATCCCTCCTCAAGCCTGCTAGTTGCTCCTTGTATTCTGCTTCAATTCTGTCTAGAGTTGCTTTCTGTTCTTCCCTCAGCGCTTTCATTTTTGCTTCAATTTCCTCCATCTTCTCCCTAACTTTGCTTGCTTTTTCGGATTCTAGTTGCAATTCAACCCTCCTTAACCTCCAAGCTGCTTCCTTCTTATGTGCAGTCCAAGTACGATGCCCTTCGTCTAAATCCTTGCAGCATTCCGCAAGTTCAGTAATAAAAGGATTTTCTCCACAAGGAGCAACACTATGATGTGGAAAACTGCTCAAGATGAGAGGCGCATTATCAGGTCCTCTATCTGTCTGTAGCCAGGGAATGCCAGGTGTAGGTGTAGGCGGCACAGTAGAGGGGGAGAGACTTAAAGTCACAGATGGAGATGATGATCTGACAGTTGAAGGAGCAGAAGAATTAGAAAGCCACGGAGGAAGAAGAGTTTGTGGCGTAGGAGTTGAGGCATCGGCGTGGAGGAAACCTCCATTAGAAGTAGCCATAAGTAAACCTGGGACACTCCTTTCTTTCACAATCTTTTCTGCAAAGGTTTCAAGAATATGATCGTATTTTCCCTCGTCTACTGGATCAACAACCTTGTTGTTTTCTTTCTGCTCTCTCTGTTGCTTCTCTTTGAAAACTTCCCACCACTTTCCTAATCTTTTAGCAGTTCGACCTGGTACTTCAGCTGCTATTTTCTTCCATTTGTTACCGTGTTTGGCTTGTAGTTGTATAACAAGACGCTGCTCGTCTTCAGTGAGTGATCCTTTTTTAATCCCTGGTTTGAGGTAGTTTTTCCACCTTTCTAAACAAGACTTCGCGTCCCTGTTAAGGGGTGTGTTCATACGCTGTGATACAAGGTGCCATTCTTTTGGTCCATACTGTCTCACGTATGCTCGCAACAAAGCATCCTCTTCAGCTCGCCACCGTTGCCTCTCCCTCATTTCCAGGTGTAAACACCAGTTTCCATCCTCCCAAACTCCTCATAATTTTCCTGAAAGAATGTTTCGCACCATTTTACATGCAATACTTGAGTATAGAATCTGAACCATAACTTAAGCAAGCTATTGATCACAAACAAAGTCTTGTTACATGCAAGTGCATCACATTTAATGTAGTTACTAAAATATTAACTTGTAAGGGAAGTCATTACAACGCCCCTAAATAAAATACCGTCACAGAAACAAAGGATCGTGATCGTTCAGTAGGACTTCAACAAAGGAAACTCATGCAATGTTCCAGTACTCAAGACATATCCAAGAGAAGAATACAACTGATTGCTCATATACAAAACTTAATAGAAAATAGATAATGAGAACAAAAGATGTACATATTTTAAACACAGTCGACATGCTAGTGCCAAATAAAACACAGCCACAAAAATTGGGACAGAGGGAGTAACTCTGTTCTAACCGCATTGTTTAGGGGTATCAGGTCATAATTTTCAAGAAAGTGCTGCTATGTCACTCTGATATCACTACTCAGGACCAGATCAATATTAAAAACAATGTAAATTTGAGTTGGCATTTCTAGAAGACATCATTAATCAGATAGAAATAAGACAAGAATCGAAGAATATATTCACGTTTACTTTTGTTCAGACCATCCATCATTGAACTATTAACATGAACAGAGACCAGACTAGGCACATCAGAAGGTCACATCTAAAAGATATATGCAGAAAAGACTGAAAAGAAAAAACGAAAGCAGACGTGTGTGCACTCAAGTAGATTGATTGAAACATGCTTTACATAAATCATTTGATGCAATATATTAACAATGTACCGGCATAATTGTATGATTACACAGATCATTAATAATCAGACATCACAACACTCAATCGGCTACACTATCTAGATCAATATCCTTCTTGACCAGCATTGAGGTACAAGATTTTGCAAGTGCATAACAAACACAAAAAAGAACTCAGCAGAATATGATGATGCAAATTAAGTAACACCCTTCTTCCTAGCTTACTTAACATATGTTCATTTAGCTCAATTGCAATAACCCTTTAAGAGTACTTAATTTTTCATGTCCAAAAATATCTATGAAACATCAAGCTCTGAGACTACTACAACAACATACTCAGCATAGTCACACAAGTGAGATCTCGGGAGCATACGAAATACACAGACCATACCTACCTTTGTAGGGTAGAGAGGTTGTCTCTAATAACTCTCAGGCTCAAAAAATAAGTTTTTTGAGGCTAGGAAAACACTATCAAAATAGCAAGACACAAAGCAAGAAACACCAGATGACCACACTGAGACTATCCACAGAAATTCAGTGACCCATATCTTCAATATATCAAGATAGAGAATAAAACAAGCTAAACGTGAGAAAACACAGTAAAGATGGGACAACTTTTATGCAAAATGTAATTAGGTAGTTATACCAGAAAATGTATTGACAACAAATAGAAAGATTCAAGACTAACAGTATAAAAAAACTCTTAGTAAGATCTGAGACAAGAGCAAACATGGTAGAGATTTCAACATTTCCCTAGTTAAAGTTGAAGCCAAATTCTGCAAAGGGCAGAGAGATGATGGAAATGCAAAGCTACAGCCAAAAAGATGGATTCTTTATCTTCTCCACATATAGCATAAAAACCATACATGTAAATGCAAGAACAAAAAGACACAATTCAGTTTAAAACAAGCATCTTAAGAAGACTTTTTATACACACTAACCAACACTGAAAAACAAACACAAACATAACAAAGTATAAAGCATCCATCATATCAGTTTGATTACAGAACCATAAAGGGGACAAGACTTAAGAATCTTATAAGAAACCTCTAAAGGAAGCACAATTCTTGCTTCAACCCATTAGATCTTTCAGTAATTTTTTCATGAAAAGATACAGAAACCAGATTGTGCAAAATGGGAGAGAACAAATATAATGCAGAGACATCTACAGCAAAAAGATAGATTCTTTATCTCCACCAGACATACATGTGAATACTTGGGGAAAAAAAAACACAAATCAGTATTTAAAAAAATAAAGAAAAGAGCTGCCAGCACTGAAAAACTCCACTTCCCAGAAAACACAATAAAGTTAAAAAAGAAAAATACCCATCAAATCAGTTTGATCACAGCATCAAAAAAGGAGACAACTTTTCATAGATTTACAAAAGAACTTACCACTTAGGCATCCCAGTTCTTAGCTCAACCCATATAATCATTTTTAATCTATTTCAAGAAAATATGACCAAAATGATAATGCAGAGACCATTAAAGCAGAAAGATAGATTCTTTATCTCCACCAAATATAACCATTAATATAAATTCTTGTTAAGACAAGCAAACACAATTCAGTAAACCAAAAAAAGCAAACAACTTTATAAGACTTACCCACAACAGAACACATCATTTTGATCACAGAATCAAAAAAGGAGCAAACTTTAAGAGATTTACCAAAGAACTTACAAGAAACAACTTAGGCATCCCAGTTTTTAGCTCGACCCATATGATCTTTTTTGTTATATTTCATGAAAATGAGTAAAAGAAAGAGAAAAAATTGAAGGATACTATGTTTAAGCAAAAGAGAAAATGAAGAAGAAGAAGAAGAGAGATGAAACAGAAAATAAAGGGAAAATGCAGAGTAATAAGAGAGAAAAGAGGTAAGGTATGGCCCTCTCTGTTTGAAGAATGACGTGTATAGAGAATGTGATGACGAAGACGGCAATGGCGTCTTTAACCAGAAAGGTTATTTGTACACACGCACTATTATACAACTAGTGTTGTACATCTTCTTAGAGGGTAAAATTCAAAAAAAAGTTAGAAGTATCACCACCTCAATTCAAATTATCGACGGAGAGTTGCTCGTATAATAAATATCTATGCATTTATTTTTAAAATTGTGAGTTTAAGTTATTAAGCAATAAGAATGTAAAAGTTCTATCAAATAAATAAAAAGATAAAAATTTTCTGAGAAGGAATATAAGTTCTTTCACCGTAAAAATATTTTAGCTTTCGAGTTTAAGTTCAAGATTATAATATTCAAAGTAAAGTGAGAGGCTAAGATTCGAAGAGTAAAAAGTTCAAATCATATAGTTATGTTAAATTGAAATCAAGATCATTATTTATTGCGATAAATATGACCATTAAATCACTACTATACTAAAAATTCACATTATTATTATTATTATTATTATAAGATTTGAACTCTAATATCTCATTAAAGACGATCTCATCTATCGATGCTGATGGTTATGATAAGTGTGTAGTTTGAATGTGGGTTAGTAACTAGAATGTGTGTATAATATTGTATAATTTTTTTTAAGTTAAGTTATTTGTGTTTGTATAAATTTATTAATTTGAATTTATACAAAAGATAGTTTGATGGTATAAACCTATCCGTTAATTATATTCACTGATCTGCGGATAGACAATTTAAATTATAGTTAAATTTCGAAAATATATGAACTATAGCTATAGCTATAAATGTATTTTTAGATGTTATGTTAAAAGTTTCAGTGTATAGAGTACAATGTTCAATTATAAATTAAAAAAGATGAAATATTAAAAATAGCATAATAAATTTTCATCTAATCCAAATTTTATTTATTTAAAAATTGATAGTCGTGCATTATGAAAATTGAAGATCAAAATTAAAATTTAAACTCAATTTAAAATCTAATATATATATTATGCCTTAATTTTAATACACAAGTAACTTCCAAGTGGTTGAGTAATAAAAAAAAGAGAAAATGTGAATAAATACCTGCTTTATTGAAATAGTAGCTTTTCTAATTTAGTGTTTGCAGAAAATTACAGACTCTCTAGTGCAGAAAATATGTTCAAAATATGAAAATAGTTTGTGATCTTCAAGAATCTTTTTTGTTTTATTTCTCATTCGATTTTGTGTTCGAAATTTTTATGAATCTCTGATTAAATTATAATTGCATATAACAAATTCATTTTAAATTGCCTTTCAAAAAAAAATTTCCATATTAAATTAAAACTAGACAAACTCAAAATATTATTATTTTGTTCAAGAAAATCACTTTTCTTAAAAATTAATGCTTCTTGTCTCTATATACTTATTCATATTTTTTTTAATATCTGTTTCTATTTACTTGTCAATTTTAATAAATCAAGAAAGGACAATAATATTTTTTCTAATATGCCCTTATTTCTTTCTAGAAAATTTCTAGTATTACGAAGTTGTAACGATGAAATCAGAAATATATTTATTATACTTGGAGAGTTGCATAATCTTTTAAGTTAATAATAGAATTACAACTACCTATAATAATTATTGTTGTCTTGATATGTTTGTCACTTTTAAAGTGAATAACTAAATAGAAACAGAGAAAATATTTGATCATAAATTTTTTAATAATACAATAGATCCAAAATATATTCAAATTATAAAGCCTTATTTTTTTTTTAAAAAAAACAAGACTATACTCAACTTTGACATAATTTTTTTTTTTTTTACTAATTATAATTTTTTATTTGTTGGGACGTTGAGGGGTGGGGGTGGGTGGGGTTGGGGTTAAAGAATCATAAAATGCAATAATGGCAAGTAAGGGAAGTTTTGTAGACAGTAGTACTGATTAGCATCTGCCTAGTTCTTTGAAACTATCATCATCAAAAAGTCTTGCATTTATTTTATTTTATTTTTTTAAAATTAGTTTTTTTTTTTCATTACTTTTTTGAAAAGTGAAAAAAAAATACTGTTTTGATTTTTATTGTTTTCAACTTTATTATTTATGAAATCTTTTTAACTATTTTTCTGATAAACCTGCCTCCTACTCGAAGTGACTACACTCTTTACTGCTACCCCTTTAACCCCACAGTGGAAAAAAAAAAGTAGCATCACAGTATCACCTTGATACTAGTGCCTTTTTAAAATAAAATCTTTTTTAAAAAAGGTTATATTTTTTATTATCATAAAAATTGATTTTAAAAAATACTAAATAAAGATAAATTCATAAGGTTATCTATTTATTCGTAAGAATAGTGCCTTTTAAAAAAAATATTTTTTTTAAAGGTTATATTTTTAAAAAAATTACTAAATAAAGATAAATTCGTAAGGTTATCTATTTTTCCGTAAGAATAGTGCCTTTTAAAAAAAATCTTTTTTTTAAAGGTTATATTTTTGATTTATTTATAAAAATTTGATTTTAAAAAAGTTACTAAATAAAGATAAATTCATAAGGTTATCTATTTTTTTTCGTAAAAATAAAGTAAAATCTAAAATGATAATGTATAAATAGAAATGTAAAGAGTACTATTATAACAATTTGTATTATCTATGTGTTTGTTGTATTATCTATGTGTTTGTAATAAAATTTTAAAAAGACAGAAATTTAATTGCAGTCATAAATAAAATATAAAGAAATATAATTTTATTGATAAATATTGCGGATACATTATTCTTTCCCTCTAGATTTTTAGATTTATTTATATTTCTAGATTTATCAATAATTCGAGAATCGTTAGTGGCTGTATTCCTTAAATTTAGATGTATGGATTTGATTTTCATAACTCAAGCGTAGTTGATGACATATTTCTCAAAATAAGATGACTTAGATTTGATATTCGTAATTCGAGAATTGTTAGTGATATAATTTTCGAATTAAGATAATTTAAATTTGATATCTTTATAAATATTTCATAAATTTATAGAATATTTGAGATCTTAATTTTTTATATAAATAATTTATGTATTTGTGGTAGAGTTTTCAAATTTTCGATCACTTATTCGAAATACTTTTCAAGAAATATAAGATCATTTATATAGGGATTACTAAAATTTAGGATTAAATAGGGATAATTTAAATTGAACCCCTTCTGATTCCTATAAAATTTTAATATCTACCGTATTGAATGGTAAAACAAAAATAGTAATAAAATAAAACAATATAAAATTTGTATTTATGTATCCCTGGTCATCATTAGCTACGGGACTTACGAGGATTGAAATGACAACTAGCTAGCCTTTGTGACCAGACAGTCTAATGTATTTTTATAACTATAGGAGACAAGGATTTATTTTCCAATTTTTTTCCTTATAAGGTAAAAAAAAATATTCCAATCAACAATATCATTAGTTTTATTTATCTTGATTAGATATAAAATGTTAAATTAGATTTCAGGCCTAATTCATAATTTAGCTTAAAAGAAAGAGTATTATTTAAATCTTGGAGAATTATCTATTTTATTATTTATCGATGTGAGATTTTGTACCTCACGGTTAGTACTTAGCAATTAGTCCATGAGCAACGGACTCTACTTTGATATCATGTGAAATTAGATCATAGACCTAACTCACATTCCAAAATCTAGCTCAAAAGGAATAAGATTGCTCAAACCTTATTAGGAGTCTACCTATCTCATTAACCGCCGATGTAGAAATTTCGTTATTCTTTAACATAAATTATCCAAGTTTAGTTACCTATTATATAAATACTCAAAAAAATAGATATAAGTCGATATCAACACTCAAATTAGTAATCGATTGACATTATATACAACTTTTTTGTTTACGTTCATTCACCTAGGAACTACTCCGCTCATTCTTCAACAGACATATGATAATTCTTTATCTCTATCTTGTGTGAGCGGAGAAGTTTAACGCTCGATTCAACATACGAAAACATAACCGTAACAATAATAATATAGTAAGAAAATCGAAAACGAAATGATATAAAAATATATAAAGATAAGAATTATGATAATGCAACTTTTAAAAAAAAAAAATTGGTATGGGGTGGGGGGTAAAAAGGGGTGGGGGTGGGGTGGGGGGGTATAGAGTGAGAGGGACTGTACTCCGGGTTTCGCGGCATAAGGAGACGAAGATTGAAAGAGACAGGACTTGACTGCCCTCTTTCTTCTCTATGTCATTTGTCAGTGATACGTTACATCTATTTTTTACCCCATACCCCCCCTTTTATATACACAAAATAAAGTACAATTAACCAATATATATATAGTATATATTTATTCTTCTTTCATCCTTGTATTTACTTCATATTTACCAATACTTGCCCTTTCAACTTTCATTATTGATACCTTAATGTTTTAGACGCGAAGTCAGAATTAAGAGTTTCAGATTGTAAATTTTAGGATATAAGAGAAAAATATTACAAAATATACATTCTTAAAAGGGAAAAAAAGAATTCTTTTTTATAGTATAGTGTTTGAACCTCCATGTAGCTTCGTTTTTTACTATAAGACGTGTTAAGTATCATCGAATGACTAGTAAGCGAATAAGTTTTAACATAACTTTGCAAGTAACCATAATATCGCGTTGGCTTCTAATAGAATAACTTGTAGGTCATAGCTAATCTCAATAACTATTGGATATATGAGATTTCATGATGTGTAACGAGTATTAATTTTTAAAATCAAAAATCTTGAATTTGAATTAAAAAAATTAAATTATCGTTATAAGAAAGTTTAACCTTTTTATATGAAACTTTTCTAATACGATAGACTCCAATGCTATTATACAAAATGAGATATTTAATTTTTTGATAACTCATTTTCGAATTAGCTATAAAAATGATTCTCTTTTGACAAGAGCAAAAGAGAGTAATAAAGGAGAAAAAGGGAGGGTGTTTTTGGAAAGTAGAGAAAATGATGTAGACAAGTCAAAGGAATTGTAAAATTTAGGGAGATCCTCCCTCTAAAACACAGTGTGGAGCCCACAATCAGATAATAGTGGGGCCCACTACCCCTTCCTCATTCTGAAAAGGAAGAGGGGATGGCCTTTGTGGTAGGAATTTAAGCATCTCCTCATCCCTCTTATCATTAAAACTATGCCTTTTTTTTATTTTTCGTTTTATTATTCGATATTTGATGTTTATATTAAAAATTAGCTAGTTTAAATTTATATCGGATGCTATTACAATATTATAAATAGAAGTGAATTCTGAATTTGAATATTTTGGGTGTCCTTCAAACCCGGTTTCATAATATTATAAATAGAAGTGAATTCTGAATTTGAATTTTGTGGGATTGTTTATTTTATTGTGTATATAGATAATTTATCTCATCATTATGTTGTAAATGATAGAATAAGTTATCTCAAACATGTCAATCAAATAAGTTATTAAAATTTTATCTTATGACTATTTTTTTATCTCATAATTATTTATTTTTATTCCTCACATCAACGAGCCCTTAAAGATATATTTTTATTGGTATTTATCTAATTTGTTCTACTAAGAATGAAATATACGGAGTACACTATAATTTAGAACAAACTCCCAAATGTTTATACTAAAATGGAAAATTAATTTGATTGTGGGATAAATAATCTACATTTTTCATTCTAAGATTATCAACTTCTATATATCCTTGTAACCAAATGATCTCTAACTATGTCAACCTTAGAGAATAATTCAACTGATTTTGCTAAACTTTTTTCTACTTTATTTATACTTTTACTCGATTGAGAATCTCTCGAAAAGTATTTTTATCATCACAAAAATAGAAATAGAGCTATATACACACCATTCTTTTCGGACCTTATTTGTAAAATTATATTAACATGTTATTTTTTGTAACATGTTAGATTTTCATACTTATTTTGAATTGACAAATTTCTATCAAAAAAATTGACTTATCTTCATAAAAATATAAATAAAACCGCGTACACATCAATCTCTTCGAACCTTGCTTATACGATGTTAGAATTACATCATAAATTTTTTATGTGATGTAAAGTTCAACTTGTTAGCAATTCTATTTGTGCAAGCTTTGTTGTTTAAACCAATTTGGACTTCATATTGGGGTGTCACTCTCTGGTTTTTGGATATCATATCAAAGGGTGGAACTTTAAACAGTAACTTAAAAAAGTAATTCGACAAACAAACGTGTTTGAATAATTTTTTCAACATTTTTTGTTTTATTTGTAGATTTTATAATATAGGGTCTCATTCTTGCCTAATCTTTTTTTAAGAAAAAAAATTGTTTAAAATATATATATAATATGTAATCCGTGTGGTTGAGACAGAATTTCGACTATAAATTTAATTAAATTCAGTAACTTTAAGTACTTAAGTTTGTATTTGTTTTAAAATATTTATTGAGTATAGTATAATTAATGATCAAATAGCTTATTTCCTTTAAAATCAAACATTTAGAACAATTAGAATCTGAATATATAAATTTCAAATTCTAAATATTACTACACTATATCAAAGCTTGTCTAACCATCCTAATTTATTGGCTATCTTATGTTGATCCTTATCTTATATTAATCGCCCTTTAAATATCCAGTCTTGAACGTTTAAGGGAGTAGTAATATTAAGTCCCACGTAGATTGAGATACGAAAATTAGACTCCTTTATATGATCTTAACAATGTCATTCTTGAATAAGTTTGAGGTTGAGTTAAGTTCAACACTCATTTCTTTAGCACCTCACGATATGATGAGATTACTAAATCCTCATATTTTAATCATATGTTTCATATTTGACCTTCAAAAACAAAGAATATTTTTTAAAATTAAACATTTTTATCTATTCCATATAAATCAGAATTAATTTCTTAAGTAAAAATTGAAAATCAAATTTCCAAAAAAAAATAATTAAAATTTGTGTATTTGCGATGGGGAAAAGGACAAGTATACCTCCGAACTATCATAAAGATACCCTCCGTCATATTTTTGGAACATTGATGCCCCTGTCATCCAAAAACTAAAGCATATATACAATTTATACTGACAGACATACACATGTCATAATCTTATCTATTGATCCGATATTTATTAAATATCGAATCAATAAATAAGATTGCATCACATTCCCTTATTTAATCTTCCATTAGAATAAAAAACATATATGC
Source organism: Solanum peruvianum (assembly GCA_027705065.1). Lineage (NCBI taxonomy): Eukaryota > Viridiplantae > Streptophyta > Magnoliopsida > Solanales > Solanaceae > Solanum > Solanum peruvianum. Next base: position 4,266,649 of record JAKWJD010001763.1, read on the forward strand.
TATAAATTTTAAACAACCGAGACATTTATATCTCAAAAATATGACCGAAATATATATAAATATCATTTACGATAATTTAAAAAAACTTCTTTTTTTTTCCCCTTTGCAATGAGGCCAAAGAAGCACGTCAAAAGTGAAGGTTGGCATGTGTTGTATGCTGTAGAAGTGACAGAGGGAAAAAAAGAGAAAAAGATAAGACATAAATGACAATGCAATAGAATACATATATATGTATATCAGCCCACCAATTCCACAAATTATTACTATTCAAAATACAGTACAAGGAAGCCAAAGCCTGCACATCTTATGGGGATCTGCAAATAAATAACCTAAGGTCCCCCATTAACATTACACCTATCTTTTTTTCGACAATACTTATTTTGAAATTCAACTAATTTAAAAGCGATTTTATTTATTTGATATCTAATAGTATTTGTTTTAAAGTTCGACTTGTTTGAATTTGCACTACAAAGTTCTTTGTTGCTATCAAAAGAGAACTCATTCTAATTTGATGTTTGGTACTTTTAGTATATTGTTCGATTAATTTGAATAAGTAACCATTTTTCATAAAAAAAAATATCTTTATTCTTTATTTCATATTCGATACTTATTTTGTTATTTTAGAATTTTACTGTATTCATGCTAAGAAGGATCACCTCGAGGACGACTCTTTCCTAACAAAATTGACTTCATTGGTACCAGTTTTAGGGTTTGGTTAGCTTGAATTAGCACCTTTGAGTTGATTTGGAGAATATTTATTCCCATCGAAAGTGAATTTATTCCTCTTTTTGATGTTCGATATCTATTTTATAATTCAAGTTCACCTTAGAAAATTTAAAATAACCATTCTTTTTTCAATCAAAAGTAACTTCATTCTTCTAATAGTATTCAATACGTATTTTGAAATCTTACTAATAAGAGTTCACACTAACAAGTCTCACTTCGAGGGCGATTGTTTCCAATTATCATCAACAAGTTCAGAAAGTAACTATTTCTTATATTAAGAAAACGATTTCATTCTTCATCAATCAAATATTGTTATATACTTGTTTAGAAGTTTGGCTAATTTAGATTCAAAAAATTTCAGGATAAAACATTATTTTACCAACTATGACTTGATTTATATATAAGACTCAAACTCAAGATCTTTAATTAAAGACGTTGCAATCTTAAATATTTTTTCTCCTTTAAAGTAAAAACAAAAGAAACACTATTAAGAAGTGGGGAAAATCAGTCAGTCCCCTTTCAAATAAGAACAAACACAATTAAGAAGTTGGAGAAATTATTAGTTTCAGATCCATTAAACCATAGCCTCAACCATTTCTGGCCCTTTCCCATTAAAGGACATGAGATTTTTCTGATTGGACTGTAAATATAGGCCCTCCAAACAATGAACTACCTTAGCCTTTTTTGTAATAGATGCTTAAGACACCGTTCTACAATTCTCACGTCTAAAATTAGAGAAATTAAACATTGTATTGATAATTAAAATTATCGAGTACGTAAAAAAGGGTGGAGTCCGAAGTTAACTGTATTTAGAGTACTAGTTGCTACAATACATATTGCTACTGTAATAATAACACAACTATAAATAATCTAATTCTAGTCGTAATTTAATACTACTCGACTTCAGCTAATATAAGAAATGACAGTCTAGTCGATAAATAATCTAATCCTAGTATAACTTATTTTATATCTTTAATTTTCTTTAATCTTTAACGATCATATCTAATTAATATATGTACATGTGTGAAATAGTTTTATTAATTTTAGTTTAATTTGGATATTATGAAAAAGGGGATCCTCTAGAAAACAAAGATGATCCATATTCAATATTTGTAATACCAAATCAGATTATTCCTTTAAAAAGTACTCGTATTGGTGAAAATTAATATAAGAATACGCATAACTAGTATATAAAATGAGTTCTCCTTGTATAGTTGGTAAGTTGTGTGAGATAAATGAGTTGGGCTATTTGATAATGTTTCAATGTAAATGCGGAAAATTGCTTAAATACACAATTTAATTTATCAAATTTTATATTATTTGAAAAAAAATTATTTTCTCCGAGAATATATTACTTTACGTGATTTATCAAAACGCACTCTATTTATCGGATTGTATATGATGTATCGAGATATTTAGTGATATATCCAAATATAATGACCCATTTGGTCGTTTTGAGTATTAGAGCTTTGTATTTCATAAAATACTTTTTGATAGATTCTAAGCGGATATTTTGGACTATTAATAACTACAATTATAGAACTAATGGAATACTTTTACAAATTTATTCAGTTGGTGATTAAAGAAAATAACATTATAATTTATAGTGGACCATTTTCACACTTTTATAATTACTCATATATCATAATTACGGTAATAATAACCTGTAGAAGAAAGAAGATAAAATAGTAGCTACTTGACCCTAAATTGTTCGGTGACAATACGAGGACAACCCAAATTTGCATCAGTAAAAACCCTTACACTTTGTTTAGATCATTGTTACCCATTGTTTCATAATGTATTGTATTGTACTCTATTGTACAGTATTGTATGGTAGATACAATGTTTGGTTAGATTATATTGTTTGTTGTTGTTTAGTAACATTTTAATTGTTTGGTTTGATTGTATCATACTGTATTGTAATTTATAAATTTACTTAAATATCCTTAATTATTCCAGGGTAGGAAGTTTGACTAGGTTTAAATAATTAAGGTAAAGGTAAAATAGTATTTTGAAATATTATATAAAGATATAACTGGAAAAAGAAATTAAGTAACAATGGGAAAAGACCAAATTGGTTGTTCCATAAAATAGGATTTCCATCGTTACGTAACAACGAATTTAAGTAACAATTAAAACAAACATTATAGATATAATAACAATATAATAATATACAATGGATAACAATGATTCAAACATAGTGTTAACCTCACTTAAACATTGATACTCATGGATATATAAAGTTATATTATTATCATAAGGCTGCCTTAATCATGAAAACAAAGGGATACATATATTAATATTATATTATATTATTAATTTGAAAAAGGATAAAAATTAGTTGTAGATTTTTTTTGTCTTGAGATAATTAAGGTATAATGATTAATTAATGATGGATATAGAATTCTGATGTGCTAGAATAGTTAATGGTTGGCCAGCGAATTGATATTTCGGTATGCATTAGTTCAAAAACTATTCTCTATTTTAAGTTTTATTCTTTTGATCATCACAACTTAATCTAAAGTTAAACGAATTGAGATAGGTAATTAAGTATTAAGTGTAGTATATTATTTGAACACTATTAAAGTTATGTCATTAGGAGAAATAAAAACTTAGCATTAGGCTTGAATATAACAAACAAGAGACTTGACATGTTAATGGACTTCAAGATGAGGAACTTGAGTATAGATTTGTGTTTGATGATTTTTAGATCTATGCTATATACATAGAGTAATGAATAGACTCGTTAACTTATAAATTACGCAAATTGTATAGATTGAAAGTGTTCGGAGACATTGAGAAAGGAAAAAGTATTGAAGAAGTAGCTTGCTTGACTTCGGTTCTTCGGTTGACGTAGGTTATGATTTATGCTATTTGATAGTAAACTCTTAATAGTGATTGATATGCATTGAATGCCATTGTGAAGCTTTCTATGTACTTGATTGTATGGTTGTGTGGCTTGGTTGTGTGTTTTGTGATTAGTCTGAAATCCTGAGCCGTGGAATTTATATTCTTGAACCTTCTTTATCGAAGTGATGCCTTGAATAAAGAAGGTTTGATCAAAGATTATCAATGAATTGAAAAGTGGTGATAGTAAATGATAAATTTATAGTATTCTTGGATCGGAGTGTCACGTTTCGACACGGTATAATTGGATTGGAGTGTCACGTTTCGACACAATAACATTAAAGGGAAAAGTTATTAAATTAACTTAATATACTCAATCTCAAAGAACCCATTTCTCAAATGAGCGTGGTGTGGAGACATGAGTCCTTATATGCGTGATTGATATTGTGATTGATTGCATACTAACTTTTCTGTTGTTGTCCCTGATTCATGTTGTTTGTTGCTTGCCACATGTTAAGTGTCATAGTTTATATTATACTATTGTTTCATGTATATTAGTTTCTATTTTGGATTGTTGACCGATGATACCTACTTAGTACATTGTTGCTACATACTGAGCCCTATTTATATTTTTCTTTTTTTTTTTCTTTTATGGAGTGCAGCGAGTGTACCAGCGACTTCAACTACCCTGAGCTCTAGCCAGTCTCCAGTACATTAGGTTCCAGGGTGAGCGATTTATTCTAACTCGTGTTGGATTCTCTCGCCATGACATGATGTCCTTAGATTTCGGACATAAATGATTTATTTGACTCATATTGGTGTCTTTGGTACTCTTAGGCTTAGTATTTGAATACTAGATTTTCTTGATATAATGACTTTCAGGTTTTGTGAAAAAATATTTAATAGGATTTTAAGCTTCCGCATTATGTTTTTATTTGTAAGTTGGGGTTAAATTTGTTGGTTCTCCCACCTAGGAGATTACGTGTGCGTGCCACTCATGACTCGATATGGGCCATGACACAAACTGAGACGTTGAGAGATTTATCCGAAATCAAAACGTGATGTATCGGATGTTCTTAGATGTATCTGAATTCTATCAAAATTAAGAGAATTTTATCATTTGAAAAAAAAAAGAAATAAAATATAATTAACTCTTAACACTATAGAATTCGTGTAAATTATTGAGTGGAATAACTGTTTTTAGTCAACCATCAAAGTTTAGCCACATTTAAAATATAATAATTGAAAACTAGCTAATTCTTAATATGAAATTAAAATTTGAACAAAGTATCCATAATTAAAGTACAAAACAATTTAAATATTAATTACTTTTGAATTTTGAAGTTTTGACAAGTAAAGTCCACTATAATATGCTGGAGTGCGATTACTTAATAGGATAAATTACATAAATAATACACATTTTATTATTTATAATTTTTTTTTGGAGTTTTAAACTCTCTATACATTTCATACCTTTATCAACTCATATTGCATGATCATAGATTTCAATCTTTACACAATCTATGCGTGAAATCTAGCTATAAATCTTTATTAGTTTAATATTTTATTTTCTCTCCCGTGTATTCAACTCTCTATTTTGTTTATGCTTATATAATACAACAACAAACAACAATAACATATCTAATATAATCTCGTCAAATGGGGTTTGAAGATGATAAAATATACACAGATCTTAGATCTTACTTTTAACTGACTATTAGAAGAAGAAAAAATTTCTTAGTGTCTCTATTGTGCTTCACATTCTACAAATCGTCACGTAATATTAAAATCTAGGAGATTCATTTACTCATACCTCCAATTTCACTATAAAACATTCCAAAATTTCACCACCTTCTTCTTAAAACAATGAATCAAGTTCTAATATTGTATATCAGTGTATCTCTTTCATGTATATTTTTGTATATCCATAAAAATAGCAATATGCCAATTTCACCCTGTACTGTCAATTGTTGAAGGCCTTAACTGGGCCGATAAGCTTTCAGCTTCAGCCCATTATGTTTTAATACGAGAAATATACATAAATAGCCATTTTGCAAAATATTGTGATTTTTTCTCTTTTTTTCTTCTTCAAAATAATAATAAAAAAAGAGCAGTATCTTTGTTTTTTTTCAAAATATAGCAAATAATATTGTATTAGCGCGCATGAAAAATCTAAATACATAGAAATCACGGGAATAATATTTAATTGTGATTTTATGTGTAGCAACTGTATAGAAAGAAGAATATGAATACGTGAGGCATAATACATAAACATGACATTTTATTTGGCTTTAACGGACAATTATGCCTTCCAATTTTGAGTGTGCACAAGTAGGCACTTGAACTTGTATAAAATTGAACAAGTAAACACACGTGTCCTATGACATAATACACATAGGACGCCACGTATGATACAAAATATTCATTTAGGGTCCCATGTAGGATGAATGTGTCTATTTATTCAATTTTATACAAGTTTAAGTGGTTACTTGTGAAGACCCAAAGTTAAAGGTCATCGTTGCCAACTGACATCAAGTTAAGGATCGTATTTATGTATTATGTATACACGTAAAGATACAAACTATATGTATGATAAACTAGATCATAAGTGTTCTCAAACTATATGTGCACAATATTGTCCAACTGTATTAGAATCTTTTCAAATTTTTGTCTAATAAGGTTTTAACGATGCATACATTATTATATTAATAAAATACAATAGAGAACGTTACAAATATACTACTATAAATGTCCGTTTAAGTATAAAGTTTCTTAACAAAAATTTGCAATCAAGTATATAATTATAAACAACTTCCTAAAAGAATTTTTTCTAAGTCTTGTAAGTATGTTAAGCAGACAACTTGCAAGTAACTTGCCTAACTGTTTCTAAGCGAAATCATAATATATATTTTTTCATTGAAAGAGTTAACATTTTTTTGTAAAGATATAACAAAGACAAACAACTCCATAATAAACAAACACCAATAAATTAAATGCAATGCATCATTGATAGTCTGAAAATACAGTACAACTTTTAACCTTAAATTTGTAGATCTCAAGGGACTTTGATAATTACATTATCATGATAACAATATTAAAGGACACATTTTGAGTTAAAGGGTTCTGGAAGATAGAAAAAGACACTTTAATAATCATAACATAATAATCTTTTATAATATAGTATTATTAAAATCAAATAAATAATCCAAAATAGGACTAATCATCGAAAATCCAACAACCTTAAAAAGACAAAAAAAATCCACAGTAAAAAATTTCAATAGCTAAGTAGCTCTACCTAATGTTGAAATTAATTCCAGTCATACTATCAAAAGAAGCTGTCGAAATCAAAATTTAAAATTTATGAATTTTAAAATCTTAATTATTATATGTAAGTTCATTTGAAGTGTATTAAATAATTTCTAAAGAGATATATAAAACTTGAACGAAAGTTATTAGTTGCTCTGAAATCACTTAATTTATATTCATAAACGAATTATATATATGAAGTTTATGAGTTCTTCTAACAATTTAAATGAGTTTATATAACATTTCGAAAAACTACAAGTTCCCAGAACCAAACCAATATGTCAATATTGTCGATCGCCCTCAACCTACACTAGCTCGCTTCTAGGATATGATGAGATAGATGAAATTTTATTATTTTTAACTAAAAAATCTTAAATTTAAATAAATTGATGCTTTGTATATGAATCTAAATTAGTCGATATGAGATGTTTATCTATATTATAGTACCAATTATTTAGTAATCAACTAATAAAGCAACTTCACTGAAAAAATTTCCCATATAGTTGAATTTGATGAGTTTCTTGGTCCTACTCCAACAAGACTAAGTCAACCTTCAATGGCTTCAACTAAAAAGTCCAAAAAAGGCTTCTTCTTGGAAAACCAATACAAAATCAAGAAAAGAAAAAATATTTTTGTTATATATAAAAAAATCCCATTTTCTTCTCTCCTTATACATATAACTTTCTTAACTTAAATTTTGGTTCAAAAATGATTTCAACCCAAGTTCATTTTTTGGGTTTCCCTCTACTTTTTCTAGGTGATATAGGTAAAGAAGTTTTTATTTTTTGAGTTCATACTAGATCTAGGTTCATTGGCCTTGTGGGGTTTTGTGTTTTGAAGTTTTCATATGCATATTGCAAATGGATTCTTGAAATTGGTTGTTATTTGTACTTTTTGGCTTGTGGGGTTGTAAAGTTGGAATCTTTTTGAGGTTTTTGTTGTGATGGGGATTTGTCTGAGCAATGAAATCAAAGCTGAAACTACAATTTTTACTGGTACAGGTATATACTTTTCATTTAACTATCTTTCTTTTACAATTTGATATTGTACCAGTCTGTGTTTTCCTGTGCTTGGGGTTGGTGGTGGTGGGGGTGGGGGACCAGAAAGACTGAATTATGGATCTTATTTTGTTTTGGCATTAGTATTATTTTGCTGTGGTGTAAGTGGTACAGGTTCAAGCCGTGGAAACAGTTTTCTTATAGAAATGCAGGTTAAGGATGCGTATAATAGACCCTTAAAGTTTAGCCCTTTACTGAATTTCGTATAGCAGGAGCTTTAGTGCAGCATACTGTACTTTGTTTACCATTTTCCTGTTGAAGTTGTAGAGGAGCTTAGGAGAAATAAATAAATAATTAATCAATAGAGAACAAGGAAGATAATTTGAAAAGCCAATTGATTTTCGATTTTGTCTCGTGATGAATGTTGTTTTGCTAACTGCAGAGAATGTTTAAAGTGTTGTGCTTCTAACTACACAGCTAATGTTATCTTAGGCGGAGCTAGAATTTTGAGTTTATGAGTTCTGGATTCTAGAAAAGACGCTCCTGATAAATTATTTATACATGTTTAGTGGATTTTTAAGCTTAAATACAGGATTTGAGTCGAAACTACTAGGTACTGTCGTACCCCTAAATGTTGTTGTCAAGAGTTCTTTTTTTTTATGTATATGGAAATTTGTGGGTTGTGATGGTAGTAATATTGGCTTTCGAATGTGCATTTATTTTTTGTTCTGTGTCATTTGACTACAACATGTAGATGGATTCTTTCAGGGGTTGGTTCTAGAAATGTCAGTGGAAATGGTACTGAGACTAGTAATTCGAATAGCAAAGTGTCATCAGGCTCTGTACCCCCAACTCCCCGGAGTGAGGGCGAGATCTTGCAGTCGTCCAACTTGAGGAGTTTTACTTTCAATGAACTCCGAGCATCCACTAGAAACTTCCGTCCTGACAGTGTACTAGGAGAAGGAGGTTTCGGTTCGGTTTTCAAGGGGTGGGTTGATGAACAAACACTTTTAGCATCAAAACCTGGTGCTGGCATTGTGATAGCTGTGAAGAAGTTAAACCAAGAAGGTTTGCAAGGGCACCGTGAATGGCTGGTGAGAGAAGTTTTCCTCTTGGATTTACAACATGGTCTAAGAATTGATTTCTTAGATCACGTTGGTAATCTGCATACATCGTTGTTAAACCACACGTATTTATTACCGATTTCGCATTGTTCTTAATAGTAAAATTGGGGTAAATAATATGGTCAATAAAGTTGTTATGAGTAGGATTACTTACTTCTCATCTAGTTCACAGGATGAACTTATAACTTTCTAATGAATGCGAGTTAAATTGTGAAAGCAGGGTAGATCAATGTATTTATGTTCTTGAACTTACGAAATTGCAGGCTGAGATAAATTATCTTGGTCAACTACGTCATCCGAATCTTGTAAGATTGCTTGGTTATTGCTTAGAGGATGATCACAGGCTTCTAGTCTACGAGTTCATGTCTAAGGGTAGCATGGAGAATCATTTATTCAGGAGTAAGCTCTCAGTCTCTCTCGTGTGCTACAAGTCGTTTGGTTATTATGTGTCATCTTACTGGCTTGTTAGATCCTATGTAACATGATGTTTTCCTTGAATCAGGAGGTTCATACTTTGAACCTCTTTCGTGGAGTCTCCGTATGAAAGTTGCCCTTGGTGCTGCAAGGGCCTTGCATTTCTTCACAATGCTGAAACAAGTGTTATATACAGAGACTTCAAGACTGCTAATATCTTGCTTGATTCAGTAAGTATATCTCATGTTGAACCGTCAGTTAGCTCTCTTTCGTTCTCTTGTTAATGCTTCTGCTGTTTTGGTGCACTCATTTTTATGCTTTTCATCTACAGAATTACAACGCCAAGCTTTCTGATTTTGGTTTGGCCAGGGATGGCCCAACCGGTGACAAAAGCCACGTCTCGACAAGGGTTATGGGAACTTACGGATATGCTGCTCCAGAGTATCTATCCACAGGTTTGTCATTCATGACAACTAGTTCCGCTTGAATCTCGTGGTCTTAAACGTAAAATGTACATTAATTTTGTTGTCTTAAACATGTTGTGTAGAAACTTAAAACTATAGAGTTGCCAAAAAAGGAAAGAGACATACTTTTTGAAACGTGTTCGTGAGAACTAGCAGCTAATGATCTAGCTCCGCCTCTAACTATAACTGTATCACTATACTCATCACAATGAAATGACAAATCTAGCTTCTGATCTCGATATGTTTCTCTTATTCGTAAGGTCATCTTACTGCCAAGAGTGATGTATACAGCTTCGGAGTTGTTCTCTTGGAAATTCTATCAGGTAAGAAAGCAATAGACAAGAATCGACCAACAGGGGAACACAATCTTGTCGAGTGCTCAAGAGCTTACTTGACCAGCAAACGTAGAGTTTTCCGTGTTCTAGATTCTAGACTTGAAGGACAATACTCACTCACTCGTGCCCTTAAGGTAGCCAGCGTTGCACTTCAATGCCTAGCCATGGACCCCAAGTCAAGACCAACAATGGATGAGGTAGTAACAGCTCTAGAGCAGCTACAAGAGTCCAAGGATCGCGTGAAAAACGATAAAAACAAGGATCAACAGTTGAATCGACTTAGCAGTCAATCAAGTGGTGAGCTCAACAAGTCATTCAGAAGCAATTCAGAAGAGACTCCGCGAGTAGCCATTTATCCCAGACCTTCAGCTTCCCTTCGCTCCATCTGAAAAGACGGTAATTCACATTCTTGATGTGCCAGTTATTATCATCCAATTTTAAGGAACCTCTGGCCTGCAAGTACTACTACAACATATCCAGTGTAATTCTACGAAATGAGGTATGTAAGTTTTACCAATATAATTAACATGTATAGTTTTTGTTTTTATTTTTAATAACTGTTGAAATGAGGACTCATGAGATGATGTATAATGAATGGATCACAAGTAAAAATTTTGTTATCTTGGAAGTGGAGAATTTTGCTGTAAATACCTGTTATAAGTTTGCTAGTTTAACTTATGCACTAATATCGTAAAAAGTGTTTTTTCGATCAAGTTATTTAAAAATAAACTAATGACAATTAATAGTTCATAAAAGATGTAATCGCCTAAGAAAATAAAGAGCAAGGCATAAAAATACAACTAAACTATGGTGAAATTATCAATTACAAACTTAAATTATACGAGAGTCCTATAGTTCGATTTTTATTTTTTTTTGTATTATTTATCCCCACTCCCATAACTTGTATTTTTTCCGAATTATTTGCTCTTTTCACTCTGCTAAAGAAAATAACATAAAGCATATCATGTGCATACATAGTAAATTTTTTTAGTATGTGTAAGTTATGAGGAGTTTTTGAAAAGGGTCTGAAAAATATTTTAACTTTTGTTGTAATTATTGTTACCATATTAAATTTTATGGAGGACCTTTTACCCATGAACTATTTAGTAGTGTTTTTTTTACCCCTGAACTATTTAATAGTATATTTTAAATGTATATATATGTGTGCCCACTTGGACATAATACTATTTATAAATTATAATTATGCAGTATTTTTATATGCCCACATGGACACATATATATATATTTTTAAAATACACTATTAAATAGCGTAAGGGTAAAATGTCATTTTCAAAGTTTGGTATCGTAACAATAATTCCGATCAAAATTCTTCAAACTTTTTTTCCAAAATAAAATATAAAATAACGAGTATCAATATAACTAATATCTACGTAGCTCTTGCCGGACAACCCTTATATCTTGCCTTCACCATATTTTTGGGATCTTAAATCTTATGTTAGTCGACTAAAATGACTTAACGCGTTGATTTGGTCAAATTAATCTAACAAATTATAAAGTTATTTGAAAGAGTCAACAATTTTGCTCCTTTTTGAAGTACACAATATTATATCCATGATGAGAAATTAAAATTATATTGTTATAGATAAAGTTTTCTTTGCAAGTGGGATGGTGACCTTAAATAATAATAATTATGATCTAAAGTTCATATTTTTTATGCATATTTAATGAATTTGTCAACCTAAATATATTATTTGAGCAAAGTTTATTGAATTCGATTGAAATCTGCTAGCTCCATCTCTAATAAAGAATGATGACAATAAATTTTAGCGTTTAATAATGATTTGATAGATTTAAAATTTAAAAAGAAATAGTAATATTTGCTAGAAATAACATAATAAAGGTAATATTTAATATAGATTGATTAGGAATCAAACTCAAATGTAATATGGTACCTATAGGTATATCAAATATGATATATAATATAGATTACAGATATACACATGATATACATTATTATATTGTGATTTACATGTATATATTATTATATTGTGATTTACATGTATATAGTGAAGAAGAAAAACATGATATACATTATTATATAGTGATTTACATGTATATAGTGAAGACGAAAAACAGAAAATGCCACCATTTACCGCAACAAAAACCTCATTTCCACACATTCTCCGCCTCACCACCATCATAATTATCATAGATTCCGTCATAACCTATACATGACTTTCGTATTCTTAAACACCTATCTGAAAATTCAGTCTTGCTATCAGAAAACAAGAGTAAAATCAATTAGATGTATTGGATTTTACTTTAACGATATGATAATATTTCACAATATCATAAATATATTTTTATTATATAGAATATAGTATATATATATATATATAGATATATATATATATATATAGACATTATATATATATATATATATATATAATATATATATATATATATACATATATATAGATATATATATATATATATATATATATATATATATATCTATTATTATTAGTGAACGATTATAATAAAAGCAAAGGACAGACATCACATACTTTTAAGGAAATATTACCATTTGTCCTTTATAAGTTTATAATTACAGAAATTCCTCGAAGTGATACAATAATATAAGCACTGATACATTAATTTGATACACGAGATACATTAATCGTTAAGTAAAATACATTATATTTAATACATGATACACTAATTTGATGTACAATTTATACATGATGCACTAATCTGATGTTCGAGATACTAAGCTGATGCGCTGATACATTAATCTAATATGTAAAAATAAGGGATTTTTAAAAATTTATAAAACTAATAGAGAATAATGGTAATAAGAGAAATATTCAATTGCACAAAAATGCCCCCATGAATTAGGGCCGAAGTGATACTTGGGCCTGGGTGGATCCTTTTAACTATTTTATACTTGGAAAATATCATCCTGTACCTATGCATATTTCTCGCATTAGAGGTGTCAAATAGACGGATTAAGTTCAATCTGTATAAAATTGATAAATGAATCCGTGTAAAATTTAATTGGATTGAAACGAGCTAAAATATGGGTCAATATTTTTTTAGTACCTAACGAATTATTTTGGTTATGACTATATCAAACAAAAAAAATATACTAAAGACTTCTAATGTATCAATTACATTACATATCGATCCAACTTTTTATGAGCTGAAATGAATTGAACCGAACATATAAAGCTAATAAATAAACGATCAATATCCAACTCAAACTTAAACAGATTGATATTTATTTATTTATTTTCTTAAAAAAAGCTCCTTATATATCAAGTTGTCTTTAATATTAACACATTTCTAACATTTTGTTGATCTTTTAAATGGAATATAGTGGGTTGGTTCTTTGCTGTCTTTCATTAGAGTTGGAAAAACTATCTTTTTTTAAAAGTGAAAAAAAGAGAAAAAGAAATTAGTGTTAAAGAAGAAAGAAAAGATGCTCTTTTTTCTTGAAAATATTTGGTGGGGGTGGTAGGAACTAGGATTGTAAATTGTGGAATTGCTTTTGCTCAAAGAATCATACGATTATAGAGGAAATATATTGAAATTCACGAAATATAAACGTGCTTTTTAATTTGATTTGGAGGATATTTATATTTTTTTTAAATTTTGGATATATATATAATACGTGACGTATTTAGTGGCAATTCATGTTCTACATGACATCTTATGTTTATCATGTTCCGTAATTGCGGAGGCAGAATTTTCATTAAAAGATTCAAAATATAAAAAAGAAAAATGCATAAAGTAGCTAAAGAAAATTCGATATCTACTATATATACCGAAAAAATTATTTTAACCATATATAAATAATATAATTTTTCGCTGAATGAGGTTCGAATGAATCCCTGGCCGTAAATAACTCCGTCACTAACGCCACATAAAAAAATCTACTTGTTATGTTTTATATAAATTTAAGTATCTATTTAGTATACCAAAAGTCAAAAGACATACATACTCTAGCTAAATCCAATTTATACGGCATGTATATGGATTATGCTATATTTAAATGTTTGTCATGAAATGAGGATAAATTAAAAAGTAAAAATGTAGCTTTTTATATTTTGATTAATTTTTTTATTTTGAACTTTTATTAATCAAGAATCTTTTCATTTTTATTTACAATATTTGTAACGTAATTTTTCTTTTATGTTGTAGACTCATGTTTGATCATATACATAATTTGTAAGACACAAATGTATAATCTTGACACTATTAAATTTTGTGAGGTAATTCTTTCGATTTTGACTTCTTTTTTTTTTTTTTTGCTTTTTTATTTTATTTTTATATGTTAGTTAATAATTTATCTCCTCTTGTATATAGATCTAGGTTAGCCAAAATACGTTAATTTATTATGTTTTCTTTTGTTATCTCATTTATTATTGTTTTAAGGTTAATTTGTGTTATTAATTTCAACATGACATGTTAATATACCGACTTACGAATATGATATAGTAATTAAACATGAAAAATTATGTAATAAAATAAACTAAAGCAATATATTTACGCGAAATAGTGATAGTTCAGAAAAATTACATAATATACTAAATATTCTCCAAAAAAAGGTCCAAACGAACATAATTTATTGCCAAATGATACTCTGGAATTTCTGATCGTGAATTTTGGATCCAACATTTGTTTTAAAGATAATATTCCCAAAAGACCCAAAAATAAATAAATTGTATTATAAAAAGTTTTAAGGGTATAAATTCTTCTCGAATTGCATATATTTGGCTATCAATATGTTATATGAAGAACCCAAAAATGTTTTATCTGGTTGACTAAAATGACTTTTAAAACAATAAAGAATTTAGGGATTGTCAAGTGTCAAGTGGTCATGACTTAGGTATATTTTAAGGATGTGTTGAGCAAATTATAAGAGTTACAGCGGAGTGGTAAGTATTTTTTTTTATTTTAATTATAGTTTTTAAATTTTAGTTTTTTTGGATAAAGATCAAAGTTATCTTTGTTAGGGATCGATTTATTCTTACTTTGGGACTTTCCTGTGTGAATCTGAATTTGTTGGGCTCCAATATGTATAACGGAAATCGAATGGAAAATAAAAAAAATATATGTTTGGCACGGAGGAAAATATATTTTGAAGAATTATTTCCTTGACAAAATTAGTAAAAACAAATACCAAAAATGACGTTTCAAACTTATTGTCTTCTCTCCACCCGACCCCCGCCCTTGACCATTCCAACCCTAATTAAGCTCCCATTCTCTCCTCCCCATCTCACCTCCATAATATATTTCTTGAGTATATATAATTATTCATATGGTAATATTGCTTTGCGACCTAACCAAACACTAAATAAAATAAAACACAAGCCTCATTTGTTTCGAGAAAACATTTTCCTTCATGTCAAACACAACCTAAGCAGTTGTTTGATAGGTATTAATTTCTATATAAGTTAAATAATTTTTGATAATTCGTTAATCAGAGAATAAGTTATTCATATATGAAATCAATTTGTATAATTTAAAAATTTGCTTACCTAATACATACATAAGTAATGAGGACATTAGTGCTTTCCATTAGCTTATGCTAAGTTAAAACAAAATAATTAATATCTCGCGTAACTAATTCTTAAATAATTCTAACCAACTATCGAACAAATTTGTTTAAGTTATTTTTCATTTTTAACTCATTCATTTTCTCGTACCGAAAGCTTAAAAAGATAAGATACTATATTCTTATTTGACTAATCCCTACTTTTTTTTTTCAACTCTTTGAAGAAAAAACAAAAATAGTAGTTAAAACCCTAGATTTTTCCATTTATTTTCAATGTGAAAATTGACAAATATCTTTATAGAACCTAAAGCAAAAGGAATTGGCATTGATGCTTTCTATTCTAAGTGTCAATAAAACGCATTTCTACTAGCCTCATATTTCCCATTTCTATCTTATTCTATACAATTTTGTGTTTTTATCCCTCCTAACATATACTATATAGGTCAAAATGGAATATTAGCCGCCCTTCATGAGATAACAATATTTTTTTTTTATCTTCTATCACTTTATTTTAAAACGAAAAATATCTTATATTGGTTTGCAATACAAAAAGATTAGCTTTTGACAGTAAATCCAATGAATATTTATACTGAATTTCAAAATTTTTTGCGACTTTATCACTTTAGATCTCTAAAAGCGACTTTGAGTCTCCTAAGTGATCTTTCATATCAAATTAGGTACTTACCTTAGATGATAATCTTGGTTATGTCTAAACATTTTTTTTTGGGGAAACTTACATAAATATACTATAATAAAAAAATATTTACAATTTATAGCAATAATATATTTTCACTTGATTACTTTTAATTCATTTATAATACAAGTTTAACACATATTATAAAGCAATTTATTATTCACATATAATACAAATTTTAATGATGAATAATACATTTATCACACATTTTAATACACTTATGATACAATGTGACAATTTTTTACCAAACAAACATGATATATTTCAAAAAACAATTATAATTCATATATATTGCATACATAATTCACTTTTAATACATATTACAGATTTGACAAAATATTGCTATAAATGGTAATAAACCAAAAATATCGCTAAAATCAGTAATTATTTTTTAAAATGTATTAATTTATGTAATTTTTCCTTTTTTTTTTCATCCAACGTCGATATCTGCTTTAATATGGGCCTTAATAATATGATTTGTCCTAGAAAGTTCTAATATTAGGTAGTGTATAATATGACTATATTTTTAACGATCAATTTCGAGATTTCTGATTAAGGACGATTTTGGTATCACCACCACAACCATCCGTGTCAACATGTTGTGTTTTAATCCTTCCAAACAAAACTTTAAATAGAATATCATTTTTGAGAATAAAATGTCAAGATGAATGTTATATAGTGTGGAATGGAACAAAAAAAAAGTATCAATTTGTGAAGTGAGAATTATGAGAATTTTGCTTTCCCAAAAATTATATTTCACCCAATGATATTATTTTGTTGGTTATTTTTCTTTTAAATTGTTTGGGGGAATTTTCACTCTAGGGAATATGTGCAATTTCTAATTGATAAACTTGTAAGATGAGAAAAATGGAATAAGTTCACATGTTATCAAGGTCCATTAACTATATTATTTACAAAATTAAATAAATTAAATATCAAAATACCCTTTATTATCAACATGTCCATTCAACTTAATCTCTACTATATATAACTAAAATATATATCAAGTATGATATCTTTGTAAGTTGAGTGGTGAAAAAAAATAATCTTAATCAACAAGTTGAGCATGTAGTTAAGATAAAAGTAGAAATAGAGATTGTTTAAAATTTAAAAAATAGGTATAAGTTACAAGTACTTTTTAGACTATAATTGAAATCTCAGATATACATCTTAACTAAATTAAGATTCTATTGTTTTCTGACTTTTTTTTTTTTTTTTTTTTTTTTTGTAATTTGTACATCTTTTGTCTTACGTGGTACACTTCGTGACTCTAGCATTTGAGGCGCATGGAAAATATTTGTAGGCTACGTAAGTAAAAGAGGTGCACAAGATTAAAAAAAGAACGGAAAAGGGCCTAAAATACCCTCGAAGTATTGAAAATGGTACACAATTACCCTCCATCCACCTATCGGTCCCCAAATACCCTTCACATCCACCTTTGGGTCCAAATTTACCCCTTCATTAACAGACCAAAATTAAAAATAATTAAATAATAATTTTTAATGACGTGGCACTCAACCATTGGTTGTAATTTAATTATTTAAAATAATTTTAAACTCACCCATTTTAACTAAACCCACCCATTACTTTCCCATTCATTTTCCCTTATTACCCTTCTCTCTCCTAACTTTCCCATTCATTTAGAACCGAACTTTCACACACAAAGCTACTGAAGAAATCGGCAAAATCTCAGGTACAGAAGTGAATTAAATTCTTTGAACATTTTCTGTTGATTTTGTGTTTTTCTGGGTGATTTTAATGGAACCGTTTTTGTTTAGAGAGAAGAAGAAAATGCAAGCCATGAATTCACTTCTTAGTCAACAACAGCAGTCACAGATGTCACTTCAAGATCTTCAAAATGGCGGAAATGGCGGTAATAAGGGAAAAATGAATGGGAAAGTAATGGGTGGGTTTAGTTAAAATGGGTGGGTTTAAAATTATTTTAAATAATTAAATTACAACCAATGGTTGAGTGCCACGTCATTAAAAAATATTATTTAATTATTTTTAATTTTTGGTCTGTTAATGAAGGGGTAAATTTGGACCCAAAGGTGGATGTGAAGGGTATTTGGGGGCCAATAGGTGGATGGAGGGTAATTGTGTACCATTTTCAATACTTCGAGGGTATTTTAGGCCCTTTTCCGAAAAAAGAATGACTTCTTGGGACTTATAGAACCTTAGTTTAATTAAGGTGTCTCTGAGATTTCGATCATAATCTAAAAATATACTTATACATTTTTCCTAAAAAATATATCAATCATTTTGAGATAAACTAGAATAAAATATATATCGAATCAGACCCGACAAAACTATATAATTAGGACTTCCATAAAAAAAGAAAGCACATCTAGATAGATAAGTGTACTGATTCTTAAGTGGACCATGAAATGAATTTGGTCACCTCTAGAATGTGATTCATCACAAACAAAATAGTACCCACATGCATGTTTGGAAAAATAATGAACATGGGCTCTAAATTTATTATCACTAAATGTATGATTGTAGTTCAATGAAATCACAAGTTCTTAACCCTACAATGGGTCCAAGACTCAATGCAATGTGTGGGATCATGTTTTAATGAGAAAATACTATTAGAAACAAAAGTTTTTTTCTGTTGCGAAATATTAAAAATTTATTCTATAAAATATTTAAAAAAATTTGGCACACACAATTTCTATTAAATTAGCTCGTTGGAAAAATATATGGTGAGAAATAAATTTTTAATGATAATTATTTTTCTTTTCTCATCGATTCAATTAAAATATTAGTGATAATAGCTCTGGACATTTTTATGTGGAAAATAATGATTTTTTAGCAGTGAAACAAATTACAGTCAAAACGTAATATTCCGGCTAAACATTAAAGTTTTGTAATCTCATTTAGCTATAGATTAATAAGGAATTATAAGAAAATTCAATAAGCTAAAAAGTAGTGATCAATGACAATTAGTTAGGAATTAACAATAAATTTTATGTTTACTAATGATCTTGACTTTTATTGGATGATACAAGTAGATTTTACACAAAACTCAGAATGTTAAGAGCTAATTATATTATATTTTCTCTTTTTTTAAATTATAATTTTTTTTAATTTTAATAAAAATCGAATGTATTTCAAAACGTCCCGATATATTCAACCTCTCGAGTCATTATGTACAACCCAATATATTAGGTAAAATTATATAATATATTGATACATTACTTTACGTAATGCCCCATCATATAAAGTAACCCCATGTAGAGTTTTTGCTGTGTGCTGTGTTCCTCTTAAGAAGACTATTTGAGGCTAAGAATTTTTTAAAAGAAGTAATTGTTGTATTATAATTATTAATGAAGTCGTTATAAAATTAAGCTAACACAACTTGCTAAAGTGTAATTAACAAGTCACAACATATCAACTAGAGCTCTTAACATATATACCTAATTAGCTCATAATATTTATGTCTTAATATAATATTTTTCTTCATTAATCAATTATTACTTTATTAAAGTCTCGCTAGTCTTCACGAACAATTACTATCGAGAATAAAATAAATTAGTAATTAACTAATTTTATTTTAAAATTTTAAAATAAAAAAATAACATAAGATAACTAATTTTAAAAATTACAATAAGAAAATAAATATGCAAAGGTGCAACAGTATAAGTATATCAGTCAATAATACCAAAAATAATGATATAAAAAACATTAATATCAGTATTTAAGTCATTCTAATAATTGCTGCATGAAATAAGTTAAGTCAGTATTAATACACAAAAGTATTTAAAAACGATTCAATATTCATCATATATATTTATAAAAAATAATTTTATTTATCGAAAAAACCCTCGGATCTACCCAAACTTCGGAAGGAAGTCCTAATCAAATTAATAAACACAGCTAAACAGTACAACAAAACCTACATAATTCAGAACATCCCCCCACTCTCATTAATTTTGGTACTTAATCTGTGTTCATTGTTCAATTATTATTGCTTTAAAAGTTTTAAAATTAAAATATATATTCAATTTTGGTAAAAAGATGGTTACTTATTCATTGTATAATTTTTATGTCTTTGACCAAATGTTAGTTTTTCTGTGAAAAAAGAAAAAGCAATAATGCTCTTCATTTTTTATTATAAACTTTTTCCATTACTGTCAAATATTTTGCCATATTTGTGACAAAAATGATTTTTTTTAGAAATCTGGACACATTATCTGTTACTTCTGAGTTTTATGTTAATTGAAGCATATCAACATAGGCTAATTGTCTCAAACACTATATTCTTTTTCTTATTTAATATTAGATATTCGATATAGCTCGATTAATTTAAAATTATTCTATATAAGACTCCATTTAAAGAGAAACGCTTCTTATTAAAAATTTCTCATAGTTGCCCCACCACATTCATTGGGGATTGCCCCAAACGCTATATACTTCTTTATTTCATTTCACTTTATCCATATTGACACAACACTATTTTAAGAAACATCATGAGAAGATTAATTTATTAATTAAATTTTATAACTGATAATTTAGAAATTTTAATTTGAATACTTCTTCTTCTGTGTTAATTTATTTTTAGTTCAGTTCAAAAAGCTCTTTTGGTGTTAAAACCTGTAAAATTTAAAATGTGACATGTTAAAACCCGTAAAATATAAAATGGAAAAA
This sequence comes from Solanum peruvianum, assembly GCA_027705065.1. Lineage (NCBI taxonomy): Eukaryota > Viridiplantae > Streptophyta > Magnoliopsida > Solanales > Solanaceae > Solanum > Solanum peruvianum. The sequence goes on from JAKWJD010001763.1 coordinate 4,287,728, forward strand.
GTTATATTCCTTTTCGGATACATTCGTGAGCTATATATCCGAATGTTCTTAATAAATCTAAAAGTCTATAATTTTAAAAGATATTTGTAATTTTGGAAATAATAAGAATAGGATTTAATTAACTTTTAACCAACCCTATGAAATTAATATAATTTATACAACTTTTATTTTATTCACTTGAATTTCATGTCAAGTCAAAATAAGATTAATAAATTAAAACAATTATTCAATAATAAGTATAGTATTGGGGGAAAAAATCTCTTAAATTACTAAAATAAACAAGTAAATAGATAATATCTATTTTCAATATATTTGTAAATGAAAATATTGAGTTATACCTAGGTGGGTGATGAAGTATTTGATTTCTGAACAATTCTTAGCTTCATTATTTTTAACTTATACATTAAGTTAGATTTAAAATTTATTTTTAATCATGATATCTAAACTATTTCATCTTATATTGGTCCCTACTTAAAATATTCTTTAATTTTATTTTTAACATTGAATTTCAACTAAATTTAAAAAATCTCAAACTGAAAAGCCAGCCACATGAAACAATAGAGCATATCAGAAATGAACTTAGCTTAAGAAAAGCAAAATATTATATAAAAACATTAGAGTATATTATATATAATTACTTATATATCTTTTGGTATTCATTCATAGAAAATACATCAACATGCCAAATAGAGCTGCGGGCTACATGCTTTTTCCCTTTAAAATCATTTTTTTGGGTGCTTTTGCAACCTCTTCAGCCCAATTCACAACACCAAATATTAAAAAAAAAAAAACAATACTCAAGTTCAAAAAAAATTAATAAAAGATACTAATTCCCCTTGGACTTCAATACTTTCTCAGTAAAAAAGAGAAACAATTAAAGTCTAGGAAAAATCTTGTTTTTGTGGTATATAATACTAAGTAATTCTGTTTTTTGGGTCGGGTCGGGTTGGGTCAGTTGAAATGGGTTTATGGATCTAAACCCGGAAATTCTTGCCTTCAAAAGTTTGTCCAAACTGCCAATTAGAGGGTGCCACGTTGACATTCGTGACACTACGATGGTCACTAGCTTTAACCCGAATAGAAAGGGCTTGACCCACTAAAGGTGAATTAGTTTGCCAATTTTGCCCCCAATTACGACTCATAGCTATCCATTGTGTGTTTGTTCCTTTAATTAAGACCTTCTGTATATCCCCTGCACCCGCAACGTTTGTTACCAATAACAAATTGAAGTAACGGAAACCGTTTATTGTGAATCGAATTCCTCCTTGTTTTCTGCATGGTACTCTGCGAAAAATAATTTAATCGAACTAGTAAATATCGAATAAACGTTGGTGGGGCCAACAAGGGCATGGAATAATGTGAGCCATGTTTCGAATTACTGAATTCGAAGCAAAAAGGAACAAATCCCAATTTATTTGTTTGGTCACATTCCCTTGTTACCCTCAAAGTCCCTTAAAAATTGCAACTTTAACATTCCCTTGTACACATGGTACGAAAACGCGTTATACTATTTCCAATTATGTTAATTAATTTTGTCTTATATAATTTGTTGTTTTGTTTATAAACATAAAATGAATTAAAACGATACGTATTTTAAACAATAATGGGACCATTCTAATTTAAATGATTATATTATAGTGATAATGATACTAGCTTAAGCATGTTGAGAGATATGGTGGCAAGTTATAGCAAACCTATAATTTTTGTCGGTATCGCAAAAGGAAACCATATTTTTGCAATCAATTTAAAAACAATTTGATTTAGATTTTTCATTTAAATTTAGCAAGAAACTAAGCACACACAAACCTCAAAAATCTTCAAACAAATAGAAAATATAATTTTGAAGAATAGTATATATTTTTATAGTTACAAATAAATAAATTTGAACTTTTCTATTTTATAATTATTAGTAAGCCTTTATAGTTGCTCAATTCAAAACCTCAAATATTAGTATAATTATGCAGATATCGTTACAAAATTAAAATTTTCTTTCTTAAATTTCTTATTAAATGAAACAAGTTTTAAAAGTAGAACATATTCATTCATAGTAAGTAATCCCTTCGTCCTATTTTATGTAGCATTTTTTTAATTTCAAAATTCAAATAAGTTTATTTTTAACTGTATGTTTTTCATAGATCATTTTAACATTTTAAATTATCAATTATTGCGACTTGTAGTACTTTTTACGTAGTTTATAACTATATAAATTTCATTTCAAAAAAATTGAAAGTTTCATACGTAAATATCCAATTAAAATTAAATTGTCTGACTCTCGAAAAACGAAAAGTGTCACATAAAATAGAACTGAGAGAGTACTATTTATTTTCAAAATAATAATCATAAAGCTAATACATAAAATTCCAATTATAACTTCAAATAGAAAAAAATTGATACTACTTGCTTTATTTTAATTAATGTGTTTTATTTTTCTCGTAAAAGATTACTTATTTATTTTGTAAATAACTCTTTGTCTTCAACTTTATACTAAAGAGAACACCGGTTAAAAGGATATTTTGATATATAAAATACCTTAAATTTGTGATAGCAAAAGAGAAAAATATTTTTTTCCTTAAATTACTATTAAATAAAGACTAGCATTAAATTACAGTATGGTCCAAAATTGTAAAAAAACAGTTGCAATTTTCTGCCTACAAAATAAAATCTAATTAATTGACAGATTTTCTCCGCATATCAGATCTTTTCCCATACCAGCCTTTAAAATGTCAAAAATACCCCCTAAATGTTTTTTCAACTCAGTTTTCATTTATGCAAAGTTAAATAATTTAATTTTAATTAAAAATTTATATATAGACTTATTAATTTTTTCAAAATAAAATTTATATATTTTGATAAATTAACGTAAAAAATATTATAAATTATACTAATTAATATTAAAAAATCAAAAAAAATATAAGAAATTTATGATTAAAAATATGCAAAAAAAGGACCAGAACACATATTGAAGCAAACCAGAGAAAAACAGTTAGGCGAAACTTTCCAAATATATAAACGGCAAGCAAAAATGGAAATGCGTATCGGAAAACTCACCGGCGGTAAGTGACGGGGACAATTCCGGCACGGTACAGTCCGATTTTGAGGAACATAGGCATGGCGAGATCGAAATGAGGACGAGGAGGGTTACACCACCCACCGTCATCGTTTGGTAAAGCGAAGTTCGGCGGGCAAAAATTTGTCGCCGTCACAAAAATGGATGGATTACCAGGAAGACACCATTTGCCATCGTTATCACACTTTAATTCAAAGCAGGCTCCGCAGCTTAGGCCATTGTTAAATAGCACTGTGCTTAACGCTGCATTATTCACCCCGTAACCTTGGCTGTATAAATTGCCATATCCACAAGCTCCACCTACAAATTCGAACAAAATTCAGAAAATTCGCGCCCAAAATTGAAAAGCAAAAAACAAAATTATTGATTCAGGGATCCAGATTTGCAATTTATTAGTTATTAATCTATGAACAATGCTATGAAAACACATTTAGCCATTACATTTCGAAAATTTCAAAATTCAACTCGAAGAGAAGTTAAATCTTCACTCTAAATTATTCACAGCAATTCAAAAACAACTCCAGTAAGTATTCATAACTAAACACAACTTCGATTTTTCAATTTATAGCTTTTCACTTCTAATACCAATAACTGAGTTCTAAATCTAATATTTGTGTATAATTAGCGAACTACTTAACATTGTTTGAGTAATAGCTACTGGATTCAAGCTCTGCAACTGAGAGAGAGTAGTAATTACCCATAGTTCCAGATGCGTCAGAGCCACCGTAGAAGGTGGCGTGGGCGGTTTGCCATGGTCCGCCGGTATAAACTCCGGGGATTCTGGCATTGACGGCAGTGAGAAAACAGAGAAGAATAGTAATAGTAATGTAGAGCATCATATTGGCAGCCATCTTTCTCATACTCACTCGCTTACTGCTCAGTGTTAAGAGAGAGAAAGTAGAGAGAGAGAGAGAAATGGAAAACAAGTTTTTTTTTGGAGGTGAATGAAGAGCGGGAGGAAGGTGAAGGGGGTACTTATTGAGTTTGCGAAGGTAGAAAGGAAAGTCACAAGGGCAGGGCATGTAATTAATGCCTTTTTTTTCGGACGGACCGAAATACACCCCTAATTTATCGGCATGAGTGAAATTATTTTGATCATGCAACAACAATGCGATGAATTCTCGATTTTTTATTAAAGTTTCTTAAGAGATTATTTGTTATGTCATGTAATAGACAGAAGGTGTATCTAAGTTTAGTTACTCAAGTAGATGAGCGTTTTTGAGGTTATCAATAGTTTGAAAACGAAATTGATAATTTGCAACAAGTTCAGAAATCGTCGTTAGAAAATTCAAAATTCATAAGATTAAGATTTTGATTTCGACTTTATTGAGTTGGTACATGGGAAATGAAATAATGGAAGTTTTAATGATTTTTGCTTAAATTTATGGCAAAAGCTTGAAGAATATAACCTTGAGATTTCTTGATTGTGTGGTTATGATATTTTAGTTTGTGATTTGTTGAAATTATGTGTAATTTTGTAATTTGCAAATTATATTTATGGGAATTCAGAGTTTGATTTAATAGCAAAAAAAATAATTGTAAGAAACTTTGAATTTTATAAGTTAGTAATATTATTGGAATGGGGGATTGATGCACCCAAGTCCTTACGAATGAAAAGGTTCATTAAATTCTTGTTGCTTTTGTTGCTCCAATTTGAACAAGTTGCTTAGGATATTTTTGATATGATAATATTAAAATTAAAATCAGAATTTTAATTTTATAAAGTTCAGAAAAATGATTTTATTTTGATGAATGATGATTAATTAGTTCGATTTATTTTATATTCGAATTTTTTTATGTGCCCCTTGATGATATAGATCATGCAATGTCAATTATATCAAGTCTGGATAATTCGGAATGATTCCCTTCATGTCTTCTAAATCGAATATATCACATAAGATTTGTCTATCACACGGTGGGGATATATTTCACGTACACAAAGTGTTCATTTAAAAAATAAAAATTAAGACAAAAATCAAAGCAATGATAAATCATCCTGAAGTTAAAATTTTTTTATCAAATACTAACAACTCGCTTTAATAAATCATAAAATTAGATATCTTTCACATTTTTACCTTAACTTTTAGATCGCTCAACGATATTAATAGTTGAAGTCCAATATTTTACCCATATATTGTGATAGTATATAGAAATTAAATCCAATTTCTTTTTACAAAAATAAAATGATATGGGAATAACTTATCAAACCAAATCAATATTCATTATATCGTATTAATTAATCTTTGAAGGGACAATATTAAATATCTACTTTCAATTATTTATATATTATCATTTATTGGAATAAACTTTGAAAATATTAAATATTGGAATATAATTAATTAAAAACTGATTTAAATGTTTTGATCGACTCATGACACGAAATTGATACTATTAGATTTGGTGAATCAGTTAAATGGGTGATACCTATCTTATTTTTTAAAAAAAATAATGGTGAAATGAAATTAATTAAAATAAACTTTTAAACCATGATTGGAATGCATTAAGTTCTTTTATTACAATTTTCATGCAAATCAATTTACAAAATATCATGTGTTTGAGTGATTTCCATTTAATTACTGTTAGATGCTTAAGCAAGCAATGTTTTGATTATCTTTTAAAAAAAATCAATACTATATATACTGATTAATTATTATTATTATTTATTTTTTTAAAAAGGCAGGGTTACGAAATTTCTAAATATAAAATAGTTTTAATTTATAAACTTTTGAATGATAGTTGCTAGACGTTTTTCTATAAATAGAAGATGACAATTTAACTCCTATGATTATGGATTATTCCAAACTTTTTTGCAAGCAAATATATGAAAGTGTATGATAAAAAATAATTCATAATCTTTAAAATATAATGAATTTAATAGTTAAAAAATTTAAAAATTTGAGCCCGTCATAATTATATTAAGGACAACAACTTTCATAATGATTCACTCGTCTTCTCTAAATTTAAAATCAGATTATATTAATATAAAATCAAATAATCGATATATGGTTTGTCATTATTACAAACATATATCAATTTATTATTAATCTTATCGTCCTGATTTGTACGATACCATTTAGTTATATGCACAAAATTTAAGAAAAAAAATATTTCTTTTTTAGATTTACGATGTAAAACAAAATCTTAAACATTTATATCGCTATAAACTTTATAATTAAAAATAAAAGAGATTTAATTACTATTAATTATAAAAATGTTTGGACATAAGGAATATTAGTTAGAATGTCTTTGAATTTCAATTATTAATGCTACATTCTTTTAAATTTTGTTTTGGCTATTAGTTTGAGTCATTTTCTTCAACGTAATGAACATTTATAATAAGAATCTAAATGGTTGAATTAGTTAAATTCAGAACATATTAATAAATCTTGAATGTTCCTATATAACCAAATTATATAAATATATAGCATTTAATTAAAATGTTTTTATTTTAATTTATAACTTTTTATCGATAAAATTATTTAATTTGATTTCCCCAAGAAATATTTCCCCCCACTCTATTATAGGTCTGAGAGATTCGATACTGCATGATAGACGTAAATTTGGATGCAAGTGGGGATTTCACTCTTGTAAATATAAAACTAGTTGATCGAAAGTTCGTTCACGGGTCTAATATAATTAATTATTTTTTCAATTTTAAGTTAAAAAAATTATTTAGGTTAATATCTTATTTTATTATAGTTTATGAAGTTTGCTATTATTCAAAAAAATTACAAAATTCCTCTATCTCATCTCAGATACATTTATTTCCTCTCTTGAATACATCTTTATCCCATTTTGAATACATCCCCAGCCTGTCTTGGATACATCTCTTCCCTCTCGGATACATTCATTCTCGAATACACCCCCCTCTCCTCTCGAATTCACTCGTGAGCTATGTGTCTACAGGTTTCCTCAATAGCAATGTATCACGATCGATGTATCCGAATGTGTGCTGATTTATCTAAAAATATCTAATTCTAAGAAAATTTTGTAATTTGAAAAAAAGTAGGGATATAATGTAATTAACTCTCTACACTATGAAAAATTATGAAAATTTTACTTTAAAATTATTTGTATGACATATTTTTCTTTGTAGTCAATTTCAAAATAATGATGTATAATATATTTAAATAACATTTTAACTTTAAATATTCATTTTATTTTTAGTAAGATGATTTACAGTCATATGAACATCTATGATTTATTTTAGACGACGAGTTTTAAAAGTGTTTTTTCTTTTTAAAAAATCTTCATGTTAAGTAAAATTAAAATTATATAAAGAATCAAAAAGGACTGAGTACAAAACAAACTTTAAATCAATTTTATATTTATAAAATTTAAGTTTTTATAACTATTTTGCCTTTTAACTAATTTAGAATGAAAAAAATTCATAATTATTTTTATAGTTTTTTTATCTCTATTCTATAGATAATAATCAAAAATTTAATTTATATAAGGTAATAAAGTATTTTAAGTTTGAAATTCAATTATTGATATCAATTGAGAATACATTTATTTTTAAGTTGTAACGCATTCATAATCTAATATTTAATGTGCTCCTTACTCTCGACGAATGATACTAAGTTATAACAATTCAAGATTGCAAGAAGCAAAAATCAAGACTAAAAAGTGTAACTCACTTTATATGAAGGTCAATATGTAGTTTATCTATTGTGGAAGTTTCATATGTATATGATATATAATTCTATGCCAAATCAACTTTATTTTCATATATTTATACAATTTTAAAATTTATCCCGATAATTGGTTATGTGTTTTATTAAACTGCAACAATGCACTCGTTATTTTGTCATTTTCTTTATTTTTACATTATCAACTCTATTTTTTATCTCCTTAGAATTGTGATATTTTTGTTTTCTTATTTAAGTTACAATTTTTTAAGATAAATAAATATTATTTTGGAGATCAAATAAGAAAAAAAATTTACTAACCTACAACCACGAAGATCCACTTTGAAACTCAGCGATGAAGATCCACTTTGAAATCAAGCGACGAAGAAAACTTTGAAACTCTTAGCCGCGAAATGAGGAAGAAAGAGTAAAATCATTTCTAGAAAATAATGAAATGAGGGGGGAAAAGTAATAAGATTTAAGGATTTTAGTCTATGTGGCAGTGAAACCCTATTGGAGTACTGTGGAATTCACATGACGTTTAACAACATCCATTAATAAGAAGGACACTTTGACCCAATAGTTTGACGGAAAGGGTAGTTTTGAGCCGAAATATAGTTAAAAGGTAAATATGAGCTATTTCAGATAGTTCAAGAGTATCTTTTACCCTTTTCCTTTTAGTATATGTGGCAGTGGAACCCTATTGGCGTACAATGTGGCATTCACATGACATTTAACAACTTCCATTAATAAGAATTGGACTTTTGACCCAACGTTTGATGGAAAGGAGAGTTTTGAGCCGAAATATAATTTAAGGATAAATATGAACTATTTCGAATAGTTTAAGGATATCTTTTACTCTTTTCTGTTAAAACTGTATGAATATACTTATGTTTAAAAAACATTGTATATAATTTAAAAGGAAATTACATCATGATAGATGGTAGGTTATATTGAATATTTTGTAGTAGCAATAAACATATATGAATTATTTAAATTGTATAAATATCTTTTACACTATTATAATTAAACAAATACAAATTAATTTTTAAAAATAAATAAAATAATTATGTGGGGCCACACATGAAATAAAACTTTTTGTGACTCTTGAAAAAAATTATTGGATTCTTTTAGAAAATTATTTTGACCAGTAATTATGCAAACACAAAGTTATAACTTTGCCCATAAATAATGTTTAAAATTGGTCGTCCTAATCATGACTCTTCTATATAATAGAAAATTAATGTATTGAAAAAACATTTTTTTCTTAAATTTTGATTTTAAAATATTTACTAAGAACTCAAATATAAGCAAAAATTTACACATATATACGAACTTACCCTTGTGTTTCAAAGTTAAACATCATTTCGTATTAAATCAAGGGAAAAAATGACAAATATACCTCTGAACTATCATAAATGGTACACAGATATCTTCCATCATACTTTTGTGACATTGATGTTCCTGCATCCAAAAACTAGAGCGTATATGTCCTTCACTCTAACGGAAGAATATATAGAGACAGTGGGGAAACCTTATTCGTCGATAAGTATCGGATCAATTGATAAAATTATGACACGTGCATATCCGTTACTATAAAGGATATATGTACTATAGTTTTTGGACGTCAGAGGCATCAATGTCCCAAAAGTATGATGAGGATATTTGCATACCATTTACGATAATTCAAGAATATATTTGTCATTTTTCCCTTAAAAAAAGGTCTCATCTTACCTCCCGCGTAATATATACGTACTATAAACTATATCCAACAATTCGAATACCAACTCTACGTACATTGAGTCATGAATATAACAGAAACCATGTGCATTTTTTTAACGTATAATTCCTATAACATAAAATAACCACAAAATGGATAGGAAAAAAACAAAGTTTTCCATTCGAACTACGATATAAGTCATACGTTTTAAAAATGCATTGTCACCCACGTATTTTTTTTATATGGGATATTTTTTAGTTAAAATTTTTGAAATTTTAGATTTAAAGGTTAAGAATTAGAAGTAATTAAATAGATAGTTATGTAATATGATATAACTTTTAATCAGTATTATTTTTGACTATTCTCAGTAGCTTGTTCTGAAAATGAAGTTCTTTTTTAAAGAAGCGTTCTCATTATGAACTTTTATATATAAGGAGAATCTGAATAAATCAAATCAATAAATTTTAAACATCGAATTATTAGAGAAAAAATTTAATTACTTCTATCTGTTATTTGAGAGATCAATTTTGAGTTTTTACGTGAAGTTTCCTTGGATCATACTTTTTTTTTTTTTTGAAAAAAATAAATGTATTATTAAACATAAATTCTAATGGCCACAACTTAAATAGACAAACTAATTATCTTTAAAGAGTGAGTGTCCGTTTGGATTGACTTATTTAGGTTTTTTAAGTCAAATAGTTTTTAAATAGTTTTGAAGTGTTTTGATAAAGTTAAAAAGTGTTTATAAACACTTATTTTAAAGTTAAAATAACAAAAATAAGCCAAAAATCATATGTTAGGATTTCTAACTTATGACTTTTGACTTATAAGTCATAAGCCAAAAGTCAATCCAAACGAGTCCTGAATATACTATAATTCTGCTTCAATTTGTTTGTCTTCCTTTTTTTTTTTAATTTAATTTCTTTAGAAAAAAGAATTTTTCTTTCCCTTACTTATAATTCTTGAATTCCTACATTTCACATGATATGTTTATGATCACACAATTAAAATTCTTATATTCTATATCAAATCAACATCAGATAAATAAATTGAAACGGAAAAAAACATTTATATTTGTGTCATCTAAGAAGGAACAAGAGTGTATATACGTGTATATGGTATAGAAGGACCGTGATATATAGTAAGTATATAGAAGAAAAGGCAAATATACAAACATGTGAATCGAAAAATAATTCACATTTTAGTTAGCTTCTACTTACATCTACAAAAACCAACCACCCATGTGCATTCACTTATTGCCCCTATATTATTTTTTTTGACGTAATTTAGAGCGATTCAATAAAAATAACGTAATTTAGAGCGATTTAATAAAATAAGAGATTTAAATTTCGAGTGGGTCAATGGTTTAATGCAACTTAGTATAGTCGCAAATAATGTTGCTAATTAATTATGCGTAACTATAATAATGCGGTATTTTCACGTCTATTATTAGCACAAGTACACTTCTCTAATCATGGTTTTGTTAATTAATACTCCACTATACGTTGTAGTATTTACTTAAAAAAGAAGGTAGACTTTTTTTCCGGGAAAATTATATAAAATAGAAAACTATTACTTCAAATTAAATATCATAGCTATAGTTTATTTTATTCAAATTCGCGGCAAACATCTCTTTTATTTGCCATCTGATTCGGTATACAATTACCATTCGATATACAAGTGTATAAAATATGTTCGTTTTTGTATAAAGCGAGAGAAAAATGTATATCAGAATATAACTACATATATTTTCGTCGAATGCAGATTTTATCATACAAACTATAATGTATAAATTAGTTTATACAAAACAAAACAATTTGTATAAAATTGGATGAGAGCTCCATAGCATACATAAAATTTACTATGAAGCACATTTATGCAAAATACAGCTACAACATATAAATATGATTTTTATTTTTATCACGTTGTGTCAATTCCGTATATTTACTTTTAACGAAGATACAATATCTTTCTTGTATTTATTAAATTTTTCATTATTCTGTCTAACACAATAATTATTAACTTACTTCTCAAACACACTATATAAAAGGGTTTAATTAAAAACAAACGATTACTCATCGATATATCTTTTGAATTTTTTTATTTTTTATAAATTATAATAATTAATAACTTAAAATATTTTTAATAATATAAATTAATTGCCATGACCAACCAAATCTAGGAAATCTAACACATCATCATAAATTTTTAAAATAAAATATTTTACACCAACCCAAAAATCTTATAAGAAGCTCAAGTATGGCAATGCACGTGAATTTATCTCCAACCTAACCCCACCTTAGTAACCTACCAACTATTTATGACTATCAACTACAATTTCTACAATTTCTACATCGTTACGAAAATTTTAATAGTTTAATTGATTAAAATTGAATCGTAATTTTATTCAGAATGTTAATTTAACTTTGAAGTTCTTAACATATTAATTGTAATTTTTTAAGTTTGATGTTTATTATGATAAAAAATACTTATAATCACTCTGTAATTGTATAAATATTTTTTATATCGTTCGTGGGTAAAATTTAAATTCTTTTATTTATATCTAACCCCCCCCCTAATAAACCTAGCCCAATCCTAGTGTGCATGTACACGTGTAGACATGTGAACTATAAACCAACCATTTTAGCTGACCAAGAATTAATTAGCCGTAGTGTCAGCTGAATTTATGGTGGCTCGCTGAGAACACCCACCTTGTTCACTTTCAAACTCCGATATAAATTTATATGAATTTAATAATTTTTATTTAAATAAAATATTTTTTTATTTTAATTTATATAATATTTTTTAATTTTTTGAGAGTTAATGATTTGTGTTTGATTGGTAATTTTGTGAATGAATTAGTATGCAGATAATTTCCGTCATATTTTTGTGATATCGAAATCTCTGCCGTTCAAAAATTAAGATATATATGCCTTATAACAAAAGACTAAATAAGGACATGTGTCACAATATTATCATCGATCTGATATTTATTTTCATCGTTCTGATACTTAATAAATATCGAGTCGGTGGATTAGATTGTGGTGTGTGTATGTCCGTTAGTATAAAAGGTATAGATGCTCTAGTTTTTGGACAACAAGGATGTCAATATTTCAAAAATATGACGGAGCGTGTATGCATATAATTTACGATTGTTTAGGGGTATGTTTGTCCCTTTTTCCCCTTTTAAATAATATATATATATTGTAAAAATTACATATGTCACAATAGTTGACAAGTCAAAAAATTTAAAAGATGCATGAAAATTTAGGACTAAGAATATATTTATTTGAATCTCGAAATACAAAAAATAACATATATCGAAACAAACAAAATTATTAATTATTTAATACTCCCTCCGTCCGGAATTGTTTGTCATGTTGCGCTTATCGAAAGTCAATTTGACTCATTTTCAAAGGTAATTGAATCACATTAATTCAATGTTTTAAATAAAAAAAAATAGATATTCTAAAACTATATAAAAAGTACAATAAATTACAATTTTTTGCATATTAATATAATAAAGAAATACATCTTAAAATGTTAGTTAAAGTTTTTAAAATTTGACTCTAAAAATAAAAATCATAACAAATAAAATCAGACAAAAAAAGTAATTAATATAGGTGTTATTGTAATGATAAATTAAAATATTATAAAATTTTAAATTTTAGATTCATATAAAAAAAAATCAAATACTAAAAATAGAAAGTGGGAACTCGTCATATATGCCTTCAACTACCTTAGACTTATCCAAAAAAAAAAAATAACATTAGTACAATACGGATTTTTATATATAAATTATACACACACTTTTAGGAAGAAAATAAAAAATCATGTAAAATTACATATTGTTTGATAGCTAATTAGGGTTAATTAGCATGTATATAATAATGTATGAATTAATTATAAGAAAATTATAGATTGTTTTGTATAACTTAGTTATTTCTATATTGTTTATTTCACTTTTTTATTTTAAATATAAAATAATACATACATTGCTATATATGTATTAGTTAAGTGCGGTTTTAAATTGCAAATTAAATACCATACTAATTTTTATATATAAATATTGTACCTCTTAACTAAATTAAATATGATACTCATTGCATCTTAATCTAAAAGTGTCGAAGAGTTACATCTTGAGATTTTAAAGCATTTTTTATTACAAAGATTTTACTTTTAAAATTTAGAGATTTCTGATTAAAAGAAACAAAAATAATATTATTTAAAGTCATCTTGTTTCTCGATTATCTTGATTATTAATTTTAACATTGTACAATATATCCTAATGAAATACTACAAGGAATAAGTGGTCAACTACCTAGATTAGTGTCAAAAATTCTCATATGAGATTAAAACATTTCTTATTAAAAATAATTTCATTCTAATATTCGAACTGAGATCTCTGATTACTAATAAAGAAATAGAAATAATATTATTGGAAGTCATTTTTTTCTCAATTATTTTGAATATTATCTTTTAATATTGTATTGATTTATACTCCCCAATAAAATATTTTAAATTTTTTTATCTTTATGTAGATATTGAAATTTTATTGGACTTTACAAAATGCGTTCAGTTCAAGGGACTCTACAAATTGTGTTCATCTTAAATTAGGATTCTTGGAGGCTACTCAATCCTAAACCCTAGTTTATAACAATATAAAATTAAAGGGTACTAAATTTTCTTAAAATATATCTCGAAAATTCCATAAAAAGATCGAGATCTCGAATATTTCGCAAATTGATGAATTACTCATATAGAGAGGTCAAATATAAACCATTCTAATTCGAGAAATACGCTATTAACGATCCCCGAATCATGAATAAATCTTAGGAGAGTAGAATCAAGGGAATAACAGAATTATACCCGCACTATATTGATTAATAAAATTATATTTCTTCATATTTTATTTGTGTGATTTATTTATATTTCATATGTTTAAAATTTGTTGCAAATACTATATGGAGATTATATTATTTATAATTTTTTTAATTTAAAAAAGGAGTTCTATCATACTAAATACACCTCCAGGGTCCTGCTTGCACATTTACCATTATTTGAAAACTACAAATTTAAACCACAAATTTTCAAAATTCAAAAGCTGAAAATAATTAAAAATTATTAACTACTCAACCAACCACATTGTTGACCATTACACACATTGCAACAAAAATAATAATGCTTCCTCACATTTATGCATAAACTTTTCAATTATTTAAAGGTATTAAAAATATAAAAAACTTAAATGTTTCTTAAAACTCTCTTTTTTGGATAAAACTTTAAAGGGTGGGGGTACTTCTTTCACTATAAATAGGCATTTATGAGAATTGCATTTTCCTATTACTCGTAAAGTCGATTGATTTATTATTTATTATTGTATGTATCGTATCATATTATATTACGAAAAAAAATTAAATTAATAAAATAAAGCTTGTTGTTATATGCATAATTTCGTTAACAATATGATATTTGGGACGTATTAATAGCAAAATTGAATGCTCGATAGTAGGTTTCATGTATTTATTTGAAACTAAATATCGACGATAGAAAATTTGAGATGCAAGCTAGCATGTAAACAACTTAATTATATTATATGATACATATACTCAAATTTCTTCATAGTAAAGTATCTTGCATGCTACTCTAGTTCTATAATTGAAATAGATATAACATGAATATAATTAGATTGCATTACGATATGTATACTTTTTCAACCACAACACTTGATTCTCTAACAACAACAAGACTTCTTTTGTCTATATATTAATGAGTGACAAAGTTGAGTAGTTTATTATAAAGATGATAAACTAAATGAGAAATTTTTTATGAATAACAAATATGATTGAAATAATAAGACTCTGTGACTATAGTTTTGATAATTGCGTTTTATAGCTATAGTTTTGTTTGCTATGGCGACTGTGATTTATATATTTCTCTTGAGAATATACAAATAGGGTAAGTATATACAAATTATGTATTCATACATTTAATTTTTTTTTCGAAACTCTGTTGTATATTCGCTTGTCAATTTTGGATTTATACAATAAGAAACCGAATTATACAAACTAGGGGAATAACAAGAATTGGGAAAACTGTAGCCTCAACTTATAATTTTCTTAAACCGTGCCTTTAGTACGTAATATGTTAAATATTTGTTATTCTGCATAATTTTTCCTAAATTGAATGTACAATTTGGGTTATATATTAAGTAGAAATGAATGATTTTACCTAAGATCGATTTATTTTAAGAAATATATTTGGTGTACATAAATTATTATAAATTTCAAATTCTCAAACTTCAAAAATCATAAATTTGACGAGGTGATTCAATAAATAAAAAAAGGTAGAACATTAAAGTTGAGACTTTTTTTTATGACAATAATATATTTAGTGTAATTCAATAAGAAAAGTAAGAGTAGAAAAATGTGTATATAGCTTTTTTCGTATAGTATTAAAACAAAGAATTCATGTTTCCAATAGACCATCCGCGTAACCGCACAAGTAAACAAAGTAAAACTTAAAAATCAATATTTGCATTGATATGACATATCGTAATAATGTGATAAAAATAATAAAGAATCTTATCCAACTTGGTTCATGATTTAAAAGAAATAGAAGAAAATAATATAATAAAGAAAAAACTAATTTTGAGAAATCTGTTCATATCATGGGCAGATTCAACTTGTCGATTATCAGCTACACGAAAATTAATTTAAAATATATGTAAATAAAAACAAAACAATCAAGAGAGAAAAAAAATCTAGAAAAATCACATTCCTTAAAGAATGTGTTTTATTAATTTAGTGTGTACATATAATTAATTAAAGATTAATGTGTAAACTAAGCAAAAAAGACTGAGACTTCACTTGTTTCATTCGCAAGATTAAGGAATGCTAATAATTTTCCCTTTTATATTAATAAAAATAAAGGGCAGAAAAAGGGACAAAATGATAATATATCTCATATTAACCTTAAAGTCGTATATTCGAGTTATCAACATGAAAAATTCAAGTAAAAATGAAAAAAAAACACATACAAATCGAAAAATAATCGAAATTGGAAATGAGGAAGGGTGTATAAAGTGAGAATTGCACCGTTACTACAAGATGAAAATTCAAATAACCAATCAACTGAGCTGTTAAAATTATTTCGAGGTCTCCGGGGGTGGAGGGTGGGGGTGTTATAGGTGATGACATAAATAATTGAATTGTGAGCATGTGCATATACCTCCTAAAAAGGAGACAGCAAATTTCACAGATATGAAAATTAAATGATCAAATATCTTTATACTATTAAAGTTTTTTATTTTCACAGAATTACTCTAACTTATGGCCTTTACACAACTAATTTTTTACAGAAATGAGTCCACATGTTTTTTTCTTTTACTTTTTTTTTGAAGGGGTCCTCAAATAATATGTAAAAATAATCAACACAGAACATGACTAAGAAATAGTAGGTAGTAATATTTATATTTCATCTATTATTTAGGTTGAATGGTCACCATCATATCTATCATATTATGCATATAATAATTAGCTATTTGAAGCATTATTCTAAATGTATATCCATAAGTTACGAACAAATTGAAATGAAGAGAGTACTGTTTTTCTCAATGTTCCGTCCAAACTTGTGTACACTTCCACTAGGTACTTGCTACCTTTCACCAACGTAAAGACCATATAAGTCTGTAACCAAAGGTTCGGTAGATGAGAAGAAACTTTATATCAACTCTTAAAGTCAACATTAATGAGTAAAATGGAGAAAGAATAAAGCAAAGAATGAGAAATACCTCTTATACTTTCTGGCTCCATGAGGGCAATAGAAAGTAACAATAACTGATATATTGAACTCAATCAATCTCCATATGTGCTTGTAGGCAGAAACCGAAATCAAATTGAAACCAATCCTCTATGATTTCCCGACCATTACTGAACTTCTTGATGATGTGAGACAACTGAAAACTTGTACATATTGACCAAAATCTGTACAGCTCAGTCAAATGTCGAAAGATACATGGACGATACTGAAATTCCACTGTCCAGATATAACTTCAAAGCTCGAATGAAGACAACAAGAAGAAACATCGTCGCCCTTGTGTGGTTGTATCTCCAACATGTATATAAACTATTGACTTGTCATTGAGGTGAGAATCATTATAAGTTCCTGAGTCCTCACTAGAAAAAGTCATCTAAACACATGCACGAGGAACTGAACTATTGCGTTACTGTTGCAACAAAATGTCAGGAAGGCTTGTTTCCATCATAAGCTTTCCGGTCTCCACGAACAAATATCCTATACAGCCTCAACCTCCTTAAGAGAGAGAATATCATCACGTGGATGAGCTTCTTCAACTTGGACATCTACTTCATCACCAATTTGTACACCAATAGACACCCACGAAGAAGCTTGAATTCCAATCTGCAACAGGTTTGCATTAGATTATAGCAAAACCAGTAAGAATGAAAAGAGGAACAACCAGAAACCATTAATCGCGAGGAAAACCATGGGAATATCTTTTGGACCATACTACACTGGTGCCTGGTATGTGTCCCAGAGAAAGGGAGAGGGGACAAATTGATATCCCTGCTCAGGTTAATCTTGAGAGATTCGGGGAAAGTAACAAGGCTTGCGCTAAAATTTCTAAGCGTTCTACATTTTTAAGCACCAATTCTGGCACATATTAAGTCAAGATCAGTAGAGGCCAAACATGAATACATGACTTCGTGAAAATGAGCAGCAATTAATCATAACTTGTGTCAACTTGCACTCATAAAACAAACTGTTGCCTTAAATCAGTGCTTTAATGATACCATGCAAGACACTTTCTTTTGGTAACTGAGGAATCAACAGAGAGCCATTTAGCACAGGGGTTAAAACCCAGCGAACTATGGGCCTCAGCCCTCTGCCATTCTTCACTCAAATATCAGGCTTAAATACTAGTTGAGTCCGTACCAATACGTGTGTCTAACCCATACATCACACAATAGGTTCTTATCACTAGAACATAGCCCTGGGGATTTTATTTATTTTTTGACAAAGGTAACAAGACAAAGCCCTGGGGAATACAAAATATAAGATCATTCTCCACTTAAATATCATGGTTTTGTCTTTAGCAGGGTTCAAATACAATGATGTACCAGTACGGCTATAACCCACACATCACGAGTTGTATTTTTACCATTAGACCAAAATCCCAGGGACTACAAAATACAATAGGCTTTTAACTCATATATTGCCTGTCAGAACATATCTGCTCAATCCTTTATAATAATTTCGAGATGGGCAATCTCATATAAATCCTAAACCACATAATATTATTATTTGAACAATATGATTAGTTGAAATGCTTAGCATCAATGAATCAAATTCATATAGGGAAGGCTTAGCATGTCCCAATTAGTCAGACAGGGTGGATGCAAGGAAGAGCCTTGGTCACACTTCATTTTCTATAGGGGTCCGAATCTGTGCTGCTTCCAGTATCACATAAATCTAGATAGATAGGGACGTCAAAGATTGACTAAAAAGCGAGAAATTGATTTTGAGAAAGAAAAGGGGTGAGCAATGTAGAAACAGAGGTAAAAAGTAAGAAAGGGCCAACAGCAAGATTCATGATAGACATGAGTGCCCTAGAAAACATTTATAGGCATATTTTAAACACATCTCACACGCTGAAAGAGTGGCAAATCAATAGTTGCAATTCTGGTATCCAGCATAGATCAAAGAAATTATGAACTCTTACCTCCGTCAACAGTATTGCGGCTATTCGGTCTTTGATGAATCTAAGGACCAGGGCACGATACCGTTTCCCTTTCGGCTGTCTTCTCAAGTATTCCAATATCCAATAACGAAGACTGCTGCTGGAGAGCCTCCTTACAACTCTGGTTGTCATGTTTACTGAAGACGCAATGCCTTCTAGCTCCCCAGCTGAGAGAGGAAGAGGATCACCACTAAGAAAGGCCTTTACCTATATATACAACAAAATGAACATCAGAACCTCACAAAATGTTCTTGCCATTTTAATCATGCACACACCGCTAAGGCTCAAAGCTACATGTCGCAGAATTAATTCATTAACATGGTAGACAAAAGGAGAAAATAACTGCACGCATAAAAATTACTTGGTATGGGAAAACGAAAGAATCAATAATAAGAAAGCATTACGTACATTACTTGCATGAACAAAAACAACTCTATGTAGGGTTTCTATCCAATGTAGAAAACAATCCATGCATATCTTATAGGCATTGCCAAGTTGCAAATTCAAGAATGTCTAGTCCAATAGATAAGGCTGAACACTTTCATTTGTCACAATTGCAAAAATCTTAGCAGCACTAGTAATTTAAAGAGCTCACCTGATAATGGGCTGCGAGATCCATATATCTTCTAATAGGGGAGGTAAACTGAACATAGCCTGGAAGTCCCAACACCCCATGGCGTATAGGATTCCTGAAATCCATTTCAGCTGCACGCATAGTTCGAACAATAGCAGCACTCCTAACGGGTCCTTCTGGAAGATGTGCAAATGCAGAAGCGTCGATATTAGATTGAGGCTGTCCACGGTATGGTAAAGGGATGTTGTTATGAGAACCAAAAGTGGCTATAACTTCCCCACAGAGTATCATCATCTCAGAAACAAGCCTCATAGCTGCATCAGCCTGGTTTTCAACATACAGCTTGATTGACGGCTCTGGATGATCTGGATTAGTCACCTTGATTCGGGTTTCGATGGTGGCTGTGTCTATAGCACCCTGCAGAAACATTCCTTGTCAATTTTTGGTTCTTGAGAATCAGAATTTGTAGACAATCTTCTTAAAACACTAGAACCAACATGGATAAAGTCATGCAGAAGTAGTAAATAATTACACGAATGCCAGTTATAGGAGTTTTTAGATGTTTCAAGAAGACCTCATACTACAGCATCAATCTGAAGCTGCATGAGAGCAGCTTCAAACAAAAGAAGCAGAGCATAATGAGTGCATACATAGACTTCAAAAAATTTCAAACAACATCTAGAATGCAAAATTGTGAATACAATCATGGGCCAGATACTTCTCACGAAGCGTTGAAGTACATAAGCAAGCATCTGACTGCAGCAAACGCAAAACCAAACATGGCCACTGCATTTTTCGAACAAAGAAGACGACTATAGGATCGAATTCGCTCTTCAAGAAACTACTCGTCCCATACCTTCTGCCTGTCTCATATGTGTGGAACCTGGTCTTTTGCGGTTCCAGCTTCTCCCTCGAATACATAGGGTAGGTAGGCTGGGTGAGAAATGGTTCCCTCTTGCCAATAAACTTTTCCCGGCCGCTAGGTGATAGAAATCGCTCAGGTCAGTGAGGAATCACTCACTCATCTACTCCAAAGACTAACCTATCTACAACTACATCCCCGAGCGGCAGTCAAACGGGGGCGTGAATGCGAGATGCCAGCGGAATTCTAAGATAGTATACAAGCACTTATGTAAAACACAGCCAACAATATACATGTAGCTGGGACAATAGCTCCTCTCAATAAGGGTGCGGTGGAGAAAGGTGAAACTTGCTCTTAATTTCCATCAACTGCCAAATAATTACACATACGAAAGATAGTTTGAAGTTCGGCAGATAAGATGCTACTACCTGTTCTCGACGCCATCTTAACCGGAGTGCAGCTGCTTCAGAAAGAATTTTCAGTTCAATCTCTTCTTCAAGATTCATATGAAGGAGCTCCGTAGCACTCTCATATGTCAACATATATGTCGGTTTGATGATTGAGTTTTCCACCGAGTATTCTGCAATGCTGCCAAATCCATTAGGTTAATGATTTTATTTAAAATGTTCATTTCTCAAGATTTTTAATCCAAAGCATGACCTCATTTAGTAACCAGTTCGCTTTGAAATAATAAGTTCCTGATATCATACCATCTTCAAGATCCAGAAAATGAGACAAACAATTGACAGTTCATGACATATCATTTTTATAAGAAGGTTAAGCCAAGAAGCAACCCTAAATGAATATTTAAGAAACTTCTCAATAATACACCCAATAGAGATACAGTAAATCAGGATCCAACATTGAAAGCCCCAAATTCCTGTACTCCAGAACTGATGGGACAGCGGACAACAAAATTCTCATTAATAACTAACCTGCCATCAGAACGCAGCACAACAGACACAGAAACAGCATTACACAACTTTCCTTGCTGCAGACTCATGCCTTCCATAGCCAACCTCTCAGGGAACATTGGATATGTTGCAGTAGGCAAGAATATTGAAGTTCCTCTTCTTCTTGCATCCCTGCAAAGAAAGCAATATTAAAATAATACTTCACAAAGATATCACTGAAATCAACATTTTAGGCATAAGATGATGTACTTGTCTATTATGCTTCCTGGCTGAACTAAACTAGTAGGATCTGCAATATGTATCCAAAGTTTAATCCGGCCGTCCTGCAACCTTGTTGCACTCAATGCATCATCAAGCTGCAACAGTCATGCTTTAGGAACATTGAGAATTATATCGTAGAAAATTGCATTTTTGAACTCTAACACACAGTCAAAGCACACAAGACATAATTCCCCCATGAAACCACAATGTATAACGCACCTCATCAGCCTCATCAACATCAATCGCGTAAACCTTCAGGGAAGTCAGGTCTATTCTATCAGCCTAAGCACCAAAACAACAGTAAATCATTGGTTGATAACATATATTAAAAAATGGACAAGAACGAGTTTAATAAAAAAAAATGCTTCAGAATTTTTTAGGCAATGAACATTTCTATTATGGTTCTAGACAAACCAAAAGGTTTTCAGTGAAACCAAAAGTTTTGCACAAATAAGAAAAAAAAGACGTTGAATTCCAGTTAAAAAAGTTCTCCTTTATTTCTAATATAGAACCTTTTTTTAATCAAGAATCCTAGTTTGATCAGCCCCCAAGGTCTAGCTTGAATGACAAAGGTGGAGGATTTGTGGCTTAGGTCGCAGGTTCAAGCCCCACACCATGCAACGCGAAGCCCGGTATTGAAGTGGAGAAGGGTAGAGGGGTGGGCCCATTATTCACGAGTTTAGAAGGCTGTGATTGGTCCAAAGGGCGAGTCACAGACGGATTTCTCGGTTAAAGAAAAAAAATTAGAATCCTAGTTTGACCAAATTCTCCTCCAAAGCCACTGGAGAAATTTCTCGGGCGCAATAATAAAGCTAATGGTCACATATTCTCTCTGGTGAGGTATATTGGAAACAACCTTTCTACCCACAAAGGTAGGGATATGGTCTGCTTACATCCTACCCTCCCCTTACCCTACTTGTTACACTGGGTATGTTGTTGTGGTCACATCTCCCCCCCCCCTCCCCCCTCCCTCTCTGTGTATCTGTGCGCGCACACAAACTTTTTAATCAGCATGTAACACCTTTTGCTGTTGACAGATAGGCAAAGAGACGAATAAACATGACAAGTTTGCTAGAACTTGGATTTTATATAAATCAAAATTATTTCATTGACGTCACACTAAGACGTACTGGAAATTATGGTGTTCAGTGGCTCAATTATCTTGTTTTAACATACTGTCACAATCCTCTATACAAGTTGAACTTTCGCTTCCACCAAAAGTACAAAGAAACATGAAATAAGAAGAATTTGGAATCTTACAAAATGCAACACTAAAAAAAGCTAGACTCAGAGGAATCCACACTCAATCAGTAACACCCCAGTCCAAAGGCAAAATAGTACGGTCAGAATGGCAAAAATATAGATACATATGTTGATATCACAAGTAGAAATCTTAAAGGCAACAATACCTCATCAAGGTCAGTCGATGTAGACAAAAGACTCTCTGTGGCCGATATAATCTCATCCCGATGATCAGTAGGGAGGTTCAACTTTAACAAATCGAGATTTACATGTACAGGAAAATACCCAATATCTATGAGGAGATTCACTGCTGCAGATGAAGTCTTTGCCTGTCCCATGGCCTTCAAAATCTACAAGAAAGGAAGACAAACAACATGATACAGGTTACTCTTTCAGTTTTCCAACCTTTCATAAAGGAAAACTTAGCATAACCTAGCAACTCAACAGGAAAGCAGCACAAGTCCTTCAGAATGGCAGTAAAAACACAGCCTAACTTAAAAAAGATAATAATTGTGATTCTCAAATAAATTCAGGAGACTTTTCATCCAATAGCCAAAGGTTTTTTTGTGACAAGATATCCAATAACCAAAGGTTAAGGAGGTAATTAATTACCATCCCAGCTGTTTTCTTTTGATCGTCATTTTTGCAAGAATCAATGGCAAAAGCTTCAAGAGACTCTATCTTGTGCCAAGTTTTCTCTTCAGCCTTCCAAGAAGATCTTGGGGGTTTGTCTTGATGAGGCATTTGTTTAGCAGATCGTAGAACCTGTATAAGTTCTTCAAACTCCTTCTCTGAGGCCTCTTTAGCAAGCTTCCTTCGCAAAAGTTCATCCACCTAAATTTTTAGGCCAGGCAGTTACTTGCATTGAAGAGAGATAAGCAAAATGAGGCATTCATATAGCAAAGTAAGAATACAGAGAGAAAATCTTAGCGAAGCAACCATGAAAGATGGGAAGTTTCAAAGGCAAGTACGCATGCATATGTATTGCGCATGTAGTGGCAAGAGGAATAATTCATTGATCTTTACTCAAACATTTAATACACACACACAAATTATATCAAAAGACATTGATGTTGAAATATCAGGTGTAAAGGAAAATACTTGATGAACTTACTATCATAAAAGTTACATTCTATTAATACTAAATCATAAGACTGATGGAAAAAAGTTACAATTATTTAGGCTCTCTGGGTTTAAACACAAAGATCCACAATATGATCTTTTATATGATAATAATTCAAAAATTATCTAAACATACAGGTATCAAAATATCTCTCTCTCTCTCTCTATATATATATATATGACTGTAAAAGAGAGAAACTATAAATGCAATCTTTTTGCGGTTTTACACGTGTCTTATCGAATAAAGGGGAACATTGGAGCAATGGAAAAATTGACTCTCTGTGACCTATAGGTCATAGTTTCAAGCCGTCGAAGCAGTCATTAATGCTTGCATTGGGGTACATATCACAATCTTTCGGTGCGGTGCAGTCTTCCCCCGACCCCTGTGTGAATGTGGGATGCTTTATGCATCGGGCATCCCTTCACTAGTTTCTTATCTAATATCCGGATGAACTTTACTTCTTCCTATCCAATTTGTTTGTACACAGGTGGAAGTGCATGTGTTAGCCGCTATTATTTAACATTTGAGCAGATTGCCTGAATGGATTATATCAGATTACAAAGATGATCCCATTCATATAAAGCTAAACAAATCATGCTCCATTGAAAGCAATCAAGATCTGCCAAAACACACCTATCTCGGACCTTCAATCCAGGTACAATCTCTGAAACAAATACCAGAATAGAAAAGAATAGGAAAAAGCTCATAGAAGGGAAAATGATATACATAACAGAGATGGAAACGATTAACATATAGAGCACAAGAAAATGTCCAGTCATCTAAGACCAAATGAGAACAGATGATGCATTTTCAGTTGACCAAAATAGCTGATGGAAGATTGTATCACCTGGTTAGCAGTCCGAGGTCCATATACGGAAAGACCTTTTGACTCCAGAACTGCAAAGTACACCTCATCTCTTGATAACAGCAGGTGGGCGCAATAGGTCTCAAGAGGCTCCGCACTACCAAAAATCATCTGGTAGGACAAAAGAGGGTCATTAAAAGAACAATCAATGTCGACATCATGACTTCCAGAGAGATTACCTCAGCTAGTTCTTGAACTGTTACTGATTCATTTTTCTCAAGTAGCTCATTCCATGCAAATTCAAGCAGTGCTGGATCCTATCAGTGGGCACTAAAAAATTCAATCTTTATCCTAAAAAAGAGTACAGAACTGTGTATTGTGTCTCGTTATCGTGTAGCAAGAAAATTCAATTAAACAACAAGAGACAACCAACCAAGTTATCATGAGCTTTCTGTACAAATTCTGATATTTCTGTGGGCTCAAAATTTTCAGCACCAGGAACAATAAAAGTCACTTGCTGTGGCTTAATAGAGGTTGTAATCCCATTCTGCATCATCAGAAACCAATAAAATAAACTAAAAATGCATCAGTGCCTAAGCAGCAAATAAGCCTAGTAATCCAGTAAAACGAACTCTTTAAGTATTTCTATTTACACCTGATCAGAGACCATCCAATTCTTTTTTCCATCAGGTTTAAGAGCAACTGCTAGCAGCAACCTTTCAGAATCCTTCTTGAATTCCAGCAACAGTCCTTTTTGTAGTGTCCCTTTCTTCAACTTGTCCTCAAGCAGCTCTCCTGTGCTTACTGATTCCAGCCTATAAAAGATACCACAATAACCACCCCTGATTTTAGTCCTCAAAAAACAACAATTCTAACAAAAATCGTGTAAAACTAAGGGCTTTTATCACATTTGGCTACTCGACCAAAATAATTAGTCACTAGCCAAATATATGTGTACATATACATATACACTAATTATCTATAAACTATGTTTACCGTATGTACATATTCTAAATAAACAGATACTCAAACTTGGCCTCAACTGGTAAATATGCGCTCAAATTTTGAGAGTGAACATCTAAACACTCCATCTTAGTCTCAAGCAACAACTAAACACTCCAACTCGTCCAAGCTATGTCTCATGGACACACGACACTAACGTGACACATAAATTTTGGAGGTGTTTAGATAATCATTTTGTAAGTTGAAGAGTTCAATTGACATAGTCAAAACAAATTGAGGTGTGTAGCCGTGCATACTCAAAGTTGAAATGCTAACTTGTAGGTTAAGGCCAAATTTGAGTGTCTTTGTTTATGTATTATAACTTATGACTTATACAATATAGACATTAATATACCAAAATAAAATACATTTTCAGTAGAATTCATAACGGTACTACAAAATGAGCAGAAGGTACTTGCTAGTAGCACGAACTCTGCCACGTTTGTGTATCGAAGCAAGCTCTTCCATAACCATTTCGACGAGGTTTTGAACTGAATAGTTCCGAACGGTGACATGGCTGAGAGGATAAGGCACACAACGGAGAAATGAATTTGAATTCGAACGGTTTCTATGTCGAGAAGAAGCTGTTAATTGACTGAGACAGCGGCACCGGCGGGAGACGGCGAGCGGCGGCGTAGCGGCGGAACGGAAAATTACGCAGCTGTTCATGGCGCGAACCGCCATGGTGTGCGGTCGGGAGCTAGAAATTGGTGGTTCAGATAGTTTGAGATGTCATGTGTGTATAAGCAATTGGGGATTTGGTTTTAGAAGAGGCTTTGGTTAGTTTTCTCTTTTTCTTTTTAAATATTCAATCGTGGTACAACTAAATTTGATATTAAAATATTATCGAATCCATTTTTACGTGTAGCATTTGAAATTTGTTGCATTGCTATGACTTGAAATCGAAATCTATGATTAGTTCTTGTGATATGAAATCTCTGTTTTATCAAAATGACTTATCTATAAAAAAACATTGTTCGAGAAAACACCGACAACCCGACCCACTTTCCTTTTCTCAACAACAAAAGGATCATAAACCATTTCAGCAAGTTTTATTTAAACAAGCATTTGATTCACTACTGACATTAGAAAGCTTTCAATGTGAACTTTTTTATACTATATAAGAATGTTGTCCAATACAAAAACAAAAATAACAGTAGGATTAAATGTTTATGTAAGATTTCTGAAATGGCATCAATATACAAACAAATTGTAAGTGTGATGGCTATTCAACGGCAAAGCTGAGTACAGAGTCCCTGGATCTTAGACGTACTTGGATTCGACAATGGATAGGTTCTCGTCTTGTTACTGTTGGAGCACGTCAATGTGAGCTGGTTAATCGTTTGCTCGGACTGCAAGAATGAAAACAAGTTCAACTCGCCAAATCACCAACATCATGAAGTCTGAGCGACTTAACACGCAAAAATCCTTAAAATTTCAACAAGATTTTATTTTTATAGGAAGTATGGTAGTGCAACTTTACATCCTGTGGCTATGGAATTGGAAAATGAAGGTTTCATGTCATGACAGTGAAGGAGATTTTTTCAGTTTTATGAAAATGAGAAATTCAGTAACTTCTTACCATACAGGAAACAGGCTCTGTGTTGCAGCTCCACCTTGAAGTGGGTAGACAACTCATATAATGGCACCAAGAACAATGATCATTTAAATCTACTCCGCGGAAAAGCATGACGAAGCCACTAGTGAACCTGCAGCAAGGAGAACATAAATTGTTTACCACATGTACAGCTAAAACATATTGCTCTCAACTAGTGAAGTGACCAAGTCGGATCAAATTCAGAATCTTCCTTGTCAAAAATGGCCATATTATTTAACCATCTGAAGTGTTTGCCACTAAAGATCTGCTGGCTTAATTCTAATTCTTGGTTCTTGTGGACCTAAATTACACATTTTTGCGTACCTGATACAATATGATCAGATATATCTGAAGTTTATCGTTTAACGGCTATTGTTGTCAAAACCAAGGGAATGGAACCATGAAGTAATCGATAACAGCAGAGTAGAGTAATGGGACCTCTATACTACAAATAACATGTCACTTGCACGTGGTGGAGACTGCAGTTGCTTGGCAACAAATAAGTGATTCACTAAGTCGAGATCCATTCATCAAAAGGTAATTGATAAGTATCACTCAAGTCAAGGAATGAAAATAACTTGGTTTTATTTATCTGTTTTTTTATAAGTAGAATGAATACAGCTTAGTGTTACAAGCATTTGAAGGCATAAAATTAACAGAGAGAGACATGCTAAGGGGTGCTCCTCCTACCAACTACCGTCACTTCCTTCATGGCCCGTGCTACCCTAAACTAAGTGGGTCAAATGATAAACTCGGAAATCTGGTCTATCTAAACTTTGGTACTCAACCCTCTATATCCTGGGAAGTCAAACCCCGGTCCTTGGGGAAGTAGTAACAAAAGTTTCATTATCACTACTTATTAGTAGTACTTTGTCACTAGACTTAGACCCATAAGGCTCATAACAATAGCAGATATAACCAGCACCAACAGCAGAAACTTGTCTAGGAATGAAAATTCAACATATTTTCTTCTTTTTCGCTTTTAGTTTCTCAAACTAGGGCAGAAACGAAATAAAAGAGATGACAAAATGGCAAAAAAGGACTGGTAAAAAGAAAGTTAACATGATATAAAAATGCAAAATGTGTGAATATTAAACACACTGTAGGTTAAATGACCCACTATCAAAGATATATATAAAAACCTATTCTGCAGCCTAATTAAAACATGACAGAATAGGAAAAACAAGGTGCAGCACCAACGAAACTTACCCAATTATCAAAAGAATAAGAGAAACAACCCATAGAACCATTTGATACATCTTGAATTTTGGTTTAGCCGATGCTGAATATGTTCTGGATGCATATTTCTGGCTCACCCAGCCAAACTGGGGCCGGATCAGAAATACGAAACCAAGAAGAAAACCAGACACAAATCCTCCAATATGAGCGAAGTTGTCAACGTGTGGGAGAAGTCCAACCGCCAGATTTATAATAATGATAACCACAAGGGTCACTAAAACTGCAATCTGCAGAAAAGGGGAAACAAGAAGTCCAAGGGCTAATAAGATGATTTCTCTATCAAGTGAGCAGCAAGCCGATCATTAATGGAAGGTGTGAACTGTGATGAGAACTGTTTGATAAATACCTTATTGGCATATATGGTCCAATTGATTATAAGCTCTGAAAGCATGCTTCCCAGCAACCCAAAAAGTGCACCAGAAGCACCAACAGATATATTTGACTTAATAAATAGAGCTGAGAACAAACTGCCACCAAGTCCAGCGATGATATAGAGCACACCAATGCGTACTACAAGACAAAACAAGGATAAATGAGCAAACAGTAGTCTCAGCTACTTCTGAATAACAGGTCAGAGATCACATATACCAACACAAGTAAGATTCAGTTGAGAACCCAGAGGTGGATCTAGCTCTTCACAGCAGTTGCAATCAAATTCACTGCAGTCGGCTAGTAAACAGACTTGAGTGTCTAACAGGACAAGGCCAGACTACTGTTTTGGGGAGTGCTTACTTCCATAAATCTCAAATGTGATAATTCAACTGAATCCTCTTGTGCAAATGGGCATCAAGGGACCAAACGTTATATATGTCATGCAAATGAGAAAATAACACTTTCAGATCAGAGCATCTTTCTAGTCAATTGGATCCATTGAATTGTTCAAACACGTCTTTTACCGCCAAAAAGAATTAACAGGAGAAGAATATCCTCTAAAGAATGACGCAAAAGGAATGGCCACAAAATTTTGGTATCAATACTAGCCTCAAAGTTGGGAATGGACACAAAACTTCCCCTTGGGAAAGCAACTGCTTAGGACCTGGTCCACTCAAGCTTCTATTTCCAGATGTTTTCATACTGAATCAACAACAAAGAGCTAATATCAATGAAGTTTAAAGAAACCAAGGCTGGGACCTCAGTTTCAGAAGGCTTTCAAATGACTTGGAGATGGAAATATTCATAGAATTCCTCAACATTCTCAACCTCTTCAAAAGAATCTCACTAGAACAAGATAGACTATGGTGGTTGAGAGACAGTTCATGTATCTTTTCATTCAAGACAGCATATCATATGAGGAAGAACAACAACCTTAATGTGTAGTGGTTCTGGAAGCACTTATAGATTACCAAGATATCATACAAAGTGGCATGTTATGTTTGGTTAGTAGTTAAGAGGGCCTGTGTGACACAAGGCAGACTGCAGAGGAATGTACCTTTGCTCTATTTGCCATCAACATGGAGGAAATGCAGAAACAAATAGTCATCTTTTCTTTGCACTGTAAGGTGACTTCTCAATTGTGGGACATATTTCCAGCTATGATTAATTTGAGCTGGACAATGCAAATGAATACACTAGATATGCTAGCTAGTTGGAGTAGAAAA
This sequence comes from Solanum peruvianum, assembly GCA_027705065.1. Taxonomy (NCBI): domain Eukaryota; kingdom Viridiplantae; phylum Streptophyta; class Magnoliopsida; order Solanales; family Solanaceae; genus Solanum; species Solanum peruvianum. The sequence continues at coordinate 4,318,123 of JAKWJD010001763.1, forward strand.
GGAGGAACAAAAGCTTAAAAAAGCTAGTTGGAGTATGATCCCAGGCTGCATATGATGGACTATCCGGAAGGGGAGGAATTCAAGATGTTTTGAGAACAAAAGCTATCCTATCCAGAAGATAAAGTTTAATTTGTATTCTGCTTTTGCATTTTCAGTGGAAACAAGAGTATATAATCGACACAGTCACAGAGAGTCACTATAGTTTTTGTTTAGTTAGCCTTTTTATGTAACTTATATTTTAGTTCACTTCCCATTTAATTTCGGCCTCCACAGGCGCTGTTGATCTTAATACAAAAATGTTACCATTTCATCTTCATCAAAAATATGTTACCATTTTTTTAAAAAAAAAAAAAAGAGGCAAAAGGATTTTCTGAAATTGTGCCTGTTTAAGCAGTGTTATCAAAGGCGAAAAGCGCAAAATAACTCTAAGTTCTGTGAGGGCTTTAAGCGCAAATAAAGAGTGGGCTTTAATGAAAAAATGTGCAAAGGGAGAAAAGAAAATAAATATATAATTTTAGTCCAAGACCAATAATTATAAACATGAACGATAAATATATGACCGAAGAAATTGAGAAAAAATTATAATAAAGTGAAATATCAATTATTTAGTGTCACTTCTTCATACGAGGCTCATTGGCAAGTAAATGTTTGCCTTAGAACCTTGATGACGACATTGAAGCGCACATAAAGCGAGTCGAAGAGCTCAACAAGTTTTGAGTCTCGCTTCAGGGCTTAAGCGCACTTTTGATAACACTGTGTTTAAGTGAAAGATATTTTATTATAGAAAAGAGAAAGTGATGTATTTGTTTAGCGTTGAATACCTGAAACTTTTGCAGAAACTTTTTTTCAATGAAAACTAGAAAGCAGAGGTCCAATATATCTGCTGCACTAAACAAAATTGCAGGAGAATTGATATTACTTGCTTTTTTTTACCTTTATTGCAATCTATTGGGAAAGACAAGGCACAGGAAGCGGTCAAGTGCTTTGCAGGAGAGTAAAGCTTCAGCGCCAGATGATTCACTTCAGCATTTTTCCAGCTGTCTTGGAATATAGTCAAAGACGAGGAGATGGTAAATTGAGGCTTTTCAGGATATGGAAGAATTCGAAAAAGAGTCCCAACACCTCTTTTGTTGTTCCAAAAATAGAGGGTGCCACGGGTATCAAGGATTATAACCTATTAACCTAGTGTAAGGAATCTATAAGATTATATGTGAAGTGTTTTTTTGATAAAGACGATGATGTCCAAAGTGTTACCCAATAAACTAAAGAAGGTCTAGATAAGACGGTATCTATTTCGCAGAATGTTTTTGGGGAAGAAGGGACAAATTCCTAGATGCAGTATAGGTGGCAAATGAACTAATGAAGTGGTTGATTCAAAGAAGAAAGCAAGGGAAATCAAGGATTTTGTGCAAATTGGATCTTGAGAAGACCTACAATCACGTAAACTGGAAGTTCTTGATTTTATTAGGTTCAAGAGACTTTGGTGCAAGATGGAGGAAGTGGATCAACTGTTACATTTCAACAACTAGGTGTTTGGTCCTAGTGCTCGGCAAACTGTTTAGTTTCTTTGGTGGTTCGAGACGAGTGGGACAAGGCCAGCCCTTTATCCTCTATGTTGATCATACTAATGATGGAAGAGCTGAGCAAGGTGGTGGATAGAGCTGCTGTAGGAGGTTACATGAGGGTTTTTTCAAGGCGATTGATGGACATAGTACTGTAAGCATGTCTCACCTATTGTTTGTGTATGACACTTAGTATTTTGTAATGCTAACAGAGCTCAGTTGGCTTACTTGTGACAAGTGTTGACATTGTTGAGAATGGTTATAAAAGGCGAAAACATCCCAGGCCAGTTAGGAAGGTGGAGAAGATTGAGGTCATACTTCTTAGCACGTGTGTTTAATTGCAAGGTGGGGCTCTTCTACCTACTTGGTATACCACTAGGAGCACCAGTAAGGACCACAGTATCCCCGTGATAGAGAGGGTATAAAGGAGCCCATATGTTGGCAAAAGAGATACTAATCCAAGGGGAAAGGAAATGTCAACTAAGAGTACACTATCATGTATCCCGACATTTTTCATATCCTTGTTCCATGCTCAATTTAGTACTCAGTAGCACAAGAAAGTCAAAAAACTTAAGTGGGATTTCCTATGGGATGCTTCAAGTGTGGATAGGAAGTTCCACTTGGTAAAATGGGAGACAAACAGTCACGAAACCTAGGTGTTCAAGTCGACTTTGGGATTAATGATTTGAAGGTAATTAATAAGAGTACAAGACGCTATTTGGGAAGTGTCTATGGAGTTTGGTATATAGGAGAATGCTTTTTGGATGGCGTAACCACAAAAATATGGGATTTCAGAAGGGGGTTTGGAGGACTAAAGATATCACACTTCATAATGAGTGTGGACTATGTTAGAATATCCTGAAGGGGTATGAAGAATTCAATGGGAATGTATCATTCAGGATGGATGATGGAAGTCGGGTAAGTTTTCAAGGACAACTGAATTGCTTCACAAACGAAGTACTTCACAAGTTAGCCATGATGAATGGAGATGGGACGGGAAATAATGGTATCTTCTTTGCATTGTATCTCTATATTTTTGGTGTAAAGAGATAGGATTAAGGGATTCAGATCAACTTTTAGAATTCTTAGGATCTTTGTAAGTATTATGCTTTTTGTTTTTTTCTGATTTTCTAAAGGTCCCAACATATCCTTAATGCTGAAGAACACAATGTTTAACCAATTCTCAAAAAAAATAATGGTATCTTCTCGTTAAGTCATATTATGAGAAGCTTCTGAGACAAGAAAAATGTGTTCCACTAGGCAACCTTCAAGGGGGTGCTCTTGACGATTGAGAATTAAAGAAGAGATACGTAACTTAACTTCATGGCTAGCTGCAAGGGGTGATCTCGACAGTTGAGAATTTAAAGAAATGAATGATTACTTATGTTGATGCTTATTGTATAAAAGCACAGGAGAAGGCATGAATCATCTCCTTTTACATTGTTAGATGGCACCTCGCTAATAGCGGAAAATAATGAGATGGTTTGGACTTCAATTGGTGATGTAATGTACTATTAAAGAAGCAATGTTTAGTTGGATTCTTAAAGAACGGCAGAGTACACCCACAGCATGAGATGTTGCTACTTTAGCACTTATGTCGATCATAAAGAGGTAGAGAAGAGGAAGAGTTTTTCATAGAGGAGAGAGATTTTGTACACTAGAGGAATAACCTCTTAACCATATAATTTTTGGTGCATCCATGAGGTTCTTAGGTTCTTATATGTATAGAAGATTGTCTTTTGCAGAAAACCATATTGTACAAGGTTTCTACTTTTTGGTATATTTCTGGTATGTGGGCTCATTTTGAAATTTTATCAGCTTTACGAGCAAAAATGTGAGAGGCAACATTATCAGCAACATACTATATCCAAGTAATCATTACTGGTCAATAGGTCTTAAATTCTGCTTTACGAATTCTAATATCAGCAAAGAGAAGAATGAGCTTATAAATCTTGTGACTAACAAACGAATGAAAGTTGTAGCAACTAAGTCTCAGCTTCTAAAATCTTAAGTACTTTTGGCAATGCAACATAACGTCAAATGTGAATTTGCTATAAAGTACAAGTTCTTTAGATCTTTGATAGCACAAAACTTAGAGAAAAACAAAATGTAAAATGCAGGTGAAAGCTCTGGTATTTACAACATACCAAATCCAAACTCCCGCTCCAGCCGAATGCCAATCACTAGAAGACTCAGCATGTTGGCCAGTAAATGAAAAACACCACCATGCAACCACATGCAAGTAAAAAGACGCCATCCTTGATGTTCGCGGACCACCTTATTCACATCTAGAGCACCCATCTTCTCTAGCCTAAACAAAAAGGAACAGATATACAGCTTTATACATGTTTGATGTTTATCTATTCCAGTGTAGCTTAGTTTAAGCAAGAAGAATCAACTCACTAACATAGAAAATCAACAAAAAGAAAAATGAATGACACAAATTCATTCATCAACCTCAATGCAGTAAGAGATCAACAAGTTATAGTAATTTGATCATCAATATTGAAGTGCATGACTAGTCAAACGTACTGACTCATAGGTGATATGAGGAATATCGGAAGTACTGAAAGAATTTTTTATAAGGATGTTAATGTACTAAAGTAGGATAAGTTAGACCTTTAATCACATGAATGGAAGTTCTTCCAAAAAATCTATAATCTCTTAAATCTGTGCCGTTTTAGCAAATCATAAACACACCAGAAACAAATATCTATATAGTCAATACAAGCAGGTTGGGTTGTGGTTAAATTGATATTAACACACGGACAATAACTAAGGTGCTTCACGCATTCTCAATAAACAACAACTCTGCCATTTGACATGAGCCTTTTTGGTTTGCTTAGAGATTGCATGTAGTGTGGGAATTTATGGAACAGTGAGTCAAAGGCACGCTTAAGCCCTAAGCGAGGCTCAAAACATGTTGAGCTTTTTGGGTCGCTTAATGTGCACTTCAATGTTGTCATCAAGGGGCTCTGTGACATACTTTTCCTTGTCAATGAGCAGTGGGTTCAAGATATAAAAAATAAAATTAAGATACAAAAAATAAAACTAAAATGTGGCAACAAGGATTTGAACTCGGGTTGGCTGGGAAAATTGAACCCTCTTCACCACTCGGACAAGGGTCACACTTGTGTTAGTGGGGTCAAAGGTTAATACATACATATATAATTTAAAAACTGATTATATATATATATATATATAGTGTTTTTTCAACGAAGTGGGTTCATATGAATCCACTTGACCCACTGTAGGTCCGCCCCTATCAATACAAGGAGTCCTATTTGTTGTTCAACACAAAGCGATCCAATAAGCAGTCTAACCTCTCTTCTTTTTCTTCCTTTTAACAAAGTCAACGGTCAAAACAAAATTAGATTGTGAATGCAAATATTTCATCTTCTGCAACAAGCTGTAGCATTCAAGTAGCCTTAAAATATGCATCATCCAATAAACTTTACAATAAGTTTAGCCTTACCGATGGTTCTCTCCCTAGAAAAGCTACCTCAAAGTACAATTTTACTACAAAGGGGTTATCGTGATCTGGTGCTCACAAAATTATCTTCAGACAAGGAAAAAGAACTCCATATAAGGTGAAGCAATTTGCCAAAAGATGCTGCATGTCTAGAAATTCAATTTCTCACTCTCTCTTGATGCAATATGAAGCTAGAAACTTAAGTGAAACTTATGGTACAAAGTGAAGCTAAGTACATTAAAGCACAAACTTCAATAAAAAGCTCCTTGTAGCTTAATTTGGATCCTCATAAAAGAGAAGGACAAAAGAATGTCTGGAGAGTTATCAGATACGGCACTGGAAGCAAGACCGAAAAGCATGCGAAACTCTCTGTGATCCCACTTACTTTCTGCACCTCCTGTGTGCCTAATTCAATCTGTACCACTTAAGTCCTTTTCTACAATTATCCAAGACAGAAGATTTGGTAGTCAAACCTCAGATGAGAGTGATGATCCAGTTCTCTTTCTACATAAGCTTCATCTAAATAAAGTTTATCATAGAGCCTAGGCTCTTGAGAACTTGATCAAAAAGGGCACATCTATAATCAAATTGAGTGTTATTTCATCTTATTCAAGCTTGATCAAACAACATGAACTCTACCACACACATAAGTGAACAAACCTTCAACATGTCATAAAATTGACACTTCAACAAGTTTCCCATCCTATCCACCCCTTAGGCTGCAGTGCTGTCCCTCCACTAATTAACCAGGCAACCTGCTACAGCCCACAAGTACAGGTGCTGGTAAACCAGCCCACCAACTTCTACCTGGAATATAAATGTTTTTCTCCTACAGCTCAACCACTCAGCCATCCCTTTATTTTATTTTTTTGATAAACTTGGTGTCCTGATGTCCAAGCCAGCTTGCGCACGCTTTGACTAGTTCCAAGGGACACTCAACCACCACCCACCAGCAACAAGCCACAGGTAACTCTGTCCACCAATGCTAAGACGGCTGGGAAAAAATTACCTGATATTTTATCTTTGCTGACTGGGATTTGAACCTAAAAGCTCAAGATGCTCAATTCACTTCATTGATCACTAGCCCTTACCCTTACGAAACTCCCAATTGATTTCCTCTTAAAGAGAGGATCATGATCATGAGTACACCATAAAGCTTACAAATTTCACAAACAAATACTCCAATCAAATTATAAAATGAAAAAACAAAAAGGACAAGAAAGAGATACATACGTGGTAGAAGAAGGCCCAAGAAGAGGATTTTCACTGAATGGCTGAAACGAAAACCTACCCAAAAATCCAGCATAACAAGAAACAGAGTTGTTGGGGCAATTATTCACATACATGGTCACCAAAAATGTCACTACATTGACTATAACAAAAGATGGTATCAACCATGGAAACCATTTCTTAAAATGCTTAATTTCTCTATAAAAAGCAGGTCCTCCTGTTGTTGTCATAGCTGGCTCTACTGGGTATACTGAGTTACCCCCTTTCCTTGAATGGACCTGGATTTGGATCTCCGGTTGTGAATGAGCTCCTCCGGCCATCTCGCCGGAAAATCAAGAATGCTGGAAATTGATGCGGGAAAGTTTAAATTCCGATTGTACAAGATGGGTAGAGAAGAAAGAGGAGTTAACGTGGCTTTGAAGAGAGGATAAAGTCAAGTTGATTGATTCATACGAAGATGATTAGCTTTGCCGACGAGCTGATAACTTCATACACTCAATACCTTTTGTAGCTTTTATTTTTTCTTCTGTTTTTTTGGGCAAATTATTATTTTTTTCCATCTACTATATATAGTTTATAGTTAAAAGTTATTTATTTGTAATATCGTGTTTAAAGTCCGCATTAGAGTTTCAAGTAAATACGAATTATATACTATATAATTATTGAATTAAAGATTTAAATTCGAAACATTTAATTAAAGTTAAAACACTTTAATGATGCATCATAATCCATGTTGGTAATATACTTTTATAGTAATAGTCAATGTTTTATGTATTTTTTTTTTTTACTTAATTTTAATACTTATTTTTTGAAGCTCGACTAATTAAAATCAGTATCAAAATAATCCACTTCGAGAGGTATTAAGTTTCTAATCAAAGATGACATTATATTACTATTCAATATAGCTACCTTTAATTTGTTTGGTTGCTTTTAAAAGTAGCTTTTTTTTTGGAAAGTGACATAAATTTTAAGAACATTTTTGAGTAATAATTTGTGTTGGTCAAGGTTTTTTTAAGTATTTACTTTTAAAAAAAATATTTTGTGTTTTAAGTGTATACTTTTCACAATTTAGGGACCAAATATGTGATATGTATATATTTAATAAAATGTGTTCAAAACATAAGAACAAAGAGCAAAAACAGAAACAAAAAAAATTGTATGGTTATTTTTTAGAATTTTTTTTTTGTTCATTTACGTAATTTATATCAAATTAATAAATATCATACAATATCAATATCCTATATTTATCTTTTAATTTTTTTAAAAAAATAAATAAATAAATAATATGTGACGTAAATTAGGTTATCCACGTGGCATATCTTGAGTGTTTTTTTTTCCAGATTTTACTAATGTAAAATGCTTTTATCTATCAAATTGCTTGTTGAAATTGTATTTTAAATTTTTTTTTCATATGCAATTTTTGTAATTCTTCCTTAATAAAAAATGAAGTGATGATATATATATATATACTTTGTTATTGTGGTGAGCACAAAGTTTTACATAGTAGTTGAATCGTTCTTAGTTTGTCTATGTAAACACGTTTATAGCTCTATGATATATTATTTGAAATTTATTAATCATATTAATTTAATTTGTGTAGTGACTTATAAAGAAAAAGTATTTTATTGTATTAGAAATACCTTTTATTATGTTGATTCAAATTAAAATTTTTAATTAATAGCATAAACTAAGGTCATATTTGGGGTTATGCTTATGTGATTTTTTAAAACAAATTTATATAGTTTCATCTTTGAGTAAATGATAAAACATCTGTCAATTATATCTCAAACTTAAATTATATCCTTATATTACATAATGAAAAAGAAAATGCCTAAACTCTCCTAAAAGATTACAACTTATATCCCTCTATTAGATTATGTCCAGAAACTAACAACTTCAATAAAAAATTGCGACATCTCTTCTTAACCTCGGACATGGATCAATTCATATATTAATATATATGACGTCTCAATTGTAATATTTTTATGAAGTACTCTAATTAGATACCATCGATCATATGTTGTACTCAATTTTAAAATTTTGCACATGTATTCGTTTTATAACAATTACCAATATGTGATAACAGAAAATACAGTTAAAGTTAACATTTAATTTTTTTATATACATATGATTGAAGTTTTTTTTATTTTAATCTAAGTTCAATTATATATAACTGAATCTAATGAGTATTTTTGTTCGAAATTCATGCATATATAGCTAAAATTTAACTATTTAAAAAATAAAATTGACGTGCATATGACTAAAGCTTAATTATTTTTACCTAATGTAATACTTCAAACAAGCTTATATGATATTGTTCCAAATGAACGAACTTTAAATTTTTATCCATTAAAAAATAACACTTAAGTCAACAATAGTTCCAATTAATTATTTGTGCACTTTGATTCATTCGAACCGAAGCGATTGGCTTTTATCACGTAACTAATGCACTAGCAATTGGATATATCCATCTAAGATATAAAACAAAAACGAATTTTTTTCCAACTCTCTATATATATAACTATAAAATTTATAATAACCCCAAATATGTAAAAGTAACATATATAAATTGTTTAATTAATTGCTTGTATTTGACACATTCATCTAACTTTCAGTAAATTTGTATTAGTTGGAACATTCTCCATAGGGTCGTTGTACCTAACCCAATGTATTTTGCAACTAACAAATTGACTCAGTTTATTTTTTATTTTATATTTACTTTTTACATTTAAAGCAATTTTTTTTTTATTATTAGTTGCTTAATTTGTAATTTTTTTATATTATATATACACACACTTATTTTTTCTATTGAAAACATAGTTCACCTGCTTTTTGACACTTCTAGTCAAGCTTTAACTTTGAAAACAAAATAATATTTTGCTTTATATACTTAACTCCTACCTAAATTGTTACTTCCTCGTCGCGAATCATCTATCGTTATTCTAAATTACATATGTTTTAAAAAATAAAATTCAAATTTGGGATACTTTAGTTTTTATGTATTCACTCGATTATATTTTCTCTTTTAAAAATTACTTAATTTTATTTTATCTTTTAAAAGTCAATTTATTTTTTGTCAAATTAATTTTCATGGTCATAATTCGAGATATTAATGGATTGATTTGATCCTGCATGCTTATGGTGCGAGACACATTCAATTACAAAAATCAATATTATAATGATTATTACTTTTAGAAGATATTCAACGTTAATATAATATTTTTAAAATTTAATTATTTGTTGATCTAATTAGTTTAAGCTTGAAATGCTTAATTAAGTATTTCAAAAAATTGAAGATCATTCTAAAACATGATTGATTCAAATTGCAATGAATTAGACAAGTTAAGATATAAATAATTATCTAAGTTTTTTAATTATAATACATTAATAAAAAAATCAAAAATATGTGCATAGTTAGTTAGAGATTAACAACAAATTATTTAGAAAACTTAACAAATTAATTAATATTGTAACACCTTAGAAATTTTTTGAGCTAAAACTTGGAACCATCCTTCGTAGTGAGTAAGTTTTTTTCAAGGAATTTAAAATTTTGTTAGTATTAAGGTCATGTCACTAGGTGTAGCACCTTGAGTTCTAAAAGAACTAAATTGGAAATAACAAAAATCTAAAATCGGAAAGTAAAGCTAAGTATGAATTTTGGATCAATTTCAAATGACCATAATTCTTAGCGCAAGATAATTTAGGTGTGCTACAAGATAACAAGGAAATATCTTTGAATTATTTTTTCAACGCCGCCAAGTTTGCTACGTTTCGAGTTCGGATGAGTGAGACATTGCCTATTGAAGTTAAGTTGTCCGGTTAAGCAAAGTTAGTCGAAAATAGTGAGGGGTATTTTGGTCTTTTCCTTACCCAATCAAATTTAATTCATTTTTAGTAATATTTTAGGTGTCTAATCCTATTAGGTTCAGTTTAATAATTCTACCTAGGGTTTTAGTAGATAGTTCAAGAAGAGAAAAGAAGAGAAAGGATCAAACGTTCGTCGAGATTCTTGCGTGTTGTAGCGAATTTTCGCCATGGATTTGATCCCTAAGAGGTATGTAAGTTTTCATAGTGTTAGATTTGTTCACCCACACACCAATCATGTTATTTTCAGCGCATTTTTGTTCTTAAACTTGAAAGATTAGAGTTCTTCATATGTGTTCCTGTAGTTCATTTTAAAACTTATTCTGTTGGGATTTTAATGATTTCTTGAGATGAAATTTAGTTATTTGAGTGTGTTTTTTTAGTATATTAGAATGTAATTATGCTAAGTAATCGAATCCAAGTGACTGAGGAAGAAATCGTTCGATTATAGGCGAGTTAGAGTGAATAAACAAGCATAGAAAGTTGTCGAAGTTTCTGGGTTGGGGCCTGGCTTGTCAAGCCAGCCAGAGCGCCCCAAATACTTCATTGAAACTTAGGGGCTGGCGCTCCGCGCCACTCAGAGCTCCAGGGTTGCCTGTCCCCACCCGTTCGTCATCATTTAGTCCGTTTGAGTTCTTCCAAAGTGTATATTTACTCTCATTTAATTCTAAACACTCTAAAGTACTCCTAAAAACATAGAAATCATTCATAATGGAAATCATAACCTTGAATTCATAATTCAAATTTAAGTTAGGATTAAGAGTCAAGTTTTGAGAATTTTTCCTAATATTCTAAGGAAGTCTTTTTGAGTCCTTTTGTGAAGTCTTCTACAATTTCTAGTAACTTGTTTCAAGACTCGAAAAAGTGGTATGAAAGTGAGGAGAATGTACTCATGAGTCTACTTTTTCATAACGAAATCTTTCATATCATGAACCATAACTCTTGAATTCATAATTAACATTTAAGAGAGAGACAAGAGTATAATTCAAGAAAGTCTTTAGTTCAATTGTGAATTCTTTGAGATCAACTATTCATTTGATCTAAGTTTTGAGGAAGTAAGTATAAGCATGAGAAAAGTTGTATACATGAGTTCCTTATTGACATTTTGGCCCTTGAGTCGAGTAGTTCATGCCCATAAATTTATGAATTCTATGAATTGAGTATCATTGAGAGGAGTAGTATCTTCAAGTTCTAAGTCTTGAGTATTGAGTTCCTAATCCCCTTTGAGTTGTCTTCCTAGTCGTGGGACTATACATGTTACCCACAAAGTCTTTGAGTTGAGTAGTTCGTGCCCATAATTTCACATGAATCCTATAAGTCGAACAATTTTGAAATGAGAACTGTCTTTGAGTCCTTCAATTGAGTAGTTCATGCTCATAATTTCACACGAACCCTCTGAGTTGAGCATTCTTGAAATGAGTAGTATCGTTGAAGTTATTAAGTTTCAAGTATTGAATTCTATCTATAATTATTGAAAATCTTCTATCCAGTTGGTCACGTCCATAATTCGATATGAACCATATTTTAAGAAGTCTTTTACAAACGTTTTAACTTTATTTTAAGACTTAAGCTTTGAGTTGAGTAAATAGTAAAAGTAAAATTCATTTTCTTTAAAATGATATATGATAACTAAGTATTCCCAAGAGTAAGAGCCTGTTTGGCTCAGCTTAAAAGCTGGTCAAACTGACTTAAAAGCTGGTTTTTGACTTATTTGACTGTTTGGCAATACTCAAAACAGCTTATTTTAAGTTAAAAAAAACTTATTTTAAGCCAAAAGTTAAAAGCTGGGGTAGGGGTGCTTTTTTTTTTTAGCTTATAAGCTGTTTTAAGTTGACCACATTTTTATGTTTTTTCCCTTAATATTTTTATACAATCTCCAAATTATCCATATAACCCTAACATCTCTTTCTTCTATTTTTCCCTTTTCACGTTTGGCATAACAACTTCAGCACTTTTATCCAAACGCATAACTGCTTATTTTAAAAATAAGTTTCAGCACTTTCAAAAGTACTTTTTTAAAGCTGCTTTTATTAAGCCCATCCAAACGGGCCCTAAGAGCCTGTTTGGCTCAGCTTAAAAGCTGGTCAAACTGACTTAAAAGCTGGTTTTTGACTTATTTGACTGTTTGGCAATACTCAAAACAGCTTATTTTAAGTTAAAAAAAACTTATTTTAAGCCAAAAGTTAAAAGCTGGGGTAGAGGTGCTTTTTTTTTTTGGCTTATAAGCTGTTTTAAGTTGACCACATTTTTATGTTTTTTCCCTTAATATTTTTATACAATCTCCAAATTATCCATATAACCCTAATATCTCTTTCTTCTATTTTTCCCTTTTCACGTTTGGCATAACAACTTCAACACTTTTATCCAAACGCATAACTGCTTATTTTAAAAATAAGTTTCAGCACTTTCAAAAGTACTTTTTTAAAGCTGCTTTTATTAAGCTCATCCAAACGGGCCCTTAAAAGTACTTTTTTAAAGCTGCTTTTATTAAGCCCATCCAAACGGGCCCTAAATGTTTTCACATTTAAGATGAGAGGTAACTGAGATTTCCAAAAGAGTTTTGAGAAATAATGGGAACAACGATTTCAAGAGAGCTTTTAAGCTAAATTTTGAGTAATTATCTCAAATCAAAGAAAGAGTTTTGTTTAACAAACACACGAGCTAAGTATATTTTGGGAGTAGTATTGAGCACCAATATGGGGATGAGAGTTCATATTAACTCAAGTCTCCATAAATCATGTAACCACTGTGGATAGAAAAGGGTCATACTTTTTTAGATTATTCTTTAGTGCCTTTTAGCGTAGACTAATTGATCCACTTAGTGAGTTAGGTTCTATACCCCCAACAAGGTATAGGACGGTTCGTGGCAACGTGAGATAAAACGTTGTATCATCACTTAGCCTCATAGTGGCGGTTGTCGGTTAGAGAATATCCTGCAGAAATTATATTTCTTTATTATATGAGCAAATTTGAGTTTGTTTTTAGGAAGTAGTATTGACCACCAATATGAGAATGCGAGTTCATATTAATTCAAGTCTCCATAAGTCATGTAACCATCGTGGGTAGAAAAGGGTCATACTTTTTAGATTGTTCCTTAGTGCCTTTTAGCGTAGACTGGTGGATACACTCAGTGAGTTAGGTTGCATACCTTCGACAAGGTGTAGGGCGGTTCTTGGCAGCGTGAGATAAAACGTTGTATCATCACTTAGGCTAATAGTGGTGGTAGTCGGTTAGAGAATCTCCTACAGAAATTATATTTCTTTATTATATGAGCAAAGTTGAGTTTGTTGATTGCGTTTTTTTATAAAACTAAGTTTTTCTTCACTATTCTAAAAGTGTCCATTATATTGCAGATATATTGTTTCTTTATATTGAGTTGAGTATCCAGAGTTGAGTAACTAGAGTTGAGTATCCAAAGTCCAGTATCATATCTTTGAGTTGAGTATCTAATATTTGGGTTGAGGTATCTTATTTTATTGAGTTGAGAAAAGGTAAGTATGTTCTTTTTATCAAGTTCAAGCTTATGTTTATACTTTAGAACTTCCCTTACATGCTCGTACTGTTAGCCTCGTATTTATACGTAGTGCGCGTCATGAACTAGTAGATGTAAGTTCGGAAATGAGATTTTATTTTAAGTTCCAGTGTTTACAGAAATGTTAGGCAATGATGTAAATTCTAATTGTGATATTAATTAGTGGCTGAACTTTAAGTTTGGGATTAATTAGTGGAGCATGTGTGGTGGGGGGCTGCCTCCACTTCATATTATTAAGTATTAAAAAGGAATCAGATTTTGGAGAAGCAATTAGTGGAGCATGTGTGGTGGGGGGCTGCCTCCACTTTCATATATTAAGTATTAAAAAGCAAATCAGATTTTGGAGATGCAATTAGTGGAGCATGTGTGGTGGGGGGCTGCCTCCACTTCATATTATTAAGTATTAAAAAGAAATCAGATTTTGGAGATGTGCTTAGTGGAGCATGTGTAGTGGGGGGCTGCCTCCACTTCATCTTGTTAAATGGTTGTAGTGAAATGCTTTGCAAGCATATCTTCTCTTTCACACACTTAACTTGGGCAGCCATGGAAATGGAGAAAACCAGCCATGAAACTCTTGGCCAGTAGCTGCAAAGAAATTGGTTAGTAATCTCTTTGCTTGGTGTGTTAATTCCTTAGAATACCTTTGTTAATTAGCCTTTAATGTTAAGAAGGGGACGTGAACAGTAATTTAGGAAATTTGTTTTAGTTATTGAATGTGCTAAAGTATGAACAGAAACCATGATCGGATTGCTAGTGGTGTTATGTTAGTGTTGGGTTGTTTTGATTAAAGGAAACTGCTGCTGGAAATTCTTTTTGGTGTTATGTATATGTTAATATGCTTATGGCTATATACTCAAAGGATGAATACGATAAGGTAGATGTGTTGCGAATTATAAAATGAGTTATCACTCGATGGTGTCGTTGTTTCGTTACTATGGCTGCCAAAACGGAACTGTTTTGAGGGAGGCTTGTTTAATATGATTCGTTGGATTATATGTGTTGTTGGTATTGCTGTGGATAATTTGGGTTTGTTGTTGGACTAGGATGAAGTAAAGAAAATAGGGGAAGTGCTGCCGGATTTTCGTTAGATTATTAGCTAGCTTACAATAAGTAGTAAAGCGCGACATTTATCTAATTGCGGCACGATTGTTGCTTGTTATAGATTTATACCTTGAGCAGTAAATATGGACGTGCGGCTCGCTATTCGGTATGTAACGCTATATCCTTTCCTTCTTTGTTTGGCATGACTTTTAAAAATGAGCAAATAACGGACAGATTTGATACCTACTTCTAGAACGTCTAGGTGACGTATATTCTTACTTCCACAACTATTCCTTTATATATTGTCTATATCTAAGGCTATGGTGGTTTCTGATATTTATGATAGTGCTTCTTAGAGTCATTGAGATTTTACGTTTCCATATCATTTTAAAGGTTCATAATCTTGATAAAACATTAATCTTTGGTAATACTCCTTGCTGGTTCAAGTTGGTTTATATTGAGTTATAAGAAATGATTTTAATTGCATATGGTTGCTCATAATATTCTGCTCGTGCATAGAGTCATTTATCATTTCACCGAGTCCCGGGCCGGGTATGTCGTATTGCGGAGTTTCTTGCATATGTCACCGAGTCCCTCACTAGAGGGCCGGGGAATGTATATATATATATGATTGGTGATGAGGATGGTTATGATGATGATGATGACGGAGATGATGTGATGACTATTTCACCGAGTCCCTCACTAGAGGGCCGGGTACGTATGATGTATATATAATGATGATTATTTTGCCAAGTCCCTTACTAGGGAAGCTGGGCATCTTATATGTTAAAGATATGCATGATTTTCATTTAAAAAGTAATGTGTAGAGATATCTTGTTTCGACTTATCATGTTGGTATCCTGTCATCTTTACCTTATGCTTTACATACTCAGTACATTGTCCGTACTGACCCCCTTTTCTCGGGGGGCTGCGTTTCATGCCCGCAGGTGTAGACGCTCAGTTCGGTGATCCTCCCGCCTAGGATATCTACTCTGCTGTTTGGGAGAGCTCCACTGTTCCGGAGCCCAGTCGTTTTGGTACATAACTTCTTATGTAGTCTTTTGCTTGTATATGGATACGGCGGGGCCCTGTCCCGTCAAGTTTCACTACTATACTCTTAGAGGTCTGTAGACATCGTGTGGGTTGTATATTTAGGTTTTGGATAATGGTCTGGACATGGTTTGTTTGAGATATCCGCTTGTACAAGGCAGCCTTATCGGCTGCGAACATCATTGTGTATTGTGTAGTGGCAGCCTCGTCGGCTGCGTATGCTATAATGCTTTGGATAGTGGCGGCCTTGTCGGCTCGCGTATGTTTTACGATTTAATGGTTATGACTCCTTATGTGACAGATCCACTTTATATTATATATATATATTATATATATATATCTATATATATTATATATATATATATTCTATATATATATATATATGGCATTGGGGTTGTCTTGATTTGATTAAATTCCATATTGTCTTAGTTTCAGTTGGTCATACTTTATAGGTTTGTATGTGAGTGTCCAAAAATGGGTACTAGTCACGGCCCCATCGGGTGGGTCGTGACACGTACATTCCACATACTGAGCCATTTGACTTGCATCTTTTAATAATCCAAATACAAATATTCATGATTATCAACAAGAGTTTCGTTGATACATCCTAGAGTTCGAGTTAGCTATGGTGGCCTTCTTACTTTCGAAGAATTTCATTTATTTTTCAGTTTAGTTAGGATGTCGTGGGTTTTGTCTTGACTTCCATCTTTGTTATTTAGAGTCTTCATAGATAGTCAATATCATTGAGAAGTCTGTATAATTTTTATCAATTTTTTTAAAGACTTAAGTTGTCTATTTTATGACAAGTTGAATATATTATTTTATTCGGAGTTTTTCATTTGAGTTAAAATATTTATATTCAGTTTTAAGTTTTGCATGCTTAAGTTAGTCTTACGCTAGTAGTTAGCCAGGATGATGGTTCGCTTGCGGACCAACAATGATTGTTGAATGTCGATCACGTCTAGGGTATATGCTCGAATGGTGACAAAAACTCTCTTTGTTCTTAATTAGTTATTCACTTTTGAATGACAGACTTATTAAGAAAATAAGTATTGACATATTAAATTTACAATTTTTTTATCATATTAATCACAAGGTGGATGAATTAAAAATTAAAATCATCAAGAAATTCTACTTTAAAATTAATAAAAATTAATAAATCGGAAAAGGGCCTAAAATACCCTCGAAATATTGAAAATGGTACACAATTACCCTCCATCCACCTATTGGCCCCCAAATACCCTTCACATCCACCTTTGGGTCCAAATTTACCCCTTCATTAACGGACCAAAATTAAAAATACAAAAAAGGGCCTAAAATACCTCGAAGTATTGAAAATGGTACACAATTACCATCCATCCACCTATTGGCCCCCAAATACCCTTCAAATCCACCTTTGGGTCCAAATTTACCCCGTCATGAACGGACCAAAATTAAAAATAATTAAATAATATTTTTTAATTACGTGGCACTCAATCATTGATTGTAATTTAATATTTAAAATAATTTTAAACCCACCATTTAACTAAACCCGCCTCACTTGACCCAATTTAAAAAAATTAACCCATCTAATTAAAATATCCTAAAATCTTATTCCTCTATTTTTTCAATTTTCATGACTCCATTGTAATTTAAGTTCTTCGGGGAAAGAAATCGAAGAAGAAGCTGACATTTTCTTCAGGAAGAAGAAGAAGAAGACAATGGAGTCATGGAAATTGTGAAAATGGGAGGAAGAGATTTTAGGGATATTAATTAGATGGGTTAATTTTTTTAAATTGGGTCAAGTGGGGCGGGGGTTTAGTTAAAATAGATGGGTTTAAAATTATTTTAAATATTAAATTACAAGCAATGAGTGAGTGCCACGTAATTAAAAAATATTATTTAATTATTTTTAATTTTGGTCCGTTCATGAAAGGGGTAAATTTGGACCCAAAGGTGGATTTGAAGGGTATTTGGGGGCCAATAGGTGGATGGGGTAATTGTGTACCATTTTCAATACTTCGAGGGTATTTTAGGCCCTTTTCCGTATTTTTAATTTTGGTCCGTTAATGAAAGGGTAAATTTGGACCCAAAGGTGGATGTGAAGGTATTTGGGGGCCAATAGGTGGATGAAGGGTAATTGTGTACCATTTTCAATACTTCGAGGGTATTTTAGGCCCTTTTCCGTTAATAAATTAATTTCGAAATATAACAAATAAAAGTGGACTACGAGTGCACAGTATTAGATGTGGTTGTCTCTTTTATGTATGTATCTCCTTCATATTTTGTCTGCTCAGTGCTTTTGGTTCTTCGTTTAATCTTTTGCCTCTTGCTCGAAATTGAGCAGGAATGTAGAGAGGAGTATTTTTTTCAAAGGGTGGTTTGCCCTCTCTGCAACTCAAACGATCTCTCATGTGAAAAAAAAATCAAACAGCCCTTCAAAATTTTCACTCAAAATGGCTCTATAAGTTATGGGGTTGAACTAAATTCATAAGATTTGGAGAATTTTGAGGTTTCAATTGATACTTGGCAAGAGAAATTTAGAGACCCGTATCCTGGCGGGGCGACCCGGAATGCAACCCGAGGTTTGCAGCCATGGCTATGTTTCATTCTCTTCTCTTGTGTTATATCAACTATCCAAGCTTCACATTTTACTCTTTACAGCTTGTTTGGATAGTTGTTATCTGCTGTATTATGTTGTTACTCTAAAAGGGTGTGTTTGCATGAAGGAAAATGTTCTTTTTTTATGATGAATTTCATTTTCATCATTGTTTGGTTACTAATGTTAGTCTTACCCGTATCTTGGCTTGGCAAATCATGGGATGGCCTGCAATTAAGGCTCTCTCTTTTGCATGCAACTGGTGATTTTGCAGCCATGGCGTGGTTGCCTTCTCTTTTATTGAGCCAAGTTTTTGTTTGGAACCATCTCTCTAACATTGCAAAGGTAGGGGTGGTTTGTGTACGCGGTACACCTCACCTTCCTCAGACCCCACTTGTGGTACTGATGAGTTATAAAGAAGTTCAACTGTATCACAAAAAGATGGGTGCTTTATCTGTTTATTTAGATATAAGCACATGGTATCAAAGAATTTAACCTAAGAGTTCTTGTAAGACGACATTTATGCTAAAAGCACTTCGCTTTTTCAGTGAATGTTGTTGATAGATAGATATATAGATAGAGAATATGAGGCTATGATGATATTTTTTCCCTTCTTTTTTTGAGCAACTCAATTGGGCAAGAAAATAGAGTGACTGTATCTTGATTCTTGGCGAGGCAATCCGGATGGCTAGTGATTTTACGTCATGCAACCGGTGTTTGCAGCCATGGCGTTGCCTTCATTCTCTTGTCTTATTGACGGATCTGAGCCTCCATTGTACTCTTAGGGTGTCTTTGGTTGATGGAAAACATTTTTCAAGATGAAATCAGCACGTGGTCACCGTTGTATCCCTCGAGGAGGGAAAATTTGTAAAATTTTCAGGTGAGAGCCGAGAATTCCTAAAAGAATCGGCCCAGAAAGAGAAATGAGGCTAATAAGGAGAAGGGATTTTCTTCCAAGGGTGATTGTCCCTCTCTGTGTGCCGATGATTTTCTGTAGCTACTAAACCAACTATTTATATTTATATCAGAGAGATTTTAACTAAGAGAACTTGTTAGTCTGCATTTACACCAAAAGCACTTTTTTTTATCAGTGAATGTTCTTGATAGATATAGATATATAGATTAGAGAATATGAGGCTATGATGATAATTTTTCCCTTCTGTTATTGAGCAACTCAATAGGGCAATAAAACAGAGAGACCCTATCTTAGCGAGGCAAGCCGGATGACTAGTGATCTTGTGTCATGCAACTGGTGTTTGCAGCCAGGGCTATGCCTCGATTTTCTTGTCTTATCAATAGATCTGAGCCTCAATGTTACTCTTATGGTGTCTTTGATATGAATGGAAATATTTATTATGATGAATTAGTATTTGGTTTCTCATGCACGAACTGATGGGAAATTTCAGGTGAGAACAAAGAATTCTCCTGATATTGAAGTCGGCCTAGAAAGAGAACTGAGGTAATCGAGAAGGGATTTGTTGTCAAGGTTGTTACCCCTCACTGTTGCACCAATGATTTTCTTTAGCAACTAAACCAACAAGCCTTGATTATAAAATACACAAAAATAGACATTCCGATCATGAATCTGTTTCAATCTACAGCTTCAGCCATAAAATTGTCTCTTTGTCAGTATATGTGTTTGTTGTGTTTTCTTTTCCTCTTTCTGAGTGAGTAATAGAGAGGCATTGAGGTGATGTTTCAATATCCTGGCTGGAAAAATATGTCCTGTATCTTAGTCTGGCAATTCCCCTCTACTTTATTCAACTGGTGATTAAACTTTTTCTGATGGATCAAATCTGAGCCTCTTTGCTGTGTAAGTTTAGTTCTACAATGAGTAGTCTGCTTCTTTCATCCTTTACAGATTTTTATGATCATACAACAACAACATATCCAGGGTAATCCACAACTGGGGTCTGGGGAGGCTGGCGACTGGCTTTTACATAGCTACCTCTACCTTGTGAAGGTTGAGAAGTTGTTCTCGACAGTCCCTCGCCTCAGGTAAAGGCAAAGCATAAGGCTTACTTATTTTTTTATGATCATGTTGTATGATATTGGTTTGAGCAGTGTGTAAACGATGACATTATGAGTATTCATATAGTTGATCCTAGGTTGTTAAATTGTCCAAACGCCTACTTGTGGGGAAATTCCCATCTTTATATAGGGGCTGTAATATGCTTATGGCAAAAACCGCATCATAGTTTAGCCTAGAAAGGAAGAATGAGACATCAGAGAGATGGGGCTTTCTGTAAAGGGTGGTTGCCCTCTTTGGCCTCTGTAATGTCCATGATTTCTTCTCCATTCATAAAATACCAACAATTATTTCAGTAGAAAAAAAACAAGAATGTTGATTTTTGTGTACTTCTATGTCCCTGTAAAATACAAGGTAGAAATGACACAAGGTAGCCATTTTTAATGGGACATTTACAAGAATGTTGATTGATCTGAAAGTGGGCTGTGATGATGATTTGCTTCTTTCTGGGCTCTAATCTACTTCATTGAATTGAGAAAATCCAACTCGTATCTTGGTGGGGCGACCTGGTAAGGCATCCCTTTGCAAGCCGGTGTCTTGCAGCCATGGCGATGCTGCTTTCTTCTTGTATGTTTGTAGAACAGCAAAATCTGAGCCCTGAAGTGTACGTCAACCATTTAAGGTCTTGAATGGATGACCGTTCTTCAGTTTTTGTTGAGCGCCCCATTTCTCAGATGAAGTTCTCCATCAGATTTTAGCTCAAAAATGAGGTAATCAGAGAAAAAAAGGGGATTTTCTGGGTGGTTGACCATTTCTGGTATGCCAGTGATTTTATCCTAAGTTGCTCAGTGTCGGTTTGGGATTCCGCTTTTAGGTATTATATGACTCTTTTCTGTCTATGTATCTGTGACTACTTTGCTCATGCGTGCTGCATTTAAGGGCAAAGCAGCAGCAAAAGCATAGAATAGGGACAGTTAAGCACTTACAGGTTATCTGGTTAAATTATCTCTTAGATATCAGAGTGTGTTTACACAAAATGGAGGTTCATCCAGCCAACAGAGAGGAGAATTCTTGGAGGGTGGTTGCTCTCTCTGTTTGGCCCATGATTTCTCTATCAATAAAACCAACAACCCTCTTTGGAAATACTTTTTATTTTATTTTATTTTATGAAGTTGTTTCATTAGAAATCATCAAGCAGATGCATAATTACAAGTAGGTAAAAATACAAAAAGGGAACTATAGGCCCCTATACGTTTTTTCCTTGTAAATTTAGAGTATGAATGAAATCCACCAACTGTTCAGTATTAGATAATGGGGACAACTTGGTCCAGCAAAAAAGCTAAACTAAGTATTTGGCTTTAAGAGCATGGACTGTCTCTTTGGAAATTCTAGTACATGTATTCTGATCTCGCTGAGCTTAACCCAAACATCCTCTGATCTTAGCATTTGTCTGTCAAAAATTGCTTGAAACTTTTTAAGCGGTCACTCGTGGAAAAGTTCCCATCTTTGAAAACTGAAAAGTTGATCATGCTTATGGCAAAAACCCACCATAGTTAAGCCCAGAAATGAAGAATGAGACATCAGAGAGAGAATGTGATTTTCTGTAAAGGATGGTTGCTCCTCTCTGCTATGTCCATGATTTCTTCTCCATTCATGAAAATCAACAACCCTTCGAGGGGAAAAAAACTAAAAAATGAGAAATGGGACTATATGATCTTGAGATCTTACATTTTCTGCTTCTGCTGCTACTACAGCTGATAGTCACAAATTTCAACTTTTTATGTCCCTTTAAATACATGGTGAGATGACACAAGAAGGTAGCCACTTTTAATTGGTAATTTACAAGAATGTCACTGCATACATTTTCCACGTTTTTTATGGTTTTAAGGCCACAAGATAACGGATGTTGATTGATGTGAAAAAAATGGGCGATGACGATTTGCTTCTTTCTTGGCTATAATATACTTCACTGTATTGGGAAAATACTACATGCATCTTGGCGGGGCGACCCAGTGCATCATCCATTTGCAAATCGATGTCTGCAGCCATCAAGTGTGTTGCTTTTTTTTGAATGCTTATTACATCAAAATCTGAGCCCTAAGTTTTACAGATGGAAACCCTAATAGGTTATCAGTTTTTCTTGAGCACTCAATGTCAGATGCAGTTCTTTATAAAATTTTATCTAAAAAATGAGGAAACCGAAGAATAAAAAGGGATTTTCAGTGTGGTTGACTATCTCCGGGTGTGCCTATTCTTCCTGTTTTGCTCTAATCAATAGCTCTTTAAGCTTATATATGAGGTGGTGTATCTCTCTCTCTCTCTCTCTCTCTATATATATATATTATCTATCTCTCTCTCTATATATATATATAGGTTGCATTTCTCTTTCTGTAATTATTTTGCTCCTGCGTGGCTGCATTTACAGGCAAAGCATAGAAAAATGGAGGTTCAGCCCAGTATAAAGAATGGAAAAGGGACAAATATATTCCTGTGCTGAAAAGAATGAGGCCAACAGAAAGATAAGGGAATTCTTGGAGGGTGGTTGCCCCCTCTGTTTGGCCTATGATTTCCCTATAAACAACATTAACAACCCTCTTCAGAAGTACTAGTGCTTTGCTGTTTCCTCTGAGCTTTAGACCAATTATCCAGCTAATATTTGCTTTGTAATTGTCCACAAGCTTGCTTGTGGGAGACTTTCCATCTTTCAAAAGAGGTTGTGATGATAATGCTCATGAAAGAACCCTCACCATAATTTAGCCCTGAAAGGAAGAATGAGATATCAGAGAGAGATGGGTTTTTCTGTAAAGGGTGGTTGTCCCCTCTCTTCTATGTCCATGATTTCTTCTCCATTCATAAAATACCAACAGCCCATTCAGAAGAAAAAAAGAACAAGATTGTTGATTATTGTGTATATATATGCTTCTTCCAATTCCTGCTTCTGCTACTACTACTGTAGCTGGTTTTCACAAATAGTCACTTTTATGCCCCCGTAAATAAAAGGTAGAAATGACACAACAAGGTAGCCTCTTTTAACGGGTCATTTACAAGAATTTTGATTGATCTGAAAATGGGCTGTGATTATGATTTTCTTTTTTCTCTATAATCTACTTCATCGAGTTAAGAAAATCCGACCCGTACCTTGGCAGGAGGACCCGGTGAGGATCCATTTGTGAACTGGTGTCTTGCAGCCATGGTGATGTCACTTTCTCTTTGCATGTTTGTAGAAAAGAAAAATCTGAGCCCTAAAGTGCACAGCAACTATTTGATGGTCTAAAAAAAACACCGTTTGATGGTCTTGAATGGATGGTCTTCCCGGTGGGTTCTTCATTTTTTGTTGAGCACCCCATTTTTCAGATGTAGTTCTCAATCAAATTTTTAGCTAAACAATGTGGTAATCTGAGAAAAAAAAGGGATTTTTCAGGGTGGTTGACCATCTCAGATGTGCCAGTAATTTTATCTTTAGTTCTTATCAACAGCCCTTTTAGCATATGTATGAAGATATATATATATGTGTGTGTGTGTGTGTGTGTGAATATTATGTCTCTTCCTGTCTCTCTATCTATGGCTACTTTGATCTTGCGTGGCTGGATTTTCAGGCAAAGCAGCATCAAAAGCATAGAAAAGGGACAGTTAAGCAGACTTACAGGGTCTCTGGTTAAATTCTCTCTTACAAATCAGAGTGTTTTTTTCAGTTGCTTGAACTCTTCAAAAATGGCGACAGGTGCATGTTGGATCCTTCCAAAATTGTGCATTTTTGGAGGATCCGACATGGGTGCGACAGCATTTTCGAGAGTCCGAGTAACACATGTTTCTTTACACAAAAATGGAGGTTCAACCCAGTATTCGAAATGAGGCCGACAGAGAGAAAAGGTAATTCTTGGAGGGTGGTTACGCCCTATGATTCCTAATAAGCAAATTCAACAACCTTCTTCAGAAGTACTAGCACTCTTTGCTGTTTCCTCTGAGCTTAGCAAACTTACTCTGATCTCATCTTATGTTTGTTAAAAATTGCTCGAAATTGTCCAACTGTCTGCATGTGGGAAAGTTTCCATCTTTCAAAAGAGGCTGTGATGATATTGCTAATATGGGTTGATTTTCGGGGCATGGAGACAATCTGACCCGTATCTTGGCATGGCAAACCCGGATGGTTTGTGATTGAGCCTTGTCATTCACATGCAACCGGTTCCTTTGCCGCCATGGCGCTGTCATTTTCTCTTTGGCCCATTCTTTTTGCAGATCTGAGCACCACCTGAAACTAGATTTGGACTGGATTCGAACCCAGGACCTCTTGTTTGGTGACGATTTTGGTTATTTAGTTTTTGTTGAACACCTTATTGTTGTTCTCCATCAAAGTGTAGTTGAAAGAATGAGGCAATTGGAGAAAAAATGGTAGCTTCTCAAGATGGTTGACCATCTCCATCATGCTTATGATTTCTACATCTTTCAGCTCTAACTAATATTAAGGACCATTTTTGATAATGTTCTCTGTTTTTTGTAACTGTTATACTCTGTTCCATGGAGGCTCCGGTTATCTGGAAAAGCAACAGCAAAAGCATACAACAATGAAATGAAAAAGGAAAATAATGGGCTGTGATGATTATTTTACTGAACAAATGGAATCAGGCATTGTTGTTTCAGGCCCCTATCTTGGCAGGGCGACCCATATTATAGGGTTTGCAGCCATGACAGTGTCGATGCCTGAGATAAATTAAAGATCTGAGCCCAGAAGGAAGAATGAGGCCAACCAATAACCCTTTTCTTTTTTCCATTGGTATAGTCAGGGCACTCATGGTTCAGTTTTTAGTTTTGACCAAATAAGAACGCAATAACATCTGTCGCTACGATGTGATGCTGATGTCAATGGTACTTCCTCTTTTCCATTTTATATGTTGTGTTACTCTCCAAATTCCTAGTTTCCATCTTTCCGAAAAGGCAGTGATGATGTTGCTAACATAGGCTGTTATTGGGCAGTGGGCAAGAGAAACCCGACTCGTATCTTTGCAAGGAAAACTCAGATCATGCAATATGTTCATTTTGCAGCCATGACATTGTCATCTTCTCTTGCCCCGTTTTACACAGATCTGAGCCTCAACTTGCAAATTAGTAAGGGGTCACACAATGGATATCTGTGCACTTCCCTCATGTTACTACAATAACAACATTACCCAGTGTGATCCCACAAGGTGGGGTCTGGGGAGGATGGGGTGTTGTACGACTACTTATGCCTACCTGTGGTGGGGGTAGAGAGGTTGTTTTTGATGGACCCTTTGGCTCAAGAAAACATT
This sequence comes from Solanum peruvianum, assembly GCA_027705065.1. Taxonomy (NCBI): domain Eukaryota; kingdom Viridiplantae; phylum Streptophyta; class Magnoliopsida; order Solanales; family Solanaceae; genus Solanum; species Solanum peruvianum. Next base: position 4,343,706 of record JAKWJD010001763.1, read on the forward strand.
TTTCAGAACTGGTTTGAAAAATATAAAAAGGTAGGATGCAAATACTGAAGAAAGGGAAGTATTGCCGACAAAAGTATATAGTAAAAATAAGCCCCATGTTAATGCATTGAGAAAACCCTACCCATATCTTGGCGGTGCGACATGGTATAGCATCATCTAGTAACCTATCTCTGGTTATGCTACCATCGCTCTTTTGGAGAAAATGAATACTGAAATGGGCTGTGATGATTGCTTTCTTCTGGTCTACATACTTGCCAGCTTTGAGAAAATCTGACATGTATCTTGGCCGGGCGGCCCGTTATGGCAACATTGCAGCCGGTGTCTGCAGCCATGGCATGTGTTGTTGTTTTCTCTTTGCATATCTTAGTGTGGCATCTTTTGGGGTCTTGTGAGATACGGGAGCTATTTAGGTTTCTGTATCTCCAAAGACTTCTTAAGGTTGCAGGGGTTTAGCTTATGTCTTAGAAATGGTTAATCTGAGCCTCCAAAATATCTGCATTTGTCCAAGGAATTAAGATTTTAATTGAACTTGAGAAATGTTGACATTTTCTATGGGTGGTTATTCTCTTTCTCTGAAGTTCAATTTAGCCGATGAATTTGCCAGCACTTCTCTTACAGAGAGAAAGTTAACAAACCTTTTCATCAGCTATTGTCAATTATGCTCTTGATGATGATAATGATGATGATGATGATTAGCCATGGCTATGGTGCAATAATAAGGGAAAATACATATTCAAACTCCCCAACTGGTCCAGGGAAACCTGAATCCTAAACCCTGAACTTTGTGAATGAGTCTGTGATGATATTCTCCTGGAAGCTTGAAAATAAGATTTTAGAACTAATTAGTATCTTGGCTAAGCAAAAGAAAAGGAGTTGGTGAGGTAGGTATATATGCTTCTTACCAGGATATCTGCTTTTTGCAGTCATGAGAAGAGGCAGCGATGATGATGTTTCACTTTCCGAGCTAGCTGACTCTGGAACTTAAACAGTTTGACCCGATCTTGGCCTGGCAAATCAGTGGATGGTCGGCATTTGGGATTCTCCCTTTGCACACAATCAGTGATTTTGCAGCCATGGCGTGGTTGCCTTCTCTTTGCCTGATAAAGATCATATTTGAGCCTAAAATTCTGGGCATCGAACTTGAGTCCTCTTCCTTTTGAAATTCTTTAGAACTCAAGCATACAGTGGTACGAGCCAATAGAACAGATCCTGTTCAATTAAGGTCGTCATTAAAATCCATTGATGTCTGCTCCTAGTTTGTAGCTCAAACTCCAGATCTAAGAATGAGGTACCAGAAAAGATGTGTACTTTTTCTTCCGTAAGCCCATGATTTCAATGTCATAAACACTTTACTTTCCCATTGACTGTGTTGACTAGATAGATGGATATATAGATTGGAAAATATCTGCATTTGCATTTCCAAACAGGCCCACATAAATGAATCTATCGACAACTACCCTGTGTGCAAACATACTATTGATTCAAAATGCTAGAGGAATGGATTAAACCTTGGAGTTTGTCTATAACAGTGACATGCTCTAATGTTTTGGGCTATCTACCTTTCTGCATTGATAATATCCGACTTGTATCTTGGTGGGGTGAGCCAGCATTGTATTTTCTGCAAACCAGTGTCTGCAGCCATGGTGTGGTGACTTTCTCGGAGCCGGAAAATGTTTTCCTCCTTGCCAAAACACACCCTATCTCTCTATAGTTAAAATTAATTCCAACACCATAGCACGATTAAAGATTCTTTTACTCAATAGTGAGTATCATCCCAGAAGGAAGAATGAATCCAACACAGAGAACATGTATTTCTTGGAGGGTGGTTGTTGACTTGTTATCTCTGATTGGCCTATGACTTCTCCTTAAACCAAACCAACAACCCCCTTTTCTGTGTAATTTTCCAAAAAGGCAAATATCTATTGCCATTCATGTGATGCTGAATATTGCTGATAGCTGCAGTAGTACGACTCCTTGTGTTCCAGTTTACTTGCCTTGAAACTGTCCTCAAATTGCTACAGAACAGATTCCATCTTTCAAAAGAGGCAGTGATGATATTTCTAATCAGGGCTGAAAATTGGGGCATGGAGAACCTTGACTCGTATCTTGGCAGGGCAAACCCTGATCATGCATCCGGTTCATTTTGCAGCCGACGATGTCGTCTTCTCTTTTCCCCATTTGACGCAGATCTGAGCCTTAACTGCCAATCTGTCATTGTGGAATCTGCAAGACTCTAAATCAGAACCTCGTTAGAGGAGAAAATGTGGATTTTTTCAGGGTAGTTGACCATCTTCTGTATATCAATTATTTCTTCTTTGCTCTAATTAGCTGTCTTTTTTGCTTTTGTATGCGGGCAGAAGTGCACAGATAATCAATTTTAGGACTGCTATTTAGGTAGTAGTCGGAGTTGAGCTCATTATGAAAACCTGATTGGTTCGTGATGGGGTGTTCTCTTTCACATTTAACCGGTTCTTTAGCAGCCATGACATTGTCATCTTCTCTTTTCTTCATTTCCCGCAGACCCGAGCCTCAATATCCATCTAGTCCTTCTGGATATTCCAGCACTCAAATCAGGACATCGTCCGGTTGAAACCCATGTTTTTTACAGGAGCCGGTTGGTCGTGAGAATTATTCACTTTTTTTGAAATAATTTCACTTTATTACTTTATTTAAAATCAGTGTTCGGCTATACAATTTCCAAATTCAACTTGGAGTCGGATTTCAAATTTGGAGAACAATAGAAGTGCTCCAAACTTGTTTTCCAATTCCATCTTCATGAATTCCAAATAAGGTGCCCTTTTCTATCCTTCGCAAACAAAACACAATTCCATCTTCAGTGCCCCAGTTTGTTAACCCCATCAGTTGAGTGAACCATTGTTGAGGTCCAAAACAATTTAGGCACTATAAATATGAAGCAGAAGGTGAAATGAAAATGGAAAAAGTCTCATTTGATTAAGTCTAAGTCTACTGGATTCAGAGAGTTTGACATAGTTGCCCCTCTCTATCATTCTTAGAAGCCAATGATCACCCAAAATTACCAAAATTAGACCACTCTTTTATTTAGCAAGATAAGTTCTCAATCAGGCAGAAATGATTTTCATTCTTTATTCATTTGATGGTTGAGCCTAACTATATCTTAGTGTGGCAGCATTTTTTTTGAGGGGGTGGGAGTGGGGGGGGGTGGTAGTGGCTTTGTGAGAAATTGGAATTGGAACTATTTTAGTTTCTGCATCTCGCAGAGGCTCCTCAAGCTTGCAGTCATGGCCGGCTTTAGCTTATGTCTAAGAGAAGGCGAATCTGAGCCTCCTAAATATCTGTTAATGTTCAAAATGAGGCTTTTATGGAACTCGAGGAATGTTGAGATTTTCTAAGGGTGTTTGTACTCCCTCTCTGAAGTTCAATTAAGCCAATGAATTTCCCTATACCTTTGTTATGCAGAAAAATTAACAGCCCTTTTGTTACAACAACTTACCCAGTGAAATCCCTCAAGAGGAAGGTTAACAACATTTCATTAAAAAAATGCCAATTATGGTAATGATGGTGAAGATATCCATGTTTATGGTAGTAATAAGGTATAGGCAACATACATAGAGGCCTTCAGTTTGCCTCTTAAACTTGTCCGGAGAAATCCTTTGTACTTGGATCCTAGCCCCTAAACTTTGTGAATGAGGCTATGATGATATTCCCCAGGAAGCTCGAAAAGTCAATTTTTTGAGCGAATCGTACCTTGGTTAGGCAAAGGTAGGAAACTTTGTGAGGTGAGTTCTTATGTGCTCTCTCACAAAGGGGTCTGCTTCTTGCAGCTATGGTGGATTAGCCATTTTCTGATATATTTTAGGATAATCTGAGCGACTTTTCTGTTAAATTTAGTTCTTCAATTACTGGTCCTTCTGTTACATTCTGTTCATGTTCTTTCTTTTTGAAGAATCTCAATTTCAAAAGAATTTTTTTATGTACTCATCTCCAAAAATTCCTAGAGAGAAATTATTAGGTATATTAGACAAGTCCAAAGCTTTTATGTATATGTGAATTCATCTTACACAGTATCCACACTTTCATGCCTTCTTTTAATCTTGAAAAATCCCAAGTTTCAGAGGCAATGATGATTATTCTTAAGGAAAAGGAAAAGTGAAGAAGATTTGGAGTTGATTTATGGCCTGGCTTGGCAAGAAAAATTGGAAGGTCTTTCTTATAAACCAACCGATGATTGCAGGCTTGCAGCCATGGCAGTGTCAACTCTGCTCTTTTCTTTGATTAAATAGGAGAAAATCTGAGTCTCATCCTAAGTTTATTTACACTTTTTTGACTAGTCTCTGAGCAAATAGTTTGACTAGAAATATTTGAATGAGGCTAAATACATTTGATCCAGATGATTTTTTATGGTCTTTGAGACTCTTCTCTCTTTGTTGTTTCCAATTTTCTTCCCTATTCCTAGGGCTGATTGGTTGGAGAAAGGCTTAAAACCAAAATAAGGATGTTTAAATTTAGAAGAAACGTAAAGAAGGATCATGCTCTTGGGAAGGATGTTATCATCAACAAATACGGACAAACTGAGCAATGGACAACCAACACTGTGACTAATACTTGTGGAGTCTCAGTTTGGAGAACTATTTGAAATTTGTGGCCTAAATTGTCCTAGAGCATAGGTTATAAGGTGGGTGAAGGGACTAGAATTCTATTCTGGAAAGACAAATGGATCGGCCAGAACTCACTCATGAAGGATTTTCCAGATTTATTTTCTTTCTGTGACAATCCTGAAGCATCTATTGTTGAGACCTGGACTAACCAAGGATGGAATATCATCTTTAGAAGGCTTCTAAATGACTGGGAGATTGAGAGTGTGGTCAGCCTGCTGCAAAGGTTGAATGATTTCTCTGGTTTAAATACCTGCCCTGATACAATCAGATGGAGACATGATATGGATGGAAAATTTTCAGTCTGAAGATTGTACAGAAGAAATTTGATCTCACAACCTGGGATTATACCTGGACCTTGGAAACAAATATGGAAATCTAATATCCCTACCAAGATTAAGGGTTTCACATGGAAGGTATGTAGAAGAGCATGTCTCACTTAGGAGAAACTGAAAAAGAGAGGTTTTGAGATTGTCTCAAGGTGCTTCTTTTGCAAGGAAAAGGAGGAAACAAATAGCCATTTGTTCCTCCATTGTAGAGTGACTTCTCAGGTGTGACATATGTTTCTTAATCTCATCCAAAAACCATGGGTGATGCCTGAGCATACGACAAATCTTCTAACCTGCTGGATGAGAAGAGGTGGGAGTAAAAAACAGAAAAAATTGTGGAGCCTAGTCCCTCCTTGCATATGGTGGTCAGTCTGGAAGGAAAGAAACAATAGATGTTTTGAGAATATCACTAATCCAATGCAGAAAGTAAAAGAAAACTGCATTAATACTTTATATCTTTGGTGTAAAGAGGAGGGTATAGATGAGGTAGAACAGCTAATAGAATTCTTAGGCTCTCTGTAATTATGATTACATGCACTGACAGCATACCCACATTGCTGAGGAATATAACTTTACCTTGCTCAATTTTTTTTTTTAGAAGACGTATAGTGATTTCTGTAATCAAATCAATATGCTTTTTGAAAAGTTTGAGCAAGCTTTCTCATAAAAGAGTATTTCAAAGAGTGAAAAAGAGTTGTCTTTTTTAGTTTTTCTAGAATAGCATGGTATTGAATTTTCTGTTTCCTAATTGCTTGTAGTTGTTTAAATTCAAGTCACTTTTGTATTTTCGTAAACATCAATTTTTTCACTTTTGAGTTTTGCAGCGTTCAAAAGGTTTACTTTTTTCGTGTATGTAATATGTGTTGTGTAGTAACTAAGAAGGCTATAACAGCTTCTGAGAGCAGCAATCAAAGGACTGATGCATCCGTTTGGTGTTACACTGCCACTCTGGTTGATCTGAGTCACAACTGCTATAACACATCCTTCTTGTCATGGTTCTTTGTTCTGTTATTTAGAATCTCAGGTTCTCATTTATTTCGAGTGACTTGTTGTAGATCGGAGAGAGGTTATGGTGTCTCCAATTTCTCATAGTCATTTTGTCTTTGTGCAAAGGCTTTGGCATGTCCACTGTTGACTTCTGACTCCGTAGAAATAAATTTGAAGCAATTCAATGAGATTCAGGAGCTACGATTTTGTTTATGGTGATCATTCATGCCTAGTAACAATTGAGATTTAGATTCAGCATAGAACTTTTATTTCATACTGTTGTTGAAGAGCCAAACATAAAGTGGTCATGGAGCTAGCCTTTTGAAGATCTCTTGGAATAACTGGGATATACAATTGCATCAACTAAGAATGACAACATTTTCTGTTTAATTGACCATTTCCATCATGCCTATGATATCTATTTTCTTGAGTTTGAGTTGTATACATTGTCTGTCAATGTGAATAATTTTTTACACTATCACGACATATCTATATGTTGTGGGAGGTAGCCTGTCTTATTTTAAAGATTGCAGATCTACATTTTAAGGAGACTTACCTATAGATAGCCTTTCAGCAACCTGGTAGTGTAAAAATTATTCACACTGATTGTTTATCTTAACATAAACTCATTTTCTTTTAGCTCTCACCTCACCTGCTATTTTTCTTCATATATGTGTTTGTGTAACTAACCCCCATATATTAAGTACTATTTTGATCATTTTCATTGACTGTTATACTTTGCTCCTAAAGAGGTTGCATTTCCATGGCAAATCAACAGCAAAACAATGCAGCAATGTGCTTGAAAAGGGAGAATAACAGACGTAACGATAATGTTACTGATCAGATGGACTTGAGTGTTGTTGTTTTACCTCTGGATCTTGATAGGGCAACCTGGACTATAAGGTTTGCAGCCGTGGAAGTGTCGAAGAACTCAATGTCTGAGATCAATTGCTTATTCTGAGTCTCAAATCTTTATCAAAATAATCTGCAGATTTGGTTTTCAGCTTGTGGATATGTAGTGGAAAAAATCTTAGATATTCTTACTAGTATTAATGGCTAAGTGTTGGACTGAAACTTCTGCAGATTTGAGTTTCTTATTTTTATTTTGTTTTTTTCTTTCATTCCTTAGTTTAAAGGAAAAAAATTAAACTTATTTTTTGTATTGTAATATTATTTCGTATTCGAAAAAAAATTTGGTCATTTACAATAAGTTTTACAAGAAAATATTAGTGAAACATAAATAAATTTGATTATCAAAATAATAATTATAAATTAATCATTGAAACAAAAAAAAGTCAAAAAAATATGTCTGACGAGGATTAAATTTACTCATAAGAGGTTATATTTTTTAGAAAAAAAAAAATAAAAATTTAGATTAAAATTATATTTTTTTCATTTCCGTTAGAGAAAAAGGATACATGCGAGCGATTTGTTTACAAGTAGGAGTATATATGAACTATTTTCATAACAAGGGGTATATCAACCGTAAATGACAAAGTTGAGGGGTATATCAGACCATTTTCCCAAAAGGAATTACCAAGCTCTATAAGACTGCTAACAGAAGAACCATCAGAAGCTAGTAATAGCCAGAAGCAGAGTGCGGAGTCAGGATTAAGAGTTTGAGAGTTCTAAATTTTCTTTTGAAGAGTTTGACCACTACTCTATTGTGGAAAGCATTTGTATGACCTTACCTTATTTCGTCAATCAATTTTGTTTGGAGATTTACGAGTTAACATATATATATACGTTTATTTAATTTTCTAATATAAAGTTTGACTTACGATAGAATGTTTGATTTTACGATTTATTATTTGGTTGGTGAGATAAAAGGATAATACGGAAGTATCTATATAAAGAGTGTTTTACTGAAGAAAATGAGAAACAGTTCAGCCCAGAATGAAGAATGAGGCCAACTGAGAGAACACAAAAATGGATTTCATGGAGGATGGTTGCCATCTCTGATTGGCCAATGATTTCTCCGTCCGATGAAACTAACAACCCTCCTTATCAAAAATTCCAAAAAAAGAAAAAAAAAATTAATACTTCCTTCGTTCCATTTTCACTGGGTTTTGCAAAATGTCCACAAATTGCTGTAGAAAAGATGGAAAGAGGCAGTGATGACATTGCTGTGTGATGATTCTGGGCTGAAATTTGGGGCATGGAGAAAACCCGACTCGTATCTTGGCGGGGCAAAATCCGAATCATGCAAAACCGGTTCATTTTTTTTTTTTGCAGCCATGGCGATGTCGTCTTCTTCTCCTCTTTGCTCCCATTTTACACAGATCTGAGCCTCATGTTCAAATTCGGATGGAAACCCACTTCATTTTAGCTCAAAAGACTGAGGCAATCGGAGAAAATGGGGATTTTTTTTCATCTCCGGTATGTCAATGATTTCTTCTTTGCTCTAGTTGACATTCCCTTAATCTTTTGATTTAATTTCCTAGATTTTTAATGTTGGGTATAAAATTATATGTTTTTGGGTATATGAGTTCTTTAGAAACTGATACTATACAGAAATATTAACTTATGTCTCGCAAAAATTGTTTGTTATGAGTGCATAAACTAAAACCCAACACAAAATAGGGCAAATGTGTGAATGGTCCAGTAATGGAAGCTCAGCCCAGTATGAAGAATGAGGCCAACAGGGAGAAAAAAGGGAAGTTCTTTGGAGGGTGGTTGCCCTCTCTGATTGGCCTGTGATTTCTCTTTTAACCAAACTAACAACCATCTATAAAAGTTGGAAAAAGAAACGATGTTTGTTGTCATTGTCATTTGCCTTCAATGGGGGCAATGTGATGCTAATTGGCAATTGTACTATTCAATTTTCTATTATTCTGAGCTACATTTAGTTGCATGATCATAAGTTCTTTAAGGATAGCAGGACAAAAGTGCAAATGACCCTCTGAGCTAAAGGTCGGCTTATGCTTTAAAGCCACTAGAAAGCAGTCCAATCCAAACAGGCTCTTATTGGATTTTTCTTGTTAAGGTTGTTCAAATGTGCTCTTCTGGAAAAGTTCTCATTTTTAGGCAGTGATGATATTTGCTAATCTGGGCTGATGTTTATTATTTGGGGTATGGGGACAATCTGACCCGTATCTTGGCATGGCAAATCCAGATGGTTTGTGATTGAGTCTTCTCTTTCACATGCAACTGGTTCTTTTGCAGCCATGGCGGTTGTTGCCTTCTCTTTGCCCCAATTTTTTGCAGATCTGAGCCTCAATTTCCAACTAGTCCAACTGGATGTCCCAGGGCTCAAAGAGTTCTGAACCTAAATGATGAAAAACCCCATGTATGCACACACACACAAAAAAAACACGTCATGAGAAAATGTCAAAATGGTCCCTTATCAGTGCAATGATGATCTTTCAATCTATCCTCTTTAGCTAGTAATTGAGCATTGAGAGTACCTGACCAGTATCTTGGCGGGGCAATGACCCGGATGCCTGTGATTTTGTTGCATGCAACTTGGAAATATTTGCAGCCATCGCATGACTGGACTCCGACTTTCTTTACCTGAGCATAAGATGGATCTGAGCCTCAATTCACTTGTGGGTGTATTTGGAATGAAGGAAAATGTTTTAGTGTTCACTACAATAAAAGAGACATTTTGTGTCAATAGAATTCCTCTTGCTGACAATATTTATCGCTGCAAAAACATTTAGCTGCAAATTAAGTTAATGCCATTGCATCTTAAGTCGCTAGTGTCTTAAGTGACGTTTATATAGAGTGATGTTTATAAATACTCATATATGTTATTGCCGCCAAATATATTCTAGTAGCGATTATATCATTGCTGCTAAATAATTGCCACAAAATTCTCTGTTTGTTGTAGTAGAATCAGCCGTAAAGTGGCTATCTTGTGTATAACACCATACTTAAATGTGATCCCATTGTGGTCTGGAAAGTGGCTACCTTGTGTCATCTCTACAAATAATAAGACCTTCGACATGAGGCCCATAATGAGGCTGTGATGATTTTCATTCTTTACTCATCAGATGGTTGAGCTTCAGTATATCTTGGCTTGGCATCTTTTTGGGGGGTCTTGCGAGATATTGGAGCTATTTGGGTTTCTGCTTCTTACAAAGACTCCTTAAGATTGCAGCCATGGTGGGGTTTAGCTTATGTTTGAGAAAAGGCGAATCTGAGCCTCCCGAATCTCTGTTTGTGTAAAACAATGAGGCTCTTTATGCTACCCAACTTATGCTGCATAACTTAATCCCTATGGAACTTAGGCTGAGCGAGACGAAAGGTTCTCCAAACTTATGCAGAAACAAGAGCTCCTGATTTTGGGGAAATCCGTGCAAAAACTTGTTAATTTAATGCATTGAGAAAATCTGACCTGTATCTTGGCAGGGCAACCTGGTATGACATCATCTGTAAACTGGCGTTTGCAGCCATGGCATTGTTCCTTTCTCTTTGCATGTTCATATACAACAACATATGAGCACTAAAGTTGATGGTATATTATTTCTCAGATGGTCACTTAACTTAATGCGGGTACTCAGGAACCTAAATACCCTATAGGGTTCAGTCCGAGCAACATACAATACATTCAATGAGGCAATGAAGACAATCTTTAAGAATCAGATAGTTGAACTTTGTTGTAACTTGGTGTGGCAGCTCTAAGGGTCTTTGAGGTAAGAGAACTGTATTGGTTTTCATCTCACGAGGCTATTAATGCTTTGCTTGCAGCCATGGCATAGTATAGCTTTTTCCTGAGAAAAAGCAAATCTGAGCCTCCCAAGTATCTGTTGTGTTTGAGAATGAGGCTTTTTATTGAACTCAGGAATGGTAGAGATTTTCTAAGGGCGGTTAACTCTTTCTCCTAAGTTCAATTTTGCCAATGAATTTTCCTGTGCTTTTGTATAAAGTTTAACAGCTCTCTCAATTAGCAGAGCGCTCTTCATGATGATGATGATGCTGATATGATTGCCATGATTATGGTAATAATAAAGGAAAATACAGTTTTGCCCCTTTAACTTGTGCAAAACCCTGAACTGAACTTTTTGAATAAGGCTTTGATGATATTGGCCAAGAAGCTCGAAAATGAGATTTTAAAACTGATTCATATCTTGTCTAGACAAAGGCATTTGTGAGGATGCTTTTTGCAGCCATGGTGGATTGGCTCTTTTTTCTGATTGATTTTCACTCAAATCTGAGCCTCTTTCTGTTTAAAGTATAGTTCTACAATATTTAGTCTTTCTTTTTCATTCATGGTACGATCAGTTCATATAAGGAAGAGTCCCCTTTGAGAAAGAAACTTTTAATGTGTCCATCTATACAATTTCTCCAAATTGTTAGGTATGTACTGATATGAGACAAGGCCAAAGGGAATGGAAGTGAATATTGAGGATCCGTATATTGTTGCTGCATTTTACTTTTTTGATCAAGATTTGTTGCTGCATTTTTGCACATTCAAACTTGGATGTCTTGTTTTAATCTTGAACGCTCCAAAATTCAGAGGCAGTGAAGATTATTCATAATGAAAATGAAAAGTGAAAAAAATTAGAGTTGATTCGTGACCTGGCTTGGCGAGTTCAATCGGAAGGTCTTATAAGGCAACTGTTGCTTGCAGCCAGGGCACTGTTCCAACTCTGCTCTTCCTTTTCTTTGATTAAATAGGCGAAAATCTGAGCCTCGATCTTTGCTTTGTGCATTTACTCTTTTTTTTACCAGCCTTTCTAGAAAGAGATTTAGATTACCATCGCTCAGTTTCAAAAAAAAAAGAGAAGAGATTTAGATTACCATCACTGTGGAACTTCTGAAATCAACAGCTCCATCTGCCAATGCCAAAAGCCAAAAAAAAAAAAAAGGATTCTGCATTAAGTACATGCATTTGTACAATCTTGATTTGGTTGACAGAAATTGGATCCTCCGCATACATGAAAAGGTAATCATTTTTACCTACAATTTGCTTTTCTGTTGGTGGTATATTGTCAAACTTGACATGAATAATATTGAAGTACTGTATGATTATTACGTACTGTAGGTGAATTGCTATCTAAAAAGCATGTTTAAGTAAATTTGTGCAACTATCAATAGTGTCAATCACTGCTATTGAATGCCAACTAATTCAGGTATTAGATGGAATGACAGTTTATATGCATCCACAAATCAAGAACTATTGCTTTGTTCTTAATTGTTAGTATATGCTATGAAATGCTCCATTTACAGTATATCTGTTGACAAATTATGTGCTTTTTTGGGGGTCATTTTTTGTTGTTGTAATTGCAGCATCCACTGAATCAGTGACGTAGCCGGAATAAGCTAAGCACATACTCACATGTCCGCTACCTAAACTTGGAACTGTTGGGAGATTATTGATCAAAAGCACCATATTGGCCAAGTTAATGGTGTATTCTCATTCCTGATTAGAGGTACCAGATGGGCAAATTAATTGGTAAGTGACCACTTTTAACACTTGTTATTATATATATTAGTCAATGTCTTAGAAGGTATTAATGTCCCTGAAACACTTTCAATGCCTTTTGAGGAAGTTTGATAATCAGTAGCTATTTAATTTGAGAAAGAATATTTTAATATAATTAATTTAAAGACAATTTAAGATTTTTATTTTTTTAACTTTATTATTTTTATTCTTATTAACACATAAAGAAACCTACAATCAATTGGAAAACAAAAAATTTGACACGTTAGATATATCTTTTAATTTATTTAATTATAATTATCATATGTTGTTATTTGTCTTAAATCTTTGTTATTCTTTCATTAATAATTTGTTCTTAAAAATATTACATATGTTATTAAAATTTGGTTCAACAATTAGATACAACGTTCTCATATTTTTTAAATATTAACTGTGCATTGGAATTCAACCCTACCAAATCCTAATTGAAGAATGAATAGGTCAAAGCAATAAAGATAGAGAGAAGAGGAAGCTCCAAATGACCCAAAAGAATAGGTTTGTACCCCTCATATTCAAACGTATTGTTTTATAATGTATCGTATTACATATTTATATTATTTTGATGAGTATAACTGTTGGATAGAACAATAATTCGAAGAATAAATCTATTAGAAAAATGAATTAAACCTAAGCTACTATGATTTTCTTTTTTTGAATTTGCAAGGGAAAGCTGTCAAAGACAGGAAAGCTGATGGATGTTGATAATCATCAGGTTAGTTATCTTCAACGTGGGCCTTGCCATTGTTTAAGAATAGAACAAATTCACTTCCAACAAGAAAGAAATAATTGTAAACATCCTCAAGAGGTTATTTGTGCGGTCTCTTCTTCGATTTAAATCTTGGAAGGAGTTAATTTCTCAGCCTTACTTTACGATGAAGCATCAAAGTCATGCAATGAATGACTTAAATTCCAAAAAGTTTCTTGTTAGCCAATGGCATGTTGGTAAGGATGTTATGTTTGATTTCTTTTCTTCTGATCTATCTTCGGTTCAACCGGCCATTGAGGATATAGAAAAACTTAATTGTCCTCCATATTGCAAACCATAACCAGTTGAGTCATATCCCAGACAGTAAGGATTTTATAGTCATGACTGTCTGGGATATGGCTCAACTAGTGATGACTATTAAATCCTTAAAGTTTAACTATCCTGGAATGGAAATTCTGGCATTAAAAAGTGGTTCTTGGAGAGAAAACAATAGATGTCGAGCTGACTTTGAACCTTTGTGGGATCGTCATGTTGATTCTTTTGCATTTCTACATGGACCATTTCATTGTTTAATTGGTTGCATACGATATTGTTTTGTGGTTTCATTTAGTATTTCAGATGAGGTGTACGGAGAGATACAGTTGCTAGAGCCAATGATGGAAAATGTCAAAGGTTTCACCAACCATGGAGTTTCAATATTAGGAGGAATGCTTTGCTTTTATTACACTCATGCTCCTTCTAACTCGAGAGAGACTACTTTTAAGTTATGGGTAATGAAGGATTACAGTGTCAAGGAGTCTTGGATACACCATTATATACTATACAAGATAACGTTTTGCATTTACTCAGACCGATATATATGTTTGCAGATGGTGAAGTGCTACTCAACTACAGATGTATAGACCAAGTAGGGTTTAACTTCCCATTTAGGACATCCAAAGGACCACTAAAATTATGGCACAAATATAATATCCTAAAGCAAGGAATTATTTATACAGAAAGCTTGATCTCTTGCTTATGTATGATAGACATTTTTTAGTTTTATTGGTTTTCGAGTATCATGTAACAAACTCTTAATTTTGATAAGTTTATCTATTGCACACTAATTTTTGTAATGTAAAATTGTCAGCTCTCTTCTTCTCTTTTAGACAATGTTATTAGTCTAGAACCTTTTATTCTATTCAATCCTCCATATTTTGCATACTTAAAAGGTGTAACCAAGTATTTGGCAATCTCAAATGTGTTGCTATCACTGAAGACTTATTTTTTAAAAAAAGAAGATTACGTAAACACTTACTCGAAATCTCACTTCGTGACAATTGGAATGCAAATTCTTATTGTCTTTACAAAAAGAGTTTATTAAATGAACAAATTATGAAGTATTAGAATATCTTAAGATATTACCACTTATAAATCACTTCTTTTTATAAAAATATTTAGGATTGTTATAAGTTCTTACAAAGATTCAGCGATTAATAAATCAATAATAGTAAATAGACATATGTCCTACATTATGTCCGTAGAATATATATGTCTGATTATTTAACTTTATACGAATAAATATATGTGAAAAGGTGTTTGGATCCTTTACAACCATAAGACCACTAGACTTTTCATTTGGAAGGTGACTCCTGTGATTTCCACGTCAACGACTGATGACTTGCTATTACCGGTTACCATCTCCCCTGTTTTCTTATACAAACAATCTTATATATAATATAGTTAATACTCACATTTCTTCATTTTTCTCTCTCTTTGCTTCTCCATAGGTTTAAGGTACGTCTTTTTTCTCATTTTTTATATTCATATTATTTTAAGACAGTTCTGTTTTGCTTTTCATGGTTTTTTTTCTTGATTTTTTAAAGCGAGTAGTTCAAATTTGAGCTCAATTTTATGCTTAAGTCATTGAGTATGGACTGTTTATAGGATTTAGAGTTGGTTAATTTATGCAAGTTTTTGCTGGCTATTTCACTAAGTGACTGGTCCTGTTATATTGTGATAAAGATTCAATTTTGTTAATGCAGGATCTGCTGTTCGGTTTCTTGATTTTATGGGGTTGTTAAATCTATGAGATATTTTACTTGTGGGGTTGTCTCTTAATGATAAAGATTCAATTTTTAATGCAGTATTATCATCTTTAATTTATGTGGTTGTTAAAGTTTCTGTCTTTTTGCTATTTTTTGAGAGATTTTACCAGTGGGCAGTCTGTATAGTGATAAAGATTCAATTTTTAATGCAGAATCTGCTGTTTCTTTTCTTGGTTGTATGGGGTTGTTAAAATTTCTCTCTTTATTGCTATTTTTTATCTTCTGTTTGCTTTCTTGATTTTATGGGATTGTTGAATTTTCTGTCTTTTTTGCTTTTTTTTTTCTTCTTTTTTGAGAGATATTACTTGTGGTACTTTGTTAAATAGTGATGATGATTCAATTTTGTATATGCTGAATTTGCTGTTTGTTTTCTTGATTCTATGGGGTTGTTGAAGTTTCTGTCTTTTTGCTATTTTCAGAGAGAATATTGTTTGTGCTTGTTCCACTTTTGAGCTTGGATTGTACATGGTTGTCACAGATTCATCATTAACTTTGAGGTTTGGTTAAAATGGATCCGAGGTTTAATGGACATCGGAGTTCTTTGAATAATTTTCGATTTGGGAACCAACCATTACCTTTTTCTTCAGAGCAGAGGATGATTAATGGACCAAGATTTGGACTCATTTATTCAGATCAGAATCTTCTCAATGGTCCTAGACTTGAAAATAACTTTGTTCAACACAATTTTGGTGCTGTTGGATTTATAAGTGGTGATCATTTACCTACAAGTGTAGAATCAAGAACTGACCTTGGTGTTGAGAACGACTTCAATGAAGATATTGATTTCTCGGATGCAGTGTTGAGCTATATAAATCGGATGCTAATGGAAGAAGACATGGAGGACAAGACAGATATGCTTCAGGAGTCCTTGGAACTTCAGGCTAAAGAGAAGTCACTTTATGAGGCCCTCGGTAAGAAGTATCCACCATCACCGGAGCAAAACGTGTTTACTGTTCGGAACAGTGAGAGTCCCGATGACTACGTTGAAGGAAGTATATACAATTCCACAAGTAATACTGGTGACAGTAGTGGTTACCTAGTCGATCCAAGGGGGGTTAACATTTCTACTGACTGCAATTCTTCTTACTTCGAAGGCCTTTCATTTCATAATACTTCTTCACTATGCTCATCAAATAGTGGGAGTAATGTTGTCGATGGATTCTTAGACTCTCCTGTTAGTTCTTTTCATATTCCTGATATATACGATGAGAGTCAATCTATTTTGAACTTTCAGAAAGGAGTTGAAGAAGCAAGTAAGTTCCTCCCGACTAGTAATAAGTTGTTGAACAGTATGGATATAAATGGCTTGCCATCTCGGGAGCCCCAAAGGCAAACTGCTTATGCAGCTGCTCAGGTGGAGGAAAAGGATGAGGGAGAGACTTCACCAACTGAGGGGAGAGGGAAGAAAAATCCTCTGAGGGGTGATAATAATATCGAAGAAGAAAGAAGTAGCAAACAGGCTGCAGTTTTTACTGAATCAACTCTACGATCGGAGGAGTTTGATATTGTCTTGCTGAATAGCATGGGGAAGGGAGGAGAAGCATTAGAAGCTTATCAACAAAACCTGAGGAATGCTAAAAGCAAAACTACAGTGCAGATATCAAAAGGATCAAGAGGAGGAAAGGGCCGGGGGAAGAAACAGGGTGGAAAGAAGGAAGTCATAGATTTGAGAACTCTCATGATAAATTGTGCGCAAGCTGTTGCTGCTGACGATTCCAGGATTGCGAATGAACTTTTGAAACAAATCAGACAACATTCATCCCCATTTGGAGATGGAAACCAGAGATTAGCTCATTGCTTTGCAGATGGCCTCGAGGCGCGTTTGCTGGTACTGGTAGCCAGATATATAAAGCTCTTGTCAATAAACGAACATCTGCAGCTGATCTTTTGAAGGCCTACCATTTGTATCTTGCATCTAGCCCATTCAGAAAGATCTCAAGTTTTGCTTCAAACAAGACAATCATGATAAAGGCAGAGAATGCAACAAGGGTTCATGTTATTGACTTTGGCATCCTGTATGGCTTCCAATGGCCTACATTCATCCAACGTATTGCAGAAAGAGAAGGGGGGCCACCAAGGCTTCGTATTACTGGCATAGAGTTTCCCCAACCAGGCTTCAGGCCAGCGGAACGGATTGAAGAAACAGGTCGCCGTTTAGCTGATTATGCTCGATCCTTTAATGTTCCATTTGAATACCATGCAATTGCAAAGAAATGGGATACCATTACAGTAGAGGATCTAAAACTCGACAAAGATGAATTTCTTGCTGTCAACTGCTTGTATCGTTTTAAGAACCTGCATGATGAGACTATTGCAGTTGAAAGTTCAAGAACTATTGTCCTCAACCTCATAAGGAAGATCAATCCAGATATCTTCGTGCATGGTATTGTCAATGGGGCTTATAGTGCCCCATTTTTCGTCACACGGTTTCGTGAGGCCTTATTCCACTTTTCTGCACTTTTTGATATTCTTGAAACTATTGTTCCCTGTGAGATTCCAGAAAGACGATTAATTGAGAGAGAGATATTTGGGAGGGAAGCCCTGAATGTCATAGCTTGTGAGGGGTGGGAAAGAGTTGAACGTCCAGAGACATACAAGCAGTGGCAAGCTCGTATTATGGGGGCAAGGTTTACACAGATACCTTTTGACCGGGAGGAATTCGTGAATAAGGCAATAGAGAAAGTGAGGTTAGGATATCATAGAGACTTTGTAATAGATGAAGATAGCCAGTGGTTGTTGCTGGGGTGGAAAGGAAGAACAATTTACGCCTTATCTTGTTGGAAACCTGTGTAAGAAACTTGAAACACATTCTTACTTTTGAATCCCAAGTCCATCCACATATATGAAGATCAAATGCAGCAATACAGTTTGTAAGTCTCTTGCCTTTTGATGCATTTGTATAATTTTTTTTCTCATACTCTAAAATTTAACACAATTTGCCAATGTCACAGGTAACTGGCTTCTCAGTGTCTTGATACAGTAACAACAAGATCATTTGGTTGCTGAACTCTTCGAGTTTCCTAATATGGACGGGGCTATAATACTGCAGAGTACACTTCAATAACCATCTGATAATCAAACAAGACGAGGCTTCGGTGCATGTTCTTGGTGCTGATCATCAGCATACACAACATAGGAGTTGAATTGATTGAATCGATATTCAACAGAAGAATGACCGAGGCCATAAAATCATTCGTTGAAGAGCTATAGCTGACAAGACATGGCTGCACATTGTGCATCAGATATGTATTCTGGAATTTTGTGAATTGCAGTATATGTTAGTCTGTTCAATATACTTGGAGTTCTTATTGAAGTTAAGTTATATACAAATAACTCTTTTTTTAGTATGTGTAGTTTAACTGCAAGTAATAGTACATCGATTTAAACTAAACATTTTTTCAAATGAGAGAAAATCCTTCACAAGATTTGCCATGTGACTTCTTAACAAATTGCATTTAAAATATTTGTGGGGACTTTTTTTGGTCCAATTGATAACAAAACTTTGAAAATTGTGAAAGCACTTATTCTTAGGATTCTTTTGAGTATTTTTCAGCTCATTATTCATATTGTATACTCTTTCTAAGACTTTGATCGTGTCAGAAAATTTTAATAGCTCAGTTAATTGACAAATTGTATTTAAAGGGTTCGGTTCCTTACCTTGTCTATTAATGCATGTATAGTAAGTAGTAAATACTGAAAGAATGGTGGAGCGGTGGAGGTTGCGTTGAGATGTACTAACACGAGATACGTGACAGAAGTAGAGCCAGAATTTGAAGTTATGAGTTTTATACTTGTTATCAAATCGATAACTAGTTTAATTTATGATTGGCAATTAATTATAAATACATAAATCTAAACAAAATAATAGATTCATCCAAACTCATACCATATAATATAGTGTTGTCCCATTTTGTACTAATATATAAGTAAAATCAAATCTATAGATTCGTCTATAAATTAATTTAAAATTACTACAAAAATTTATATAAACTTTAAATTTTGAATCTGTTTTCGAATATTATGCCTCGAAATAAGACTTACAAATAAAGAATTGATTTAAAAAGAGAGGGAATCAAGTTTTGCAATGTCTCATATTTAGGGACCACAATTGATGGTGTTCTTCTAGAGAATTTGATTGGACTTATTATTTAATTTAAAATTATAGTCAAAACCAGCAAAACTAGAAAAGAATCTTAGTATATAATGTCTTTTTTTAGTGGATATAATATATGTTGATATAAGCAAAAATAACGGCTGAAACGCCATTGATAAAGACATAGTGCTTCCCAATAATTTTTCTCATATAAAAAATAAATGTTTTATTCGACCAATGAGATATAAAAAACTTAATCTGACTGAGTATAATATTTTATTTATTAGAATATTTGATATTCATAACTATAGTAAAAGAGTCTTAATAGTTTATTTTAATTGAGGAATCTACCATTTTTTTTTTATTTATATACGTGGGCTATTCAAAACACGTCTAATCTTCTACTTTGTTTATACTACTATTCAAAGCCCTACCATTAGTGAAATTTAAAAATAATTTTAAAAAAAATAATCATAGTTAGTGTTGTGAATATAAGATATTAATTTTTTTCCATCCGCTGTCTCGAGCCTACATTGAAACCCGAACTAAATTCAGTCGCGCACTGCAAGACTCATTTAGGAATAGCGCTCCCAACATTATTTTTATCTATATGCAGGACTCAAATTCGAGAATGAAACAATTTCGCTACTACGCCACAACCCATGTTGATCTGATGATACTAGTTAAATTCATTGGAAGTCAGAAGAAATGAAAGGTTAGTAGTATTATCTTGGTTTGTTGGTAAAAGATCTTAGGATAACTAAAATAAAAGTTTTAAATGTTTGTAAAGCTCATAGTAAAGACTTTATTAAGTTACTTTTATTTTACAAACATCAAAAAAATAATTGTAGAAGTATACCAAAACAATTGTCTTAAGCTATCTACATATTTTATTAAGTTCATATATTTTTTTAAAAAAAAACTGAGACTTTGGATTAGTTTGATACTAAGAGAAATGTTTTTTTATGAAAATAAGTAAGAGAAAATATTATCAAAGAAACATTTATACGTAATATAGGAATATCTAACCACGTGGATCTGTTGTGTACGACTCAAACTCATGACCTCCTAATCACAAGTTTACTAGTTACGTCAAGGCTCACGAGAACCTTTTTTTTTGTTTCCAACGGTTTTCGATACCCACATTGGAGTCCAACTAAATCCGAATTCGCACCAAGAGTCCGTACGAAAGGGGCTTAAACCCGAAACCTGTTAATTAAGGATGAAGGAGTATTTATCACTCCACTACAACCTTTGTTGGTGGCTCGCGAGAACCATTTGCATATGAACTATAAAACCATGGCCTTGATCCACCAGAAAAGTTTGATTGCCATCAATGATGCATAAAATGAACATCAGAAAGTTGAAACATTATTTGGTGAAGCATGCAAATGCAAGCAAATAATAATAAGACAGTACTTTGCCTCTTGCACAAGTTCAACAGTGCTTATTGAGTTATTTGCCTTCCAAACATCAGATAAATCAAGAGAGGCACATAACATAACCCTCTACTGTATCATTGAACTATTGGCAAGTCATATCTGAGTATGCCATGGTATCGATGAGGTTAGCTGCTACCCGGAGGGGAACGGGGAGGGATCTGCAATAGTACAACCAAACTCAGATGCCTGTCTACCTTAAGTTTATAGCCTCCCCTTTGAACAAATGTTGGTAGAATAGACTGATGAAAATTTTGGACATAGTCCTAGGGAAACGTATATCAGAAACGAGTAGAGATTTGTGCAAATAGAGCCTTGAAATCCTTAGTTGGAGTGCCAGTTCCCTCAGGTTTTGAGGCCAGATCAAATGCCTTGAATTTTGCTTCCTCATACTGTAGTGCCTGTCAACACCAAAATACCTCAATGAGTTTAGTCACAGAAGATGAGCAAACAGGCAGCAAAGCTCTAGAGAATGAGGTTTGACGAAAGCATGAAGCGTTGAAACAGACCAAATCAAAAAAGATCCGAGGCCGCTAATATACCTGAATGCAGACTTCTGCAACATCAGCCCTAGCAACAGTTTTAGTTTCTGTCTCGAGAAGTTCATCGTCCTTTCCAACAAGTAGTTCCCTTATACCACCTTCTTTATCTTGTAGCCCTCCAGCCCTGAAAAAAAAAATAGTGATCAAACAACAAATCTTAAATGAAATTTGGGATGATTGTAAAATAGAGGTCACATAACAGAAATAATTGACAAGCGAGTGGAACAATAATAAAATGAGGGCGTAAACCTTGGATGAATTTAGTGTTGTCCAAGAAGAACTACAGTTTTCTGTATTCACCAGTTGAAAACATAATTGAGTATAAAAGTACACTTTGTCTAACAGTTTGAGCTTTTAAACGAGTTGGACTCACACTTCAACATGGTAAGAGAGTAAGCGAAGGTTCAAAGTTCAAGTCTCGCCTTTATCCATTTTCAAAGAAAATCTCCATGTGCTTGTATAATGAAAAAGAACTGGGCTAGCATACGAGGGGCTTTGTTGACACCCAATTTCAGACCTTCGCAACATAGTTTAATCACTCAGCTTCTCAAAATTCAAATATTAAATTTCTTTCATATAATTCTGCATATAGTTATTATATTTTGCGAAATACTATACCATGTTAACTTGCGCTTGCACATCTCTCCCCTGCCCCCTTCGAAAACCTGTTAACCTAGAAGCCTAGCAATCCTTCTCTCTGACCTGCCCTCCATTTATCCAACTTCCGTCATGGGAGTCGGATAGCCCTCCTTTAGGACACAATGAGGTATGCATCATAGTACTATATATTCCTAACCCAGCATTATTTTGGCTCAACAGAATTATTCTCAACTACTAGTTCAGTTTCCAAATATGCTTCATACTTCTATCAAATATGCAATCCTTTTACCAATTAAAAAATCACATTTCCAAGCCTTAGAGAATATACTCAACAAACTGTTTGATAGAAAAAACTTCTAAAAGAATTGCTATACTGTAGGATAGTGCAACTCACACATCTTTTGTTTATTTCACACCTAACATGGCATAAATATCTATTAAGAGAACCTCTTAGTATTATAAAAGAAAATTCAATGCCATATTTATTCAGCCACAAGGAATATTGATAAAGATATGAGCATTGAACAAACCTTATAATTGTATATGGAATTCCAGAGTCAGCCAAGTATTGTTCAGCCTTTCTTTTCCAAATCTGTAAAAGCATCATCCAAGCTTAAAAACTTGTCACTTGTTAGAGATGTAACACTATCAATGCCCTTGAAGTTACATTCTTTTCAAAATAGGTATGGCTCAATAAAATAGTTATCTATCTCCTAAGATGCAAGCATAGAAAAAACTTACATATTCAAAAAATGCACCATTCAGGAATGCACTCATTTTAAAAAATATACTCCCTCCGTTTCAATTTTTTTTGTCTTAACTTTCCTTTCCTTTTGAGTCCGTTTCAAAAAGAATGTCTCTTTTCCTTTTTGACAAATCACTAATTTCAACTTTTCAGAGTACAAGATTAAAAGGCATTTTTGTACATTCTACACATCTTTATTTTAAGACCACAAGATTTGGAAATCTTCTTTACCATCGTAAGCTTTGTACCAAAATATTACATCTAATATGACTTCATATAGCTTCTGATACTCGACAATGAGAAACAAAAAACTTGTAGAAAGATGGAATGGGTAACAGTATGCATGCAGCCACAATATTTCTGAAGCTGTGGAAATGTTTGGGCAAAGTGGCCATCGAAATGGCAGTAGAAATAAAGGAAAGAGAGTACTTTTGAGGGAAAAGAATCAAGTTACAAACCAATATATTCCCGTTGCCCAAACTGTTCAAGGGGTGGTTAGGATTTGTCCCTCCCATTGACCCAACTAGCACGATCTGCTTCACACCAGCAGCTTTAGCTGTAAAATGCATATTGTATATATTAGATGAGCAGACAAAAGTGCATTCTAAGTACCAAAACTGCCCAATATTATTCCATACCAGCATCTATTTGGTTCTTTTGGCCGATCCAATCTACCTAAAAATACAAAGTCAGTAAATTTTGTGTTAGACAACAACTAAGAAACTGAGGACGGATATGAGTACCCAAAACATGATGTACCTGTTCAGGATTTGCCCCATCCTCAAAATAGAATTCAGGTCTTCCACCTTTTGTTGGATCATACCCGGGTTTCATTTTTGGAACAGCACTTGTAAGAATAACAAGAGCATCAATACCTTGTATAGCAGGAACAAGACTCTCGGTCTTCCTGATATCACCAATATAAACATCATCTGCACCACCAACTTTTTGTTTGCTTTCCTCTGTTCTAACCAAACCTCTGGCTGTATAAGTCTCGGACCTCTCCTTCAACTTCTTATAGACAATTGATCCTACAATTTGAACAACGTGTCAATAAAAGATCAGCAGAATTGTTGATAGTTTTAGGAACAAGAATATCCCAACTTACATCATACTATAAAGGTCATAGCCAGTTGACATGATCGATTCTAGCATTAGTCATTTACCAAGAAGTTCAATAGTAGAAAAGACAATTCCAAGAGAAGTTGTAGCTATGGAATGCCCAGGTTGAATATTCTTCAACTAGAACCATCAAAGTCATTGTGCGAAAGTTCTTAAATCATTTTAAGTTCAGTCAGGTGTTGCCAATTGAAATATGATGATAAATAACCAATAGTCCAACTAAATTTGGTTTAAGAGCTTACAAGCTATGAGTATATGACCAACTTTCACCGTCGGAATCGACCAAATTGATGGATGATCCTAAGTCCTAAGAGATAAATGATAATACCAACAGAAGAAAAGTACATTCTTGAAAGCTATCCAGAGCCTCCTTTGATAGATTTGAGAAGCAATGCAATTATGAAAACAGTTTACATATTGTTGTAACAAAACTTTAGAGCTAAAAATGGGTCTCATCGCTTGAGCTCCTATCTCTTATGAAAGCGGTAAAAGAAAGAAAAATACTTTTATGTTCTAGAACAATATGTAACACTCAAAGGTGTGCTCTAAGTGGTCAATGAAGTGGATTAAGAACTATGAGGTCTAAAAGTTCAAACCTACTCGCCAAAACATTATGTGATCTCTTCCCATTTGTTCAACCCTTAGTGGACAGACTACCGAGCACCAGTACTGGCGGAAGCTAAAATATAACCAATGTAATTAGTCAAGGTGCGATCAAGTTAGCCCGAGCACCACAATAAAAATGTATCAGTTGATCTCCTCTCCACAATTTTTCCCCAAATAATGTAATGAAGTAATCATCATATGCCTTAGCTAGGTCTCATTATTATCACACTCACAAATTCTAATACCTCAATCCCACATTACTCATTAACACTACTTCCCCAAAATTCAAAATCATAAACAGAATCTCCAAGAATTAGCACACCCTAAAAACTACATACACAACTTTTGGAAAAAAAAATATAATCTTTTTACATAATTCACACCCCATAGCCACAAAATATTAGTAGTTGCAGAAATCTTCACATTAAAAAGGGCAGCCTGGTGCATAAAGCATTCTGCATTAGCCTGAACACCCCAAGATATCCCAGGACAGTCTACCCTCATACAAGAATTAGTGGCTTGAATCCATAACCTATAGATACAACAACTTTACCATTGTTCTAAACCCCTTGTTAGTTCCAAAAGGAGAAAAACACTGAACCAAACACAATTTCATTAAAGATTATCAAAACCAAGAAACCCAAAAGCATAAAAAAGGAAACTTTACCAGTTCTTCCACCAGCACCAGTAACAAGAACAGTGCTTGTGTTCAAATCAGCCATTGCCAACACAGAAAATCTGCAAAATTTCTTGTTTTTCTTTGGAAATGAAACAAATGATGAGGTATTTTTTACAAGTAAAGAAGACAATTCTGGAAGTCTCTGATTTACCAAACTTAATTTATGGCTTTGGTAAGGAGATACACGTGTCAAGGCAGCCATTTTTATAGCCAAGAAACTTTTTTTTTTAGTAGTCCATTCAAGAATCAAATGTATTGTGTGAAACTTATTTAGAGTCAAAAGAGATTTTTGTACATTTTCTTATCCATTTATTAGATTTTCATGTCACCTTATCAACTTCTCATGGGGTTTTATGGACTACTTGTTGGGCCTATGAAAGTAAACCTCATGTGGTTTGAAGTCACACCCTATCATTGGGCCTAAAGACATACCTTCTACGTTAGCTCGTTGGCAAACAACACTTCTCCTCTCGCTCATCGAAACAAAAAGTTACACGCCTCTTACTATATTCAATATAAAGAGTCAAATCTCTAATGGTTATACACCTTTTATCATATTCACTATAAGGAGTCAATCTTCATTAAAAGTAAGTATAATTATTGGTTACAATTTGTTTAGTTATGATTTATAGCTATGATATTGGAGTTGTATCTATTCGTTCAATCAAGGTATATTTATCTGATCAATTTTGTTGGATACGTTATATTTGGTTTTCCCACCGTAGTTGCATTAATATATACAATTTTATAGGATATATTGTAGGCCAACTTTCACATATAGCAAACAAAAAAATTATATTTGTATGCTATAGCAAAGTTTGCATATTTGCGCTCCATAGCAAACATATAAATGTATAATTCGCTATACATATACAATTGTATAATTCGATGGTCTATTTTGCTGCAATATTTGTATAAAATTTGCATTTGTATACAATTGAATCGAAGTAAAATATTTGTATATTGTATAATTATATGTGTATAGGAAGAAAATATATGTTTTTGCATGTGTATATACAATTTTCTCTCGCTTTACACAAAACAGAAACACAACTTAATTGTATAAGTATATGTTCTTTTTGTTGTGCTTTTCAATTGTATATGTATATATGTGTAATATGTATATAATAATAAAATTTTGTATTTGTTGAATTTGTATATGTATGAGAAAATTCATGATTTTTTTCTTTTTTTAAATACAGCTATATACCTGAAGCAGACGCCATTCAACTGTATACTCTATTTCTGAATGGGAAAATTGTATAAAATAGCAAACTAATAACCTAAATTAAATGGAATAGCTAGGGTTTGATTTAATTGTGCTCCATAGCAAACCTTGGCAAAAATTTGCCAGGCGTCTCTCTCCTAGAAGTCTCGCTCGCCACTCTCCCATTCTCGCCTCTCTCGCTTTATACACAGAAGTGTATAATTTCTGTTTCTGTTTTGTATAAAGCGAGAGAAAATTGTATATACACATGCAAAAATGTATATCTTCGTGTTATACACTTAATTCTATAATTTACAAACATTTTACTTCAAATATTGCAGAGAAAAAGGCCAAAGAATTATACAATTGTGAATTATACAATTGCAGTGAAATACAATTTTTTCTAGCTTTATACAACAGAAGTGTATATATTGTGTTTCTGTTTTGTATAAAGCGAGAAAAAACATATATCTTCTTGCTATACACTTATAATTATGCAATATACATACATTTTAATTCGATTCAACTGTATGCAAAGCTAATTATACAATTGCAGCAAAATAGGCCAGCGAATTATACAATTTAGGCCAGCGAATTATACACTTTTATATGTATAGCGAATTATACAGTTTTTATGTTTGCTATGGAGCGCAATTATGCAAAGTTTGCTATATTATACAAATATGATTTTTTGTTTGCTATATGTGAAAGTTGCCCTTTCTGAATCGTGTCGATTTTGTAACAGTAGCTGAATAAGCAGTCATTTTCTTGTCATTTTGCTCGGTGAAGTAGGTATAGCAAATTATATGAAACAATAGCTGCGAATTGGAATAAAGTAAACTATAGTCATAACATTTAATTTGAATTGATAGTTTGCTATTATATACAATTTTTCTAATATATATATTTGTTCAACCTAAGTTGTATCTAACACGTAATTTCACTAGACATATTATATATGCACAGAAATGAAAAAACATTATATTTGCACTATGTATGAATTATATTAGCATATACAAATACATTTAAAATCATCACCCCAAAATGTCACACATACAAATATATATGGGCATAATTTCTGAAATTTGTACAAAAAAATCAGAAAAAGACATAATGTGGTATTTTCAAAAATTGTAGGAGAGTACATAAATTGAATTTATGCTTTTTGGGTATCTATTATCCATTCTTTTTAGAGAGAAAGAAAAACACATGAATCTAACATAAAATGGGATGAATTATTTGATTTTTAATTTGTCTTTTTAGCAATTAAAATGGAGTAGCTAGGATTTGATTTAATTGTACTCCACAACAAATGTTTGCGAAAAATTGTCAGGCGCCTCTCTCCCAAATATCTCGCTCGCCACTCTCCTTCGATCTCTCGCTCGCTTCCTCATTTTTTATACAAATACAAGTGTATAAAAATTGTTTCTAATTGTATAAAGCAGAGAAAATTATACAAATACATATATTTTTATTCCCCTCTTCCAGATCTCGCTCGCTACTCTCCCAAATATCGCTTGCCAGCCTCGCCTTTCTCACTTATACAAACAGAAGCGAAATGTATAAACTGCGTTTCTGTTTGTATAAAGCGTGAGAAAATTGTATATACACATGCAAAGACATATATTTTCGTCCTATACCTTTATAATTATACAATAAAAATACTCACCTGCCCAATTTCTTTTGTCTTTCTCTCTTTCTCGTTTATACAATTTTCAAATTGTATCTAATTTCTCTCTTTCTCGTTTTATACGATTCGATTCAATTGTATATTCCTTGTCAAGTCTCTTCTGTCTTTCTCTCTTTCTCATTTTATACAAATTCAAATTGTATATAATCGTTTCATACACTTATAATAATACACTTCGTTTTTATACAGTTCTCTGTCCAATTGTCTTTCTCTTTCTTGTTTTATACACTTCGTTTTATACAATTTGCTTCAACTGTATATGTAAGCAGAATTATACGGTTTCTATATTTGCTATGGAGCACAATTATGCAAATTTTACAATAGCATACAATGAATTTTTTATTTGCTATATGTGAAAGTTGCCCAAAATTAAAATATAAAACGAAGAATGAGACAAAAGGATTGGAAAAACAAATAAACAGAATGATGATCATAGACATCCTAGTGAGGTCGTGCGAGAGTTTATTAGTGATACGTTTAAAAAGAGGAATTAGAGAAAAGTTATTATGCACGATAATATGATACAATTCGAATTTATCGAAAATATGTAGATTAAATAGAAAAACATGAAGGCCGAGGATTATATTATTTTGTCAATGATATTTTGCCTAGTTGCAATCCATCCACACAAGCCTCAAACCAGATTATGTTAAATCAAACATATAGTTGTTATAAATAATATCAGTTTGGCTTCACATGGGGACATTAAAATGACATCATTTTGTACCCCATCAAACCTATAATTATACAAAATGTCAATTAGTCACAATCTTGAAAAATAACAAAAAATTCCAAGCCACATTATTGTGCTGATGCCAGATTGATTATACATCTTAATCATAATCTGTTAAATTTTATACATAACGTATTAGTATCAATATCCATCCCATGTGAATCATGTTTGATACGTTATACCATCTTGTTAATAACATTTTACTATAACAATTAAGTTATCTTTGAAATAAATTATTCATTTTATGTTATAATATATGTTTTATATTTAGACGAACAATGTGTGTGATGTTTTATCTAATTTTTTTAATCCAATCTTCTTGAGTCATTTGGATTATAATACAATTTTTTTTTAACATCTTATAAAATATGTGGGCTATGATTGGTTTATAGCCCCCACTAAATATTATATTATAATAAAGCTGAAAGAGATGCAAAACTTTATCCTTTGGAATAATTAATAATTGAACTTTATTATATAATCATAGAAAGATAGACTGATAAATATAGAATTTATTTACAAGATTTGTGGATGGAAAGGAAATACTAAAAAACTAGTTATTAATTGATGACAACAAAACATCAACATCATTTTAATCAAATTTGACAGAAAATTTTGGATCTTCTCATAATTCTTGATTAATTTTTTTTTCCTTCTGCCATCAGCATGATGATGAGATATAGTAGTACTACTGATTCTAAGCTGTGACAGATGTCTCAACAGCTACACCAGAGTAGTTAACTTCAGCCAGCCTGTCTACTTCCCAAAGTTGTGGTATTGCTTCCCTTATGTTGTGGATACTTTCTAATGCATAATCTGCACCTGCAACTCTTTGGGAATTTCCAACCTGAAATGTAACAGCAACAACAAATTGAGCATTAGACAGGACATCGCTACATGAGCGTAGATAGAAAAGTACGGTTAGTTGGTAGTAGAGTGATGCCGCACTGGTTGTGGAGGAGAGAGGTGGGGTTACCCTCTTTGCTACTGTTAGTTGGTAGTAGAGTTGACTGTTTCCTTGATACGAAGGGTCTATAAGAAACAATCTCTCTAGGGATGAGTTTACTCTAATAAGACTGTTCGCTTTGTTTCTCCAATGTAGGACTATATGTAGTTTAAGAAAGATAAGACTTCTGCACATTTACCATAACAGAACCTTAGAACTTGCTGTCTTGAACATGCTCTTGGGGTTTAAAGGGTGTCACATTAATGGTAAAATACGAAAATTGATGTTGTGAATTTCTCATAATATTTACAGAAATGAATCATTATTTGTGGAGTGGAGGAAAGAGTGTCATATAAAATGAAACGAAGGAGTACAACTACTCACCAATACTGTATCAAGACCTACACGCTTGCCAGCTTGAATGTTACGGACACTATCTTCAAAGAAAAGCTGTGACATCGAAATTTTTCCAAATGAGTACTTTAAGATAGTGGATTCATGAAGTAATAGTGTTATTCAAGAATGAAATAGTTGAATTTCTTACTGTTCTGTGTGGGTTAATGTTGGCAATCTTTAAAGCCCGTTCAATGGCAACTTCTGAAGGTTTGCAGACAATTGGTGTCTTTGGCAACACTGCTCCAGGCTTAGGTTGAGAGAAGTGTCCAATAATGTCAAAGATCCCAGAGCCGTTAGTGGCAGTGGCGTTGGAGGATGTGGCTGATCCAACAAACTCAATGTCATCTTCGTCATCTGATGGAGTGCTCTTGTGGACTGGATTCAGTGTCTCAAAGCATAATATCCCTTCGAAACAATCTTCCAATCCAAGTTTACTCAGAGCTTTCAGAGCATGGACCTTATCAGCATTAGTGAAGATCTGTTACACCGGAAAAAAAAGAAGAGAAACATTTAGAAAATGCTACACAATTAGCCATTTTCGATGGCTATATAAATGCATATGAATTGTGATTATGGACTTACAACTTTGCGAATGGGAATGCTTAGCAAAAGATTTCTCAGAACAGGATCGGGCCTCAAATTTTCATAAGGTAATCTACCATGGATAAAACTGCAGAAAACAAATTTTTCAATGTAAGTTCAATAAACCAAATACAATACAATGAGAGTATAAAAACAATTGAGTGCTACAAATACTCACCTATGGTACTCATCATAGTCAAAATCGTAGCCAATTGCCTACCCAAAATAAACGAGTTGTCTTATTAAGTTAAACTCGCCATAATAGAACGTCGTTTGGATGATCAAAATTTGATGCTAAAAGGGTATAATTTGAAAGAAAAAAAAATCAGAAACAACTTTACCCTGAGGCCTGCCATTGTGGTTCCATAATTCTTATACAGTAAATTACCCAACTTTTCAATTTTGCTTTGTTCTATCCCAAGCTTTTCAACCATATAATCTGCAGAAGCACATTAATTCCTAGATTAGGCACCAAGATTACCATTTTAAAAGGGCGTGTAGTCTTAAAACTTTGACGATAATCAAGCATACCTTCAATATTCTGGCAAACACTCGTTGCCAGACCAGCACTTAGGGGATAAAGAGTGTCATCTAGATCTGTAAATTTCAAAATGCTTATATCATCAAACTAGCAAAAGATATATAAAGATGAAATGAATGAACAAATGGGATTTAACAACTAAATATATTTCAGAGAAGATAACATACCGAAAAGAAGACAGTCGTATTTTGGCCTCTGAACATGTCCATATTCCATCTTGGCCTAAAAAAACTTGAGTAAAGAAGTGAAATACGTAAGAACAGTTGACAAAGATAATCTAAATCCACAAAAACAAATTTGAAAATTCAATCGAAATCTCAATCTACACTTCTTCATAATGGCTTCTCAATTATTGAGTTTCACAAAACAATATCTTGAATCAGCAGATATTATTATTACAAGAAAGAAAAGGGCTAATATTCTATAAGTCCCTACTAATTTCAAGTTCATATAAAAACAAAAGCCACAAGTCCATAACCTACTACTAGTTTTTAACATCAAGCCAAAAGAAAGTGGACCCTTGACCCTTAGAATTCACAAAATAAAAAAATAAAAGAACTTCTCCAAATAGAAAAACTACAAGCTTCTTCAAAGTACAAATCATTAGAACAAATATTATTATAAAGAAAAGCTAATGCACTTCATAAACTAACATCATCATTATAATCATCCAAGAAATTAACATCCAACACCAGGAAATCAATGAAGAGAAAAAAGCAGGACACTTTCCCCTTGAATTTCTCATGATTCTTCATAAAACTGTTACATTCATGAATCAGCACAGTTCATCACAGAATAAATTTTAACATTACAAATACTGTGATCAAAATTCCAAGAAAACATCATTTCTTCATTCTTCAATCACATATAAATACCATTTTAACCAAAACTAGTTCACTGTCATGTATAATTAACTTTGACCCTCCAAAATACACATCAAAATAAACATACTTTACACATCAAAATAAACATACTTTGGCTTCAAAAACAACAAAGTACAATCTTTCTCATCCATCATTATGCAAAAAATGGATAAACCAAGAAGGCAAAAACAAGTTCATCATTAACCAACAGATCAACATCAACCCTCCAAAACACACATCAAAATAAACATACTTCGGTTCCAACAGCATCTAAATACAATCTTTCTCACCATCAATCATCATTATGCAAATATAATCTAATATAATAACAGAGAAAATAAAAAATCCAAGAAGCAAAAAAAAAAAAAGATAACTTCGACCCTTCAACATACACATCAAAATAAACATACTTTAGTTCCGACAACATCAAAACACCATCTTTCCCACCCACCATTATACAGATATATAACATAATAACAGAGATAAATACATAAACCAAGAAGGAAAAACAAAACAAAAAAAATAACTTCGACCCTTCAACATACACATCAAAAGAAACAAACTTTAGTATCAAAAACATCAAAACACAATCTCCCCCACCCATCATTACACAAATATACAGAACAATAACAGAGATAAATACATAAACCAAGAAGGAAAAAATCAAAAAACTAACTTCGACCCATCAAAATATACATCAAAATGAACAATCTTTAGTATCAAAAACATAATAATAAACCCATAACAAATTTCAGATTCTACAATATTTCTCACCAAACAGTAGGCAAAAACAAAAATTAGAGAAAATGGAGATAAACCCAGATAGATAAACGTACCAAGAATCAAAATGGGGATGATTTGAGAGAAGAAAACGAAGATTCACAAAGAAAATTTCTCTGTAGTGAACTATAGTAGTGCTTGTAAGAAGAAAAGGAAGAAGGGGGAGGAAAATTAGAAGGCATTCGTTGGGTTTATATAGGCAAAAAATTGCGTCTTTTCCTAATTTTAAAAAATAATTTGGAAGTAATAACTGATTATTATTATTATTATTATTAAAAAACCGCCTAAGGACTTTCTTCGATTTTTCCATCAATTAAAATAAAAAAGACTTTTCGTTTAATTTATTTTTAAAAAAAATATTTTTAATTTTGCATATTACTTTTTGCTTGTCCACTTTTACTTGTTAGCTGTACTAAAAAATACGTTTTACCTTCATTAAAAAAAAAAGATTGAAAATTATATTAATATGAATATTGTGATAATATATTCATATCGGTGATTATTTTTTAAGACGCATACAAAATTTAAAGTGAATTAGCAAAATAGAATTGAATTTTTTTTTTAGCTTTCATGGTTTGCATTAGATGTTCGGTAATTATATTGAATTCAACTAAATTCAGATTCATGTGTTTTGCAAGGCACAACTCTTTTTACAAAGTTGTTATTTATTTTTGAAAATATAAATTTTAACCGATTACCACTTTCTAAATATTATTTCATGTGTCCATTTTTATTTATTACGTTGCACTTTTCGAAATTTAATTTGATTAATTTTTAATGTTAAATTAAATTATATTAATTCGATATTTTAAATAAAAATTTTAGATATTCAAAAACTATATAAAAAATACTATAAATTTAATTATTTTGCATAGTCCTAAAATATTAATCAAAATTCTAATAGTTTAACTCTAAA
The DNA here is from genome assembly GCA_027705065.1 of Solanum peruvianum. Classification (NCBI taxonomy): domain Eukaryota; kingdom Viridiplantae; phylum Streptophyta; class Magnoliopsida; order Solanales; family Solanaceae; genus Solanum; species Solanum peruvianum. The sequence continues at coordinate 4,377,356 of JAKWJD010001763.1, forward strand.
AATAAAAATTATGACAAATAATAGAAATTTCATCTAATTGCATACATACTTTTTCAGTGGGACAAATACTAAAAAATGTGCGTATAAATTACTATTATAATTATTATTTGTAACACGTTATTACAATGCCAATTGAAAAAAAAAATACGTATGTGTATGCATGAGGACAATGATTAATCAAGCAAAGCTAAATACCTTTTAAAATGTGATCGTAAATATCTTCAAATAAATATTTTACAAGTTAGTGATTGCAAATTTACAGTCACAAATATCTTCGAACGCTCTCAATATTGATCAAGTACTCTATAGAAAACTAATAAATTTTCTAGGTTAAGAAAACTCCTATTTATACATATTTTTTCCCAATCTAAATCTGAAACCGAAAACATGTACTCCTTTTTTTTGTTTGGAAATAGGATTCTAAATTTTAGTAGAAAATAAACATTTCAAAAACCACATAATTAATTACTACGACTTCCTTATATGAAAATAATTTTAAAAATTAATCCAAATTAAAATTTGTTTTCCTAAAAAAGTTATAATCATTCTCTTTCGTTTATATTTCAAAATTCTCCATTAAACATTAAACAAATATCATCGTAAAAATTACTCCGAATATAATAAATTAATCGATCATAGACTTTTTTGATATTCAATAGAACGTCCCTTTGTGTTGTTTTTAGGGTACTAATAATGTCTAAAAGAGCCATATTATGCAGAATATTCCATCTTTTATCTCTATTCAATAAAAATATATTTTTAACTTTCAAGATTGCAATTAAATTTATTTAAAAATGGTGTTTTTATTCAAACGAATATTCGTCCAAATTCTTATCTATAATTAATAAATAAGATGAAATTAGATCCTCTTCTTTTCTCTTTGAAATTTGGTAGGTAGACTACAACCATAAACTCAAGATAAAGTTAAACTCATTATGAATTAAATGGATAATTTCTCCAAATATTAAAAATTAAAAAAAGGCAAATATTATTTGAAATTAAATTGAGAAAATAATATAATTATAGTAATCCACAAAAAAAATGTTATAACAAATGATGCTAGCTAGTCTTTGATTGATATTTTTTGATAAAATTTTCTTTTGGACAATTTAGTCCTAAAGATATTTTTGGTTGGTATGAATTATAAAATATAATATGTATTTCTAGAAAGTCTGATGAGGGTAGATTTGTATTATTGCTTGCATATTTATTATTATCTGATCGTATTATATAATTATAAATATTTTTTTAAAAATAAAAATTATAACGAATCATTATTGTCCTCACTTAACAATATATATCGATATTCTGAACTTATCGACTTAAAGTATTAAAGTTCTCTTATTAATTTCTTCCTTCAATAATTGTCGATTTATTTGCAAATTTTAAAACAAATAAAAAAATGAAGGATTGATGATTGGTAGAGAAATATTCAAACTTAATTAACAAAATACATATTTTAAAGTGTACTTAACTTATATTATATGAATATTTCAAAGCATTACTCAGTTTCAAAACCATTGCACTCATTGGTTCTAATAGATCATAATTATTTCAAAATTAATACTTCCAACAATTAGATAGGTGTAGTATTAATTGCATAGATATATCTAATTACAATATGGAAGTGACTCGAAGCTTCTAGATTGAAGGTATGGTAGGTTAGAGGCATAATTTCGATGGTTATTTTTTGAGTGCACATTAAATAATATTTGGGAAAAAATTTCCAAAAATATTTGGGAAAAATTTGGCAGTTTGTCCATATAATTTGTCATTATTTGACAAATATTTTTGGCAAATATCCCAATTTTCAAATACTAGTTTTTTCTAGTATTTGGGCCAAATCTCATTATTTGGAATATTTTAAAAATTAAAAATTTTACCCCAATCTTTTATCTTTTACAAAAACACCCTCTCTAGTTGTTGTTTGCGTTGTATTACATCACTTTTTACGTGAACACCAAAATAGTGATGAAATATTTAGTGAATATTAAATAATGATATGATTGTTGATGAAAATTATTAAAAATTGGCTTTAGGTAACAAAGTCATGTACTTGTCTACTTCACGATGTATGGAATAATTCTTGTTGCACTCACTCCAAATTACCACATTGCTTTAGTGTCGTGGACATTATTTGTTATTGTTGTAACGAACATTCAATTGACTTGTAATATAAACTTTTAGTTAGTTTTGATAGTTTTTAGAACTTGTGTGTATAAATCATATTTTTCTAAAAAGGAGAGATATATTTCCCAAATTTTATGGTCAAACACATGGTGAAATTTCACCCAAATTTTCACTTAAATAATATTTGCCAAGAATATTTGAAAATCTATGGCCAAACGCTAGCTAAATTTATTTATGTGTGATTTTTCACTTATTTTATAGAATACATAAATTATATCAGGCAAATTCAGTATACGAAACTCATTTGAAAAAAGATGTTAGTGCCAAAATCAAGTGTATGATCAATCAAGTTAGGAAAAGTATCGTAGAAATTATTTTTACGAAAATCCATTAATTAATATCGGTTGATTTTTCTTTTTTTAAGAAAATGAAAATCCATTCGAGATCAACCGGATATGTATTTTTTTTTAAGAATTCTATTGTTTTTTTACAATTTTTTACAAAAGAAACCAAAAGAATTTGATGATATTATTTTTGCAAATAAAATAAGCATGAAAGAGTATATCTCAAAAAAACGTCTTTAACACATTCCGAGAAAGGCTAATGCAGTAGCAGATTTACTATGGAAGGAAAATAAAGGATCCTTTAAGGGGTGTTATCATTCTATATAACATGTTTATTTGATATAACATGTTTATTCGAAATAAATTACAATAATTATTTATTTATTAGATTAATCCAGAAGATTATCAGTCTAGCTAGCCATGTTTATTACCTGCTTAATTTTGCATTGAAATAAATCTATATAAGTCTAGGCACATGCATGTGCATGTTGTGTTCATACTTGAATATATTATTTAAGGGACAACGCAACATGCATGTTATAATTAATATAGCAACGTGGTTTTAAAATATTTTCGAGTATTATTACGATAGTCATTCAATTAATAAGTATTATTATTTTAAATAAAGTGCAAATAGAGGTGAAAATTCAAAATTTTCAGCCAAAACTCTTTGGTTATATGAAGAACAATTAATTGTATTATTGGAGAAGATTTCAAAGTTTACAATAATCATGTTTTTCGAAATGCAAATACATTTGTCTTTCCAAATTAATTATTTTACTAAAACTATACACTAAAAATACAATAAGATCGATACAAATATAAGATAAATCAATTTTTTTTATGAAATTTGAAGCTAGATAATTTCAGTTGTAGTCCTGACTTAGGTTGTGCTTGGTAGGAAATTAAATAAAGAAAATGTTGTTCTCGAAATTTATTACTTAGATAGCAAATGGTTTGTTACTTATTTCTCAGTGTTTGACGGGTAAAAAAAATCTCAAAAATATTTATACGTAATCTAGGAAACCACTGGTGTTGTGTCGGTGGGGGTGGGTCGAGGGGTTGGGAGTCGGTCATGGGTGGATAAACGCTAACATTACTTGTAAAATTTGTTTTTCCTCGCATTACTAGAGTAATTCTTTTTGTTCTCGAAGGAACTTATATATGTAAATATAAATTTCTGATTGATTACTATATTCTTCCATCAATACAAATTCAAAAAAACTCTAACAATAAAAAGCTTAAACAGACATAAAAAAATCACCTATCACGTTTTATCTTTTTGTAAAAATCAAGATATTTTTATGATTTTCATCTGCTTCACTATTTATTAGGTCACGCCCTTAACTAAAGTCTGAAACCTTATCTTTCTTTGACAATGATGTGGAAGATATTCTTGTCCATATATCTCTCTATGTACCTAAAGTATATCCAAAAAGCTAGTAAGTAAGATCTATATACACTCACTAATCACATGCTTCAAATGAAAAAAAAAAATAGACCTAAACTTTAGTTCTTTGAACATTACAATGTACATGATCCATCAAATGTCACAACATAATTTTCCAACAAGTACAAAGTGTACAGCTCAAACTTTTTATTTTTATATGTATGTAGGTGTTTAATGAGGAAGGTGAAATTATAAGCTCATTGTATCAAATAAGAGGAATTAGGTTTATATAGAAATAAAGTGTGTGTAATTTGAATTTTCTTTTATATTCCAACTTGTGAGATCTAGCTGTCCACCAAATATTAAAGCCTATATTCATATTTGATTATTTAGAAGCTAGCTAAAAAGATCAATTCACTTTTTTAGTTTAACCATCTGGTATTCGTATTTTATTGGCTAATTAATTATATTTATATGGAGAAGGTCCTAAAAAGTGTTGTTTATTAAAAAAATTAGCATAGTACATGAATGTGTTTCATTAACTTTACCTCATTTTTATTTATTTGTGTTATTTAATTTTGAATATGCACTTAAACTTGCGTAAAGCTGAACAAGTAAGCTCATGAGTCCTATGTGATATAATACACGTAGGATGTCATATAGGACACGAATTACCATGTAGGATGTCACGTGGAACGTGTGTGTCTATTTGTTCAATTTTATACAAGTTTAAGTGTGTACTTGTGCATACCCAAAGTTGAAGGACATAAATATGAATTATGACTAAGTTAAAAGACATATTTTAGTATTATGCCAAAAAATTGAATTAAATATCTAAGATTAAATACGAAAGAACTTCAGAAGTGCATTTAGAATTTTGAGTTTACTTGGATAATTTAGTGGATTTCATGACAAAAATATAGATTGATTGAAGCTAATGAATTCTATCGAATATGTATCTAAAATTCTAGTTTTATCTCCGATGGATCGTAACTATCCTACCATACTAATAATAATGATCATTTCATATTAATTTAAAAGTATTACCAAAAAGTATCCAGCTAAGATGTGTATTAAAGAAAGAGTTCTTTTTAAGTAATGTTTGTTTTGGTAATTAATCTACTAATATGAGAGCTTGTTTGTTTCTTAATGGTCTTAGGGATGGAAGGTACAATGTAAAACTCACCAAATATACAAATGGACAAAAACATAATTAAATTAAGACTCTTGGTTGAATACAGCTAATTAGAACTTAATTAGAATTAGTGATAATTGCACTTTAAGCATTTGAGTTTAATTTGCTCTCTTTTACCTTTCTCAAAAAGTCAAAAACTTTGACGAATAGAGTGAAATTTATTCTTTTTTAAGTTAATATAGATTCATGTTACGTATAATTCGTAAAAGAGAAATATTTTTTAGTAGAATTTTTTTCTATTCGCTCATTTAAATTTGAAATCTTCGACGTGAAATAATTACATCCATTTAATGTTGATTTCACATTATTTTCTTTTGCCTCTTCTCGTTTCATATAGACAAAAATTTTATTCCTATCTTAGTTCCCTAGTTAGGTGTATTCTCAGCTTATTATGATGTTATATAAATTACTTTCTTCGTTCACTATTATTTGTCATAATTTATATTTTTAAAGTTAAACTATAAGAACTTTGACTAATATTTTTCATCATATTGATATGCAAAAAATTGCAATCTATAGTACTTTTCATATAGTTTTTGGTTATCTAAATTTTTTGTTTAACATATTGAATAATGTAATCTAATTTAACTTTAAAAATTAATCAAATTGAATTTCGAAAAGCACAACATGACAAATAAAAGTAGACAGAATGAATACATGATTTTAAAAACAATAAAACGTAGTATTCTAGTATACTTGACTTAAATATATCTCGTGTGCATTTTTACTTGTTCATATTTGATTAATACATTTTAAGAAGCAATAAATAAAACTGAATAATAATTATATTATAATATTTTTTGAATATTATAAATTCAATATTTTGAAAAATACATTTAAAAATAACTATATATAATTAATAATAAAGAAAATATTAGAAAAAGTAATAATTCATCTCTTAATTTCAAAATTGAATATACAAGTATATATATATATATATATATATATATATATATATATATATATATATAAATAAGAAACAAAGTAAACGTAAACAGAAAATGAGTAAATGTAAAATAGTTTACACTTGTCCATTTCACACGCTATAATAATCTATACAATGTACAATTTCGAATTAAAAGTAAATAGGAGATGTAATTTAAAACTTTCTACTAAGTATAAATATAATAATGTCTAAAATTTCAGAAATGTCTCAATTTTGACCGTATAAATTATGATGCATGACACAAGAGGAAAGACTCAAAATAGTCCCTCATCTTTGGGTTAAAGCTCAAAGTGATCCTTAAGTTTTTACATGGAGCACTAATAGTCCATTATATTTGCAATATTGGTACACTTTTGATCCTCCCGTAGAATTTTGCCTATTTTTTAGCATTAATTTTGTCCAAAATTTTATATAAGGAATGTCCAATCATTTTATATATATATATATATATATATATATATATATATATATATATATATATATATATATATATATATAATAGAAATAATATTCTATCTGAGAGAAGGTGATAAGAAAAACACCTTGTTCTGTTCACTAGAAATATTACTGCAGCTAAACTAAAAACATCTTAACATATGACTTTGCAGAAAAGAAAAAAATTGTACTATTGCACATGAAATTATCATGATAAACCTCTCGACTTTACCTGCAATACGATTTCTACTAAACAAAACAAAGTATTTTTCTTCTCAAATTCTTTCATATGGAATTGTTATTTCTACTAAATATATAAAATGACGATTAAACATCTCATACATAGATTATGGATAAAATCCATACTAAAAAGATAAGAATTTTTTTAAAAAAGAACCAAAAATACACCAACATTGCAAACATGAACGACTATTAATGCTCCATATAAAAATTCAATTTATCTTTTGATCCTTTCCTCGATGACACAACAATATATATGTTTCTCCCATTTGGGTGGTAATATATAATATAAAATAATATTTTAACAAAAAGAACGAATCTAAATAAAGTATATATGTGCCGCCATTACCTAATTGAAAATGACTAAGCATAAAATGACACTAAAAAATTAATGATTTGTTTAATAAATTAGTACAATAATTGGAACATAAATAGCCTTATTGACTCTATAAGTAAAATTTACAAACTACAAAAGTCCCCTTAAATAAAGGGCTAAAAATAGACCCTTATAATTAGTCTTTAACAAATATCTTTTTCACACTTCTTATTGATATATAAAATAAACACTATTAAATCAATTTTTACCAAATTGCTAATTATACATGACTATTTCCGTTCGTTTCAAATATATGACATATTTTTCTTTTACATATTTTTTAAAAAAATAATTTCAGCTAGAGATTGAATATTCATCACATACCGTAATAGAAATTTAATAGAAGACTTCATATACAATTAATAAAGGTAAGATAAAAAAGGAGTTATTATTTTGTTTTAAAATTTTAAAATAATAAATATTTTTAAAAAAGATTATGATAATATTATTAAATTAAATAAGAAAAGGCAAAAATCAATACGCAATTTGATACAATAAAGTCACATTCTAATAATTGGTACATTTTTCTATAATAATTGGTTCCCTTTCACTAGAAATCTTATTCTTCAATTATTAATTAATAACCACCTGGCTGGCTGTGATTATGACACATAATTAAAAATTAAATTAATTTTTTTAATGATACTCCTAATTGTTTGCTGTAATTAATTAATTAATTTTAATATCGTAACCTTTCAGTAGGTGAAGTCTGGTATCTATGAAAGCTACAGCAACGGAGATCCTTAATCCCCAAAATAAATTATTTACAATTTGATTAATTAAAAAATAATTTTTAATTATATTTTCATTAAGCTCTTTAATATTTTATATTTTTTCCCTTTGAAGTGACGTTTCCTCCAAATTTCATATGTTACTGTTAATTTATTTACATATATTCATTAATTTTAATTATTTAATCATTTTATATTTGTTCCCTTTTGCAGTGACATTTCCATCAAATTTATTACATGTCTAGATTATCAAAAATCAAGAATAAAAATTAAATATAAGTTACAATTCACTATAACAAAATAATTAAAATTAGCTACGAATTTCGTCACTAAAATATTTAATAGGTTCATAGCTAACAAATTGTTCTCATAACAAACTTTTCTATTTAACTATAAAATTTGTCTGTCATTAAATAAGATTTATTATAAATTTTATTGTTTTGCTTCATAAATTGATAAACATGAAGTCAAAATTGTTTATGGAATTCTTTAATCACATGATTATCCAATGGGAACACTTAAAACTCACATTTGAATTTTCTAGTGTGTACATAATTAAGGACCTATTTTATAAGAGATTCTTTGACTTGTCATTATCTTAAGTGCTAAATATAATTTTTATTTATTTATAAGTAATTAATTAAACTACTAGTGGCAACTAAGAAGGCCAATAATGCTACAAAGTTGATAAACATAAGGTCAAAATTATAAGGTTTTCAAATTGTTCTCATAATTGTAAGTTATGTGCTAGACGCATAATTTTGGCAGGACATGACCAATAATGCACTTCAAACATATAGTATATAGTAAATATAATAGTATAAAAATTTAATACATTAGAAATATTTAAATTTGTTAATAGATTATTAAATTTCATTTACATATTCGGATTGTGATTTCTTTCGCTTAAATATTTGATTATATAATAAAGTATTTTTGTTAGACACACTGACTCAAGTTTTCATAGATAATTAACCACTTAAACTATATATATATATTGTCATCTTCTTTAATATTATGCATTAATCTTACAAAGTCGTAAAATTCAAACGTATTCTAATTGAGGCTGATGTATATAAACATATTTATGTGGTTAGCTTACATAATAAAAATAAGGAAAATGCTTAAACCTATGCCCCTGAATTATTTTACAAATAATTTTCATAATTCATTTTCGGCTTACGTAACATAATCTTGTGGTCTCAGTACGTGTTGAAATTTTTTTCAAACTACCTGATTAATAGTGCCATGTAGACTGAAAAAGAATAGAAAATTATTTATAGTATCAATTCAATCTTAATATAATATAAATGTGTTTCTGAGATTTTAAATATAGATTGAATAATACTTATATACTTTCCTATGAAAATATGTTGAAACTTTCTTAAAATTTTGAGTAAAAGTTATTTAATAAAATCATTTTATTATGCATTTGGATGTTTAATTAAAACATAACATGATTTGAAGCCTGAAATAAATTTTTCTCATAAACTTTATAAGTGATTTAAATCATTGATGCACTCAACCAAAATATTATTTCAAAATGGTTACCAAAGCCACGTATATAACATGAATATTGTTTGTCCACTTGTCATAACAGGAGTTTTGCACATAATTGACACCATAATACATTTCTTGTTCATCTAGCTCACTCATTGAGTCATTTTATTGAATTTTGTCCTCTTATATTTTAAAAAAATAAATATGTTGAAGATGAAAAAATTATTTATTTTATTTATTATCTCTCACCCACACGCTATCTCACATTCAATCCATGCCTAATTATTGTTTTTCTTAATCCTAATTATCTCACATGATATAGTATTTCAATCGAATATTTTTTATTCAAATTTAGGAAAACTTAATGATTGTATTGTAAGGTCTCATTTGTTTCTATTAAAATTAAGAGTTTTGAATTTAAATGTACATCTGAATATCAAGATTTGTATTAGAATATGATATTTTGACTGAATATATATTTGTGATCTCTAAATCTGAACACTAAATAATTAATGTTGTTTGTGTTTTATGTGCTAGTGAAATTGAACATTATATTAATAAAATATTATAATATTTTTCATTTCAACAAAATATAGTACTTTTGATTATTATTTTTTCATTCAAAAATCTTGATAAACAATAATACACCAAAAGTATTATTACAATCAGTGTTCTTGGCACACATCAATACAAGAAAATTATTAATATAAAAAAAATACTTGAAAGAATTTATGAAAACCTAACGCTTCACGAGGGAAAAAATGGTGGTTGATTGACAAAAGAGAGAAAAGAAAATTTTTAGTTATGAGATAAGAAGACACGCCCAAAGAACATAAGCGATGATTTATTATTTGATAACTTATCAACTAGGTCTGATTGTTGTTAAGAGTCTCCTACAGATCTGATTCGTTTGAGACCTCTTGACTCATTAAGAGATTTGTTAAAAAATAAAACAAATGAACTTAATTGTCTGAATCTGAATGATTGAGATTCAGACTTAAAAACAAAACGTACTTAATGGATCAAAATGATTAAAATTCAGACCTCCATTAAGTACAAACAAATGAGACCTAAGTGTCTATTGCGTTTGATATATAAAACATTTAAGTACCTCCTTTGAGATGTAAAATTTTACGCATGGTTCAGTTGAGTGTGATGTGTATAATTAAAGAAAATAACATATTTTATATTGTTAACTAAACGACTTAATAAGCGCTTGAGAATATATATACACAAAGTCTTATTCAAAAATGGAATTTAAAGTATCTAATAAAAACAATAAATGATAGTGTCTAAGTATCTAAATGAAATTTGTTAGTATTTGTTAAAGAGGTTAGCGATGTATTATAAAAGAACTTTTATTTGTTTTAGATATACAAGCTACCATATATTATACGTATCAAAATATATTTAAAGGTATGTCAGTCGATTGAAAAAGAAACTTAACTTTCTAAGATTCAATATTAATTAGGTAGCCTAACTTAATTAGTCCAAACAAAATTCGAAAGCACTATGCTTTTCTTGGTTGGATCAATCTAATCGATAATTTTTTACAAGTCTTTCTGTATTAGAAAAATAGAATTAGAAAAATAAATGTGTTTTTAGCGGCAATTAGCAGTCTTTGTATGTGTTTTTAAAGGCTTTAGCGACATTGAATTTAATGGCAAAGACTTTAGCACTCTTTATTAATGTGTCTATTTATTGCCGCTAAAAATTGTTTTTATTGTAGTGATGATATTGTTCTCTTCTTTGATTGAGAAGAGATTAATTAAATATAGAGATGGTATAAGGATTTAAGTTTTATAAGTTCGAAAACTTTTGTTTATTTAAATTATTGAGTTCAAAATCAATAATGTCCAAATATATTTTTAAAACAAATACAAAATTAACTCAAACTAATAAGTTTGGGTGAATTTGTAGATCGTATTTTAGCTTTGCTCTTAATTAAAGGAGTGTTTGGATAAAAATTATGTCTACTTCATGATGATCAAGCATTAAATCTAAAGAAATATCCAACTACCACTTAAAGTACAAAAAGTATAGCTAATTTTGACTATCAAAACTTTATAACAAGAGTTAGAAAAGTGGTTAAATTATTTTTTATTTTAATACATTTTGCATTGCCCAACATGGCAAAAAGCCAAATAGTATATCATATATTAGACTCCCCCCCCCCCCTCTTTTTCCTTTTTGGTTTTGACTAATAGTATATATATATATATATATATATATATATATATATATATATATATATATATATATATATTATTTTTGTATATATTGTATATACATACAACAATTTTAGCTTATGTTGTTTCTTTAATTTTGCAAGTGCATGCCTACTTGTCATATTTACTAAGATTGAAAACTTTAACAAAAAGCACTAATAGAAAATCCAAAAGGGCATTCAAATTACTTCATTCAATTGTTTTATATTAATAAAATAACATAAGTTTGCGAACACTTCAATTATATAACCTAATAACAAATAATACTTCCCACTCACAAAAAGAGTTAACAATTTCGTCAACAAGAATATATTAGTCTAAATAAAAAGTTCAATCGCTATAATTTACTGACTGACCAATAAATCACACTCATAAGTGTCATTAAGCAAATATGATAATATTTCTTTTAAAAAGACTACTAGAGAATGACATATAATTTAGGCATAATACATAAATATACTCTTTAACTTGGATTCGAATCACATTTATGCTCTTCAACTTTGGGTGTGCACAAGTAGACACTTAAATTTGTATAAAGCTGAACAAATAAACACACATGTCCTTCATGTCATCCTATATTCCATTTTTTGTCCTACGTGGTATCCCACGTGTATTTTGCCATGTAGAACTCATGTGTTTATTTATTTAAAAGTTGGATATTTAAAGTGTCTGTTTGTGCATTATGAAGGTTGGAGGTCAAAGTTAAAATTTGAAGCCAAATTTAGAGTATAATATATGTATTATGTCTAAAATTTATCAATCTAAGTAGGTAGATTTAGAAACACAACTAAATGATTAGGATTAATAAATTATTTTTAAAAAAGTTTTGTCAAGTTTTTATTTTCTACTTTGCTTTTTTCCAAGTAGGAAAGTCACTTTAATTAGGGGCTTTTTCATGGTTGCTTTTATATTATATTCAAAAAATGCATAATGCTAAAATGTCCTGTTCATATAGTAGGTCATGTAAAGACAAAACACATTATGTTTGGTTATAGTTTTTTTAGTAACATATTTTAGGACATCCATTCATTTTTTTTTGTTTCCATAAAATCAAATAATTATCAAGTTTTCACCTGAAATTGATAGGACCATTGGTATTTTTTTCTTTTAAGGTATTATCATAATTTTTTGGTCATGTGATTTGATGGATAGTGTATTAGTAATATAATCAAGATTGGTGAGAAAATAAGTTCTTGATACTAATATTGTTGAGAAATTAATTAAATAAATAAAGTAAATTTTTAAAATAATTTAAATTTTTAGATAACATGTATGATTACACGCTATAATCTGATGTATATGTAATATGTAATGATTTTAGGATTCAATCTCACTATCAGATTTTTATAAAAAAAAAATAGGTTGAAACTATTTAAACATGATACTCTTATTATAAAAATATATAGTTTTTGCTCTAAATCGGTGCGTTGGATCGATTATTTGGTTTGTCAATAAAGAATTATTCCACACAAACATATCTTTAGGTTCATTTCACAATATTTCAAATTTTTATTGTGAAATATTGAATTAATTTGCTTTAATTTAGCAAAAGTGAAGCACAATAACTCATTTGGTATGAAGAAAATTGTATTATTATTATTATTCTTACATTGCAGTACACATATTATATAATAATATTAATATAATACAGCTAAGTTAAATTCTTTTTTATGTTAGCCACAAATTAATGTGCAAAGCAGATAAAGGACTCCACAAATAGACATTGTCACATCACCTCAAATTTTTATAAAAACTTAATTAATTATGACATGGCATTAGCTACACCAAATGATTTATAAAAACTTAATTACCCTACCCAATACGTAGACAGTTTAATGCACAAAATATTTCGTATTTATAATAAGGTTTAGAAAATTAAAGATTATATTCTAAAAAGTGAAATGCAAATAAATTATCTTAATACAAATATTAGTAATTATTTTTACTGCTCAATACAGACATCAATAATTATTTGTAAAGCTCAAATCTATAACATTTCTCGAGGTCTACGATAAACGAAACTAAAAAAAATAAAAATAAAAAAACATAATATGAAAGAATACAAAAATCTATCTATATTCTTTCATATTATTTTGGCATCCATAGTGATGCCAAAAACATGGAATCCAAAAGAACCTTATCCTCTTAATTTTGTGCATCTTACATATATAGTATAATTAGTAATTATTAGTATATACAATAACATTTGAAGGAAAATTATACTCTTGTTAATATAATTTAATCAGTACTAGTAGATGTTGAGAATTAGCTTACTTAGGTGAATTCCACTCTTCTTTTCTATTTTGTTTTTTTTTCTCTAGTGTTTGATATTTATTTTGTAATTCGATTAAGTTTAGATTTTTGATGGAAAATCTCAAGTACTTTTTTTGTTACTCTATATTTCGAGGGATTACTCAAATTTTTTTAGTTAAAATAAAGAAATACTTATTATTTTCGTACAATCCTTATTGTTATGTCTTTTTTAATTGGATAAAGGATTCAAACATTTACAAAAAAAATTCTACCATCTCTTATTTTTGGGTACATCACTTTAAGCGATGTATTGATTAGATATATCATTATATGTGATGTATCGAGAGGTAATACATCAATTTACACGAATACATCACTATATGTGTGATGTATCGAGACGTAATACAAATATGTGATGTATCGGGAAGCATGTGGTGCATTGGAACATTGAGGGAAACAGTGATATATTTAAAATCGGGACGTGATATATCAGGTGCTGAGGAATGTATTCGAAATCGAAAAGTGGTTTATTATGACGTTTTGAAATGTATCAGAATTTCACCAAATTTAAGATACTTATGTAATTTTTAAAAAAATAAAAATAAAATATAATTAACTTTTATTATGAATTTTGTGTAAAAATTTAAAGTAGATAGTAATTTTCCCCACCTTCTGATTATTTATTTTGGTAAAAATTCACGTGAAAAGGATAGATATGCCACTGCAAAAGAAACAATTATAATAAGATTAAATATATAATTAAAAATTAATAAAATATAATCAATTGAAATAATCGATTATTATTAGTAGTAATAATTAAGGACCCCGTAGGTGTAGCTTTAATATTTAAATTAAAGTAAAGCAAACAATTAGGAGAATCAATTAAACTAATAGCATTTGATTAAGATTAAATAATATGTGTCATAATCAGAGCCAGTTATAAGAGTGTAAATAATTAAAGTCGAAGTAGATTTCACGTGAATATTTTAAAAGAAAATTGATACTTTTTTTTTTAAAAAAAAATTATTACAAAGTGCACCAAACTTAAAACTCATCCTAAATAAATATGAAGTTGAAATTTTGTGCAATTTATATAATATGAATTTTTTAGGCTATATGTTTTATCATAACCATAAAATAATTTTATAATTTGTGAAAATTAGTCAAACTTTCCTAACTTTTATGCGTTTTTACTAATAAGCAAATCAATAATTTAATATAATTTCATAAGTGAGATTCTGAAATAATCGAGCACAAATTTTATTTCTATCTTAAAAAGTAAATAAATCTATTTTTTTATAAAATTCAAGTTCAACCAAAAGACGAAGAAAGAAAAAGGGAAGATAAAGAAGTTGTAAAAAATAAAAAAATCAGATTAACCCCAAAAAAAAGTAGTAGATCAATCAAAGTATAAGAAACAACAAATCGTAAAATAAATTAATGAGTAAGAACTACAAATATAATATATATTACTATTGCTCGTATGAAAAAAGAAGCTAAGCAATAAAAACTATCATCGACTAATCTAGCATCCTAATTTATGTCCTTTATAACTTTCTATCTGAAATCATATTGATAAGCTAAAAGTTATATATATTGTCTTATGCAATTTATTTGAATTTGTATCTTATAAAAAATACTTAACTCGAACTCAAAATTTCTCAAATAAAAAAATCTAATCTAGTCCATCGGAATGATCAGTCCTTTATACTATATATTTTATTTCTAAGTCTCAAACTCAGATTTATAACTAAAGATAAAAAGATCTCAATCATCTTCGTTCCATATGCGAAATATACAAATAAATCTTATTAAGTGAGAATTTTTTTTGTGGTGAACACTAAAGATGCTTTGAATTATTCAATTTTGTCCACACTTTACATAATTGGTGGGTCTTGCATTGTACCTTGCAATTGCACTCCCTAAGTGAAGGAGCATCTCTTACTTCTTGAAAACCACATGTAAAGTAAAAACTAAAGAAAGGTACATGAGAAAATGACAATGTATACATTATCTTTCTTCAAACATTTAAAAAACTCGTGAGTCGTAGCGCTAAATCATAAATTTTTTATCATATGATCAATCGATCTAGACGTTATGAATTTAAATTGTCGAAACAGTCACTTGCAGAAATACAAGATGAGACTATGTATAATAAACCTTTGTGATCATGTTCTTCTTCTAATTTCACAGATAACCAGAATTTTAATATATCGAGTTGTTTTTTCGATTTTTAAAAGACAAATGTGAGCCCTTGACATTTATATATTTTGCTATACAGCTAGCTCACACAAGTTGGAAAACTTTCAAACTCAAACCTAAAATAGATGGTAACCCCACTTTATTGCTATATATACCTAATTCATTTCTCTCAAACTATATGAGCTCATAATATCACCTTCCTCATTATAAACCTTATAATAAAAAATATTACAAAAAAAAATAGGGGAAAGGCAAAAGTTGAGTTTTACACTTGTGATTGTTAACTTTGGTTATCATGTCATTTAAAATTTTCAACCATTATGATATATTTTTAATTAATTAACTATATTTTCAATGCGTCTATTACATGCGAGCCTAATTTATTTTTATGGACCAAATATGTATGTAGATTTTGTTTTTCATAATAAAAAGGAAATTGCACCCAATGACCTTAGACATGGATATGGTCTTGAAACTCTCGTTTGGTTCATACGCAGACCTTCAAAGTTAAAAGTCAAAATTTGCTAAACGTGAAATTTTATCTATGGCTATGAAGCAAGTAAAGTTCAAAGTTCGAGACCGTTCACTTTGTAATTCACCATTTGATAAAATCTAAATCTAAAATTTCTATTGGTTCTGATATTACGTACATCTAAGACGGCCTTTTAAGTAAATTGCATACTTGATTTAATGAAATGACATTTTTAAGTTTCTAAGGACTTATTTTTTCCTTCTTTAATGTTGGCAAATGTGTCCTACTTTGGAGTTTTTAGGATCTTAATTTACAACACTAATTAAAAATCATTCATAATCTTGTGAAAGAAAATGTCTTTTGTCCATTTCATACAATTTTTTTATTTTATTTTATTTTTGTTGCAACTTTTAACCTATAGTTAACATTATATTTTCTAATAGGAGGACCAACCTACAATATTAATTGGCTATTTTTTTTTTTGTATCTAGGTCGTACTATATGTACAGCTTGTTTCCATAATGTGTCTTTAAAATATCACTCATTATTGTGCCCAAATTATTGGAGATTATATATGATCCTAAATTATTGTGACACAACTACCTTAGACTTTTTTTTTGTACTTGATTGCGTGTGTAAGTGTCCATCAATTACAAATCGAGAATTTAAAGTTTATATATTTTTATAATGACTTAAATACATATATATAACCATAACGATAAAGTCATTAATAAACTTCTTTTTTTATATATTTAATAGATTTTCATATACAAAATTTATGCTAAAGTTATTGAATTCCGTAAATTCATTAGGTACACCCTAGACTTGTCACTAGTATCAATGTAGTACATCTAATACATGTTAGAGAAGATATTAAAAGAATTGGGTTGGGTTATAATATGTACGACGAGTAAAAAAGGTATTGGTTGCTTTACAATTAAATTAACCCTAAGCGGACAAAATCTAAATTAATCAGGTCAGCGAACTTTAATTAGTTGAAAAAAATTAAGTATTTCTTTTATTTGATAAATTTATCGTGTTTTTCATTTATATCATCCTTAATAGAACGTTAATTAGGTGGAATATTTTATTATTTATCCTTAATTATGTTTTAAAGTATAATCTCTTTTCATTAAATATTTATTCTATTTATATGTCACATTGAAATGTTTGTAATTTTATAGAACAATCACTGTAAAGGATAACACGAGAAAAAAATGATGATCTTAAATTATTAAAATAATAAATATTTTAAAACGTCTTAATAAAAAGAACAAGTATTTTGGGACGAAGAAAGTAAAATACCAGGAGGTAAACAACAAATGATTGGACATGACCTTTTTTTTTTATGAAAAAAATTAGTTTTAGTAAGTACAATTTTTTTCTTTATTGTTTTCCAAGTAGGAAGTCATTTAGGTTATTTTCTCTTTTTATTTATTTTTTTTTTGGATGAAATTTTGCTTTTATTCACAATAGCCCAGTTGTCATAATCTAGTGAGTCTAGTCCAAATAATAAGTGTAAAAAGACAGCATATTATTATAGTTGACATATTTATCCATTTATGTCTATAGTCCTACTAGTGCATTAATATTTTTGTCAAAATTTCACCTCAAAATTTTTGTGGGTCATTATAGTGCCTATCTAATACAATAGTTGTAATAGTTTTTAAAAGAACTTTTAACCACTTCATATAAAGGGCATATTATTATCACTACTTAAAAAATGAAAATTTTCTATTAGTCTAAAAATTATATTGTATTACAGATAAAATGATAAAGAAAATGGTTAGATAACATATTTGAATACCATTGAAATAATATTATGACGTAGTCCAGTGATTTTAGGGCTCTTTTTTTCAATTTTTTTTTTAAAAAAAGGACACGCAACTTAAAGTGTTTGTGTGTATAAGTTTCGCTAGTAGTGATTTTTTTTTTCTTTTTTATTTTATTTTAGAAGAGCAGGTTCACTTCTTCACCTGGACACCCTTTGTGAAATATCTCCCCCTTTCTTCAAAGTGAGAATTTTCGACACAAATCCAAATCAATCAGACCTCAAAAACAAAATTAAATATCAAAATACCGAATGGATTTGTGTAAAGGGATAATTCTATAATTAATGGATTTGATATATCTACTTCCTATATAGGGATATATAATTTATAATATCATCTAATATAAAAGACTATAAGATTAATTCATAAAACAATGATACAATGATCATGGATAAGTTTGTGGCAAATATAAGTACCTTTAGTTTTTATTACTGATATAAGTACCTTTAGTCAGTAACTAGATATTTACAAAAGAATAGACTAGTTATGCATGGAATATTAATTTATATTATATCCATGATAGAGTTGCAATACAATATAAAAATTCTCTAAATATATTAGCCTAAATAACAATATAGTAATTAACTAAATTATAAGGAAAAGAAATTGAAAATGATTTGAGTTGCACATGAGTTTATGATGATTTATATACTAGTTCATTTTGAACCTATCACCAATTTGATGATTTTAAGATTATTTTAATCTGTCTAAATTTAATTCTATCGATTATTTAATTTTATTGGAGCAGAACTCAATACACTCGAAGAACTAATTATCTTTTTTTGTTTATGTGTAACTTATGTATAGTATTAAATCATATGTGATGACATAATCAGTTAACCTCTACTTGACAAGTAACAATCATAAATTAAATTGTATGCATTTTATGAATAGGAAGCAATTGATTGGTATATCCTTCAATATATCAATATATGCGCAATATCAATGTAATTCCATGAAAACACCCCTAACAAAAAAGATAAAATAGACAACGTAGCTTTACTGCATTGGAATTAGTGAGAAATAACACACTACAATCGGGAGTGTGGTTAACTAGATTTTCGCAGTCTCATTTGTCTGATTGACTAATTTGTGCAGATTTGGTAGTAGGGGCGACTCAATAGATTGAATGCTCCTAAAATCAAAATTTAGAAAAGATATTTACGCTTATTTATTTACTTTTTACAAATTACATGTCTTTGTAATACTTTGTAAGAAGAATGAATAAACTTATATAAATTATTGTACGTTACATAACAACACAAGTATTTATATCTCTTTTATTGATCATCGTTTTGAAATTTTCAATAAAACCAATTGTTCCATAAACTATTTAAAATTACTCTAGAAGTTTTTAAAAATAAATATAAGACTTTCACTTCATTAAATATTCCAATTAGACTATCATTCTTTTTTTACATATTTAGTATTTCATATTACTTTAATTTACAATTATAGTGATGTTTACATAAGATAATACTTTTTAAAATTTAACTATTCGATAATCTGTTTCTCAAAGAATTAAATGCATCTTACCAAGCCAAACATCAAATATATAGATTCAAATTAAAGTAAATTAGTCAAATTAAGAAATAAAAAGTAACTGTAAATTTAATTGTCTGCGATTTTTTAATTATAATCACATCAATAATAAAATTTCAAAAACATATATATCATCAAGGGAAAAACTGTAAGCAAGCTGATACAAATTAGATTACAGTATTGCTTTCACCTCATCTTTTTCTTTGTGATTTCATGGGGTGCAAAAAATCAGAAATGGATTTCTGTGTTATTAATATCAAAATGTGTTTTTTTCTATCTTCTAAAACTTTTCTAATAAGAAGTGAAAGTGAATATCCAAACAGCAACTACACCACTTTATCATTTACAAAGCACCAACCAACAACTACAATGGAACAACCTCAGGTACGACCGGTGGTGATCCGTTATCTTCTACAGTCTTATTTTCGGGGTTAACTTTGGTTTCTTTGTTCTCTTCGTCGAATCCTTGCTTGAATATATCATAGTTTGTGGGCTCGTGGCTCTTGAATGGGCGTTCACCCAATACTCGAACCAAATCTTCTTGATGAAGAACCTCTTTCTCGAGTAGTAACTCTGCAATCTGTGCTACATGTTCTTTATGCTTCTCTATAAGTTGCACAGTGCGGTCATATGCCTTGGACACCCATTCTCTTACTTCAGTATCGATAATTGCTGCTGTCTTGCTACTGTAAGGCTTTGACATCTCAAATCCATCGTCTCTTTGTGGAAAAGAAAGAAGACCAACCTTGTCACTGAAACCATAAACTGCTACTTGGGCATATGTCATTTTGGTGACTTTCTCCAAATCATTTTGGGCACCAGTTGAGATCTTCCCAATCAAAACCTAGTCAACAAATGAAAACCAAATGAATGCACTTCAGGTATCTTATTCACAAAAAAATAAAAGGTAAGAAAAGCCAAGCTGCTATGATGGTAGAAAAGTGATGCTGCAGATTAGCATTTAAAAAACAAAATTCTTCATGTGCACTAGGGTACTTAAGGCATAATGCATAAACATGATCCTTAACTTGACATCAGTTCGCAACTATGACCTTTTTAACTTTGGGTGTGCCCCAAGTAGACACTTAAACTGGTATAAAATTGAGCAAAAGGACACAATCGTCCTACATGATACCTTACTTGACAAATTTGCGTCTTACGTGTATTGTGCCATGTAGGACACTTGTGTCTACTTGTTCAATTTTATACAAATTTAAGTGTCTACTTGTGCACATTCAAAGTTGGAGGGCATAGTTGCTAGCTAAAGCCAAGTTAAGGTCATGTTTATGCATTATGCTGGTACTAAATCTTCTCAGACACTAAGCTAATAAGTTTATCCTATAAAATCCACTCAAATCAGAGCCATCATATTCTGAGCTACTATAGTTGAGGTTAGAAAGCATATAATATTAAAAAAACAAACTTATTATACATCATATGACATACAGACCCCTTTAAATTTAGACTCGCTGATCTGAAAAGTTACGTCTTCAGCAAGAAGATACCTTCTTTAATACTACGCCTAAAGATGTCCTTATAAGAACAAACAGAAGATGTGTTGCACAACTTTAAGGCCAAAATATATTTAAGCAGAACTGTGGAACTCGCATAGTTTAGCTCACATAAGATATTCACATTCTACTCGAGTCATAAGATATTCACCTGCTAGTATAACCTTATTTTAGGGGGAAAGAGAGAAAAGGAAAAAGAATAACAGGTATAGCTGTTGCCTGGATTATTAGGAAGTGTTGAGGAAATCTTCGGGGGTCTTTCGCCATTATGTGCAGGATTTGAGTCCAAATTATCTCAGCATTGTAATGCAATACCACCCCATCGTACAAAAATAACATAATTCAGGCTAAAGAAATGAGCAATCTCACAGGACAGAGTATCCGTACAGTACATAACAGGGTGTTTGCCCTGTACCAAAAAGTTGGCTTTTGGAATCACTCCAAGAAAAATTACCACTCAAAAGAAGTTTTGGATTCTATATTTTGGGGTCTACCCACTGCCCACGTGGTGAGATAGTTTCAAGTTAACAATTATTAATGTCTACAGGTGGAGGCGCACCCGGAATTTGTTTAGCATATTATTTATGTAGGTATTTAGGTGGTAATATTTTTCGACGAAGCAGTGTTGGATGACACCTGTTGAACTAAGGTGCCCAATAGCCTGTTTGGCCAAGCTTTTAGGAAGTGTCAAAGTGCTAATTTTAGATAGAAAAAAAAGTGAGGTGTTTGGCCAAGCTCTTGGAAAAAATAAGTGCTTCTGAGAAGTAGCATAAGTTGTTTTTCACAAGGCCATAGGCTAAAAAACAGTGTAGTTTTTCTCCAAAATCACTTTTTTCGAAAAGTACTTTTAAGAAAAACACTTCCAAGCAAGTTTTCCCAAACTCTAATTGTTGCTCAAAAGTGTTTTTAAATATATTGGTCAAACACAAACTGATTTTTACCAAAAGTACTTTTTTTAGAAGCACTTCTGAAGAAAACACTTCCCAAAATAAGCTGATTTTTAGAAGTTTGACCAAACAAGTTATAAGTCCATCTACAGGGAAAAATATGAAAGCAAGATAATATTTGTTTTCCCTATATATTCACCTGCTCAGCAGCTCGACCTCCAAGAGTCATGCATGTCACATCAAATAGCTGTTCCTTAGTCATTAGAAGATTTTCATTAGGAACATACTGAGCAAATCCCAAGGCTGCTGTACCCCGAGGAACAATTGTCACTTTTAGTAATGGTTCTGCATGTTCCAAAAACCATCCAGCGACAGCATGACCAGATTCATGGTAGGCAACTGTCCGCCTCTCTAGCTTGCTTATGACCTGCAGAAAGCACACAGGTTTGCTTTGAGATGTGATGTATTCCGAAACAAAAGGAATTATTTACCCTTCAAACTTCACAACCCAACCTTGGACCAGAAAATTCTAACACTAGCCACATCATACTTCCCCAAAGTGAGCGTCCACCCAAATTTCTTTTTTAATGAAACTGAGAAAAAGAGAGAGAAAATAAAATGGACTACAATGTACAGAAAGGTCAATCTTTATTTTACCCACCACCCTCTCCATGCCATGTTGGTTCCATACTCATATCAAGTCAACAAGAAGCAGTTATAATGGTGTTGAAGTGGAGCATACCAATACTCTCCATAATGTTATTTCTTCAACAAATAAGAAGTGCTCAATAACCAAAACAAAACACCCCGAGAAAACATTATGGATATCCCTGGATGTAGCAGTGAAGGACCAAACAGTCACCACAGCTTCCAACTCAAACCCTTACGGGAAGAGTTCTTACATTGAATATCTTCGGATCTATGATGCCTGCCAAAAGAATTTGGCTGACAGGATATTCAACAAATGGTCACTCCAGTTGTAACTGACTTCGGACACAGTAATAAAAGCGGCTATTCTTACTATACTGAATGAATATATATTGGATCCTTCCCACCAAAAAGAAACTAAATTTTCTACCTGCTACAAGGAGTTTCAGGCCTGGCCTTTAGAAGCGTATTTTGCACCCAATGATCATAAGTTTCTTGACAATTACAACACCATTTTTTTTCAGGTTAAATACTTCATTGAATTTTCATAAACTTCCAACCAACCCCCACCTCACCCACACAAAAAAAGGAGAGGAAGAGAAGCATAAGACATACTTGCCTAGTAATAAAGAAAACAGAGAAATTCCAAATTTATAATCAGCTCAAACACTTGTAGGATTTTTATATCATAATACCACTTCCTTCAAAGAAAGTAATAAAAACATCCTCTGATAATGCCCTAATCACAATTATATATGTTTTCCAGTAGCAACTGAGTGGTAGATCCGGGTTGGTTGATCTGGAAAGTCATGGGAGAGGCACTAAGATTAAGATATTAGTAAATCACATAATATCCCCAGATATTCTTCTCATTTTAAATTCAAAAATAGTAAGCATATGTAAATCCAAGCAGTTTTCTCTCTTCCTTTTTATTTCGGCGATGAGTTGCATAAATCTAAACATTTCAAGCTGGAAACAATGTATTCCATAACCAAGATCCAGAACAAAGCCATTATATGAAATGTCTAGTATTGAAAATGTGCTACATATCAATGAAAAGTAGATAATGAAAGGGAAAAGCTGAGGATTGGATACCTTATTCTTCTTCTCAAGACCACCAATTACCCTATCTATGGCTGATTCAAAATGTTGCATTGTAATTATTGTGCTCTCATTCCTTGCTGCAATTAAAGCAGCTTCATTACAAACATTTGCAATGTCTGCTCCAGCAAATCCTGGTGTTAGAGCAGCAAGCCTCTGTGAATAAAAGGATGCCTCGTGGTCAAGTTTCAACTTGCTCAAATAAATCCTGAATATCTGATCACGGCCTTTTATGTCTGGTTTGTCTATGGTAATTTGACGATCAAATCGACCGGGTCTTAACAAGGCTTTGTCTAATATATCAGGTCTATTTGTGCCAGCAAGTATAACCACGCCAGATGTGGTGGCAAAACCGTCCATTTCAACAAGCAGTTGATTTAAAGTGCTTTCACGTTCATCATGTCCTCCTGAAAAGCCACCTTTTCCTCTTGCTCGACCAATGGCATCAATCTCATCAATGAAAATTATACTAGGTGCACACTGCCTTGCCTCCTGAAATAAGCTCCTAACTCTGGCTGGTCCAACGCCAACAAACATCTCCATAAAATCTGATCCAGAAATAGAGAGAAAAGGTACACCAGACTCTCCTGCTGTAGCTTTGGCCAGAAGGGTCTTCCCAGTCCCAGGAGGACCAACTAGAAGAGCACCCTTCGGAATTTTGGCTCCCAACAGCTCATATTTCTTCGGGTTTTTAAGGAAGTGGACGAACTCCATGATTTCTTGCTTTGCCTCGTCACATCCAGCCACATCTTTAAAGAAGACCTGTACCAAGGACGTGTCAACAGACTTTCCAAGAATTAATCATGAAATATCATGGCATGTAGATATAGAGTTTAAAAACACCATCAATACTTCTGAATCTGCACCAAGTTTGAAATGTGCATGGTTAGAAACATAGACTCACCTTATTCTTGGCATTTTTATCCATCTTTGTGAAATGCGCTTTGCCAATGTTAAATATTCCACGTCCACCTTTTCCACCAGGGCCTCCAACACCCATCCCACCCTGCACTCTACGTCCCATAAAATAAAGGACAGCAAGAAGCAACACTGTTGGACCAAACCTCATCACTTCTTGGAACCAATTCAGTTCATCAACATATGTAACTGGAACATAATTATGAGGATCTATTCTTAATGACTCCTGTGCTTCTTCAAGCTTCTCCTCGAATGACTCGACACTCCCAATGTTAAAGTAATATTTGTACAGGCTCGTATTTCTTCTATCATTTCGACCAGCTACAGGACCTTGAACAGCGTCGTCACCAATTTGATCAGGACCAGGTGCAGAGCTTCTCACATAAACTTTGGCTACAGATTTGTTAGTAACAACAATCCTATCAACAAGACCAGCTTCAAGTAGCTTGTTTTTGAACTCTTGGAAGCTAATCTGAAAATGTACATTTAGGAAAGTTGCTGTGAGAAGAAAGAGAAGCAAGTTACGGAAGACAACAATAACTGAAGATAAGAGACCTGCCCCTATAATTATATTCGCACCAGTTTTACTTATCTCATCAGTTAAACAATACATATATAAAAAAGTCGCATGGTTTCATAAATTCACATTTATATCGTTACACTAAGAGAGAGACTTCATCAAAACATATGTTTGAGCAAGAACATATCAGCAACAGAAGTGAGCTCTAGGAAAGTGGTGAATGGTTGGATAAAGTAGAATAAGCACTATGATTCATTCTGATTCTTCTATGCTCATTCAATAAGTAGGCAACTTACAAGCTAGTATGATGCAGGGGCATTACCTGATGCCAAAACTTGTAGTCAATAGGATAATAGAAACGATACTTGTTCTGACATGTGTTATAAACTCTACGCTAGACAACAACCGAAATTGGATTTGCTAACATAAAAAACAAATAGTATATGAAATAGGAACATAAAGCCTATGTATCATATAAGAACCCAAGTTTTTATATTACCAAAAAGACCATAATGGAAAACATGATCACGTCTTCAATAAATGTTACCCCTTCCATTTCAATTTATGTAGCTTGATTTGGAGGACAAGGATCAAACTAGCTAATGCTCGGTGTTGTATTCGGACAAAGAATTTTTCTTTTTCAATCCTTTTTACATATTAGAAGCAAATAAAAGGTACTATAAATCACAATAGTAAGCCATTCAAATATTTTGGAAGTATTAGAAAAAAGTATGGTCAATGAGAATAACCTTCCACTCTCCAAATAGTAACTACAACATATAAATGTAACAATTGCAGACTGGAAAATTGTTTTCCTTTTAACAATTAGACCAACAATCCAATATCTAGAAAAGGTTACCACACCCAATATTACTATCCGGTATCTACAAGCAAATGATCCCATGTAATGACTCAACCTAACAAAGTTGTCCATTCCTAATCACTTTCCATTACGACTCATCAAATTAAAAAAGAAAAATCATATTAACTGTGAAAATTTTAACTGCAAAGGTTCTATAGTCATAAAAGGGGAATATTTATACATATATATATATATGGATGGATGGATGGAAAGGTAAAAAAGTGCTATTGCTGCCGTACATTTAACATCTTCTATCCAAGTGACTAATTATCTTACAGATGGCTGACTGTGCTTTTGTTTCCATTACAATTAATGTAGAGGTAAAATTGG
The DNA here is from genome assembly GCA_027705065.1 of Solanum peruvianum. Lineage (NCBI taxonomy): Eukaryota > Viridiplantae > Streptophyta > Magnoliopsida > Solanales > Solanaceae > Solanum > Solanum peruvianum. Next base: position 4,403,949 of record JAKWJD010001763.1, read on the forward strand.
TCTTCACATATATACTGAAATGTTTAAGATCAATTCTTCTTACAGGCCCTAAACTCATCCACTTCTAGTAAAAAGCAAAAGGTTTTTTATTTGTGTGGGTGGGTGGGTGCATATTGCGTGGGTGGGGCCTGAGGGGTTAGGGGGGAGCTGGAACGACAAGACCGACATGGGAGAAAAAACTCTGTTTAAGCACTAACCTCCTGCTGCTCTCGAGGAGACATGAGGATAGATGACAGAATAAACCCAATAAATAATAAGGGTGCTAGTAAATTGTAGTTTAGCTTAATGAAGTTCTCCTGAGGATTTCCTTGCTCACCTGAACCTTCCTCTGCAACAACACAAACCAAAGCAAGAATGTTCATTGTATACAACCCAGAAATAAAGCTTTAAACAGGAGAAGAACATTTGTTTCTCCTATATTTTTCATATAATTCTACAACCAATTTCGTACATAAATTGCATCTCCTTGCTATATCATCAATACACATTAGAACTTCAAAATGAAGCAGAATGGCTAAAGTGGATCAATATAGGTGACTTCAACTTAGATTGACGCCTAGTTGTTGGTTTAAACATAATCCATGCATTTACCAATACACATAAAATAATGCACTACCATACCTTTGCCTGACTCGGCCTTTTGATTATTATTTGCTTTGGGAATTTCTTTCTTGTTCTTTGGATAATAGTTCTCATAGTCTACAAAAACACAACATTCAACAAATAAGCATTGAAAACCAAACAAAAATCTATACTTTATCAAAAAGCTCAATCATTCAATCAATTCTCACTTCTTCTCTTTGGCCCTTCGCTACAGAAAAACCTCCTAAGCCTAGAGCTTGCCAAAACCGAATCAAGCTCCTTACTCAAACCTCTCCTTCCACCTCCCATCAACGTCAAATACGTTCTCACAAACCCTAACCCACCATCAACGCGTGTAATGCACGCGCCACCGGTTGCCACTTCATCCAACACCGTCGACCTCACTCCATATCCAACACCCTAAACAAAACGAAAAACAATCAAAAAAATTTCAAATTTCCAAAAAAAAAAAAAAGAAGAAGAAGGAACTTCATCAATTACATTAATACATGAACAGAGAGCTTACTTTGTGAATGCTGGAACGAGAAGCCTTAGATATGGAGCGGCTAATACGTGAAAGCATCATTTTTTTGGTGATTTCCTTAACATGAATTTCCTTTTCAAATCCTTAGAAATCGATTCTGAAAAACGGATCCTTTAAGGTAAATCGATTGATAATATCGACGAGAAATTAGCAAAAAACAGTTTAATTTTCACAGATTTATAAGATTTTTTGCATTTGGAGCTATTGTTTAGGTCGAAGAATTTGCAGAATCAGAGAAGTTCGGGTAACAGGGAAAACCGGGAAAGCAATACCTTGGTTACTAGGTGAATTTACTTATTTGACCTTGGAAGGGAAATTACTTTCGTTTTTTAGAGAATCAAACAGTTTACGTTTTACGAAATTTTGCGAATTGACATCTTCAATTATTTTGAACTAAAATTTATATATTTTTAAACATCACAATAATTGACAATTGAAAAGATAAAAATTTACAACAAAAGATAGACTTATTTGAATTTCGAAATATGTTTCATGAATTTGGACATATTGGATAGTTTGCTTGGTGTTTAGGGGTAATTTGGTCATTGGAGTTATTTTTTTCTCTGTGGTTGTAGGATAAGCCACAAGTTTGTAATGAGGTCCAATGATGGAAGGTGGACTCATTTGGGCCCAATTTTTGTATTCATGGGCTAAAAGTTGATGGGCATGAAAGGTGGATGCATTTGGGCCCAAATTTTGTAGGGAAAGTTACGTATATATACTGTTCGGCCAACTAGTTTACCAATATGACTGAAATATCATAATATACACATTATTTTCGTGTATATGTATGTTAATAGATACATCATGTGTATAATATATGTATTTAGTATGAAGTATGCACAACCATGGGGGGAGCCAATTTAAGCTAAGGGTGGTCTGGTGCATACTCTTTGTCGAAAAATTATGTGTATATAGAGATTAAATGTATTTATTATTTCAAATTTGACCACATTTTATAAAATTTGACTTCGTCATTATACACAACCTATATACTTTGTACATATTTGTCTGCTCTGCCAAAACAACCATATCCATTTGTCAATTTGTAAAAAAAGAAAATATACACTAAATATGTGTATCATATGTATACTATCAATTATATATTTTTTAAAAATATACATTTATCTACTGTTATTTTGATGAACAACTATATTGTGTGAAAATATTTTTTATATTGATATAGGACAAGTCATGAGTTCATGCAACAAATTTTTACAAGGTTTTCATTTATTTTCCACGTAACGAATTTTACAAGATTTTCACTCACAATTTATTTAGCTAAAAATCGCCATATAATAATTTTCCTACAACACAATATATTCTATAAGTATCATACATACAATAATTTACTAGTAGTAAAAAAAACACTAATTATTTGACCAAGAAAATGAAGGAGAAGTTGGTGGAGATGAATAAGAGCAAGATGAAGAATATGAGTTTGTGGGCTTATTAATAGATGGGTTTCTAACCATTAATGGCACCATATCTTCAAGTAACCCTTGTGAGCCCATTCTATCAAGGCCCAATCCTAGTGAGCCCATTTCACCAAAGCCCAATCCTTTTTCAAGGTCAACAATTGGGCATGGATTGACCAGTATTGGGCTTTCATCAACTTCACTTGTGTTTTCAGATTCATAGTTATGGGCTTTTGAATCTGTTACTTTGGGCTTTTTGTTGGGCTGATTAAGAGATTGAGGTGGATCAAGAGTGATAAATGGGTAAGCAAAATGTAGATGAAGGCCTTCATAAGTAATTATGTAAGTGTTGGGCTCATCACTGGACCTCTCAACTTGTTTTTTGGCTCCACATCTTGGATTAGTGCATTTGTAGTAGCTCCTGTTGAAATCAATTTAATAACATCAAAAAACAATAGAAATATTTTTATGTTTATTGGGGGGGGGGGGGATGAATATCGGATCGAATTTTAAAAAAAAGATATATATGTATTTACTTCAGATATACAGTGTGTTAGGTTTTGACATAACTTAAGGCATATGTCTGAAATTTCATATGGTTGATCGATATGATCAGTCATGTTCTCTCATTTCGATCATTTTTACTTGAATCTTAGTCAAATTTTTTCTTAATGTACATAGTTCGATATTGAGTTGTTTTCACCCGACTTTATTCATTTTATTTGAAGTTCATGCACGTAAGACTGAAGTTCAAACAAAATAGCTGAAGACTAACAAAAATGATTGAACTTCAATCAGGACTAAAGTTTGACTCAAATGAGACAAAATTAAATAGGTATATATGAGCATATATTATACCTTGGATATGGGCTATTCTTAATGGATTTTTGGCCATATTTTCTCCATTTATAACCATCATCAGCCATTGCATTACCACAAGTTTGTATTCTCAATGTATATTTAGCCTCATGCTTATTCATCATCATGTCTAACCCTCTTCCCAACCCTAAATTCCTGCATTAATATGAACAAAATCAATTTCAACTTCGAGTAATTTAACATGTTATACCAGGTCAGAGTTTCCCTTTATATATTCTTATTCAAAGATTTCAGGTTCGAAATCTTGGGGGGGAAAATCACATTTAGTAGGAATACTTAATCTCCCAAAAAGTGAAACTTTCCAATGTGGTAATGCTTATTATAGAGATCAAACATAAAATAAATTTTTTACACTGTCACTGTATAGAACTTATAAAACTAAAAACATCAAAAATTCAAACCTAGCATCATGAGATTGAAGTACTCCATTACTTGTCATGGACAAACCACTCTCTATATCATCATGAATATTGTTAGGCCATGAAGAAAATGAAGAAATAGAACTCTTTGTTACATCAAGTGAACAATAATTATCACTTGAAGAAGTTGTTGAGTCATGTTGAGGTGCAAAAAAGAATGGTGATTCATCATCAAGAAGTTCTTTTATCAACTCATCTTCATAAGACCATGAATATTTCTCCATTAACATTTTCACTACAATGATTATATTTTAATTAATTTGCTAGATTTTTTTGGTAACAATTATGAGGGATTTTAAAGAATTTTTTGGTAAAAGGTGAAAGGAGAGTGGAGTAGATGAAGAAGAATCAAAATTCTTGATGTTTTTTTGTTTTGTGTAATAAAGTATTATTGGTAGTTGATGCTTTATGTGTACATATTTATAATTTAAAGGGATAAGGTATGTAGAATCTATTTTTTTTATAAAAAAAAAATTAATTGATTTCTAAGTGTCAATTGTACAATACATGGGAATATTTTCAATTCTAATGTATAATAATAATATAATAATAATAATAATAATAATAATAATAAAATGTATTAATTCTAATTACAAGAATATAATGTATTATTTCAGAATAGCTTTGAATTCTGATTGATTTAAATATATGTCAAAATATTTTACTTTATATAAAACACTTTCTACTTATAAAAGTGACTCTGTTTCAAGTTATATTCAAATACAAAATTTAGTCTAATTAAATATGAAGAAATACTTTTATATCGAAGTGATATTCTCATGCAGAAATTCTGCTCTAATTCTTAATTGTAGTATTTTTTTTGTTTTGTATAATTAATAAAATTAATAGAAATGTTGCCATTGCAGTTGAACTGCTGTCACAATTATATATTGAAGATATTAAATGGAAAAAAAAAATATTCTGAATTATCTACTTTTTTTCTCTTGTATATTTGTCCTACTAGGGTGCTTTAATAAATCTCAACCTACCAATCTGGATTGTAATGAGATAGTTGAGATTTCTCAGTTCTTAATTAGAAATATCAGATTCAATTTTAAAATAAAAAAAATCTTATTGAAAGCGTCGTCATTATATTTAAACCCTGTAAAACGTGAACTTCGAATCAGTTAAACTTAATTATAAATATCGAACATCGACCTAATAAAAGAGGGGATCTAGGCCACCTGAACCATGACTTGTATTCGGTAGATATGTGAACAAGAGTCAACCACTAAAGAAGGATTTGAAAAGATGCTACTTACTTATAATACATAAATTAATAATTGGAATAAAATATTTGTTTCTTAATATATATGTATTATATTCCTTTTTATCTATTTTAGGAAAGGTTCTCATTTCATAAGCAATTGAAAATTAATGTTAAAATTCACTAATATGACAATAATTGAGGTTAAAAGTAGAGGTTCAATTTCTTTATCCAAAAGCAGGTGGTATAAGGAATCACTTGCACATTTTAATAATTTAGCTCAAATCTCTCAAAATAATTGTTGTAATTTTTGGTTGGACTTGGATTTAAAGTTTTGTTTGATGTGATATATAGACACGTAATTAAGTTATTTTTATCTTATAATTTTTTTTTTGTATATATACGAATTGAAGTGATATCTAACTCTTTCATCGTAAGAGTGAAATGTTGAAAAAACTAACTGATAATGTATGTTGGATTTATATTTGTGAAATCATTACGCCCAACATGAATATATTTAAATTTATAGTCTATTTAGCCGAGTTTTTAAAGAAGTGCTTTAAAAAAAGCAATGATCTTTTTTTTTTGGCTAATCACATTTGCTAATTTTAGAGGGATAATTTGTTGTTTGTGATGGTTCAAAAAGTACTTACTCTAATTATTGATCAGTATTATAATTTATTTAGTTTTTCCTATTCATGCATTGGGATCTTTTAGAAACAGAATAAAACATGTTTAATTATATTTTATCAACAAAAAAAAAATATTATCACACAAATAATGGAACATATTGCATTGCAATTCCTTTCATTTTAATTTATTGGAATATTAATGTGAAAGTGGAGGGGTCAAATTGTTCATTTTTTTTTTTTTTATGATTTGATTAGAATATAATCCATATCTTTTCCATACCAAAATTGTTGAGAATCCAATCAAAACATTATATGCACACGTGGCTATGTTTTGTTCCTTATAATTTGACACACTCACAAATGTTCTAATTTCCTAATTATTCTTTTTTTTTAAATATAAAAAAAAAAATCTATATAGACATGTATAAAGGAATTAGATTCAAAATCACTAAGTCAATTTAGATTCATGTTAATAAACATAAAATATACTTTTAACTTATGAGTCATCACAAAGAATAGAAACAACTTAAGATTCTCCTAACAGAGTTAAAGTTTTCGTATAGTTACTCGACTAATAATTTTTATTTTAGTTATTTCAAAAAGTAATTAAAAAAATCGATCGATTAATGATTAAATTATCTAAAAAAAACATTTTAATCTTATTTTATAACACAAAAATCACTCAACCTATCATATCAATTTACAACTTAAAACCTAATCCATTGTACATAGCATACATAAAGATTTGGATAGATAAGATTCTAGAGATTTTATGATATTTCTTCTACCCTAACCAAATTTACAAGTTTTACTAATACATAAGGGGTAATCATCCAAATTCAGTATTTTTTTCACACAATTTTAAAGATTGTATCAATCAAGTTTAAATTCTGAATAATCGTCTGAACTACGAACGATCAAATCAATATTTTTTATTTTTTTTATGTTTATGAGTCAACCCTATATGGATCCAACATGGTGGTTTGCTTCAAAGTCAGGTAAAATTTTGTTTCTATATGTAGTTGACTTTTATTTTTAGAGTCCCCATGATGATAAATTCTTGGAAAGGCCCTATTAATGTGGGGGTAGTTTTTTTGTTTTTTTTTGGATAATGACTTATTTGTATGTATTTTTATTATTTTTTTTAGTGAGACAAAATATGGGTTGACTGAACATGAAAGGTGGAGCTGTTAAAAAATAATAATGCCAAAAAAAATAATTGTTTCATTTTTAAATTAACAAAATTCCAATTAGTCCGTGACCAAATATTGGTGGAATTTTTCATAAAAGTCAACCCTTTTTTGGCCATTAATTTAAATTTTTTGGTGATTATATAGCATGATAGTAACCAATCAAGTTCGAAGGGTCAGTGTTTTTGCCTTGTTTAGTAATACTCACCCCTCAAAGAATTGATTGAACAACAAATCTAGTTTCTTCTAGTTAGATCGATAAGGAAAAAAGGTGGGATCGCTTGAGAACTTTCGTATTAGAGGTTTTGATTTTTAAGTTTGAATTTTCCTGCCAGTGAAAGAAAGGAGTTTGCTTTTTGAGTCGAACTTGTCGTATCAGATTTGTCTAGTGCGGATTATCTCCCTGCGAGCTATTGTATAGGAGCGCTGATTTTACCCTGTGCAACCCAAAGGATAACGGCTGAGAGTTTTTTTTATCATAAAAAAAAGTGGAGGGGGAGGGGGGGGAGGGTAAATTTAGTTAATTATGTATGTTAAATGTCAAAAATAACGTTATTTATTTTTATGAGATTAAATATCGTAATCAAGATATTTATATGACTGTAAAATTATGTATAAGTTAGATGGTTGAATCAGGATATAAGATGCTTTTTTAATACCTGAATATAAAAAATTAAGATGGTTTGTTTTCTTAGTATGTAAATATACAAAATATGTCATCATTTAATAAAATTCTAATAAATATAAATATAAAATTTAGATAAACTCTAAGTTTTTCTAATTTATACTGCTAAAATATTACTATTTTTTATGGTTAGCGTGTGAATTCGTTGACTGGGTTGGTGTTGATTATTATGTCATTTGTCGCGAATTCGTATTATTGAAAGCATGACTCTATATAGGAATGAATAGAGAGTGCATATTAGAGTAGAATGTTAATAGGAATATAGTGTTGTCTTGTCTTTGGAAGGTTTAGGCTTGCATTGTCTGTCAAAGTGCTAGTCATACTCTTGTAGTTCTTGTGATATGTTGTTTATTGTGTTTTTTCAGTATCACACTATTTTGTTATTGTTATTATTTCGAGTAGATTTTACCTTCCTCTTCTTTTTAACTATTATGCTTTATCTATTGTTTTCTTCATTTTTTCCTTGAGTATTATGCACTTGAGCCGATACTTTCGAAAACAAACTTTCTAACTTCACGAGATAGTGATAAAATCTGGTGCAAATCATCCTCAAATGGCAACGGCCCATTACCAAAAAAACAAACCTTATAGGCCAAGGCTATACAAGTATACTACTATACCATGGTCCATGTATTTCATGTTTCTAAGTTTAGACACACAAATGAACAATCTAGATTCTAGAGTAAGAGGAATGCAAAAACTTCCTAAGTATCCTTATAACCTCTCCTCGATTTAAGTGTTAAACAGACAATTTAAGGGTACACAGACCTTACCCCTACCTTTATAGGGTCGATGTACACGAACACCTTTGTATTGATGTCCCTTCTTTCATGCTGGTGCTTTGCATTCACCAACCAGGCATATGGACTGAGTTCATTTCACATTATTGCAGAAGAATATATCATTTTTCTGTGTAAAATGATAGAAGCAGAGAACAAACTGAATATAGAAAATTATCACTTTCTTCAATACAAGGGGGCCAATAGTGTCCACACTTTATACAACATTTTAGTTTGTCAACAAGAATAGCAATTAGTTTTGTATTACACAAGTAAAAAATGATACAACAAAACAAATAGAGAACTTAGAAGAATTACTCAGTTCCAGAATTCCCGGTTCTTGATGGAGACTTGATCATCCACTTGAGAGTTGTTCTCGAGAGTCCACTTCTCGAAACTACAGTCAACAAAGTCATAGTAGCCACCGTGAATTACGAGCTCCCCTTTATTCACCTTCTCCTTAATCCATGGGTATGTAAGCAAATTCATCAATGAGCAGTTGATCGATTCCTGAACGTAGAAAATACATGCATTGCTTCAATACTCGGGATATCATATGCATACACAGAGTTACAATGTCCTAACTGTTATTTCAAGTTCTTCCATATTCAAGAATCGGAAAAGAGAAAGACGACAATCTTATCCATGGCATGAGTTTGGGTGGCTATGCCTCAAGCGTGTTTGAGCTTCCATTTTACGAAAAGGGAAAATACATACCTTAACTGCTAAACTTCCCAAAAGGTCATTTACACACACTAGCTAGTTCTTCAGATACAAAAAGAATCAGTGAAGACATCAAACATAAAGAAGAAATATCTATCATGTCTAATTTTCCTAACAATACGTAATCTGAAAGGTCTTTCTTGCTGGGGAATTTCGACGGAGCTATACTAACAATGAGGAGTATGGTTCTTAATGTACTACTATGATTACAGATGGGTTAAGGTACATTGCTGATCATAGTAGACAGGCCAACAAGTTTAACGAAAAGAGATTACTGTTTCTGGAAGAGAAGTAGGGGGAGTGTAGATTTGAAGATAACATTGTCACCGGGAACAATGGAGTCAGACCTCGAGTTCGTCAATATTTTATCTATTGTTTTGATAGCAGCTGCTCTGCCACATCAGTGTTAGAGGGGGTACTATTTGCACCGTAACGAAAATTAGTTTTTTTTTTCTCGGGGTGACAAGTTTAAGGGGTAACTTGTGTATTTTCCCTAACTAAAACATAATGAAAGTATGAAAAGGAGACTTTACCTTCTCGCAGTGCTTGCATTGATGGTCAAAGCTGAGGTTGGAAGCAACAGCTTTTGTGCTTGTCTTGGCAGCTTTTCCATTAATTACCCAACTCCGAATGAAGCTACAAGGAATTAATGGAAGATCTTATTGCACATAAGTGACTATTTTACTGAATGTCATTAAGAAATTAGTTTGTCAGAGCCGCCTATAACACTTGATAAGAAGAGAGACTAGCCAAACCTTGAATTTGTTTCATCATCCATACTCATTAAAGCACGAATGCCTCCACAGCGACTATGACCAATGACTAATATGTTTTCGACCTGCAGATAACAAAAGTCAAACCTGAAAACTTGAGGAAAATGAAAACAAGAGAGACCAATAACCGCAACTCCCCCTTATCTGCACCTCCTTGCGCAAAAGATAAAAGCAAAATACATAGAAAAGAGGAAATGAAACAAATGGAAGTAGAAAATGAGATGAACTTGAAGGAATTTTAAATACATTGGGTGATGAATAAAAGCAAATCCATCATCCAAGTTCCCCCTTTTGTTTTGGACATTCAAGACTTCCAACACAATTTACATTAAGGTAAAAAGGGCAGCTTGTTTCACTATGCTCCCGCTATGTATGGGATCCGGGGAAGGGGCGGAACACAAGGGTCTATTACATCAAGGTAAATAAAGTAAATTCATCATGAGAGTCATGTTTTGGAAAGTCAAAGAGTAACAGTCCAGTTACGGAAGTCTCAAAATTGTATTATTAGAAAGTCCTGTTTAGAATTTCCATTCTCAAATAATCTTTATTCCCCATTCCATAATTTCTAACTCTCAAATAAGATAAGGGATAACAGAAACAGGCACCAAAATAAAGTAAGCAGCCATGAAACGTTGATCTCAGTGATGGAACTATAAAAGGAAACAACACGCCATAGGGTTTCTGGACAAATTTTACTCACTTTGAGAGTATTAACGGAAAACTCAAGAGCTGCCTTTACTTCTGAAGGATCAGTCTGCAACAGAAGAAAAAAATGCATTTTTTTATCCTGAAACAATGTTAAAACACATCCTTAGCATTTATTAACTGTGAGTGAAGTATACAACACCTCATAAGGAGGCACCAAATTTGCGATGTTGCGGACTATAAAGGCTTCTCCTGGTTGAAATCCCAGTATGTTTGAGGGACACACCCGAGAGTCTGCACAAGAGATTACCAAAAACTGCCCTTCATATGTCAGTTGAGCACTCCAACACTACCCACAAAATTAACTTTAAGTTTTTTCTTAATATGGAAAAGGAACAGCAAATCACAAACAGGGAAAATAGACTGGAAAAGGAAGCGAAAAAGCAGTGACTAAATGGTAAAATAAAGTCCATGTTTAAGAAAATGTCTAAAAGGTGAAAGAAAAGTTACCTTTGGTGATTGTTCGTCTGCAAGACTCTGATAATGCTCCAAATTTTTCCTTGTCCAATAAAACGAAACACTCAAATGAGAAGAAACCTTCACAGTAAAAAAAGTTGAAAAAACAGTTGCCTACTTCTGATGATGCTTACAAATATTTGTCCTTCTTGAAATTCAAAAATCTATGTTTCAACGTAGTGAATTCATTCGATTCATGTCAGTGACAGCACTCATCTCTTTTTCATCCACCACTTCCTTGGTCAGGGTCATTGGTCCCTTCCAGGCTTTCAATTTTGGAGTTGAATTACAACTGCAGTTTAAAAGTTTATATTCTGAGATCAATTCATGAACTTGGATTAATAACCCAAACATTAAGCAAAGCTAGCAGTGTTATCCAAGGCGAGAAACCCAAAAGAACTCTGAGGTCCATTAGATCTTTAAGTGCAAATAAAGGAATTTTTTTTTAACAAACATACATCTGTAGTCCAAGACTATATATGAACAAAAAAACTCAAAAAAAAATAATTATTTAGTATAGCCTCTTCAGGATTATGCTCGTTGGCAAGAAAAAACACGCCTTAGAGCCTTAACGACAACACTGCAGCACCAGCTAAGCAACGTGAAGCGCTCAACATATCTTGCACCTCAAATCAAGGCTTAAGCATGCCTTTGACAACATCGAAAGCTAGACAATCTTAATGCAAATCTCACAAAGAACTCCCGAATACACGGGCAATGACCGGTCAAATCGAAAAAGGTAGGGTCTTTCCACAAAAGATGAACCATATACAGGAAAACAAGGAAAAGATCCCATCTTTACATGATGCATTCACTGTTTATAAGATAGAATAAACTCTTTACCCCATAAACACAACACAACTTATTCCGATTTTATTCAATGCACACCTAAACTTTTCGTAGTCCTAATTATTCCCCTATATTCAGCAGGGACAGAGCCAGCCCTCTATATACATTAAATTTTTTGTTTACTACAAATAAACAATCTATTAACAACTCATAAGCTAAAAATTCTAGCTCCGCATCTACATACTAGGCCAAATAAACAAATCTCAATTGAGTTCAAGAATCTTACCTAGGCAAATTCAAAAATCTCAAATGGGGTTTATCAACTTCCAAGAATCTCACTTGGGTCCTCAAGATCTGCACAAATAACCAAATTCAAAACATCAAAATCAAGAAACATGAGCAAAAACAAACACCTACATTAATTTCCCAATTGACTAAAAAAGACAAACTTTTTTATACCCTTGTTGTAGCTGAACTCTTATGAAGATCTACAGAAGATGATTGAATTAGAGGCCTAGTAGCCATTACAAAGACAACAATAAATCACAACAACTAGTAAATGGGGATTTTCTTGATTTCACTATATATATAGATTCCTTTTCTGACATAAAAGCTTAAAAAAATTGGTTTATACCATGTGAGGTTGTTGTGTTGGATCTAACTACATAAGTGTCAGTCAGCAAACTTGTTCCTCTCCAAGAAAGACGGAGAAACCAAAGTATTAATGTTAAAAAAATCTTGGAATAAATCGAAGAATTATAAAAGTACAAGAATTGAAACGTAGTGTACAATTGCAATTTGCATCTTGTTAAAAAATGGCTCTTTGGTTCAATCAAAAGTCAATTTAACACTTCGTTCTAGAGTTTTGTAAAGTTTATTTTTGGGCCTCTTTGATGGGCCATTATAGACTTAAAGTTGGGCTACGATTGAAACGAATCTTCACTTTAACATGTTTTTAGACGGATTTTCTCTATCTCGAGATGATGTGTAATTTTTGTGCTTTCGGTATATGATTTTTAGTTATCGTCCCTCTGGTCGAAGTTATTTTTTGTCTCAATTTATTTGACATCAATAAAATTTTCATAGTTAATTAGATTTTAATATAGTTTTTAGATATTTTAATTTATTAATTATAATATATTTTACGTAATCCCTTTTAAAGGGAAAATTGTATATAATAGCAAACTAATAACCTAAATTAAATGGAATAGCTAGGGTTTGATTTAATTGTGCTCCATAGCAAACATTAGATAAAATTTGTCAGCGTCTCTCTCCCAAAAATCTCGCTCGCCACTCTTCATTCTCGCTCGCCTCTCTCGCTTTATACACAGAAGTGTATAATTTTGTTTCTGTTTTGTATAAAGCGAGAGAAAAATTGTATATACACATGCAAAAATGTATATCTTCGGTTTATACTCTTAATTATACAATTTACAAACATTTTACTTCAAATATTGCAGAGAAAAAGGCCAACGATATACAATTGCTAATTATACAATTGCAGTGAAATATAATTTTCTCTAGCTTTATACGACAGAAGTGTATATATTGTGTTTTTTTTTGTATAAAGCAAGAAAAACATATATCTTCTTGCTATACACTTATAATTATGCAATATACATACATTTTAATTCGATTCAACTGTATGCAAAACAAATTATACAATTGCAGCGAAATAGGCCAGCGAATTATACAATTTAGGCCAGCGAATTATACAATTGTATATGTATAGCAAATTATACAGTTTTATGTTTGCTATGGAGCGCAATTATGCAAAGTTTGTTATATCATACAAATATGAATTTTTTGTTTGCTATATGTGAAAGTTACCCATTTTTAAATAATACAATTGTTTCTTTCTTACTATATGGGACAAAATTTCCTTCAATATTTCATATTTACGACATAATCCAAAGGTCATGGAATCAAACCTTATTTACACACAAATATCTCAACCATTGTCCCACATAATGGATCGAGTATATATAGTCATATATTAAAAATATGTAGAAAAAATTGAGTGTTTTAAGACTAATTGTCATTGAATAAATAGATAATTATTCTTTGAATTTTTATAGTAAACATATATCAGATATATTTGATCAATCAATAATGTATAATCTTTAAATCGCTGAATTTCTATAAATATTAAATATGATCTTAAAACACGAATCACATGATCAATTTTTAAATGTAAAATTCTTAAATCATCAATTTCCAGAAATATTTAGACAACATAAGTCACATAATCAACTCTCGATCCGTTTTTATGCTAATTGTTATGTGTTTTTTCTTTAAATTAAAGTTTTCAACCATCCTAGTTGTCCATGTTTTTCATTAGAACCATCCTTAGTGTGATTAGAATGAAAAAGATTGTGAATTTTTAAATTTGTGATGATATAGCGCATGATTATAAGGTCACGATTGACATAATCACTTGAATTTTCACATTTGGTATTCTTCGTTTATTGAATTTGTCATGGTTTAGTCAAAGGGGAAAAGAAAATTAATCCATAGTCCATAAAAATATTTAAAAGAACAATTTTAAAAACTTTTTCAAATTCCATATTAAATTAAATTAGTTTACATAAAACTAAACGTAGAGGGCATATATTAATGATTTTCTGAGCAATATGGTGACTAGAGATGAAATGAACAAAAAAAATTACATTTTATGTCTCATATTAGTCGTTTACATTACTAGAAAAAAGTTATTCCAATGAATACTTGCTAACAAATTTATAATGTTCTAAAATGTTTTCTAAAAGGTAAATTAATAAAATTATCTTTCTTATTATGACTTAATGAAAGGACAATTTTCACATATAGCAAATAAAAAATTCATATTTGTATGTTATAACAAAGTTTGCATAATTGCGCTCCATAGCAAACATAAAAACTGTATAATTCGCTATACATATACAGTTGAAGCAAATTGTATAAAACGAAGTGTATGACACTGGGCAGAGAACTGTATAAAAACGAAGTGTATAAAACGAATTGTATTATTATAAGTGTATAGAATGATTATATACAATTTGAATTTGTATAAAATGAGAAAGAGAGAAAGACAAAAGAGACTTGACAGGGAATATACAATTGAATCGAATTGTATAAAACGAGAAAGAGAGAAATTAGATACAATTTGAAAATTGTATAAAACGAGAAAAAGAGAAGGGCAAAAGAAACTGGGCATGGGAGTATTTTTATTGTATAATTATAAGTGTATAGGACGAAAATATATATACTTGCATGCGTATATACAATTTTCTCACGCTTTCTACAAACAGAAACGCAATTTATACATTTCGCTTCTGTTTGTTTAAGTGAGAAAGGCAAGGGTGGCGAGCGAGATCTGGAAGAGGGGAGAGAGGGGAACAAAAATATATGTATTTATATAATTTTCTCTGCTTTATATAATTAGAATCAATTTTTATACACTTGTGTTTGTATAAAAAGTGAGAAAGCGAACGATAGATTGGAGGAGAGTGGCGAGCGAGATATTTGGGAGAGAGGCGCTTGACAATTTTTTTTGCAAACGTTTACTATGAAGCACAATTAAATCAAACCTTAGCTACTCCATTTATTTTAGGTTATTAGTTTGCTATTATATATAATTTTCCCTTAACAAAAACATGTAATATGAAATGTAGAGAGTATTGTTATTGTCTCAAATTATGTAAATATTTGATTGAGCACATATTATACATTCGATATAAATAAAAATATTATAAAATAATATTAAATAGAATATATTAACAATATTTATGTTAGTTATATTTACATTAATCATATATCGTCTCCTTTAAGTTCCTCTCTGCAATATCCTCTACTTAAACATTCCAAATTAACTGAATTTAGTCAAAAAGAAAATTGTACTTTTAAGCTTTTTGAGTTGTTAGGTTCAATCTATCTTATCAAACTTTCACAGCCATGGAGGACAAAGTTTGTTTGGTAGTTAAATTGAAAAAATATAAATTATAATTATATGGATATTAATTGTTTCATCTCTTATTCTATATAATAAAAATATATATATAAAAATAAAAATAATAATGTGATGTATTGATATTCTCATAATTACTTATGCCTAGAATAGTTATGCAATTTACTAAGTTATGCTTTTTTTTCTTTATCTCGATTTATATAATATATTTTCATTTTATTCGCTACATATTTTTTTATTAGATAATTATTAACAACATTCAATATTTTTCTCAATAAACTCATGTTGAGTTTCATTTATTTCAACATACAATCTATGAAAGTGTAGTCTTTTTAATGATAGCTTTAGAACATTACAAACTCTTTTCATATTTTTTTTAAACTTCATATTTAATCAAATTATATCACATAATTTTTAATTTTTTTTTTTATCTATTATATATAAAAATGACTATTTTCAAACTAGCTATTAAACATGGTATAATCCTTTCAAAATGGTATTAGGCGAACAAAAAAAGGAAAGGAGATTACAATACAAGAAATCGAGTCCTCACTAATAAAGTGATAGTTCAGCTAACCAATCAATTGAACTTTTAAGTCATTGTTTTATTAGATTTCAAATTAAATTAATCTTGAATAATCAATAATAAAATAAATGACTAATTTCAAGCTATAAAATTAACCTTTCATTGAAACCGAAGATAAGACCACATACAACAAATCTTATAATCCCATGTTTATTTTTTTTTATTATGAAAAAATTATAAATATACTCCAAAATTATAGTAAATAATATACAAATATATTTCGTCATACTTTTGGTACATTGATGCTCATGTCATTCAAAAACTAGAACATATATGTCTTTCAGTCAAACAAAAGACGAAATAGAGACACATCACACGATGTTATTCGTCGATACAACATTTAATAAATGTTGAAACAGTGGATAAGATAATAACATACGTATGTCTGTTAATAGATTATACATGCTATAATTTTCGAACGATAAGTATATCAATATCTCAAAAATATGATAAAAAATATTTTTATACAATTTACGATAATTCTAATTATTATACGTAGCGAAAATTTAATATACCGAATTTCGAAGTCTCAAATCTTCCCGCCAAAATGTGCCGACCCAAATAGATGTAAACCGCCGCCTATTTTGAAATGTGAATAATACGCGGTCTTAGGTGGAGCCCACGTTACACAGCTCAAATATTTAGTTGGTGCCACCCCATATTTAACTGTCAAATTTAATTTATTTTATTTTTAAAAAAAAAATGAAAAATACAATATGATAGGAGTAATTATTTTAGCTGTGATATATAAATTTAAATATTTGTAAATTTATGAATTCTAAATATTCTATTCTCTTGATTGATGGGACATATACGACTATTTCGTTGGTCCAGAATGTTCAACAGAACATTTAAGATTTTTTAATATTTAAATGTCCCACTCATAAAAATTCAATAAAATTATTCAATTGTTTAATTTCTTACAAAATGTTTTCTTAACCGTCAAAATAATAATACTTTGAATAAAATTTAATTTTGATTTTTTATATGTTCAACCTATTTAATTTTTAAAAAAATTATTTTTCGTACCATATGTATTATGTTTAGGCTATTTTTAAGAGTATATTATCATCATAAAATAACAATATAAATTTTCGTAATATATATATAATTAAATCGTGAAATGATTAATCTTTTAAAATATTCATAAGTAAACAGAATAAAAATGTACACTTCAAACAATTGAAAGTTATTTGTATTTTAATAGTGACGATTAAAATTAAAATTTGTTAATAATTAAGATATTAAAAGGTGGTATTTGAAATTCTATATACGTTTAAAATAATTCCATAATAGATAAAAAAAATTGAAATACTTTTAATTATTTTTGTTAAACCTTTCATAAAACTCACAATTGTTACCTCGTATTTATAAGCCCGCTATATTACAAATAGTTCACTTACCACACATGAAATATAAAACCGATAGACAAACCTTATTATTTTTCACCCAGTGTTCAGTATCAACATTGAAGCCCAACTAAATCTAGATTTACGATGGAAAGTCCCACGTTAGGAGGTGAAACGCTTCCTAACAAAGGCGACTCATATCCAAGAGAACTTAAATTCAAAACCTCTTGATTAAAGATGAAAGAGTACTTAACACTCCATCACAATCCTCGTTGCTAAGCTACAAATGCAATTGAAGAGATATTAACACGAAAAAACCTCTCTTATGAAATATCACATATTAGCATCAATTCAGACACCTTTATTTTTTCTGAACATATTATATACGAAATTAATAAAAAAAAAAACTCTAAAATAAAAGGGGAATTGTATTTTTATTTTTGCCTCATTTTATTTGCATTACAAATTCATTCCCTCTCTCTACACGTTCAAACTTGCCCCATTTTCAGTCAACACGTTCTCTGTTTTTCCCTCTCATCCATTAAATAAACATCAAATTCTCAACAAAAATTACTTGTTTTTTTGTCTGCAATTTGTAGAATAATGAAGATGGATATGGAGGAAGAAATGTGTACAACACCAAAAAATCAAGAATATCGAATTCAAACGCCATTAGAGTGTCCACCGGCTCCGAAGAAGAAGAAGAATGAAAACAGAGCAGCAGCGAAAAGGTACAAAAAGCCCAAAATTACAGCCTATTTTCATTCTCCTGATCTTGATGCATTTTTTGGCGGAGACGGAGCTAGAGTTTTAGTTATGAGTCCCGCAATTCAATAATCGGGAACTCTCTTATCTAGAATTTCAGCAAACTATTATTTCTATGATTTCGGATCCAATAAGTTGTTATTTTTTTTTTAGAAAAATTCATAAATTTTAAATTTATGGTAGTTATTTAATTTAGCGAGGTTGTAAAATAGCATATAAAGTTTGTTTGTTTGTTTAATTATTATTATTTTGGGTGGATATATGTATGTTATGTTTGAGAGTGAAAAGTTTAATTACTTCAAAATATTTATGATTATTTTAATTTCTTTTTAAGAGTTAAATTAGCGTGTAATTTCACTAATTATTTTTCTTTTCTCTTGCATATATTAGTGATTCATTTGATTATGTAGAACAATCGCTTCCAAATCTGTGTTTTGCGTGTATTTACATTCGGTTGATTAAATATTTCGAAAAATAAATAATTTTGAGAAATAAATTTCTTAAAAATAATAAAAATGTTTTCTTTCAGTTCATATTAATTACTATAACATTCCACTCTCCAATATATTTTATCTTTACCTATATCCCTAGTTTTGTTTCCTACATCACAAAAAAAGAAAATCAAAATATCTTTAATAACACTTAAAATATTTTTATTCGTATCAAACACTTTTAAAATACAACGAAATAAAATGATGTGAAAAAATAAACTTATGACCTATGAGAATAAAAAGGTTAATATTTAGCAAAAAATAAAAGTTCCAACATAAAAATGGGGAAAATGCAAATGACCCGTTTATTGGAATTATATGGATTTGAGTCTACTAATTCACTATTTCGGCCCATGGATCCTCCACTCTGTTGGATCTCATTTGGGCCACAAAGGAAGCCCTCAATTGAAGAAGGGGGACTGTCACATATAGCCACTCAAAAATAGTTTTTTATTACTCTCCGTTGATATAGTTTAACAATTACAATTCATAGCTACATGTTATAGAGAGGCGAGCGAGAGAGGGCAGAAAGTGAGAAAGAGGTGAATTGTATATGAATGTTAGTTAGATAATTGTATATTATACATATGTATTTGTATCTATGGAAGAGAGATTGAGAGAAGTAGGGGAGGAGAGAGGCGTGCGAGATTGGGAGAGGGAGGAAAGATGAGCGAGAGAGGGCAGAGAGTGAGAGAGTGGTGAATTGTATATGCATATCAGTTAGATAATTATATATTATACATATGTATTTGTATATTCTGCTAAATTATACATATACAAACGTGACTTATTATACAAACTCGAAATCAAGCCACATAATTAATGTATAATGTTAGTCGCAAATATTAATTATAGTGAACTATAACTATGATGAATAACTAGGTATTAACTTGCTCAACCACATAATTTTCCCATTGAAGAAGTATTAGATGAATCCTTATGGCATGGATCCTCCATTCTGTTAGATGAATGGATCCTTATTACTTTCAAAGAATTACTTTATCTTATCAAGAATTAAGAATTTTTTACTATATATAAAGAAAAATATACTTAGTTATGTTATTACTAGATACACTAAAAACAGGAGAGAGACGAGTAGAATGAGGAGGGAGCTAGTTATGTATCCCAGATATATAGAAGAGTGGCGAATGACATGGGAGGGAGAAGAGTGAGGTGAGCGAGATTTGTCTATGTATCTTAGATACATGCAATTCCACTTGAATGCAGTGTATTTAGAACAAATTACACTTAATTTTGACCTAACGTATCTCAAATACATGTGTCTAGACATATGAGGGAGGACACACCAAAATATAATAAAAATCGTAATATTGCAAACTAGAATGTATCTAATTAGTTCCTAAACTAGTTAGATTTCTATAACTTTTCCATTATTTAATTAGACAAATATTCATAACATATTTACTAAATCCTACTATACTTTAAGATAATCGCATAATCTCGCTCTTCCTCTCTTTCTCTTTCCTTTCTTTTGTGTTTTGTCGGATTATATATAAATGCTCTTAACATGATAGGTAAAAAATCAACTTATTTTTCTATTTTTTTTTTCATACCAAACACTATTAAGTTTACCCAAGTCCAAATTGAATATAGATAGTTAATTTCAGCATAATAAATGTTATTAGTAGGGATTTTGTGGTTAGAATAGTGTGATCAACCTTTAAACAAGCAATTAGGTGGACATGCTTTTGGAATAAGAAATAAGAGACAAGGGTCAAAAAGGAGGTCAATGAAAGCAAAAGAAAGGTTCTATTTACTAGTAGGTGTTTAATTTGTTTCATGTTGGATTAGTCGGATATAATAATTAATTATTTTCGTCAACATTAAGGTTGTATATATAAAAATAAGTTTAGAGTTCAATACATATATAATCTTGAGGGTAGCTTGGCTGGTAAAGGCCCGAGAACAAAGTCCTTCAGGTCGCTAGTTTGAGCCTCATCAAAATCATTGGAGGCATTACAAATCGACCGCATTTTCAGGGCCCCGTAAAACTAATCGTGGTGCACCCGCCTTGAAACAGCGGGACCCAATGGATATAGCTACGGCAAATATTTTTACGAAAAATAAATATAATCACTTCAAGAAATCTATTACTACTAAAAGTGGTCAAATATAACCACATCCCAATGGATTAAGGTCCAAAATTAGAAATCAAAGTAAAAATGCAATGTTGCTAAATATGGTTAAACATGTATTTTCTGCAACTACCTATAAAAAAAAAATATTACTAGAAATTATGAGATGAACTGTCTCTGTTCCAATTATTTTATGAAACTTCTATTTTTAGTTGATAGTAATTTAGAGAAAATATAATCAAGGATTAAGAAGTTAATTAAAATTGTAGCTATCTAAATTTTAGTCTTGCCTTTGGAGCAAATATATCTTAATCCTTTCCTTATCATGATTATTGAAGATAATTATTGTTCAACAAACGTTTTAGGTTTGTCTAAATAAGTTAAAACCAAATTCATAAACATTTTGGCTCTTTAATGTATATCTTCTAAATAATATCCATTTAATTCATTTCTTTCATTTTAATGCTTATGTTGTTAACCAGAAACAAATGTGTAGGATCAAAATAAATAATGTCACGTGGAATCAGACAAAAAAGAAGAAGATATATATATATATATATATATATATATATATATATATATATATATATATATATATATATATATATATAGATATATAGATATATATATATATATATATATTTGATTCTTAAAATTTTGGTTAATAATTAAAATTTTATGTCACTAAATGAAAAAACAAATAAAAAGGTTGAATGACTTTCTGTGCAAAAAAAATCATAGTTGAAAATGAAAGTTGAATAACTTTCTATGAAAACAATTGATAGTTGAGTGACCATTAAAGTTATTAACTCCCTCAAACTAATATAAATCATATTATCCGTAAGTCCCTGAATGCTCTGATTATTGAAGAAGGAACTAAAGAATAAGGTATCAACAACAATTTATTTTATTACGAAACAAATCATGATATTTATATTGATCTATTATACAGCTTTACGTCTAACATTAGATAGACCTCATACAGAAATTATATTAATTTTACCATATTTTTATTTCATTTATTTTGGGACAATCACAAAAACTTCTAAAGTAGATGTGGTAATCTTTTATATCAAAGCTGCAAAGCAAAACAAGAATTAATATCATAACTTATATGCAGTTGCAGTTTCACATTGTTTACAATAAATTTTAAAGTGATAAATAATAAATTGTGATCATAATAAAATAAGTAGAAACATAACTTTATTGATCAAGATAGCAGCTATAATTCTATTAATACCTTAATTTTACCATTAAAAAAAAATTATTAAATCAAGTGAGTCGTCTAGTTAAGGTAAGTTGGAGAAACATACCTTTATATTATATAGTAATTTTTAAGAAATAGAAAAAAGCAATACTAAATCATGCATGGTTGGTTGACTGAATTATAAAGAATTCATATCAAGTTTGAACTTGTTTAAAAAATTTTCTCCGTTCGGTATTATTTGTCATGATTTTTATTTTTAAAGTTAAATTATAAAAATTTTGACTAATATTTTAAGATGCATTTTTTCATCATATTAATATAAAAAATTGTAATTTATAGTATTTTTATATAGTTTTAGAATATCTATTTTTTTTGTTTAAAATATCGAATTAATGTAATCTAATTTACTTTTGAAAATTAGTCAAATTAACTTTTAATAAACGCAACATGACAAACATTTCTGAATGAATAGAGTATAAATAAAACAGAATCAACAGACAACATAATATAATGTTCAAGAAAATCTTTTTTAATTCCCCCAAGCATATATGATGTGGTCGTCAATTAAGAAAATAATTATGACAAGATGTTTTAATATTCACACTAATTATTTAATTATGTACTTTGTTTTCTTGGGTGAATAATCAACAAAAACAATACAAAATAATGTGAGTTACGGTGAAATAATTCTATCGACATTTACTATAAAACTGTGAATTATATGGAGATATTTTTGAGGATCATTATGAAAATTGGTACAAAATTTATTTTCCTTAAATTTTCATACTAATTTTCAGGAAAATTCCCATGTAATTTATACTTTTCTAATAGTAATTGGAATAATGTACGAGTACCCTCTCGACCTATGTCCGAAATCTTAGAGACACACTTACTCTATATGTCACGACCCAAATCGGGGACGCGACTGGCACCCACATTCACCCTCCTATGTGAGCGAACCAACCAATCTAAACCTTAACATTTTAATACAATATCAACAAAAGTAATGCGGAAGACTTAAACTCATTAATAAAAACAACTCAAAACTATTATTATATCCCCAAAATCTGGAAGTCATCATCACAGAACATCTATGATCAAATTACTATCTAAGAATGTCTAAGAAGCTAAAAATAAACATAAGAAACTAGTCCATGCCGGGAGTTAAGGCATCAAGACTTGCAAAAGAAGATCCAGTCCAAGCTAGAAGCGTTAGCTCACCCTGAGATCCGGTATGACGAAAACTGGCTCGAATTACTGTTGTGCTGAAGTTGACGGAACGTTTGCTGCATTACACAAATAACAAAGAAGAAAACATAAAAGTAGGGGGTCAGTACAACCACACGTACTGAGTAGATATCATCGGCTAACTCAAAATAGAAGATCATATAAATCAAATAATATTATAAATCAACTATAAACTCAACATGTAACAACAACAAGTATTATAATCGTCAACAATTACCATCAAGTTCATCCATGAGGGCTCAAGCCCCAATACCATACTCATTTGGGAATTAAGTTCATTATGTTGAGTATATTATCATCTTTCAAGATTCATTATCTTTCTTCCTCTTGTGTCGGTACGTGACACTCCGATCCCCTACTACTATGTGTCGTTACGTGACACTTCGATCCCCTATATGTGTCGGAACGTGACACTCCGATCCCCTATATGTGTCGGAACGTGACACTCCGATCCCCTATATGTGTCGGTACGTGACACTCCGATCCCCTACATCTACGTGTCGGTTTGTGACACCCGTCCCACTAATACTATGTGTCGGAACGTGACACTCCGATCCACTAATACTATGTGTCGGAACGTGACACTCCGATCCACTAATACTATGTGTCGGAACGTGACACTCCGATCCACTAATCTCATTATATCCGTTCATCAAGCCTTCTCTATACCAAGGCATCATCAATCCCAATCACTTTAATTCATCAAGCCTTCTTTTTATACCAAGGCATTATCATTAATAAGTAGATTAAAGTTTCTTTCAAGATTTGGGATTCAATGGTTTTCATCATGCTTGTTTTATCAAAATCACATAATCATATTCATACAAGCATACAATTAAGCATATAGACAGGTTTACAATATCATCAATACATATCATTCCCTATCAAGAGTTCACTACGATTATCGTAAAAACCATAACCTACCTCCACCGAAGAATTGGAATCAACAAGCTAATCCTCAAAGCTGCGTTTTCTCCTCAACCAATTCGATCGATCAATACTCTCTCTCTTTTCTTTTGTTTGTTTTATTCAAACCCTCTTCCCTTTACCCTAATTATCATATAATTAAGAATAAAAGAGAACAATAAAACCCACTAATTAACTTAAGGTTACCTCTTTTAACCCCCAAGTAATTAGACTTATTAATATTAACCCTCAATCTTTATAATTAAGGAAATAATAGTCCAAAACGACCCTTAAAACGTGTGGAGAAATCCTAAACTGCCTGGGATTTGCGCAACCTGTGACGGCCCGTCGTGCCTGCGACGGTCCGTCACGCAGGTCGTCGTAGCCTCCCAAAATCCCCTTTTTCACCACGGAGTCTGTGACGGTCCGTCACACCTGTGACGGTCCGTCCTGCACTTCCGTCATGACGGTCAGGGACTCGTTTCTTGTACCAAATTCTCAAAAGTTGAAGTGTTTTGCAACGGGAGCTCACGACGGTTCGTCGTGGCTGTGACGGCTCGTCCTGCAGGTCCGTCACAATTTACAGAGAGTCGATTTTCAGTACCCAATTTCAGAATTTCTAAGTATGATGCAACGATACACCCTCGACGGGCCGTCGTGCCTATGACGGTCCATCGTGGTGTCCGTAGTATGGCCCATTTTTTCCAGAATAAAATCTGCTGCTCAAAACGACTAAACAGGTCGTTACAATAGATACCAATTTACCATCGTTCGTCCCCGAACGATCAAAAGAGGAAAAACAATGGCGAAAGGGAGTACCTGAATCTGTAAACAGATGGGGTATTTTCTTGCATATCTGCCTCCTTCTCCCAAGTAGCCTCTTCAACCGGTCGATTCTTCCATTGAACCTTGATGGATGCAATCTTTCTCGACCTCAACTTGCGAACTTCTCTATCTAATATAGCAACCGGTTCCTCTTCATAAGTCAAGTTCTCATCCAACAAAACTGAATCCCAACGGATGATGTAGTTTCCATCTCCATGGTATCTTTTCAACATGGACACGTGAAATACCGGATGTACTCCGGACAGCCCTGGAGGCAAGGCTAATTCATAAGCCACCCCCCCTATTCGCTTAAGCACTTCAAATGGTCCAATGTACCTTGGAACTTAGCTTACCCCTTTTTCCAAACCGCATCACCCCTTTCATGGGTGAAACCTTCAACAAGACTTGTTCACCTTCCATGAACTGCAAGTCTCTAACCTTTCGGTCTGCATACTCCTTTTGCCTACTTTGTGCCGCCAAAAGCTTTTCTTGAATAGCTTTCACCTTTTCCATAGAATCTCTCAACAGATCCGTCCCCCAAGGTCTAACTTCAAAGGCATCAAACCAACCAATGGGAGACCTACATCTCCTCCCATACAATGCTTCAAATGGAGCCATGTCGATACTGGAGTGATAGCTATTATTGTATGAAAACTCTGCCAATGGTAAGAAGCTATCCCAATGGCCACCAAATTCTATCACGCATGCGCGAAGCATATCCTCCAACACTTGAATCGTTCACTCAGACTGACCATCAGTCTGAGGGTGAAATGCAGTACTAAGGTCCAACCTAGTACCCAATTCGGCATGCAATGTTCTCCAAAACTTACAAGTAAACTGCGTACCTCTATCTGATATGATGGAGAGTGGAACTCCATGCAATCGAACGATTTCTGAGATGTAGATTTTTGCTAACTTCTCTGCATTGTAGGTCACCTTGACCGGAATGAAGTGAGCAGACTTAGTTAACCTATCAACAATCACCCAAATAGAGTCATACTTACCCAATGTCTTGGGAAGACCAACCACGAAGTCCATCGCGATTCTCTCCCACTTCCATTCAGGAATGGGCATTCTCTGAAGTGTTCCTCCAGGCCTCTGGTGTTCATACTTTACTTGTTGACAATTTGGACATTTGGCAACAAACTCAACAATATCTCGCTTCATTCTACTCCACCAGAAGTGTTGCTTTTAGGTCGCGGTACATCTTGGTTGCACCAGGATGTATAGAGTATCCGGAACTATGAGCCTCTGTCAGAATAGTGGTGATCAAATCATTGATGCGGGGTACACATACCCTTCCCTTAATCCTCAAAACACCTTCACCATCGATTGTTGCTTCCTTAGCCTCTCCTTGCAACACTTTATCTCGAATTCGCCTTAGTTTCTCATCATCAAACTGTTTCCCCTTAATCTGATCAAGAAAAGAGGATTTTGCCTCTACACAAGCTAACAATCCTCCCTTCTCATTTATTTCTAACCTCATAAGGTCATTAGCCAGAATCTGCACCTCTCTAGCCAATGGGCGTCTAGAAACTTGCAAATGAGCTAGACTTCCCATGCTTCCGGCCTTTCTACTTAGAGCATCCGCCACAACATTCGCTTTTCCCAGATGATACAAGATAGTGATGTCGTAGTCCTTCAATAATTCCATCCATCTCCTCTGTCTCAAGTTCAAGTCTTTTTGAGTGAATACATACTGTAGGCTACGATGGTCCGTATAGACCTCACACTTAACCCCATACAAATAGTGTCTCCATTGCTTTAGTGCAAATACTACCGCGGCCAACTCCAAATCATGGGTCGGATAGTTACGTTCATGCACCTTTAATTGCCTCGAAGCATAAGCAATCACATTCTTCTCTTGCATTAGCACTGCACCCAACCCAGAATAGGATGCATCACAATAAACAATAAAGTTTTTACCCTCTACTGGCAAGGTAAGGATAGGCGCGGTAGTCAACAAAGTCTTAAGCTTCTGAAAGCTTTCCTCACATTCATCTGACCATACAAATGGAACATTCTTCTTAGTCAAGTTCGTCAATTGGGAAGCAATAGAAGAGAATCCCTTGACGAATCGGCGGTAGTAGCTAGCTAACCCCACAAAACTCCTTATTTCTGACACGTTTGTAGGTCTTACCCAATTCTTCACTGTCTCAATCTTGGATGGATCCACCATCACTCTATCCTTAGAAGCCACGTGCCCCAAGAAGGACACTGAATCTAGCCAAAACTCACACTTGGAGAATTTCGCATAAAGCTTCTTCTTTCTCAACAACTCTAACACCATTCTCAAATGCTCTTCATGTTCCTTCTTACTCTTGGAGTATATCAGTATATCATCAATAAACACGATCACAAAGAGGTCCAAATATGGCTTGAAAATCCCGTTCATCAAGCTCATGAAAGCAGCAGGGGCATTCGTAAGACCAAAAGACATTACCACAAATTCGTAGTGCCCATACCTAGTTCGAAAAGCAGTCTTTGGCACATCCGTTGCTCGTATTTTCAATTGGTGATAACCGGATCTCAAATCAATTTTAGAGAAGACACAAGCACCTTGTAACTGATCGAACAAGTCATCAATGCGAGGAATGGGGTACTTGTTCTTAATGGTTACCTTGTTCAGTTGTCTGTAGTCTATGCACATCCGAAAACTCCCATCCTTCTTCTTCACAAACAACACCGGAGCACCCCAGGGAGATGCACTTGGTCTAATAAAGCCTTTGCTCAACAACTCTTGAAGTTGAGCCTTTAATTCTCTTAACTCCGCGGGAGCCATTCTATAAGGGGGTATAGAAATGGGGCGAGTACCCGGTTCAAGATCAATACAGAAGTCAATATCCCTATCTGGTGGCATACCAGGAAGATCTGCAGGGAACACATCCAAAAACTCACGGACTACCGAAACTGACTCAATCGAAGGTACTTGGGTAGTGTCATCCTTAAGATGTGCCAAGAAAGCTAGACAACCCTTACTAACCATCTTCTGAGCACGAATAAATGAGATGATACGCACCGGATTGGAAGTGTAGTCACCCTCCCACACTAACGGATCTGCCCCAGGCTTGGCTAACGTCACTGTTTTAGCATTACAATCCAAAATCGCAAAATTCGGAGAAAGCCAAGTCATACCCAGAATTACATCAAAGTCACCCATTTCTAATATAACCAAATCTACATAAGGTGTTGCTCCCCACAAAATTCACCAAACAAGACCTATATACTTTTTCGACTATCACAGACTCACCCACCGGAGTACAAACACGAATAGGCATGTCAAGTAATTCACAATGTAAATTTAGACCATTAGCAAATGAGGAAGATACATATGAAAATGTGGATCCAGGATCAAACAACACGGAAGCCATGCAATCACAAATCATAAGGTTACCAGTGATAACCGCATCAGACGCCTCCGCTTCAGATCTCCCAGGGAAAGCGTAGCAATGAGCCCCATTATTTGTCTGTCCGTTGCCCCTACCATGTTGTGTAGTAGTGGCTCCGTTTTGCCCATCACCTCTGCCGTTTTGGTGACCACCATTACCTCGACCACCACGTCATCATGCTTGTTTTATCAAAATCACATAATCATATTCATACAAGCATACAATTAAGCATATAGACAGGTTTACAATATCATCAATACATATCATTCCCTATCAAGAGTTCACTACGATTATCGTAAAAACCATAACCTACCTCCACCGAAGAATTGGAATCAACAAGCTAATCCTCAAAGCTGCGTTTTCTCCTCAACCAATTCGATCGATCAATACTCTCTCTCTTTTCTTTTGTTTTGTTTTATTCAAACCCTCTTCCCTTTACCCTAATTATCATATAATTAAGAATAAAAGAGGACAATAAAACCCACTAATTAACTTAAGGTTACCTCTTTTAATCCCCAAGTAATTAGACTTATTAATATTAACCCTCAATCTTTATAATTAAGGAAATAATAGTCCAAAACGACCCTTAAAACGTGTGGAGAAATCCTAAACTGCCTGGGATTTGCGCAACCTGTGACGGCCCGTCGTGCCTGCGACGGTCCGTCACGCAGGTCGTCGTAGCCTCCCAAAATCCCCTTTTTCACCACGGAGTCTGTGACGGTCCGTCACACCTCTGACGGTCCGTCCTGCACTTCCGTCATGACGGTCAGGGACTCGTTTCTTGTACCAAATTCTCAAAAGTTGAAGTGTTTTGCAACGGGAGCTCACGACGGTTCGTCGTGGCTGTGACGGCTCGTCCTGTAGGTCCGTCACAATTTACAGAGAGTCGATTTTCAGTACCCAATTTCAGAATTTCTAAGTATGTTGCAACGATACACCCTCGACGGGCCGTCGTGCCTATGACGGTCCATCGTGGTGTCCGTAGCATGGCCCAGTTTTTCCAGAATAAAATCTGCTGCTCAAAACGACTAAACAGGTCGTTACACTATACTAAGGTCCTATTACCCCCATGAACTTATTTTATTAATAATTTTCTACCCTTTTTCGGCTTACGTGACACTATCTTGTGGATCCAACGCTGATTGACTTTTTTTTCCAAGTTAGTGCCACGTAGGCAAAAAAAAGTAGAAATTACTTAAAAAATAAGTTCATGGGTAATAGGACCTTAATATAATATAAGTGCGTCTCTGAAATTTAGAACATACGTTGAAGAGGTACTTATACATTTTCCCAATACTAATTCTTTTACTTTTTTAAAATCAGAAGTATCATGTTCAAATTCTTAAGAATGGAAAAAAAAATCGTTAGAGTGCCTCCCTCCTAAATGAATCTCGCAATACATGAATTTAAATTAAGTTAGACCCCAATATAACTACCGAACGCCAATTTTTTTTTTTTAAAACATAAAATTAACAGTTCAACCACAGATTAACACAAACAAAACAAGATGGGTGATAAAAGATTGAACATTTTAACTACAATAATAGGGACATTTCTAAACCCTCCCCCCTAAACTAAGTAAAATTAAGATAACTAATAGTTTAGGTGTCAAAGTTTATTATGGTCTTTAGATATTTTGTAATCTTTCTTTAATCACGATTAAACTAATTAATCGTCAAAGTTGATGATATTAAAATGTTCTTACTTGTAATAATAAAAAGATTTACAATTGAACATGTTAAGTAAATCATTTTACTTTATCAACACTCTAAAATTAAGGTCGACCAACATAGCAAAGAGGAACTCATAAGGTGACCAAACTCAACATAGAAAATGACATTTTTTCTTTCATTCAAACAAATTTCAATTAATCTTTTTTCTATATATAGTTCCCTAAATATATTAATAATAATATCCTCAACAAATATATATTTTTTTTAAAAAAAAACAAACACACACAAATGGGCTACTCTTATTTGCTATTTGGATTTGCCATTTTATGTTTATTGCCTCAATCAACATTTTGCATTACTAGGCATTATACATTCAATGTAACAAACTTATAAACTTCATTTTTTTCCTCTTTTTTTTCCTAACATCATTGAAACTAACTACATTTTTGTTGTGTCGATAGATTGTAAAACACAACGTAACGAGACTATGCACCACGAAGAGCATAGTTAGCGTGAATGGGCGTTTTCCAGGCCCTCGTATTATAGCAAGAGAAGGTGACCGAGTGATCGTTAAGGTGATCAACCAAGTTTCCAACAACATATCTATTCATTGGTAAGAACTTAACAGAACACTAAAGTATCGAAAAATACTACATTGTATGTAATACTAAATGTTATAGTACTATACTCATGTTTTGTGTTGTGCTAGGCATGGACTTAGGCAACTTGCAAACGGATGGGCAGATGGACCAGCATATGTTACACAATGTCCTATACAATTTAACAAGAGTTACACATACAACTTCACGATCATCGGTCAGAGGGGAACTCTGTTCTGGCATGCTCATATTTCATGGCTAAGAGCAACAGTTTATGGGCCTATCATCATCTTGCCACGACGTAACGAGTCATATCCATTCAAGAAACCATACAAGCAAATTCCAATCATG
This sequence comes from Solanum peruvianum, assembly GCA_027705065.1. NCBI lineage: Eukaryota > Viridiplantae > Streptophyta > Magnoliopsida > Solanales > Solanaceae > Solanum > Solanum peruvianum. Next base: position 4,435,161 of record JAKWJD010001763.1, read on the forward strand.
TTTGGTAAGTATATTATCATAGTAAAACAGTAACATTAGTTGACACAAATGTTAATGTTTGTTTTTGTTGTTGGTTTCAGGGGAATGGTGGAATGTTGATACTGAGGCTGTAATAAATCAGGCTCTTCAGACAGGAGGTGGACCAAATGTTTCAGATGCATATACTATCAATGGCCTACCAGGACCTTTATATAATTGTTCCTCGAAAGGTATAATCAACGATATTGCTCTGACTCTCCAAAACTGACATTGAATTCGCGTCAGATTGTCCAAAAATGCACAACTTTTGGATGATCTGACACAGACCTAACGACATTTCTGAAGAGTCTGAACAATAATGACAACCACATTACATAGTGTTGCTAATGTGTGACAATCTTATCTAAAAGATATGACTACACTTTGAAATAATATCATGAGTTTGAGTCTCGTAAATAGTAGTTATCAAAAAGAATCACGTGCTTAGTCTATGAAAAAGAATCAGTCTAATGGCTTAAGCTTTTACGTGAGATAATCACATGCTACGACACATACTAGCGTATGTCGTTTTCAAGTTAACATATCATGTTTCTTCAGATACATTCAAGTTGAAGGTGAAGCCAGGAAAGACTTACATGCTACGATTGATCAACGCTGCACTAAATGATGAAATGTTCTTCAGCATTGCCAATCACACCCTCACCATCGTTGATGCAGACGCTATTTACACCAAACCATTTAACACAAATGTAGTATTCATCACCCCTGGACAAACCACCAATGTTCTTCTCAAAACGAAGCCACATTACCCAAACGCCACCTTCCTAATGGCGGCTCAGCCATACTTCTCCGGTCTAGGAACATTTGACAACTCTACTGTTGCCGGTATCCTAGAATATGAATCCCCTTTACATAGTTCTCCCACCAACAAAAGTAAAATCAAACTTTTTAAACCAACCTTACCAAATATAACTTCAACAAGTTTTGTTGCCAATTTCACCAAGAACTTTCGTAGCTTAGCTAACACTCGATTCCCAGCAAACGTTCCACTAAACGTTGACAAGCGTTTTCTCTTTACAATAGGACTTGGTTCTAATCCATGCCCCAAAAACATGACATGCCAAGGACCTAATGGCACTAAATTTGCAGCATCAGTAAACAACATATCGTTTATCCTTCCAACGACAGCACTACTCCAATCTCATTACTTTGGACAATCGAATGGGATTTACACCACAGATTTTCCGGTTACCCCTCTAAATCCATTCAACTATACAGGATCACCACAACCAAACAACACATTTGTAACCAACGCAACAAAAGTTGTTGTCTTACCATTTAATTCGAGTGTTGAGGTTGTGTTACAGGACACTAGCATACTCGGTGCTGAAAATCACCCCCTTCACCTCCACGGTCACAATTTCTTCGTTGTTGGTGAAGGATTTGGTAACTTTGATCCTAATAATGACCCATCCAACTTCAACCTCAAGGACCCTATACAGAGAAACACAGTTGGTGTCCCTGCTGGTGGATGGATTGCTTTTAGATTCTTCGCGGACAATCCAGGTAATAATTAACAACTTTGTTTGTAAACAAATGAATATACAAATCATAATTATGATCATAAATTGTGATACATCAAACAGGAGTATGGTTCATGCATTGTCATTTCGAGGTGCACACAAGCTGGGGACTAAGGATGGCTTGGATCGTGTTAGATGGATCGTTACCTAGTCAAAAGTTACCTCCTCCGCCTTCAGATCTTCCTAAATGTTGAACAAGAACATAAATTCAACTGCTCATTTCGCGATTTCTTGAGTCTTTTCATCTTCCTTTATTTATTTTTTTCGGAAAATTTTCCTTCATTAAGTTAATGTGTTATTACATTCTTTTTTTTTGTTACATTGAAATAATTCAAGAGAATTATGATCAACAAATGTTCTGCATCAACATAAATGTAATTCTATCTGTGTACACGTACGCAGACCTTATCCCTACCTTTATCGAGGTAAATAGTCTGTTTTTCATTAGACGGTTTAAATTGGAAGTGTAAAATGATTTTCACCCTTTAGGCACCATTCTCGATTATTCTAAATGCAAGAAATAATAGGATAATTTGAAAGGAAGGTGATAATTTTATTAATTCTCGTTATTCATTTCAAAACGTATTCAAAACCAAAATAAGGAAACATTAACAATTTAGAAAAAAATAAAAAAAAGAGGTACAAAAATTGCATAAAATAAAATTGTCAACATTTGGGAAGATCCATTGGTGGAGGAGGCAACTTTTGATTTGGAAGTTTTCCATCTTGAACCAACCATGCCATTTTCAATCCCCAACTTGTATGAACTTCCAAGTGACAATGCATAAACCACACTCCTATTAACAAACATCATTATTCGCAGAGTCAGAAATTTTAACCATATATATATAATACTTTTTTGAATGCATATTCTTATAAAAATTACCTGGATTATCCGCGAGAAATCGAATAGCAACCCAACCACCAGAAGGAACACCTACAGTATTCCTTTCAATAGGATCAACTAGGTTGAAATTTGATGGATCCTTTTTAGGGTCAAAATTTCCAAATCCTTGTCCAACAACAAAGAAATTAAATCCATGAAGATGAAGAGGATGACTTTCAAGACCAAGAATGCTTGTATCTTGCATAACTAACTCCACACTTGTGTTGTATGGTAAAACCATAAGTTTTGTGTCATTTGCAACAAGAGTGTTATTTGGAGGGTTTCCAGTGTAATTAAACCAATTTAAAGGACTATAAGGAAAATCAGGTTTGTATACACCTTTAGATTGACCAAAGAAATGAGATTGAAGAAGAGCAGTTGTTGGTAACACAAATGACACATTGTTGATTGAAGCTGAGAATTTTGTACCATTAGGTCCTTGACATGTTTTGTTTTTATCACAAGGGCTTGTTCCAAGACCTACTGTGAAGAACAAACGCCTATCGACGTTTTGAGGTACATTAGCAGGGTATTGAGGACTCGCTAGACTTCTTAATCTATTAGTAAAATTGGTGACAAAATTTGTGTCATTCAGAGCTGGTAGTAACGGTTTAAAGAGCGGTAGATCTTTCAAATGGAGTTTTGTTTTGGATTCGTACTCTAATATTCCAGCAACTGTAGAGTTATCGAATGTACCAGGACCTGTTACATAAGGTCGAGCAGTCATGTAAAATGTGGCATTAGGGAAATGAGATTTAGTTTTGAGAAGAACGTTATGTGTCTGTCCTGGTGTAATAATAAGTGTATTTGTCTCAAATGGTTTAACATAAACTCCATCAGCATCGATAATTTGGAGAGTATGATTTGCAATACTGAAGAAAAGCTCGTCATTAAGTGCAGCATTGATCAATCGAAGAAGATATGTTTTTCCAGGCTTCACCTTTAGTTTAAAAGTATCTGTATATATAAAAAGAAGATATTTAATAGTATCATATATTTTAGTGTACCAACATTATTTAAAAAGCGAAAATAAATTACCTTTTGCGGAGCAGTTATATAAAGGTCCAGGAAGTCCATTTATAGTATAAGCATCAGAAACATTAGGACCTCCACCTGTTTGTAAAGCTTGTGAAATTATAGCTTCAGTATCAGCATTGAACCATTCTCCTGTGTGACATATATTATTAGTATTAAGTATTCTAATAATTAATTTTCTAATAGACAAATTATTAGTGAAGGATTATAAAAATTACCAAAGATAATGGGAATTTCTTTGTATGGTTTAGCAAATGGATAAGGAGTATTTTTGTTAGGTAAAATAATAATAGGACCATAGAGAGTTGATCTCAACCATGAAATATGTGCATGCCACCAAAAAGTTCCTCTTTGACCAATTATAGTGAAATTATACAAATATTTTTGGCCATTTTGAATTGGACATTGTGTTACATAAGCTGGTCCATCAGCCCATCCACTACGAACTTGTCGAATTCCATGCCTATATAATAATAATAATCGTGAAATATTAAATACTCGTTGAACCTTATAAACTATTTCACAAAAATAAATATTTATTTGTTTACCAATGGATGGAAATATTGTTGTGAACATGATTGACTACTTCAATTTCAAGACGATCACCTTCCCTTGCCACAATTCTAGGTCCGGGAAATTGTCCATTTACTGTAACTATACTCTTTGTGTGACATAGTCGTGTCACATTTTGCATTTTTATCTGAAACACGAAAAAAAATGTTTAAGTAATGAATTCTAAATAAGAAAATAGAATTTACTTAGGAAACTCTGCAATAATATATATGCATACTTCAAATTTATAGTGTCTGGTTGCAGCGGAAACACTAGGGAGGAAACACGATGCAATCATCAGAGATAAGAGAAATATTTCAGTAGCGCCCATATTTTGCGCTAAGAAAATTATATCTTTTGTTTTGTTACAAACTTCTTGTTGTTTTATTTAGTGCATGGAAGTCAAGTGTATATATATAGAGATGTTTGGTTGATTTGTGTGAAATTATTTTTAAAGAATAGATATAGAATTGAAGAGAAAAGTGAATAGGTTGATTGTAAGCTATGTTTGGTTAGACCAACTGTTGCTGTAGAACATACTTTAGAGTGGTGTCAAAGAAATACATATATATTTTTGTTGTATATTTGTATATCATTTGTGATTTGTGTATTTGTCATGCAGATATTTGACTATGTATGGATTTTCCTTGTTAATAACTCATTGAGGATAAATTAATTTAGACTTCATAGACAGCTAGCTATAGGCTTCATGATTTTGACACTCTCCATACAGAAAGATGATATATATATATATATATATATATATATATAGCCTTCAACAAAAAGATTTTATCATGCATGCATTACAAAGTGTAATTATTATCAAAAAAAAAAAAATAATCTTACTAACTTGAATTGAAAGAAAATTAAAGGGGTTGATTTAGTTAGATAGTGACTTAACTGATAGTTATTATATTTTTTAAAATTAAAATTAGTCCATTTTTTTTTTAATTAAGAAAGATGACTTTATGAGATAATAACTATTTGTTGAAACTAATTGAGTGACATTTAGATACTTAAATTAAGTCATGTTCCAATAAACACCTCAATTTCTAAAAAACTGTTCTAATTAGTCACTTTTTTATACTTTATGTATTTATCAAATATGTAGATGAGTGAAATATAGTGTTTATAAATATTTTGTATACTTCATGTATTTATCAAATATGTAGATGAGTGAAATATAGTGTTTATAAATAAGTTTGATCAGCTTATAAACTTGCTCAAATACCCTTTAATTTTTTTAAAAATATCTTAAAACTTTTTATTTTATTCTTATCTTTTTAGAAGGAACAAAATCTGCGTATATTTTACCTTCTTCAAATCATACTTAGTGAAATTACATTGAGTATGTCGTAGTTATTGTTTTTATTTTTACTCTTAACAAAAAAAGTTCTTACCACAAAAACGTTGTATATTCTTTATTATGTCCCAATTTATATGTTCCTCTACTTTTTACTCATCATCACTTCTTTCTCTATTTACTAGTAGAATAATAACTTACCTTTTCATTTTATCGTTAATAAAATAATTTATGGTCAAATCTAACTTAATTTAAATCATAATTTTTAACATTCTCTATTTTTTTCTCTTAAAACTCGATATCTAATCAAATATCATCAGATAAATTCAAACAAAAAAATAATTTATCAGATCACAGACTTCAAAATTCATTATGAAATCCGTCACACGAATATTATATTCTCTCCAACCTATTTTAAAATATAGTTTTACACCCCTTTTAAAGGTTTTTTTTTTTTGGAATGTCAGCGTCAGTGTGTGAATTAAGGGCCCGTTTGGATGGGCTTAATAAAAGCAGCTTTAAAAAAGTACTTTTGAAAGTGCTGAAACTTATTTTTAAAATAAGCAGTTATGCGTTTGGATAAAAGTGCTGAAGTTGTTATGTCAAACGTGAAAAGGGGAAACTAGAAGAAAGAGATGTTAGGGTTATATGGGTAATTTGAAGATTGTATAAAAATATTAAGGGAAAAAACATAAAATGTGGTCAACTTAAAACAGCTTATAAGCTAAAAAGAAAAAAGCACCCCTACCCCAGCTTTTAACTTTTGGCTTAAAATAAGTTTTTTTTAACTTAAAATAAGCTATTTTGAGTATTGCCAAACAGTTAAATAAGTCAAAAACCAGCTTTTAAGTTAGTTTGACCAGCTTTTAAGCTGAGCCAAACAGGCTCTAAATTTCATTCTAGTTGAGCCAACCACGAGAGGCTTTTAATTCCTGTAGCAACTGAATATTATGCCATTTATATTCTTTTCGTCTTAAAATACTTATAATATTTTTATTTATTATATATTTTTTCAAAAAAAATATAATTAAAGAAATATATTTTACTATTTTATTCTTATTTATATCTTAAAATACAATCTCTTTTCATCGAATATTCTTCTATTTATGTATCATAATGTTTAGAAAAAACAATTATTAAAATAAATTAACGTAAAATAATCAATAAAGTATTTATAGTACTGAAAAACAATTATAAAAATAAATTAAAGAAAATAAGTAGTAAATTTATTACTCACTTCGTCCGGTATTATTTATGATGATTTCTATTTTTAAAGTCAAACTATAAAAACTTTGACTAATAAATTAGATGAATTTTTTCATCATATTAATATGCAAAAAATTATAATTTATAATACTCTTCATATAATTTTAAAAACTTTAATTTTTTTAATTTAAAATATGAATTTTTTTTTATTTTTTTTTTATTGTTGTAGCGAATTAGCTGGAGTAAAATACGGGATAATGGGGAAGTTATCAATTCCAAAAAAGTGCACTCTGTACCATTACGTGTGTGCTTCATAAATACATATTCTATCGTCCCAATTTATCGGACATATTTTTTAACTTATTTTTTTTTTATAATTCGAATAATTTATTTTATGATTTCATTTATGTTTTATTTCTTAAAAGAATGATTTACAATTATATTAATTTATAAATATCAAATTTTTATTATTTTTATATTTAATCGAATTATATCACATAAATTGAGACCGAAAAATATACTCGCCAACCTTTTTAACACTGCAATAATTTAGTAATAGTCCCACATGGTTGTTAGTAGTAAAAAAAATTAAATTTGTGGGTACTTTTGTATATTATATGAAAACAATGCAAATAGAAATAAATAAAATGAGTAAGGCAAACAGCGATCATTCTCGTGGGTTCACGCAATAGGTTACTGCAGTCAAAAATAATAATAATAATAATAATCATGTTTGCATTTACCATTTTTCATGAGTCTTATCTCCTCCTTTTTATTCCCCAACCCCCCTTTTAAAAAATAAAATAAAATTTGCAACTATATATTTATAATATAAAAGAAATTTATACTTTCATTGGAATTTAACTTGTCATATGATGTCATGTCAAATAACTACTTGTATGGTTAAAATAGATTTTGAATGAGTCCGAAGTCTAAAGGGTATAAAATGTTAACAAAAATTTCAATACGGTATATGAATATTTATTTTAATCAAATGGGCAAAATCGCTGGAAGGGCAGCGATTTGTCTCCAATTTTTATTTTTATTTTTTCCAATCAATTTTTAAATTTTTTTTTACAATTTTTTAAATTAAATTTTAATTTTTAAAGAAATTTTAATTTTAAAATTTTCTACTACTTATTCCAAAATAATTTTTTTTTTAAATAATTTTTTAAAATAAGTAGCAATCAAATTTTCTAAAAAATTGATTTAAGAAAATATAATAGAAAATTGGAGACAAATCGCTGCACTTGCAGCGATTTGCTCCTATTTATTTTTTAATTTCAAATAAAAAATTAAGAAAATCGCTTTCTAAGGAGCGATTTATTAAAAAATTATTTTAAAAAAATATTTTAGAAATCGCTGCCAAGGCAGCGATTTTACTTTTTCCGGCAAGTAAATTCGCTGCCCTTCCAGCGATTTTGCCCTTTTGGTTAAAATAAATATTCATATACCATTTTGAAATTTTTATTAATATTTTATATACTTTAGGCTCCGGACTCGATTTTGAATAGTGGTTATAAAATTGTTTTTATATATATATATATATATATATATATATATATATATATATATATATATATATATATATATATATTTGAGATATAACAAATAAAGTACGTCATATAAGTTGAAATAAAATGAAAAGAATGCATTTATATTTAAGTTACTTTTTCTCGTTCAAAATAATTAATGTTTTAGCCTCTAAAATTTGATATAAACTAATTGATATTTTCATATATCAAGAATTATTTGATTCTTTTATATATTAATATATAGTACTTCCCATTATCTAATTACTTGTTAAGTTTTTCTTAGTTGTCTCGAATTATTTGTCATTTTGACAAAGTAAAAAAAGTTAAATATTTTTACCTATTGTACATTAAATCAATTACTTTGACAAAAGTAAAACTTCTTGAAAATTTTAAAATTTTAATTCATTCACTTCATCATTAATGCTGTAAAATGTGGTATCGTCACTAAAACAATAATTATTTTCTTAATAGGATGTTAACTCATTAATAGACAAGTAATTAGGGGCAGAGAGTGGGTGGGGGTGGGTGGGGGGGTTAAAAATGTGGGAAGTCGTAATTCGTATTCTCACCTACAAAAAATTTAGATAGTCAACCAACTGAGCTAGCTGCTGAGATCCGAAAATAATTTTCTATATATTTTTTGCTTCATAGTAATTAAATTCAATTTGCTTTAAATTTGCCTAGCCAGGCTGTATATACTACTATTTCATATGACTCTTTACTCCACCAAGAATTTTAATACTACTATTATACTACTATATATTTAAGTTTACCTTAAGGTTTTTGTGCATGACACAAAGCACTAGAAAGGGACAAATTTATAAAATCCTTTTTTATAGTTTTGCAGACTATCTTATCATATAGTGATCATTTGCCTTTTGTACTCACTATTTTGTACCCTAAAATTTTCACTGACAAATTATAAGTCAATTCTTGGAATAATTTAAAAATTGTACTTATTTTTTCTTTCTACAAAAGATGGAGAGTTTGCTTTGTGATGAAATTTGGCTAGAAAAAGAAGAAGAATTCAAAAATAATGTTGAAAATTCTTGTTTTTTTAAATCAAAAGAAGATTGTGAAGAGGCTTTTAAGATTTTATTAAACAAGGAGATAAGTTACATGCCTATAATAGGCTATGTGAAGTTTATAAAAGAGAATTGTTTTATTGAAAATGCAAGGTTTAAAGCTATTCATTGGCTTATTAAGGTAATTTCATCTTTTCTTTAATAAATCGTGTCTCACATCTTTTTATCATAAAGACGTAGATTCAGTAGCAGAAACAAAATTTTCATGAAGATATAATGAGTGATTTTTCCGACAAATGAAGTTTGGATGAACCCTTTTTTGATCCATCTATCTCCACCCCTTAAGATGTTCACATAGTATAATCTCAATTGGTTCAACTGAATTCAATAACTTTTTGTATGAAATTTCAAATTTATTATAATCTCAAGAAATTATCAATTTTTCTTTTTGTGTTTTTTATCTCCTAATTTTATTTTATTTTAATGATTATGAACATATTGTAAAGTCTCAAAGGAGGTGGAATCTCTCATTTGGGACTTGTTTTGGTGCTGCAAGTTACCTTGATCGATTTATCTCTTTAAACAAGTGTCAGGTAACAATATTAATTTATACAAAGTTTTTTTTAGATATATAAAAAAATAAATTAATTCGAGTTAATTGATCAAATTTTATATTACACAATCTTTTTTTTGGTAGGGATGGAAATATTGGATGTTTGAGTTACTCTCAATTGCATGTTTGTCTGTGTCCTCTAAATTCCATGAAACAAGTCCCCCTCAATTGCTTGAATTACAGGTAATTTTTTTTTTATTTTTATTTTTTTATATTATCAATATTGATAGATAGATTGACTCGAGTGTCGATCAGATGTAATTTTTTTTCATTCTCATACGATAGGTGTGGATCTACGTACACACTATTATCTTCAGACTATATTTATGAAATTATACTGATTATGTTATTAACTGTTGTTGTTGTTTGATATATAGATGGAAGGAGTTGAACATTTGTTTGAATCAACAATGATTCAACGTATGGAATTGACATTATTGGAGACTTTAGGATGGAGATTAAATTCTACAACACCATATTCATATATTGAATTATTTCAATGGAATATTAATACGCTCAAATTATCCCTCCTTCGAGATTTTACTTCAAGTGTCAATGACCTACTTCTTCGAATTCTTTTAGGTAACTTAAAACTCGAATCGATTCTGTTATTTGATTTATAATTATCTCAGGAAGATTACAATTAGTTGAGTGTTCGTATAAAAAATCAACTACTTAAAACTATTCTTCCTTCTTTTTTATTGAAAAAATTTAAATTATATATACTGACAGATCGATTAATATTTATATGTTTGACAGATGTTAAATTCTTGGAGTTGAGGCCTTGTGTGATTGCACAATGTGTTGTTACATGCATTTCTGAAGATTTGTCTCTATTAATAGATGACTCTTGTTTCAATAATTTTACTAGACTCATCCCTCAAAACCAAAAGGTAAATTTTTACACAATCTTTTTTATTTTAATGTAGAAAATTATAATTACTCTTATTTTTTTTATGTCATGCTTGTATATTGGAGTATATGAATCAAAATAACTAATTTTATGTGCATTGAACATAAAATATTTTTTTTTGAATTAGAAAAGACTAGATAAAAGATACTATAAGTTATAACATACTCTAATTAAAAAGAAACAAAATTATTTTAATTCGCAAAAACATGTGTTAAGGAAACGTCCTTTTGACTTTTACAAAAAATTAATTTTCACATCACACTACGTCAAAATTGAGTTTTAGCAGTAATTAATTAATTAGCAATTTGTGAAATATATATTTTTTAAATATATCGGATCTAATGACACTTAACTAATGTCGGTAAAGACTTTAGCATTCTTTATTATTGTGTCTATTTATTGCTGCTAAAAGTTTTTTTATTGTAGTATCAAGTAGAAAGGTAAATAATACTTTACTAAGAACCTCATTATTAGAGTTTGATAATATATAACATATTAATCGATGAAAGTATGGAAAAAACATCTCGTAATGTATTTAATTATAACAATATCTACTCGTTACCGAATTTTAATTGTGGATTTCATAACCCTTTCATTTTTATTTTTTTTGTCATTTAGGATGATCTAAGCAAGTGTCAAAGAATGGTGATAAATAAACAATTCTTGATTAAGGAATATCAAGAATTAATAACAAGTGAAGTTTTTAATTATGGCTCTTCAAGTCCAGTAACTGTATTGGCAATGGATCAACATGACTTGTGTGATATTCCTCAAGGGGATCTTAATTATATTTCTAATGCTAATAAACGTAAAAGGGAACGTTAACGAATGCGTCAGATGAATATCAAGTGGTTGAAATTATTTTCGAGGACGAATATATCAAATTTGATCGATTCTAAAAATGTAGTGTGTTAATTTTATGTTATTGTACTAGCTAAGTTTAGGTTAGGATCAAGATTAATTATTATTATTGTTCTATTGCTAAATAGCGAAGCTTTTAGCAATATTAATTTTAATTTACGATTGTAATTTTCTTATTAGGCTATATTTATTAGTGTCTTTTATGGCATGCATGATGAGATATTTCCCTGTTGTATTTGAATTTGAATAATATAGAAGACATAAATTAAATAAAGATATTTTTTGTTTCTATTTATTTTTATTAATCCTAAATCCGCCTCTTACTTACCTACCTTCCCAGACTAGCTAGTCAGGGCGAAGCATTCTTAGCATTAGTAGTTTTGGCACGATAGACTCATGAGATGTGACCTCATGATGGGTCGGTGGGAATATAAATATATAAAAGAAATTCTTAATCACGCCTACGTAGCGCGCCATCACAAATTAGAATTTATTTTTAATTTATTTATTTTTAAAATTAGTCTTCTCATTTCATGAAAAGTTTGATATTTATGAAAAATTGTGACTTTTACGAAAAGTTATCGCTTTTATGGAAAGTTCTGACTTTTATGAAAAATTGTGATATTAATGAACAGTTGCAACTTTTATGGAAAAAAATGTGAATTTTTATCAAAGATTATGACATTTTCAAAGGGTTGCAACTTTTTCAAATAATTATAACTTTTTTGACAAACACAATAAACATTTATTCACACTACCTTATGTTGTCTATAAATAGAGGATTTTCTTTTATTTTAAAACAACAAAAATTCTGAACCTCCTCTTCGTTCTCTTCTTCACAATTAAATACTTGCATACTCTGTTCTTGGTGAGTGACTCACTGACATGCTTATTTTACAAATCATAGTATATATTTTTACAGTCATTAATTTATGCTTATGTTATTAAGTATAAATAATAAAATGTAATAATTTTCATTTTATTTTACATTATTTCATAATTTTAAAATAATATAATATTTTAATTTTAATAACTGATAGATTTTAATATTGTTCAATAAATTCCGTAATATTAAATTTATTTACTAGTTACCAATAAAAAAAGTATTACTGTAGTAAAGAAATGCATGCATGGGAAGAATGCGAACGTGAGCTTTTATAGCGGGCTACGTGACACTATGCTACATGTTACGTGTTTCATTCTTGTCTTCTTAAATTAAATCTTTTTATTTTTTATTTGACGGTTTACGGTTAATAATAATAATAAATTTAAAATATTTAAAATATTTAGTGAAATTTTACACGTGAAATACAAAAAGTAAAAAGAATATACTATATGCATGTAGATCTTACTTTTATCTGGTGAAGATATATATAGATATTTTATGAAGAATATATAATAACTAATAAAAACAAAATTAATTGAACAATAACAAAAAATAAATTAAAAACTTCACCATTCAAACATATTGAAAATTTAAATACCTTAATCAGATGTTATAAAAATAATATTACAAAAATGTCTTTAATACGGAAGAAAATATCTTTCAAATTTTCTATATTTGATTGGTTAAGATTTTAAGAAAACAAGTTTGGGTATATAATTCTAACGCTTAAATTGATATAAAATTAAACAAGTGTGACGGGCATATGAAATCATGCAAAGGATCCGAGCCCATCCAAATGATGTTCAGCGGGCTAAACCCAAGTAGCTCTGGCCCATGATCCAAGAGACCCGAAACTCGTTCATCATGCTATCCTTACCTTCTAACTAACCTCTTCGATTTCGCTTATCCTAACAGTGATTGATTAGGCCTAACTGTTGAAGCTGGTTATGCAAAGGTTGTTCACACAGGCAGTGTGGCTTCACTTTGTAGTTAGTTTGCTCATTAAACAGGCATGTATAGTACTCAACTGCGGAAAACTCATAAAATATTTTACGTGACAAATCACACCATACTACCTCCATATATTATATCAGACACATATCTCTAGCTGTTGAATTTTACAAAATTATAGAAAAAATGCACAAATACCTCCCAAATTATGACTGAAATTTCAGAGACACACATTAACTAAACTAAGGTTCTATTATCCTCTCGAACTTATTTTTTTTGATAATTTTGTACACCTTTTTTGGATTAAGTAATACCCAAATATCTTTCACGCGCCTCAATTGCGTAGAGTCACGAAGTGTACCACGTAAGACAAAAGGTGCACATAATTTAAAATAAAAAAAATTCCGGAGGGATAATAGAATCTTAATTTAATTAATGTGTTTCTCTGAAATTTCGATGATTAGGGATACTCGTACGTTTTCCCAAAACTATAAATCAAATTAATACCAAAAAATAAAAGTAAGAAAAAAATATGAGGTGTGAAGATGGTACACCTATGGTGGGAGTGGACCCCACACACTAATAGAAATTAGAATTTTGGAGACCACAAAATAATTTGTTGATAAGGTAACACAAAAACAAGAATACAATGGGCTAATTTGCTTCAACTTTACTTTATTATTTTTTTTGTGTAACAATGGCTTCACTCTCATCTTCATTTCTCTCAACAAAACTTTCTCCAAATTATTCTCAAAATCATCATTTATTTCTTCCAAATAATCCCAATTTGAAAATTACCAAAAGGACCTCCTTCAACATTCAGGCTGCAAAGGTTCCACCTGGGGTATGTATTCTATTATTAGTTAATACTAACATTATAATTAACAAATTATACCTCAATTTATGTTGCATTTTTGTTTGATTGTAAATTTTTTATGTGCCTTTGAATTATGATTATTGAGACTTACACTACTTTGTAATTTTTATATTTTGAAAAAAAAAAACATAAAAATTTCATCTAATTTACGATTAAAAGTCAATTCACTCTGAAAATCTGAATTATGCAACATAAATAAAGACATAAGGAGTATTATTATATAAATAAGGGGAAATGACTTTTTTAGGGTACACATAAATCATAAGTTGTTAAATCCTATTGGCATAAGATATTTTTTTTTAATCCCCTTAATGAAATTTCGGATTTCACTATTATAGTAAGGCGGTAGGTGACATCTTAGGATTCGTTAGACCATGAAAATTCACTTTATTTGAAAATCAACGTTTGACTATAAGATTTTTAAATATAACGTGAAATTGTATTTGAAATTCGAAGAACACCCAAAACTTTGTTTTCACATTTATATAACTATGTTTTTGTAAAATGAAACTTTTATTGTGTAGGTGGAGTTGCCAAAAGAAGTACCAAAGTTGAGCAAACCCCTTTTGGGTTTTACTAATACTGCTGAGATATGGAACTCTAGAGCTTGTATGATTGGTCTTATTGGTACATTTATTGTGGAATTGGTAACAACTATACATCTTTTTTTATACCTTTGAATGCAATATTAATTGATTAATTACTATATTGTAATCTTTGTGTGCTGCATTTTTCAGATTTTCAACAAGGGAATTCTTGAAATGATTGGTGTAGAAATTGGAAAAGGCCTTGACATTCCTCTCTAAATGTTGTAAATCTTTAAATTTCATCATGCAAAATTCAGTAATGTACAACAGTAATACATTCATTATTCAAGAAAATTTCGAAATCTCTTGTGTTGTTTAGAGCATATATCATATCTACAAAAAAGTATATAGATATACTTGTGAGTTGATGAACGTAATGTGTCAAGGGAGGAAACAACTACAGGACTCGGCTTATTCGAGTATCTATGAGAGACACTTTGGCTGATGACTCGGATGACTCTAGTGCCTCCGCGAGTGATAATCTGCGATTTGTCCAAGCTGTTTCAGCCCACTGCTTCATTTTTTCACCTTCTGCTTTTCTGTTTTGTTGCACGATAAGCGTCTCTGCGTACCCACCTGTACAACGACAAAGCAAGTTGATCCAGGAAGTAGGATGGAAGTAGTTTCATGATGTTTGTGTAAGAAGCATCAGCAGGGCGGCAGGAGAGTGAATCAATGGATGCTAACAAAACCATTTTGCAGAAGAGGGCTATACAACAACAACGTACTCAATGTAATCACACAAGTGGGATTTGGGGAAGATAGAGTATATGCAGACCTTACCCCTCCCTACCTTAAGAGGTTGTTTCCAATAGATCCTCAGCTCAAGGAAAAGTATACACAGACCTTACCCCTCCCTACAGGAGAAATACTACTACTACTAGTATCGAAGGATAAGTGAGACAACGCTTTACTACCTACTACCCTTCTACCCTAATTTGTGTCCTCCACAACCTCCTACATAAGGTTTTATCCACAGTAAGCTGCAACTGTCAAATATTTCTTTGGTCCCCCTCACACCTAGCACTGCTTAAATCTAGATCAACCCTTCAAGTACAAACAAAACTTTCACTGATTACTGCAGCTAAATTCTGAATGAATTTCCACATGTTTTTCCTCTGGAGTCGATTTAAACAATTCATCCCTTCTTAAAAACATGGAACTGAAAAGCAAGTGACATCTATTACTTTGGCCAAAGCACAACAATCTGGGAAGCCATGCTAGCCCTTCGATCAACAGCTTCATCCCTTTCAGTGAAGACTCAAAAAAATAATGCCTAGCGGAAGCGGGGGTTGCAGAAAGAGAGATCACTTGACCCTAAAGACGCAGCCTTTGCTACTACTATAAAGTTCGTTTCCAGAAAAAAGATCTTGTAATTAGGGTGAGAGGGGAATATCTTGAAGAGGTTGGACAATTCTGTAAAAGATGCGGATAAGAAGTAAATAAGATCTACTACATTTTAGAAGCAATGTATACCTCTTGCAAGGGCAAGAATATCCCTTCTAGACCGTGTCGCTCCAACACCTGTAAAAAGATTTCGAATGGTTGTTATTCTATCTCTAGTTGATTTCTGCATGATGCAAACTTGGAACTTTTTCATTATTTGGCATACCTTCTACTTCCAAGGGTGGAGCTTTGAGCACTTCAATTGCTCTTCTATAGAGTCCCTGCATTATTCAATGAAACCGTTTTAAGAGATAGAGAGAGACCCAGAGAAATAAATCATATTCAACTATTGTAACTGCAGTAGGGCCACTCATGAAATTCTTTGGATTCAGGTCCTTGAAATGAACAGTTTCTTGACATTATTTTTGGATTAAGTTTTTCAGAATCTTCAGAAGAAATCCTTAGAAACAAACTTACCAACATCACCTAGGGAATAAACCCTAAATTGTGTCCATTGAACCATTCATTCTTAGAAAAATTGGAAATGCATCCCAAATACTTTTCACAATGTCAAAACGAATTCCACCCAAGGCAAAATCATGTTACTGGGTTGACATTGCAATGGTAAAACAGAAAGTAAATGCATGTGGTGTATAGATAGTTGTATATGCCAACGGCTCTGAGAATAGTTTCAGACCTCTTGAATCAAAAGCGAGCTTGACCGCTCCATGGCTGCTTTATGTCGATACATGAGAGCTATGCAGGTCAAAATAATACCTACCTTTGGATGATAATTACCTGCATAAATAAATAAAAATCAATAGGATACAAATGATTTTGTCATACATGCAATAATAAATTGATGTAGCAAACCAAAGCACTCTTCTGCTTTCTTCAGTGCTGCAGTTAGTATTTCCTCAGCATCATCAAAATTCCTACAGCCACCAGAAAAGTCTGCATGAGGGAAGATATTGGAGTATATGTTTATATAAGGGAAAGCCAAGCATTTAAAGGAAGTCTTACCCCAAATGAGCCTCAAGCTGTCCTAGAGCACATGTAGCTCCTAACAAAGTCTCCTCCAAATTCATGTTACAAGCTGATACGGACTGTGAGTCGGTAAAATCTTTACGTTCTGATACATCCTGCATTGCCCTTTGATATAACTCCCTCGCCATCTGGGAATTCCGCTTACAATGCAGGAATTCACCAAAAGATAGTGCAACGTTGCCTATACATCATGATATCAATATATTGTAGAACTATGTCATCCGTGATGTCTCACAAGGCAAATCCTTACCAAAACAACCTTTATCACCTTGAGCTCCTTCAAAGAATGACTCAGCTGAAATCAACATGCACAATTTCAAAACCTCAGGACAAAGAATAACACACAAAGCAGAGGAAAAGTTTGACCACTATATTTCTCACCTGATTCAACATTACCATGGACCAACTCAACCAGCCCTTTCAATGTTTTTGCACGAGCTTCCAATATGTCAGATCCACCACCACCAATTTCTAGCCTTATGGTTTCCAGCAGTTGCAAGCACATATCTGCAGTTGCTGATGAAAAATCATCCTACATTTGGAGAAATATTTGCTAAGTGATCCTATATTATATATAAACGATATGCCAAAAATCAGTTCAGGTAGACGTCAGCAGTTCAACAAGTCTTACTTGATATGATTCTAAATAAAGCCCAGCAAGTGCTTCAGAGGCGGCAACTGCAATCATATGCCTACTTGTCACAATGGGAACTTCAAACTGTGGATTCTATCATAAGTGCTACAAGTTTTACCTCTAACAGCTAAAGTTGACAAGCCCAAATCTTGAATTTTCTGGAGCTTCTCAATGGCTTCACTAAAATTCCCTCTAAAAAAAAAACCCGGGAAAGGAGAATAAAAAAATTAACTTCAAATTCCAGGTCATAATTGTAAGTGGATAACCACATCATAAAGACTAACCTTTCAGAAAATAAGGTAGACATAGCGAGCAAAACCAATCCTTTAGCACTCTCATCCGACTGAGTTGAGTGGCACTGCTCAAGTACCAATTGAGCTTGCGCATATGATTCATCTATGAACAACACATGGAAAATCAAATCAAATTCACAATGACAACATACGAACTTGATAAGCTGGGAAAAGTAATAAAAAAAAGGAAAAAAAGAACTGATTGAAAAGAGCATATGTACCCATTGAGGAAAATCAAAGTAGATTCATATTTTACAACAGAGAAAAACTCAAGAAATGAACTTGATGACATGGGAAAAGTGAAAGACCTGATTTTTCGAATAGGCATCTATGACCAAATGGAAAATAGAAGAAAATTCACATTTACAACTGTCCTAAATGATAGTTCACAAATTTCACGAGGTCTTACATGGTTGACTGTCGTGTCTTTCTTTTTCAAAAGATATGTCCATTCATGAAAGGTGTTACTTGAAAAATAGTGACTTTTCCATTAGAAAGCAACTCTTCTTAAGGACATGAATGGATACCTTCATTAGTCTATCTCTCTACATATGTATGTATATATGTATATGTATATGTATAGATACACACGCACACAAGAAAAAAGTGCTTCAGAGGCGGCACATACATACACGCGTGCGCGCGCACACACTATTCTATAAGTGGGAATCCCCAAATCAAAATATTAAATTACTAAAGTAACCTTAAATGTTGATGAACAAAAATGCCCTTCCATAAATAAATATTTTTTTCATTTATAACCAGTACATGAACCTAGCTTACATTAATCATTCTTTTCCTCATTAGTGTAAAACGGTAGAAGTTAAAGAGTTGTAAAAACTCAATATAGACTAATACAAGTTACTAAGTTAACACAAACTAAATATCTACTAATTGTTATATTACTGCTAGCTATAAAATTCCTATCAAATGGACTTCTCCCCGAGTCGAGTTGTTGCTTTGTCTTGACCGTTGCTTTCGCTTTGAAATTGGTTCAGATTTCTGATTGTGCACATATCATCTGCTGCTTGTAATATGATGACCTCTGAAGCATATGTGAAGATATCTTTCCAGGATGGATAAGCGATATTGGTTACTTTCAGCTTTCTTTGAAGAGGATTTAAGACAGATACCTACTCATTGCATTCAAAGACTTATCTTTCCAGGATGGATAAGCAATATTGGGTCATTCAAGCTTTCTTTGAACAAGATTTAAGACGGATACCTACTCTTTGCTGAGAGATTACAGATGGAGCAGATGGGTGAGGCCGAGGAGGGCAAAGTCTAGTGATCCCCCGAAAATTAACTTTTCTGTCTAGCTTTCTCTATTTATGATTCTCCTTTGTATCGCCCTGTTGGGCTTAAGTTTTCTTTTTATTTTAATTTGTTTCCTTTTTGCACTTGTAATAACAATATTTGGTATAGACTATGTCTAAGGGGACTTAATCATAAGAAAATAGGTAGCTTTTTAAAAGTATATATTCTATATGTTGAATCGTTTTAACCTCTTTATATTTCTGCAAAAAAAATAGAAGAGATGACTGATCAAAAATAATAATACTTCTTACCTAAATCATCAAAGTCCTACAGATAAGAAACAAAAAAAATTGTTATATATTGTGAAAATCTTATTTTATTTGGATAATAAATAATTCAATGTCAAATTATGGGCCTTCAGTCTGTTTTCGAGTAAGAATGACTGTTATATTATCTTCACCATAATACCGACTCCAAGTTCTTATGGCAGAGCAAGAGGAGATTTATCATCAGCATGATGATTGGAATGAAAATCAAAAGCACAACTGGGATCCTCGTGGTCCAAGACAATCGAACAATCAATAACAATAACGCAAGTACGAGATTCTTTTGGTAGCATCAGTGAATCAGATGGCCGTGGCCATGGAATGTAGGACGGAAGACTTGTAGTATTTCTCCAGATATGGCAAAAGTGAAAGACCCCGAAACGGAGTAACGGACAAATTCATTATAAGTCTTCCATCATCTTCCTCATGTGTGATGCATGTGCCGTGTTCCAATAGATTATTCTTGTCATTTAGTAGCATTCAAATGGTTTATCTTGGAAAGAAAATTCCTAAGGATTGACCTCTTGCTAGCTAATTTACCGAGGTTTATCTTGGAAAGAAAATTCCTAAGGATTGACCTCTTGCTAGCTAATTTACCGAATAAGTAAGTGATTGAGGGCTACCTCTGCCAAACTCTTACCACAAGCTGGCTTCAACAAATATTAGAGTGAATCCAGTTCTTTCTCCAAACACTAATAACTATACTAAGACCAACAGATAACTCACAAAATGTGCTAATGAATAATTGCAGTAGAGTGAATTTCCAAACATATAAGAAAAGAGAAATAGCAATTCTTTGTTTATCCTAGCAGGTCCCTGTCCTAACTACTACCTAAAGAGAGCATTATTGACATTTTCTTAAACCAAATCATCTTCCTCAAACATTTTTATCCATCAAAAACACATAAATGAACTTCACGAGTCGAGAGAAGAGAAAATACCTATGACCCAGATGGGGAAATCAAAGCAAATTCGCGTTTACAACACAAAAACAAACTGAAGACACCAATTCATTAGATTGGTATAGTGAAAAAAATACCTGATTTTTGAGCCCGGGCTAGAGAAAGAGCATAATTGATCATTTGAAGAGCAACTGGGTTGGTCTTGAAACCAGTATTAACATTGTTGTTAATGGAGAAAAATCTTGTTGGTGGTGACCTGAAATCGGACACGGCGGAGCCACCAATTCTCGCAGCTCTATAGAGCTTAGCTCCGATTCGAAACATAGTAAATGATTCTGCAAAACCCTAAATTCAAAGGGTTTATCAGATTTAGGGTTCGATTTCAGTAACTTTGAATTTGATGGAACTACTCCATTTATTCTCTAATTATTAAATTTTAGAAATAATTATCTCAAATTATTTATTATTTTAAAATTTTAAAACATTTTTTTTATTTTATACTAAATATTTTTGAAGATTAAACGAATGAATGGAAGACTTGATTTTAATTGAATCAAATATTATCTTTTCATGTTCTGTGTAGAAAAATTATCGATTTAATTTTTTTTTTTGAGATTTCAATATGAATGACGACCACCTCTACAGTTTTTAATATCATATCTTCCAAAATCATATCTATATATAATAAGTTGAACTTCAATCTTTTCGTTTATTGAATTGAAAGGTTTAAATCTTTTAATTCACTATTCGAGAGTTAATAGATATGATATGTGTCATTTGTTTGAATATTAATTTAATAGAAGATTATATCTTCAAGCATAATAAGATTACCCCAATGAAGAGAAACACAATATATAATTTGAAACAGATAGTCATTAGGAAAAAAATTCTTAACAAGTGAATTAGAACATCAATTTTCGTGTTTATTGACACCTTAAATTTATAATTACACGATTCTTTTAATATCATGAATTTCAAAATAAGAGAAAAAAGATATTCTTTTTATTCTAATCCAACTTACATATTAATTTTTCGTTTTCTCTCCTTTCTCATTATGCAATGAAAATATACATTGTATTGCAAACAAAGATTATAGTAAAACGGAGAGTAAAATTGAGAAATTAAAATATTTCTAGATTAATCAAATAGTTGATCGACACAATTGATTAAGTTTGAAAATCATGTACGTATACATTTGAAAAGTTAAACATATATTCACTAGAAGCCTGTATTCATTGTCACAAAAGAATAATGCACCTTAAGTCCTTTTATTTTTAAAGCTTAATCACGATACTTATTAGTGTAAGACAGTTTTCTTTTAACAAAAATAACTTATTCAAATCTCATCAGGTAAAAACACTACGATCGTGTGATAGTTAGTTTTGAAATAAGTTAGGCATATATTATATTTAGAATATGTGAGTACATGTTTAGGAGGTAAAAATTAATATGGTATTTAATTACAATTTAGAAACTCATGTAACTAATACATGTATAAATTATGAGAAAATTTATGTACTATTATTTTATGCACAATAAAAGAGAGCAACTTTATTACAATATTTTTGGGGGATAATGCCCAAATACCCCCTCAACCTATGCCCGAAATCCCAGAGACACACTTATACTATACTAAGGTCCTATTATCCCCCTGAACTTATTTTATTAATAATTTTTTACCCCTTTTCGGCCTACGTGGCACTATCTTGTGGGTCCAACGATGGTTGACTTTTTTTTTTCAAACTAGTGCCACGTAGGCAAAAAAAGGGTAGAAAATTACTTATAAAATAAGTTCAGGAGGGTAATAGGACCTTAGTATAATATAAGTGTGTCTCTGGGATTTCGGACATAGGTTGAGGAGGTACTTGGGTATTTTCCCTATTTTTGGTCATCTCACATGTCTTTAAATAACTCGTATCACGAATAAATTATTTGATCGATAACCACGGCCTAAATCTCGCGCAATATTTTTCACTTTTGATTCCGTAATTGTGTCGAATTCTCCAGAAATATACTACTGTTGAAGAACCCGACATGCACACATTGACATCGAGTCTAGACGACATCAACCTTGACAATTCTAGCTTCTCTGATGAGTGAGTCAACTATTTTCGGAGAATCAAACACGCGCACATTGACATTTTTAAATTGTCCTAGCAACATAGACCATGACAATTATAGCTTCTGATGAGTGAGTAGAGTTGAAGCATCTACACAAGCTAAGTATATCTCCAAATCACATTAATCTATAGTCTGGTACAAGTCCTCCACTTGAAGCAATGCATATATGCCCTGTGTTCTCAAAAGAAAGGTAAAAAAGATACCATTGTTGGTTATAATAAACTAAAAGCACACAGTTAAACAGAATATTTAGTTTGTACTTATAAACTTGAGCTAGCTCTTCCACTCCCCACTGACTCAGTTTACCTGAGCTTCAGCTTCTCAAAGTGTCAAAATGCAGATTTTAACTCATCTACTATGTATTGCACTCTGTCTATACCTCTTTCTTGTCAGCACAAGTAATCCCCTGACTCTTAATCCATGCCATAGCTTGTTTGTATGCACAATATTTTCTTGACTTGTTTTACTTTTTTTCATGTGACTGCAGATGGGACACAACTTATCCTAGTTAACAACTGCAGAAGAAGCATATGGCCTGGAATTCTTGGGAATACAGGGAAGATGACTCCTAAAGATGGTGGCTTTCATATGAGAAGTGGTGACGAAGTAGTCTTCGATGTGCCTGAGAAGTGGTCAGGTAGGATATGGGCCAGGCAGAATTGTCACTTTAATAAGACTGGTCAAGGCTCATGTGATACTGGAGACTGTAATGGTCAGTTAAAATGCAGGGGTTTAGGAGGTAAGCCACCAGCTACTGTTGTGGAAATGACACTAGGCTCATCAACTTCGCCCCTGCATTTCTACGATGTGAGCTTAGTCGATGGCTTCAACGTGCCAGTTTCAATGAGACCTGTAGGTGGAGGAACAGGTTGTGGCGTGGCGGAGTGTGATGTTGATCTGAATATATGTTGCCCATCTGCACTAGAGGTGAAGGTTGATGGAAAAGTGGTAGGGTGTAAGAGTGCTTGCTTGGCTATACAATCAGCCAAGTACTGCTGCACAGGAAAGTTTGCAGATCCAAAAACTTGCAAACCTACTATCTTTGCTCATCTGTTTAAAGCCATCTGCCCCAAGGCTTACAGTTATGCATTTGATGAGTCTTCTAGCCTAAACAGGTGTAGGGCTACAAGGTATGTCATTATCTTTTGCCCTCCAAAATAAAGAGTTCTGGGAATCTGTAATACAAGTTTCATGTACCTTAGGATTGGATGGAAACACATGTCCATCTAGAGGCAGTTTGTTGTCCTCAACTTATGTAACTCTAAAGTCTTAGCAGAAAATTAATGGAAGTCAATGAACAGCAATACTAGTAATAGTTGAGATTCTCATATTGTGATAAAATTCACCAAAATAAAAACAGATTCAACAGTCAATGTTGTACATATACTATAACCAAAACAAATACAGCATTTCACTTAAGATTTTGGTTAAACAACAAAGGAAAAGAAGAAAAATTGGAAGTGTGACATGACAGAGAGGAAAGACTCAAAATTATCCAGAAAACACTTTGGCATTTAACACTGTGTTATTTGTAATATCACAAAGATATATTAAGCAGAATAACCTGGTATTGCCCAAAAATGTACATCATGCAGAGGTGTCTCTATTTTCTTCCCCAGACATGGCTCCACTAGAGCTATTCTGCATAGGAGGACCCTGTGTAGGTGGACCTAGGCCTAGCAATAAGGGAGCCTGTTTCTTTTCGTTACTTGGCTTAGTACATCATGCAGAGGTGTCTCTATTTTCTTCCCCAGACATGGCTCCACTAGAGCTATTCTGCATAGGAGGACCCTGTGTAGGTGGACCTAGGCCTAGCAATAAGGGAGCCTGTTTCTTTTCGTTACTTGGCTTAGTATCCTCGTTCCTATTTGCAGCCCAAGCTCTCACAGGAGGTTCAAAATGCTTGCTAGCAACATCAGGTGGTAATGCATCCTCTCCAGGGAGAACAACTAGGCCTTTCTCTCTAAGAGAAGAAGGTTCATTGTAGCAAGTATTCCAGAGGGAATCTACAAGCTGCCTCTCTTCTTTAGCAGCACCAAGATCTTCAGGTGACATAGAAGAAATCCCCTTAATTCGCTCCTGCAGTATTTGCTTGAGTTTCTCATTTTCTTCAGTTGATGAGGAGCCAGCAACCTCTCCTGTCTTGTCTTGGGCAAGGTCAAGAAGTCCTCGTAGGGCACCCTCTCGGACTTCTCCATCATCACTAGAGGCTAGATGCATCATAACTCGAGGAAATCCTAACTCAGTCACTACATTGCAGTCTGAACGATTCTCATGTAGTAAATAATGGATCAAGTTAAGGGCTTTCCTGCAAAAGAACAGGACTATACCTATTAGAAAGGAATATAAAAGAGGAAGGTTTACGGGAAAGCAGCAGCTTCATCAATGGTTGATTCAGAAACATCTTGTGCATGATATAGAAAATAGTACCTTTGAAATCTCACACTCTCAGAACTCAAAGCATCTCTTAAACCTGCATAACCATTTGCAAGACGAAATGCAGCAATGGCAGGCT
Source organism: Solanum peruvianum (assembly GCA_027705065.1). Lineage (NCBI taxonomy): Eukaryota > Viridiplantae > Streptophyta > Magnoliopsida > Solanales > Solanaceae > Solanum > Solanum peruvianum. The sequence continues at coordinate 4,460,434 of JAKWJD010001763.1, forward strand.
TGTTGTGCCTAATTAAAGCTGGAATAAAGGGAAAATAAAAAAATTAGTTGATCAGCGTTACTGGAAAACACAGATGACATGACACCAAAATTTAAAGGACACACTTAACTAATAAATCATAACGGGAAAAGTACTCACAAGAAATTGCACCAAGAGCTTTAGTGCGGGCAGTAACATCAGGATCTGAGGTGAAATTTGACAGAAGGGGTTCTAGGCCATTAGCTTCCATTACCAGTTGTTGGCTCCTCGGGTTGTTCTGAACAATTGTACTTACGACTTCTGCCGCTTTGGATCTAATGTTTGCATGGGAGTTCTTTAAGTAACCAAGAAGAGGCACCAATCCACCAATTGAGTTCAGATCTGCCGAATTAACAATAAAAGAAATCGAGCATAAGATTAAAACTTTTAATAATGGGAATACCACATAATTAAATATTGAAAGCTCAAACAGAATATGACAACAAAGCAAGTAAAGAGAACGAAATCCCCAAGGAATGAGGAGGGAAAGGACACATAAAGCGGAAACTCCAAGTGCTGATAGTAAGGAATACCTATGAGCCAGTAACACTAACAAAGTATAGACCACTTCCCCCAGGTCTTTCTGGTCCTCTTCTCTTTTTCTAGTTTCCAGCAGTAACCCATGGAATACGGCCTACCAGGTTCAAGTGGCTCTTGATATCCGTTATAGCTTAGTCATAGGCATTCCAGTTTAACATAAATGCTGTAAAGGATGAGAGATGACATGTTTTTTACTTTGTTCCATACTCTTAGATCCTCTTAGAGGCCTTGTTCTGAAGTGTTCCATTCAATTCAAGGAAGCAACCAGTTACCAAGCTGTTAAAGAGGCAACAGAGTAAAAACATCTCAAACTGTAGGATATACCCATTCTCTTCATGCTCATGAAAGCCCCTTAACTGAGTCATACCAAAGTATACGAGAAACCTCATAATTATGTCTTTTTTACTTGGTATACCTTTCTTTCTTTACTTCTAGGTTGACTAGAAGTCTCAAGGACCTCATAATGTAGAGCACAAATCACAATAACACCAAGAGTACATTCATACGAAATACATATTAAAAGAAAATTGTGACTGCTGACATAAATTATCAGCATTAAGCTTATGATGGAAAAAGGCATGATGGAGGATCAGAGTGATGTATATTATGGAATACTTAATAATGTCAGCTTGGTCTGATATGCTTCATTTTTGTTTTTCAACAAGTAATTATTATCTGAACACAACCAATTACAATCACTAGGAACCAAAGATAAACATCAGGAAATCAGGAGCGACATCAAAGAGGATTATGTGTGACTGAGGTTTTTATTTGTTTGGATATGTGATTATGGAGCACAAACATCTTCAATAGAGATTATCATGAAGTTGCATAACTTTACTGAGACTTATTCTCACATGGTTTTCCTTGAAATGAGTGGATGTACGTCGTTGAATTTATCATAAGTAAAAGATGAGAGCAATATCATTACTGCAATTTTGAGACAGAACAAAAATTCTTCAGTCTAAGAAAAAACCATTGTAGAACTATGTTGCTCAGACTCTCCAAAAATGTTGTTGCACCCGTGCCGGATTCTTCAAATATGCACTATTTTTGGAGTATCCGACATGCATGCTGGTCAGTATCTACTCACAGAAATACAGGATGCTTGTCAGGTCACACTTCACAAAACAGGAAATAATTACAATCTTGGCTCCTAGATGAACACAATGATATGAACTACAGACTACCTTTGTCAAAGAACAGCAAAAGAATGAACTCATATAACCAATGAAACTACTCTTTGATCAGGACAATTTTGTTTTAATTGCCGAGAAATTCCAAGGGCCAGTGGTGCACGGGCACCGGCTCATAACTAGGCAATAATTGGTAGGCGCCTCTACTCTCGTCCACTTAGATACAGTGATTTTGAATGTGGCGAAGTTCAAGCACATGACGTGCAACATTGGAACTTCAATTAAGCCTACATGATATTATCAAGTGAATTGGCCTTGGGCACTGGACCTCAAAAGCTAGCTTAAGAGGTGAGGATTGAGCAAAAAATATATAAAAGACAAGGGGTCATTCTTTCAAACAATGTGAGATGTTAAGTCTCCTCTGAAAACCCAGAGCAGACATCCAGAGCGTGAACAATTTAACATTGGGCCTAGTATTCAGTAAACTAAGAAAATACTGATGCAGCTCTAACTCCATATTAAGAAATGGAGACAAGAATTGGGCCTAAATCAACAAAAAGCTAGCTCATGTGACAAGAATTGTCCAATACTATAAGGAGACAACAATCTATTCCCTCAACTAATGTGGGACACTCTTAACAGATATATCATCAGATAAAGCTTCCACAACTAGACCTCAATTCCAAATTAGCGGGTTAGCAAGAATTATGTAATACGCGTAACTACAAAATCATGATACACATACATTTCTGAATACCTAAATTACACCAAGAACTCACCATTAGCCATATCAATTGATTCGACATGTTCTTGTAGCTCATCCAGCATATCTGTGAAATCACAAGGCCAGCAAATAAGTCAAAACGAGCAAAATTCATAAAATATGATTACACATTATCAAGAAAAACTAAACAAGTACCTTCAATATCTTGGGAAGTCACCCCCTGTGATTCCAAAACTTGCTCTGGTGTTTGCATGACAAGTGTAATCTCCTTCATTCTCTTAATTACATCAACAGTTTGAGCTTGCATAGCCTCCATGAACCACCTCCTGTCCTCCTCACTGACCCACAGTAACACAATCAACCAATAACTTCAATATAAGACTAACTTCCACAGAAAAGAACAAATACAAATAGAATCATTCAAATTACTACTACAATTAATCAATCAACAACAATAAGATACAAAGTGTAATTCCATAAGTGGGGTTTGGGAAAGATAGTGATGTTGTTTCTGATAGACCCTCGACTCAAGTAAAATCATTACAACACAATTCGAAAAATGAAAACAACTGATGTAAAGAAGTCGAGACAAAATGCTAAAAGAAACCATGACAATCCCTACACCAATCAATGAACAAATAAAAATGGAAACTTTTTTCAAATACTACCCCAATCAACCAAAAACCAATCTGCCTGCTACATAAATCCTCTTTTATCAATTCCACTCATGTTTCAACTATTTTTAGCTTGTTATCATCACCTACATAACCCCTCTTTTACACTACAACCTTTGAAAACAAGAACAATAAACCCACCCTCTCCACTTAAACACAAGAGGCTTAGAGTGCACAGCACACAACTCAAACCTACAAACTATCTAAACTGCAATTACTATTCAATCAACAAAACCCATATCAAAAGTTTCAATCTTTTGCTATAAAACAAAGAAAATTCATCGATTCGAATTTGGTTACCTCAAATTGCGAGGAGGAGGTTTGGTACCATCAGCATGAGATAGACTCCATTTCAATAAACCATCCCAATTAGGTCCCTCTTTCGCCATTTTTGATTTCGCAGTTAGATTTTTCGGAGTTTGGTTTAGGGAAGAAGAAGAATTTATCGAAGAGATTTTGGAGAAACTAGAAGGTACTGGAACTTTTGAGAAGAAGGGATTTATTATCTTGGAGAAGGGTTTATTATTTGTTTATATTAAAATAAAATCGAGATGAGTATATAATTACTTTAAATTTAATTCACTCATAATTTCATAAAATGTAGAAATCATCCCACATTCAAACTTTGAAAACATTTTTTTTCCACTTTTTATATATATATATACATATATAAAATATTTATAATATAATATAAGCATCTTGTGATAGGTAAAATAAAATAATATTTTAATGAAGCTGTTACAAATTGAAAAATTATGCTCTTTTTTTAATAATTTTAAGTGTATGATCTATGTTCTACGTACATATATGTATGTTCTTAGACATTTAGATTATAGCTGAATCGAAAAAGAGTACATATTTAATGAACGCATAGAGAGAAAGCTAAATATATAAATAGTGTAATTTTTGATAAGTTGAAACACCAAAAATATTTTTATTTGTCTTACCACTTTCAGATGAGAAGATAGAATGACGAAAATACTCCTATTTGCCAATTGAATGATCAACAACATACACGTTGAAAATTTGCTAAAAATTGTCTCTTGTATTTTCGTTATTTTGTCTACTCATCTGAAAGTGATGAGGCAAACAAGGATGTTATTATCGTTTCAACTTGTCAAAAATTATACTCTGTATATTTATGTCTTGCTCTCTATACGTTTATCAAACGCATACTTTTCGATTCAGCTATAATTTTAAAGTGCCCTTTGCATTTCTTTTCTCTAGTTTTTGTTTCTGCTTTTTACTGTAGCTTTTTTGCATGTATGTGCTTAGATATAAGTTTCAATTTTTGTTTATTTTTTATCATCTATCGATATATTATCATCTATTAAATTAAGGGCAACTTTCACATATAGCAAATAAAAAATTTATATTTGTATGCTATAGCAAAGTTTGCATATTTGCGCTCCATAGCAAACTGTATAATTCGCTATACATATACAACTGAAGCAAATTGTATTAAACGAAGTGTATAAAACAAGAAAGAGAAAGACATTTTGGCAGAGAACTGTATAAAAACGAAGTGTATAAAACGAATTGTATTATTATAAGTGTATAGAATGATTATAAACAATTTGAATTTGTATAAAATAAGTAAGAGAGAAAGACAAAAAAGACTTGACGATGAATATACAATTGAATCGAATTGTATAAAACGAGAAAGAGAGAAATTAGATACAATTTGAAAATTGTATAAAACGAGAAAGAGAGAAAGGCAAAAGATACTGGGCAGGGGAGTATTTTTATCATATAATTATATGTTTATAGGACGAAAATATATGTACTTGCATGTGTATATACAATTTTCTCACACTTTATACAAACAGAAACACAATTTATACATTTCGCTTCTGTTTGTATAAGTGAAAAAGGTGAGGGTGATGAGCGAGATTTAGGAGAGTGACGAGAGAGATCTGGAAGAGGGGAGAGAGAAGAACAAAAATATATGTAGTTATACAATTTTCTCTGCTTTATACAATTAAAAATAATTTTTATACACTTGTGTTTGTATAAAAAGTGAGGAAGCGAGCGAGAGATTAGAGGAGAGTGGCGAGCGAGATATTTGGGAGAGAGGCGCCTGGTAATTTTTCGCAAACGTTTAGCTATGGAGCAAAATTAAATCAAACCTTATCTACTCCATTTATTTTAGGTTATTAGTTTGCTATTATATACAATTTTTCTCTTAAATTAAACTTTGAAAGGCCTTCGGACCTAACGGCCCAATAGAATTTCGCAATCCAATAACAAACAAATCCACATTAAATTGGTCCATACGATGGCATGGATCGTGTTGCATATTTTTAGAAAAATAAATTTATTAAAAAATAATGAAAAGTAACTTTTTAAATTAAAAAATATTTTTTGAAAAATATTTTCCTCCCTTCAAACAGTTCCTAAGAATCTCCAGAGTAGTGTGTCCAGTTGCTATATTCTGGAGAAGCCTGTGGAAATATTAATTTATGTTTTATTGTACTTTATCTTATATTAAAAATAGATTTCGTAATTCATCTGCAGAGCAAATTAAGAGAAATTTATTGTAATATTGCCCTTATAACTAAATAACTATATAAAGTACTATTTTCTCTATTTTAGAAAACACTTTAGTAAAAAAAAGAAATCCAAAATAAAGTCACTTTCAAATTTTAAACAATATTAATATGGTATGTTTTTTCAATCATACCTTTGTATCAAAAAGCCTTATCTTAATAATACATAATTTTCCTAATAGATAGAGATTATTTAGTAAACTATACTTTCTATAATTATTTCTTGATAAGTCCAAAATATATAAAATTAATATTTATTTTGAGACGAAAAAATAATTGTCAAATTTAAGTTTACAAAAGGGAAAATTGTATATAATAGCAAACTAATAACCTAAATTAAATGGAATAGCTAGGGTTTGATTTAATTGTGCTCCATAGCAAATATTAGCTAAAATTTGCCAGCGTCTCTCTCCCAAAAATCTCGCTCGCCACTCTCCATTCTCGCTCGCCTCTCTCTCTTTATACACAGAAGTGTATAATTCTGTTTCTGTTTTGTATAAAGCGAGAGAAAATTGTATATCCACATGCAAAAAATGTATATCTTCGTGTTATACACTTAATTATACAATTTACAAACATTTACTCAAATATTGCAGAGAAAAAGGCCAACGAATTATACAATTGCAGTGAAATACAATTTTCTCTAGCTTTACACAACAGAAGTGTATATATTGTGTTTCTGTTTTTGTATAAAGCGAGAAAAACATATATCTTCTTGCTATACACTTATAATTATGCAATATATGCAAAACAAATTATACAATTGCAGCGAAATAGGCCAGCGAATTATACAATTTATGCTAGCGAACAATTTAGGCCAGCGAATTATACAATTGTATATGTTTAGCAAATTATACAGTTTTATGTTTGCTATGGAGCGCAATTATGCAAAGTTTGCTATAGCATACAAATATAAATTTTTTGTTTGCTATACGTGAAAGTTGCCCTAAACAAAATCTAATTAGAAACTCTTTTGATAAATATATCTTTTAAAAGAATTATGTCAAATCAATATGAGTCAAATAAAATAAAATGCTCGAAGATTCTATAATGACGTTTATAAAATCTTGTACTATTATACAAGCTGTTATGATAATCATATAACAGAAATGTATACAAACGTGCATGGTTTAATTTAGTCTTTTTGTCACCATATTTGTCACAAACTTTTTATTTGTTTCACTAGAAATGTCTACATCGTGTTACATGAGTTTGTTTCCCCATGAATATGATTTACGTCGTGGTATATTAATCGATATAGTTATTTTACTTTTAATTAGAGGTTTTGAAATTAAATATATGAGGGGTTTAGGTTTTGTATTTGGATAAAAATCATATTGAGAGCGTCATTTTTAAATGGAATCGTGAGTGATATTTCACTCGTAATAAGTGATTTTGAATTCTAGTGTTTGAGGGGTTCAGTTTTGTATATGAAAAAAAAACATATTAAGAGTATCATCCTCAAATAATTCTCGCAATATAAGTATACCATTTCAATTTGATTAAAGCTTCAATAATTTTAATCTAGAATTAGAATACATAAGTGAATTCACTATTTATTACTCCTTCCATATAAAAGTGAATTATTGTGATTATTCAAAAATCAAAATAAAGTAAATTTTTGAAGTTTAAAGAGATTTGATCAAAGTGATATTTTATCTATGTTATTTTATTTTTTTTAATATTTTTACCCTTTTAATAAAAAAATTGAACAGTTTTTCCTTTTAACTTCAATATCTTTCAATCGAAAAATAAAAATAATAAAAATTTATTTTAAAATTAAAAATAAAATATTATAAACTTTTTAAATTTCTGCTAATATTTTTACCCATTTAACAATACCCTTAATTATCTTTTGTCTTTAAATATTTTTATTTAAAAATATATCACATCCCAACTATTTATTTAAATATGGCCTAGAGAGAGAGAGTACTTCCATCGTTATGATTATTGACAGCTGCGTGTAAATTATTTAATTAACTTAAAACTGCTGGGATTATTTAGCTAGCGGTTATCTTTTATTTTTACTTATTCATTTTACACGCTTTTAAGAAATACTCAATTCATTTTATTTATTTTTTAATTTTGAGTTATTTTTTATTTTTTAAATTAATTTAATTTTTTATTTTTAACACTAATTTTAGAGTGTTTTTTTAATTTTACTTTTCATTAGTTAGTACTGGAATTAGTGATTAATTATTACTTCCTCTGTCTCTATTTACTTGTTCATATTTTCTTTTATATTAGTCCCTATTTACTTGTCCATTTTAACAAATCAAGAAAGGACAATATTTTTTCTAATATGCTTTTATTTAATTCTAAATAATTTCAAGTACTACTAAGTTGTAATGCATGCTTTTTGGAATCATAAAATACATTTATTATACTTGGGGAGTTACATAATCTTTTAAGTTAAAAGATAAAATTATAATTAACATATGATAATCATTAATGTCTTCATATGTGTGTCACTTCTAAAGTGGACAACTAAATAGGAACAACAGAAGTATTTAGTTATTTAATCATAAATTTAACAATTAACAATAATTAATAAATATAAAAATGAAAAAAATAGATTCAATTATGTCTTCATCTACTTTTCATAAAAAATATAAAACACCTCAAAAATTAAGTTAATATGAAACGCTAAGAATAATGATTAACTATTAGCTAACTACAATGTATTTTCAATACAACAATTTTGATAAACTACATTACTTCTTCTCTCATTACTCATTATTCTATTATTTTATCTGACTTAAAAACACTTAAAATAAATCAATGTAAATATGTTTTTAACTCTCCAATTTTATACAAAAGAATGACATTTTTTGGTTGCATTATAAAATCTTCAAACTAATCTAGAGTTACTTAAATTATATAATATTGTTAGGCTATTGCATTCTAACTAATACAAGTCAATAGTTATATTTTTGTATAAATTATACTACATTAAATTTCTTTACAAAAAGTAAAAATATTCACACATTAATTTAAATATTTATTTATTTTATATATTAATTATATATTCACCTATATGTAAATATGTTTGGTGGATCAAAGAGATGTGTAAAGAGGGTCCCTATTTTTTTCTAAGGATTGTGTTGCCCATATTATAGTAACATGTCATGTGGTAGCTTCAAAGCTCCTTTGAAGGGTGTATTTTGATGTGTTGATTTTTACAACACAACCCCCCCATGTGCCAAAGTAAAACTTACAAAGTTTTAGATCTAAAATGCTTTTCTTCAACTTCACTTTAGTTGAGTTCTTCACACACTTATTTGAGACAAGTGTCTACTTTTTGCATAAATGTCTTGAGAATCCCAATAAATGCTTTAAAGAAGCAATGAGTGAAATCAATAAAGTCTCATTTAATGCCTCACTTGTGATTAGACCATTGGGAGGTAAGTATATAATAAAGTTACTCTTTTTGATAAAACACAACCAAGAATAAGATGTATTTCAAACTTAGACAAGTTAGATTTGCTCGAATGGTTAAATATCTATATCATTAATCGATAAAGATAGATGAAGCTTACATTTTTTTTAATAGTAAGATGTGTGGGAGAAAAAATAAAGATATTATTTTTATCTTGGACTGTGAGCTCTAGATGCAGAGCTATATTATCTTGAGGCCATCCTTCGTCAAAAATTATATAATATATTCTGTTCAAAATGGTTGAATCTAATATTTTAGACCCTTGGTATAATATACGAGGAAGGACGATGTTAGGGTTTTGCCCTGATTTTTTATCAAAATTTAATATTTATTTTTTCTTAAAGAAAAGACAAAATATTACCATAAATGTTTTACTTTTCTTGAAAGGGAAATATAATATTATTTTACATTTAGTTTATTCTTTTTTATTAGAAAAAAAAATTTGAAATAGGAAAAAGTTTCAGAGTAGCTATTTCTTTTCTAATAGGAAATATTTTAGTACTCTATAACATAAGTTTGTTTCTTCTAATACAAAAAAACAATAGAATTCACAATAGAATTCACAATGTAGTCGTTTAGAGACTTTTGTTTATATAGAGATTTTTTTCTTTCCACGGTTTTAATATTTTTTCTTCATATTACTTTTAATATAATAGTATTTTTTTTTGTTTTTAGTATTAGTTTTTATTATTTAATTTATCAATCATATGATTTACAAATTGTAAGCTTCCGCATGACGCCATATTCGCCCTTTCATATCCTCAACAAACGCTTCGTTCCAAAAAAAAAATTCATTGATCACTGAAACAATTTTACGTATAAATATTTTAATAAAATATAATTTTATTTATTATTCAAATATACAAATTAATTATGTTTAAGTAAAAGTGAGCAAAAACTTCAATTAGATATTTCTCTAGTGTAGTACTAGCTCCCTTCGTCCCATATTAATTAATGCTGTTTATTTGTCTCTAGGGCTAATTTATTTATCATTTTTGTTAAAATAGTTATTTATCATTTATGTGTAGCTTTTCATATCAAGAGTAATATTGACTTGCATAATATATCAATTAAATAAATTACATTATCAATGATGTTAAATTCTTTTACCCTCTTTATATATCATATTATCATCGTATCATATAAATAAAATTAAATACACTTTTTCCCTATCTTTATATTTATATTTATACATTTATAAATTACACACAAAATATGTAGCCTAACATGTTGCCTTTTCTCACAAAGAAACTTGGATTATTAAAATTTTGAACTGCTAAGCATTTAAAAACTGAATTTACTGTCTATTTTATTAGTGGCAAAATTAATTTACACTTTTTAACTTTGTTTTAAAAATCAAATCATCTTTTCAATTGTGAATAATAAACATTTTTCACGCTCTTTATTCTAAGCAATATCTATATATGTATATAAACCTTCTCTTATATGTATATATATATTTTATCCTAAGTATTTTTACAATTTAATTTAAGTTCATTAACATTTAAAGTAGAAAAATCCTTTTATGAATCCATTATAAAATCAATACTATCTTTTATGAATGTTATTTTAACATGTACATATGTAAAGATTTTTTTTATTTTGATTGAAAAAAAAAAGTGTTAACTATACACATTATAATTATTAAATTATTAATGTCATAATAATTGATTTCTACATTGTAGTGCTTTTATAGATAATTATTGTAGCATTATTTTTGTACGAGCCAAAATTCCCCTAAGGTGTTTATTACTTTAATAGGAAGTTTAAACAGACAAAATGATGTGATTTTAGTTGATTAGTCCAATTTCTAGGTTTAGTAGGATTTGGCTGCAATAGTTGTTGAATTTCTTACTTATTTTTTTACGTTCAGTATGTAAGTAAATTTTGCTAAATATATATATATATATATATATATATATATAAAATTTAGATAAATATTATGAAAGATAGAGGGTGTGTCGAAGAAACGAGGGGAAGTTATGAATGTGGGGTCCATTTGTGTGGGGGGGGGGAATGAGGGTCCAACCTTTTTATTCAAAATTTCTTAATTAGAAAAATACAATTATAATAGAACTGACAAATCGTAACTTATTAAACTTATTTTTTTTAGATTTTCATTATAAACAAGGACACTCTTGGCCCTAGTTCAATTGGAAGCTTTTACTACACAACTTTAAGATGTTTTGGCCAGTTTGCTACCAACCTTTCATAATTATGAAATAAAATCAATAAAAGTGAAAAAAGAATTAAATATTACTCTTATGAAAATTCAAACAAGACAAATGTTCTTTCCTTTTTTATTTAATTAAAATTTGATGGTACAAAATCATGAACACACCACTATCGTTATCGTTAGGGTCACTCTTAGGTTGATAGTGTGGTATAACTAATTTTAACATAAAATCTATACAAATTAATAAAATAGCCATTTAATTAATGCAATATTAGGTTGGCCTAATTTAATATACTATAGTCTATATGTATTAGGTTATGTTGGTATTTATGTATTTTTTTTTTATTTTATATGTTGATAGTAGAAGGTATGAGTTTATTGAAATAAGAATTTTTCTTCAAATTTTATTTTGTATTTATCTTAAACAATTTATTTTATATGTATAAATTAATAATTTAAAACTTAAAAAAGAAAACTATAATTTAAAATTTATTAACTTTAAATAATGAGACGTACATTATAATTAATGAATATTATACTTTAAGGACAAAAGCTACCATTAGTTAGAATATGTAAGAAATACTTTATAAGTTATTATTAATTATCATATAATAATTTTTTTCATTATTCACCACGATATAGTAATACATTCATTATTACTTATGCCAAAAATAAATTCTTCACAATAATTTCACATAATTTGTAAATCAAGTGATCCTTCACGAAGAAACAACAATATTTTAATAATTAAAAATTTTAAATAGTTTAGTTAATTAATTATCTAAATTCTAACCTTATAAACTATTAAAAAAAAATAAAATCTCACATTATAATATATTCTTCGATTTATTGTTCCCCTTCTATTTTACTAATAAGTTTTTTTTTTAATTTTGTGTTTGACGAAAATCACAAACTAACAATAGTATTAAACAACCAGAAAATGTGGGATTTCCACCGATTATTAAATGTTAATCAATCGCCCAAAACATCATTTTCAAATCTTTTCAAGAATCTCTAAGGTGTTGTTTGGTCGTAAGTTATATTAGGTACGTATGATTTACTTATACAGGGAATAATATTTATAAATTAATTTTATTTATTGATTATATCGTGATAAATTTATAAAATATAGATTGACTCATTATTTATATATATTTTGGAAAATCCTTCGATCACCGGTTCAATTCTAATTCATTCCAACGTCCACATGATTAATTTGTATGTGTAATCAATTGTGCGGGGTTATCTTATGTCAAATGGTGTTAATTAATATTTTTTCGTCAATTCAATTATATTTTAAGTATTTTGTTTTGCGCATAAATTACAACATTTTAATTTTTGATATTTTGACACCTTTCAATAAAATTACTGACTTCATTAGGATGATTATTGAATGATAATAACAATGATTTTGATGCGCTAATTTTAAATAAAGTTATTCTCCTCAACTGATATCTATATCATTAATTTAAATGTATAGAAATAAACTCTCCAGTTTATATAAAATTAAATAAATAAATATACTTATCTTACGTAATATTCTATCTGACAATTTAAGCCTGCGTATATTATGTTGCGTAAGACAGATATGTTACAATTTTCCATATATTTATTACACACTAAAAAATTATATAAAACTAAATAAATAAACACAAATATCACGGAATTGTAACAATTTACATTGATGAATTATGCCATTTGTATAGCGACCATCCAAACAGAGTGTTAAAAACGACATCGTAACAAACTTTCAATATTGCTTTGCTTTAATGGCTATCACCAATTTTCACTTGAAGCCATAGAAAATTTCAGATTCCTTCACACATCCCCTTCTCTCTGTCCCCAAAACTCAAACACTTTCAATTCACAATGAAATTACTTCTCTTCTTCTTCCTCACACCATTTCTCTTCTTTCTCAACTGTTCTTCCATTACTCAAATTCCTTCACCATTGTTGATTTTACCCCTAAAAACTCAACAAATCTCATCTGGGTTTTCATCTCCAAATAAACTCCCATTTACTCACAATGTTACTCTTACTGTTTCCCTTTCAGTTGGTACACCTCCACAGAATGTAACAATGGTGCTCGATACTGGTAGTGAACTTTCATGGCTACATTCAAATTCAACCCGAATCAAACAACCCATTTTTAACCCCAACCTTTCACTTTCCTACAGACCCGTTTCTTGCTCCGAACCCATTTGCACGACCCGAACCCAAGATTTTTCCATACCAGCTTCTTGTGATTCGAAGAATTTCTGTCATGCTGTGCTTTCTTACGCAGATGCTTCGTCTTCAGAAGGGAATTTAGCTATGGATACGTTTACGATTGGCGGGTCGAATTTTACGGGTACGATATTCGGGTCAATGGATTCGGGTTTCAGTAGTGATTCGGATGAAGACCAAAAGACAACCGGGTTAATGGGTATGAACCGTGGATCTCTATCTTTTGTTTCACAAATGGGGTTTAAAAAGTTCTCTTATTGCATTTCGAGCCTTGATTTTTCTGGTATTTTACTTTTCGGTGAATCGAATTTTACTTGGATTTTACCGTTAAATTACACCCCGTTAGTCGAAATTTCGCTTCCGTTACCTTATTTCGATCGAGTTGCGTATACTATTAAACTTGAAGGTATTAAAGTTTCGAATAAATTACTTTCGATACCTGAATCTGTATTTATACCCGATCATACCGGGGCGGGTCAAACCATGGTTGATTCGGGTACCCAATTTACATTCCTATTAGGTCAAGCTTACACTATACTAAGGAGTGAGTTTTTGAATCAAACAATGACAATCCTTAAGGTCCTTGAGGATCAAGATTTTGTTTTTCAAGGTGCAATGGACTTGTGTTATCGAGTACCTATTAATCAAACGTCGTTACCTAAGTTACCATCGGTTAGTTTAGTGTTTCGAGGAGCAGAAATAACTGTTTCAGGAGAACGATTGTTGTATCGAGTACCTGGTGAAATTCGAGGGAAAGATTCGATACATTGTTTTACTTTTGGAAATTCCGATCTACTAGCCGTTGAGGCGTACATTATAGGACACCATCATCAACAAAATGTATGGGTGGAGTATGATCTTGAAAAATCTCGCATTGGTTTTGCTCAAGTACGATGCGATATAGCGAGTCAAAGATTTGGTTTTTTCCATTGAATCAAAGATGTAAGATAGTATTATTCTTTTTTCCAATTCATATATAGTTCGAGCCTAAAACAGTATCAGAGTGATTCTATCTCGACCTGAATGGAGACGGTGGAAAACATGTCATGTGATTAATGGATTGAGTGGTCCCAAATTAATGCATATAACACCCCTCAAATTTATGAATTTGCCATACTTGGAGTTGCAAAACATCAAATGAAAGTGGGGGTTGTTGGTTCAAAGACTAGAAATGGTTGGTGATTTTTTTAAAGAGAGGTCTTTAACCATTTTGTACATTTTGTGATTCAACATAAAGGGTGTGTTGAATTTTCAAAGGCAATTTATAATCTTCTTGTCGTATTGAATGATTAGTTATGTATACTCTCATTGAGTTATTTTGTTTGTATGTATGTAGGGAAATATATTGGTTATCAATGTAATAAAAATCTTTTATTGATTGAATTAATGTTTTGATACATATTAGCATATAATTGTATCACTTCAAAGTTATTGTCATTCATTGTATATCAAATTATTATTTAATTTGTTTGGGTGATTTACACAAATAGAACCATTTAGAGTTGTTTTTAAAATTTTGTCAAATGTTTAAAGAATTTTTGCAATAAATAAATAAAATAAAATCTTTTTCATAAGTTATGTCGAGTGGAATATCAAAAAATTATGCATATATCACAATCCTATTTTAATTTTGAGTTTACGCCTTACATTTCACACAGTATAGGAATATAATACAAAATCACATGTTACTAGGGATGACAATGGGGTGAGTGCGGTGAGGTGGGTTTAAGGCTATACGGGGTGGAGTGGATTTAAGATTATGTGCAGTGGGTGGGATACCGGGCACGTAGACAGGAGTTTTTTTACAATTAATGTGGGGCAGCGCATTGCGGGTATATGTGATTTTATGTGGATTCAAATTTAATTTTAACTTTTTACATGTTATAAGAGTGACATAACATTATTTATTAAGATAATTTCTTTAAAACTACTAAATCATTCAAGATAGTAAATGAAAATGGTTCAACAAAAAATAATACAATTTCTAATTATATGTTTACCAATGGATCTGTAATTTTCTTTTTATGTTATATCCTATTAAATTAATATAACTTAATGAAAAAATGAATTTATTTATTTTTGTGAATTTTGTTTTTAGTATCAAACTTAACTAATAACAGAAAATATCAAAAAACTTATACGGGACAGATTTATCTGAGACGTGTCTAAGCGGGACGAAGTGAGACAGGTTAAAAATGAAAAATTTGTTATGTGGGACCAGTGTTTTCAAAAATATTTTTGGCAAGTCCCAGGGCGAGGCGTACCAAAAATGCTCTGAGCGTCAATTAAAACGTAGATCCATAAGGTATAAGTCCTAAAATTTGAGGCGTAAGTTGTAAACATGAGAACGCAAGTCCTGGGCGTGAGAACGTATGCGGGACATTTTTGATTTATTTTTTTAAATCATATTTTTTATTATTGGTGTAATGATATTTTTCAAATAATAATAATACTACTTTTTTCTTCATTATTGAATATAAATATTTATCTCAAATAAAAATCATAAGTCATCGAATGTTTAATTTTTCTTATTTTATTAGTAATAAAATTATAAAATTGAATATACATGAGACTACGCTCTATAGATCAATGAGACTTACACTCTGTGTCTCGAGGCTTATGCCTCGTCCGGTATTATATTAAACGCCTCACCTCACGCCCCCACCTTTTAAAACACTATGCCTTTGTAAAATAAAATAAAATTAATTAAAAAAAATTACAGATTAAGCTCAACCCTCCTACATGCTACTTGAGATTTAGGTGTGTAACATAATGTGAATCCATAAATAACATGTTAGTCGAGTAAAATTCCTTTGTGTGTCCCATATTAGACATTTCCTACTCAAATAATAATAATATTATCTCTTTATAAGTACTGAAAATTGATAGATACCGAACAAGTGAAAACCCTTCTCTCACCAACTTAAGCTTCTTCAAGTACTCTCATCTTCCTAACTTGTAATATTCGATTAAAAAATGTTTATATTTATAAATCAACAAATATAAAATATATATATATATATCTTGCGCACATATATTTTTAAATAATCACCGATTAGAATTATCTATTAATTTTATTATTGCCATCTCGGACCAATATCATCCATTTCAGGGATAGAGCTACCAAGATCGATAAAGTTTAAATCTTATATTTTAATCATAATGTTTGAATAATATGGGCACATGCCTAATGTAATAGTCGAAAATAAGATTGTTTAATCTACAAGCTTACTTTTCCTAATTAATTACTTAATACTAAAGCACCTTTTACATAATGATGCTATTCACTTGTCAATTTTCAATAAACTTCCCTCCTACACTTTATTGTCCTTTATTATTTTAAAATTTTGGTAGTATTATTGTTCGTAAAACTATATACTATATTCAATGTAGCATAAATTATAAATCTTTGGAACCTCAACATTAGTATTATATTATTTCAAATAGTTATTAGGTCGATTACATTCATAAAGAACATCCATTACAAGTTCGTTTATTTTTTATATTTTTAAAAACTCTTTAATTTTAGTATTTTAGATGACATGTTTAAAATCATAAAAACAAAGAATATTTTGCTGATGATCACAAGATTCAAAACTCTTTTGTACTTTTTAAATTCTGCATCAAGTCAAAATCAGACAAACAAATTAAAACGAGAGAGTACCATAAAATTATAATTTTCTTATGATTATTCCAGTGAAGATATATTTTGATAAACTTTTTCCTCTAAGGCTATATATCATGTATGGAAGAGAGTCAAAATCATACCTATAGCTGTCTATATATGAACCCTAAATTAATCTATCGTCTATGAGTCATTAAGAAGGAAAATCCATACACATACTGAAATATTTGCATGAAAAAATATATATACTAATGATATACAACAAAAATATATGTATTTCTTTGACACCACTCTAAAGTATGTTCTACAACAACAGTTGGTCTAACCAAACATATCTTACAATCAACCTATTTCTTTTCTCTTCAATTCTATTCTTTAAAAATAATTTCACCAAATCAACCAAACATCTCTATATATACACTTGACTTCCATGCACTAAATATAACAACAACAACAAGTTTGTAACAAAACAAAAAAGATTTAATTTTCTTAGCGCAAAAAATGGGCGCTATTGAAATATTTCTCTTATCTCTGATGATTGCATTGTGTCTCCTCCCTAGCGTTTCCGCTGCAACCAGACACTATAAATTTGAAGTATGCATATATATTTTTGCATAGTTTACTAAGTGAATTCAATTTTTTTATTTAGAATTCATCGCTTAAACATTTTTCTTTTCCGTGTTTCAGATAAAAATGCAAAATGTGACACGACTATGTCACACGAAGAGTATAGTTACAGTAAATGGACAATTTCCTGGACCTAGAATTGTGGCAAGGGAAGGTGATCGTCTTGAAATTGAAGTTGTCAATCATGTTTACAACAATATTTCCATCCATTGGTAAAAACAAATAAATATTTATTTTTGTGAAATAGTTTATAAAGTTCAACGAGTATTTAATATTTCACGATTATTATATATATAGGCATGGAATTCGACAAGTTCGTAGTGGATGGGCCGATGGACCAGCTTATGTAACACAATGTCCAATTCAAAATGGTCAAAAATATTTGTATAATTTCACTATAATTGGCCAAAGAGGAACTTTTTGGTGGCATGCACATATTTCATGGTTGAGATCAACTCTCTATGGTCCTATTATTATTTTACCTAACAAAAATACTCCTTATCCATTTGCTAAACCATACAAAGAAATTCCCATTATCTTTGGTAATTTTTATAATCCTTCACTAATAATTTGTCTATTATAAAATTAATTATTAGACTACTAATACTAATAATATATTTATGTCACACAGGAGAATGGTTCAATGCTGATACTGAAGCTATAATTTCACAAGCTTTACAAACAGGTGGAGGTCCTAATGTTTCTGATGCTTATACTATCAATGGACTTCCTGGACCTTTATATAACTGCTCCGCAAAAGGTAATTTATTTTCGCTTTTTAAATAATGTTGGTACACTAAAATATATGATACTATTAAATATCTTTTTTATATATATATACAGATATTTTTAAGCTAAAGGTGAAGCCTGGAAAAACATATCTTCTTCGATTGATCAACGCTGCACTTAATGATGAGCTTTTCTTCAGTATTGCAAATCATACTCTCCAAATTATCGATGCTGACGGAGTTTATGTAAAACCATTTGAGACAAATACAATTGTTATTACACCAGGACAAACTCATAACGTTCTTCTCAAAACTAAATCTCATTTCCCTAATGCAACATTTTACATGACTGCTCGACCTTATGTAACAGGTCCTGGTACATTTGATAACTCTACAGTTGCTGGAATATTAGAGTACGAATCCAAAACAAAACTCCATTTGAAAAATCTACCGCTCTTTAAACCGTTACTTCCAGCTCTGAATGACACAAATTTTGTCACCAATTTTACTAATAGATTAAGAAGTCTGGCGAGTCCTCAATACCCTGCTAATGTACCTCAAAACGTCGATAGACGTTTGTTTTTCACAGTAGGTCTTGGAACAAGCCCTTGTGATAAAAACAAATCATGTCAAGGACCTAATGGTACAAAATTCTCAGCTTCAATCAATAATGTGTCATTTGTGTTACCAACAACTGCTCTTCTTCAATCTCATTTCTTTGGTCAATCTAAAGGTGTATACAAACCTGATTTTCCTTATAGTCCTTTAAATTGGTTTAATTACACTGGAAACCCTCCAAATAACACTCTTGTTGCAAATGACACAAAACTTATGGTTTTACCATACAACACAAGTGTGGAGTTAGTAATGCAAGATACAAGCATTCTTGGTCTTGAAAGTCATCCTCTTCATCTTCATGGATTTAATTTCTTTGTTGTTGGACAAGGATTTGGAAATTTTGACCCTAAAAAGGATCCATCAAATTTCAACCTTGTTGATCCTATTGAAAGGAATACTGTTGGTGTTCCTTCTGGTGGTTGGGTTGCTATTCGATTTCTCGCGGATAATCCAGGTAATTTTTTTATAAGAATATGCATTCAAAAAAGTATTATATATATATATATCAGGTTAAAATTTCTGACTCCGCGACTAATGATGTTTGTTAATAGGAGTGTGGTTTATGCATTGTCACTTGGAAGTTCATACAAGTTGGGGATTGAAAATGGCATGGTTGGTTCAAGATGGAAAACTTCCAAATCAAAAGTTGCCTCCTCCACCAATGGATCTTCCCAAATGTTGACAATTTTATTTTGTGCAATTTTTGTACCTCCCAATTTTATTTTTTAAATTTGATTATGTGTGTGTGAGAGAGAGTCAAGGATTTTTTGTAAATTCATAACTCTTATTAATTTGAATAATGAGAACTAATATACTTATCATCTTCCTTTCAATTTTATCTCACTATTCCTTGCATTCAGAATAATAGACAATTATTGTAAGTTGTGTATATACTTACGCTAGATAGGAGGATATGGAGGGCAAAGATTAGTCTTATTGCGTGCTTCTTCTACATAGAGTAAGGCACATATCGAGAATTACAGCCGTTAATACATAAAAATGATGAAGAATCTACAATATCCTATATACAAGCCATCTACCTTGACATTGCTCTTTTCTTTACAAGAAATAGGAGTTGTTTCTAAGGTGCACGTCCAATTCCGCGAGGCATTTTCTTTGAGCTAGAGTCTTCAACATCTTTCAACTGATAGTAGTGAGGAGCTATTTCTACAAGCCATTCTGGTTTCAGTTCAGTAACCTGTCGCATATACTCCTTACTCGTCAAGACCAGCTCATGGTACACAACCCATCTAGGAACCTCGTGTGATAAACCTGAGCTGGGGTGAATGTTAACTGTTTGAGGATGTTTAACAGTTCGATAAGATCCAGCCTTTTGTAGTCTCGCCGTGTGTGGGAAAAATCCTGATGTTATACACTTCTTTATAGCTTCTAAGTTATTAACATTTGAAGTTAACTCAATTTCTACTCTCTCCAGCAGGCCTTCCAATTGATCTCGGATATCCCTAGCTCTCTTCATGCTTCGGACCTGGATGAAATTGTCGTAGCACCACTGTGTTGAGAAGTTTGTCTCCTTCCAGGAAATGTAAACCTTTAACAGCGCGATATGATCTCCCACGTTGCCTGTATGAAAATTCAAACGTGCATTGTCAGCGTGGACTTGTTTGTCCTTTGGACGATAAAAGATTGAATTCCCCACAGAAAGCATTGCAGCAATACTTATAATTTCATCAGAACACTTGTATTTGTCAGAGGCAACGATCGTCTTGGACAGCATGGGATCTAGAGGAAACTCTGCCATTCTTCTACCGATTGTTGTTAACTCTCCAAGCTTATTAAGGGCACCGAGGGCAAAGAGAAGTTCGAGTGCTTTAAGTAAAGCTTCTGATGGTGGAGGGTCCATGAAGTCAAAATTCAATAATTCGACAATCCCATGGCTCTTGAGAGACAACACAACATTTGCAAGGTTGGTTCTTTGTATTTCCGGGACTGTGTTGTCAGCCAAATCATTCGTGTAGTTATGTGCAGTATATAATCGAAAGCATTTTCCAGGACCTGTTCTACCAGACCGACCAGCTCGTTGGTTGGCAGAGGCCTTAGATATAGGAGTGACTTGCAATGACTCCATACCCGTTCGAGGGTTGTAAGACTTCATCTTAGCAAATCCTGGATCAATAACATATTTAATCCCATCGATTGTCAATGATGTTTCAGCAATATTTGTAGCAAGGACAACTTTACGAGCCCCTTCAGGAGTAGGCTCAAATATCTTGGCTTGTAATTCTGTTGGCAGGTTTGCATATATCGGGCAAATGATCAGCTCAGCGATTTTTGAACCTAGACCCCTTATCCGGTGCTTAATGATCTCCTCCGCGGCTTCAATCTCCTCCTGCCCTGTCAAAAAGATTAATATATCACCAGGTGGTTGAGTTACATGGATTTGAAGAGCAGTCACTACTGCTGCATCCATGTAATCCGCCTCTGGAGCTTTCGTATAGTGTATCTCAACTGGAAACCGCCTTCCAGGAATTTTAAAAATCGGAGCACAATCAAAATAATCACTGAACTTCTCTGCATCTAGAGTAGCACTTGATATAAGCAACTTCAGATCAGGTCGAAATCGAGCTACATCCTTAACTAAGCCAAACAAAATGTCAGTGGAAAGCGTCCTTTCATGAGCCTCGTCAATCATAATGACACTATAGCTAGCTAGATCAGGCTCACCAAGAAATTCTCGTAGCAACATCCCATCGGTCATATACTTCAGAGTCGTTTTTTCAGATGTGCAGTCCTCGAAACGTATAGAGTATCCAACCTCATTGCCAAGTTTGATTCCCATTTCATGAGAAACGCGTGCAGCAACACTCATAGCTGCAACTCGACGTGGTTGAGTACATCCAATCTTCCCACGTTTGGTATATCCCGCCTCGTGTAGATACTGTGGTATTTGAGTGGTCTTCCCGGAGCCCGTTTCCCCAACAATAACAAGAACCTGATGATCATTTATAGCTTGGAGCAGATCCTCCCTATAGGAATAAATCGGTAGACTCTTCCTATCCTCCTGAAGTTTTTCGAGACCTGATTTTTGTATCGACTCAATTGGAAGCTCTTGATCAACATTAACACCCTCCATCATTGATTCCTTAATGAACTCAATTTGGTCCTCGAACACAAATTGATACTCCTCGGATCTTTGCTTTCTATTTTTTGACCCGAATTCAAGTGTAGCCTTTCTAATTTGATGTTCTTCCCACACGTTTTGTTCTGCTCTCGTAGTATCCGAATCCCTGTCAATCTGCGAAGCCACGGAGAATCTCTTATTCTGATTCACACCGCCTTCGTGATCATACGAATCAGGCATTCTGTACTCGTTCACACAATCAATATCTTTTGATACAAGTTCAATAATCTTTTGCTTATGTGTTAATTCGCGTTTCTCTGCTTCTGTGAAATTCAATCCCTTAAACAAGTATTGCTCGTCTTCAATTTCGTCTTTAAGATCATCTAGAATCTTCTTCTCCCTTTTCTTCAAGTATTCTCGTCTCGAATTTTTCCTTAATCTTCCAATGTCGTTTGCCTGTTCTTCGTCCTCCTTTATTGATAATTTTGGCTCCGCGATTTTTCTAGTCCTGGCAGCATCTCGCTCTCTGATATGTCGTTCCAATTCGTCTCTATCTCTCTGATCCCGAAGAATCTCTTCTTCTGAATCAGAATTGTCATTAGAAGTTCGTCCTCTAACTCGTCTAACTAACTCATCTTCATCGTCCTCGGCCTCAATAATCCTCTTCCTGAACTTCTTTTTACAGGGCATAGAATTACTTTCAGCATTAGCATCGGGACTAAACGCCATTGATTCCGGTGAATTTGCTAGCGGAGAATAGTAAAGAATCAGAATAGTTATTGTTAGGTTTATATAGATATCAGTATCGAAATTAGAATCCTACTTGGAATGGGAGAGTCATTATTCTAAATCTTATAACAAAACGGTTTGTAACAACTTTCCAAATATATTTGACACGTAAGGTTTTTATTTAAAAAAATCTGGGTAGAAAATTAAAACATAATATAAAAAAAATTTAACACATATACCCCAACTATTGTAAATGATATGCAGATATACTCGTTATATTTTTGGGATATTGATGTCCGTGTCATTCAAAATTAGAGCATATATGCCCTTCACTCTGGCTAGAGTGTTATATTAATCCACCCAAAGTTCGTGTGCTATAGTCCATGTCTCTATAAATTTTTGGTGATCTGAAATTCCGATGTCATTTTTCGATAATTTTTCGTGGAAGTCCATTAAGAACTTAGCTGTGGAGATAGTTAGTCACCACGGCCAAAATGGTCAATTTTCAAGGTCAATGAGCCCAGAGTAGGTAAATCCCCCATTTTACCGATTTTTCAATATGTTATAGTCCATGAATTTTTGGTAATCCCGAATTCCAACGTTATTTTTGTCAAAAATTTCCGTGGTCGTACGTTAAGAACTTAACTATGGAGCTAGTTGGTCACCATAGTCAAAACGATCCATTTTCAAGGTCAAACGAGCCCCAGAGAAGGTAAACCCTCCATTTTGCCGATTCTACGTGTGATATGGTCCATGAATTTTCGGTGATCCGGAATTCAAACGTCATTTTTGCCAAATTTTTCGTAGACGTCGGTTAAAAACTTAGCTATGGAGTCAGTTGGTCATCGGTATCAAAACGACCCATTTTTAAGATCAAACGAGCCTTAGAGCAGACAAACCCTCTATTTTGCCGATTTTTCGTGTACTATACTCCATAATTACCCAGAACAAGCAAACCCCCATAGATAAGGTCTTAACAGACGTCCATGAAAAATTTCGACAAAAATGACGTTGAAATTTCAGATCATCAAAAATCCATACACTATGACACAAGAAAATCGACAAAACGGGGATTTAGCCCAAAAAAATGATCATTTTGAGGCGGACCATAGACACAATTACCACTAATGTATACTTTCTTCGTGTCCTACTTAAAGAGCTTAAAATACGTAAGATTAACCACCAAAATTTTCCTACCAAAATATTTCCCTTCACAGCAAATTCAACAAAATATTACTAGCTTTGGCATCTAAATTTGATATTTTTGCCACTTCTTTTCAGGGTCCTCTTGCAAAATGATTTTACAATGAATCATTAAAACCTAATTAACAGTAGAAATTTTGCATATAGGTGCACTTCATGTGTGTGGATGTATATAACATCACTGTGGTTAGGGCGATGTCAGCTAAGAATACAATTAATTAATAAAAACGTGTTCTCTCTAACAACTTAAACTTTTAGATAATTAAGATTGTCATACACTTCAACATGATATCAGAGCAGACAGAGGTCCTGAGACTGAATCACACTACCACCTATATCAAAAAGAATTTCAACGTACTTGGCTGGTAAAAAAGTAGGACTAGTAGGCTGACAAGCTTCTGAAGAAGAGGGATATCTAAGATAGCTTAGGCAAATCCCCAATCGGAATGAGATAGAAAACTAGGTGATAACAGTCAAAGAGTGCTTTGTGGTTTGCAGTTTGTCATTGTCAACATATAAAGTCTTGAACTCATTAAACATTCAACATCTGAGGAAGGCAAATATAGAGCCCTTCATCACAATGAATTGATTCCAATGAATAACTTGATTCGTATTAACCAATACTACGCCTTAAATCACTCGGCCATCTCTTCTATATAATGATTATGACACAAAAACCGAGTTAATGGAGAGTGATCAGTCATAAACGGTTATTGATTGGATAGGTGAAAACATAACAAATGAAAGAAAAGTAAGTACAGGAAATCACTTAACTCTGTGTATTGTTCCATTGTAAACTGTACTATCAAAGCCTGAATCATTTTAATGTTATGAAACTGTTCTATAATGTGTAGATTAAATCTAATTTATCAGTACATAATCCACCAAAACAAGATTATGTTTACCAGGTTCAATACATTAGTAATCACCGGCCACCAGAGAGAAAGGAGTCTGTTACAGATGGAGAGCCGGAATATGCATAGCCCAAAGAAGATGGATACGACTTGACAAAATCATCAAAACCTCCGCGATGTTCAAATGTTAGGTTAGCTGATGAAACACCGAGTTCTGATAACTCTGGTAAGGCCACAACACCATCCAAGAACAACAAGATTTGTCGCATGGTTGGCCTACACGAGGGTTCTGAATGAGAACAGAACAAGCCTAGCTTTAAGACCAACTCCACTTGCCCTGGAACAAAATCAATGCCTATGTTCGGATCAGCAGCATCAAGAATATTACCCCTATTCCAACACGAGAACACCCAATCGACCAAAATCAGATCATCACCGTCTTGTCTTGGCTGTATCGGCCTCCTACCGCAGACAACTTCAAGCAGAAATGCCCCAAATGAAAATACATCACTACTAGGTGTTGCCCTGCCAGTTCTAGTATGTTCTGGTGCAAGGTAACCAAGAGTACCAACAACACGAGTAGACTGAGGATCGGTCCCATGACCATACAGCCTAGCGAGTCCAAAATCTCCTAACCTGCCATTTAGTTCACCATCTAGCAAGACATTACTGGCCTTAACATCTCTATGAACCACTACGTGATCACATTCTTCGTGTAGGAAAAATAGTCCCGAGGCTACACCTCTAATGACTCTGAATCTTTGGTTCCAATCGAGGGTGTATCTTGGTTGATCGTATAAATACTTGTCTAGACTTCCATTTGACATGTACTCGTAAATCAAAATCAACTCCCCTTTTCGCCTGCAATAACCCAAAAGTGGTACTACATTCCTGTGTTGCATACGACCAATGCTTACAATCTCCGAAACAAATTCCTTCATCCCTTGTCTCGATTCATGAGATATCTTCTTTACAGCTATCTCAAGTTTGGTGGTAGGCATCACTCCTTTATAAACTTTACCAAATCCTCCAGCTCCCAATAGCTCTTTTTCTCTGAATCCCTTAGTAGCAATGTACAATTCTTTATACTTAAACCTTTGTAGTCTATACTCGCGTTCCCAATCTTCATGAATTTCTTCATACTTCTTCTTTCTTACATAATAAACCACCGCTAAGACAGCTGCAACAAGTGAAACCAACGAGATTATAGGCAAACCAATCGTTACAAATCTTGATGTCCCTTTAGTCCCAAGACGAGGAAGCTTAGGAAGTAGCGAGAGTTCTTGAGCTTTCCCATTTGTCTTGAAGCTCCATCCCAATATATAATGATGCGTTGGGACTGAACCTGTTGACGATGAAAAACCAACATACATAGTCTGATCAAGAATCGACGAAAGATCATATTTCAAAGCCAAAAGTGGTCTAACTGGTTTTTCCATTTGTAATTGAGCTACTGTTACATCCATTTGCTTAGTCCTCCCATCGTAATCGATCCAAACTTGCATTTCCTGGCCACTAATTAAAGTCAAGTTATGAAACAAATCAGTATCATCAAAATAACCTGCTGTGTGAATTGCTACAGACCTCAATCCATTTATATCAATTCCAACATGATTGTCATTGATATCACCAAAATCCTCGCTATAGATTGTATCGAGCTCAACTCCAACGACATGGTTTGATGTATTCCCATTATTACTAGAGTTAAAAAGACCAAGATAGTGATTTGCCAAAGACCCCTGAAGTCCTTTGTGTGGCGCGATAACGAAAGCTAGTCCATGACCACTCAAATTTCCATAATCAGACCTTATCGCGAACACAAAAGTTGTGGAGAAAGAAAATACAGTACCATTTGATGAATTCTTGAAATGAATTGGATTTGGATAAAAAGCATGGCCCTGATTTTGTGTTCCTGAATTTGTTAACAACAAAAGATCATTAGATTTGAACTGTGCTATGCCATCCAAGCTAAGATTAGCTGATTGAAATCCATTGAAAATGAATGCATCAACTTCACAAGAAGCAGGTGAAAAATCAATTAAGAAGAGAGCTACTAGTATGAAAAGATTGAAGAACATTGGGAGTATTGTTGTTTGGGAAAATATGGTGAGGCACAAAATGAGAAAATCAATAAATGACAAAATGTACAAGGCTATATGTCTATAGTAATCCAAAATTATTATTTTGATTTTAGGTTTTCCATTCTGGTGTACGATATCCACATTGGGCCCTGGCTAATCTGGGTTCGCATCGAGTAAGGCCCATTAACTACCAATAAGTAATTAGAGCAAAAATCGAGGACCGAAACCGACAGATTCCCTCAGTTTTTTGAGGAAAATCGACCGACTATACATTATTGGTTTGACTTGGGTCGGTTAAAACCGAGGGATAATCGAGGGAGTCTGTCAGTTTCAATAAAAGAAAAAAATTGTAATAGATATTTTACGGATGTACTTCCGTCTATTTTATTTAAAAAGTTAAAAAGAAATGGATTGGGTAGGTTTTCGCTCGGGTTCTTTATACCGACTTAGTCCGTCGATTTTCTTAAGGGTGGAGGAGTCCTATCTATCCTATCAATACCATTAGGGTTTTACCCTGATTTTCTAATAACATAATTCGTAAACGTGTCATTAACTTGATCTCATTTCAATTTATGCCCTCATTTTAGGTGTGTACAAGTAGAAACTTAATTAAACTTGTATGTAGTTGAATAAATAAACACACGTTCTACATGGTGCGCTACATGACAATTGACTTGTTAGGTGGAGTTCTACGTGTATTATGTCACTTAGGATTATGTGTCTACTTGTTCAACTTTAGACAAGTTTAAGTGTATACTTGTACACATCCAAAATTGAAGAACATAAATGTGAAATAAGTCAAGTTAAATGACACATTTATTTATATAAGTCTTTTCTTCTCATATTTGAATTGATTCTCTCTCGAAGAAAAGTCAAGTCATTACCATAATTGTTTTTATTTTTTACAATATTTCTCTGGGAAAATTTGAAACTCTATAAATTGTAGACTCACTTTCTTATACGAAAATTACAGTAACATTCACGCTGTCCACATTTAAGAATTTTGTTTAGAGGGAGATCTTCTCCCAGCATATTTATGCTAAATCAATATTAGTTTTGTAATATATAGATTGTTTGATCAAATTATATTAATAATATACTTTTAGTATATTTTTCTTTGTTATTGATTTATCGTCTGATATAATTTGTAATGATAAACTTTCACATGATGCCCTTATTCTTTCAAACCTAACAACCATAACCAGACATCAGGTAATGCAAAAATGTATTATTATATGCCAAAGTCATCCCAAGTATTCCAAAAAGTCATCCAAGTTGTCTCATCATAGATCATACATGAAAGGAATGGTCTATATTGTTCGTGTATTTACCTGTTTATATTTTAAACATCTTAATAAAAACTCTGACTTCATCACTCCACGTCACATCCTTGGTCGGTAATACAAAAAAGTCATCTACAAAGTTGGCTCATCATACATGATGTACTAAAATTTGGATTTATATAAGAGGAAAGGTCTATATTTTCAACTAGAGACCTTTTCTTAAAATGTCATTTTACCAAATGTAGTAAAAATTAACATCTAAATAATTCGATATGGATTACCAAACAAGGTGATTAACTCATTAAAATTACAATAAATTATAAATTGATGATAGCAACTACTCAACAGATATAATACAAGATGTTAGTAGATACCAATTGATTACCCTTTTTAAAAGGAATCTGCAAAATAATGTTGGCAAGTTGCAAGAAATTTAATTTATATTGCATTAATGTTATCATACTTTATTTTATGTAGTAGAACTAGCTTTTTACCTATGAATTCATTTATGTTGGCAATTAAAACTTTTGGATAGAGGCAGATCTAGCTTGTAAACTATATGTTCACATTACAATTAACTTGTATAAAATTTGTTAAATATTTAAAAATATTCGATTTTGAATTTAATTATTATTATATTTAAAATTGATGTAAAAACTCAAAAATATTACTCCATCGTCTACGATTGTTTGTCAGGGTAAGGTCATGCACTCCCCTTAAGGAAAATTTAATACAAGGTGTAATTTGACTAATATAACCCTACTATAGCAATAATATCAAAAGTCTACCTAACTTTTTAATTGAACAAAATGAAGTAATTATTAAGGGCATAACTGAAGAAAAAAAACTAATTATTTATTGATTATTTATATTGACAATTAATCTTGGACAACTATTTTTGGTATACCTGCCAAACATTTGCGGACGGGAGTGAGTAAGTTCTATCCACTTCTTCCTCGAGTGTGGATTTGATATAGGTATACTCTCTCCCCTGTTTTAAGTTATGTGACATAATTTTGTTTTTTAGTTAATCATAAAAGAATGTCACTTTTCTATATTTAATATCAATTAATTTTAATTTCCTCATTATAACCCTTCACTAAATACTTTCTCCATCTATTTTACTTGTTCGTATTTAAAGTGACACATCCCTATAATAAAATAATAATAATTTTCATGTACTACCCCTTATTTATTGCAAGTTGTCTAAATGTTTTAAAATGAAGAATACTTAATAATAATAATAATAATAATAATAATAATAAGGATAAAGTGTATAAAATGGTAAATCTTATTTTTCAAACTAGACTTTAAAAAAACATTTATTCGGAATATAAAAGACAAATAAAAATAGACAGAGAGAGTAGTTTATGGCATAGAGATTTTTCATACTTGTCTTAGGTCAATAGACTCAAGATTATCTTATTTCTCTTTTAACAAAATGTCCAATCAAACACCTCCACCTAAATTAGGATGAAAAGAATAGTTTAGTAGTTATTATATTTATAATTGAAAATATGGACCTTAGAATGTATACTTAAATGGTTGTGATTCTTTCACCAATATATCAACCAAAAATTTAAGTCTATAAAATGAAGATTAAGTGTTTTATTCTTTAAATGAAATTACTTTATAAGAATCTGAATTAGTTTTATTTTTTCATTCATAAAAAATCCAATCAATCAAGATAGTGTAGTTTGTATATTAAATATGGGGGGAAATAATTGAGATAATCAAGTTGAATTTCACGATGATATGAACTTATAATTTATATGTCAGTCAATTTTAGTGGAATGGGATTTGAAGGTTTTAGGTGAATCAATATAACACTTATCTAGATTCAAACCTAGGTTTGATGGGTGGATTCTGTAGCTTGTACCATCAACACAATAAAACTCTTATGGTTTTCATAAGTACAAATTGTTAATTATACTTTAATTTATATCAGTTTCTCAAAATAGCTAAATATATATATACATGATTTTTTTTATAGTTACCGGGTGCACATGCGCTCCCACCTAGAAGGATGGATCCACCTCTAGTTATAACCATGGGTAGAGTCCTCTTAGCTTAATATTTTGTTCGCTGAAAAATTATGCGGTGTATAAAGGTTAAATATTATCTATTATTATATGTATATATTTACTCACTATTAAAAGTTCACAATTGAGAAAAAAAATTATATATCCTTGGCTGAATTCCTAATTCCGGCATTGAATTTTAACTACTTTTCCTCCTAATAAGTTGCACACATTACAATATTTTTATTTTTATTTTTATTTTTTCAAAGTTTGCGGTACAATGACAAAAATGAGTCACAAAATGTCCATAATATTTGAATTTCTTATTTTTATAAACTTTAGGAATGATGTCATCTTGCTAGCATATCGATCTACTTTAGATGAAAAATATTTAATTTCTAAGGATAATGTATTAGGACTTTTTGAAATGATGTAAGTAGCGCGCGCGTATATATATATATATATATATATATATATATATATATATATATATATATATATATAATTGTATCAAGTTCGGCATTTGTATTGATACGATTGATTGTTATCATTTATATCAATGTTGTATCAGTAAATACATATATATTTCTATTTTTTATCACTTAAAAGAATATGTATATTATAAATACATATGGGATGTTTACCTAATTATGTAATTTTCCAGTGTATAAATATATATGAGATATATAAGAGATACATGGGTTTATATTAAATATAGGAATAATTGTACAGAATAGCAAAATAATAATCTAAAATAAATGGAGTAACTACTGTTTGATTTAATTGTGCCACATAGCAAACGCTTGTCAGTCGCCTCTCTCCCTAAACTCTCGCTCGCCACTCTCCCGTTCTCGCTCGCCACTCTTTCTCTGCTCGCCTATCTCGCTTTATAGAACAAAAGTGTATAAATTGTGTTTCTGTTTTGTATAAAGCGAGAGAAAATTGTATATACACATGCAAAAACATATATCTTCGTGCTATACATTTAATTATACAATATATAAACATTTTACTTCGATTCAACTGTATACAAATGCAAATTTTATACATATATTGCAGCGAAATAGGCCAGCGAATTATACAATTGCAGCGAATACAATTTTCTCTCATTTTACACAACAAAAGTGTATAAATTGTGTTTCTGTTTTGTATAAAGCGAGAGAAAATCGTATATACACATGCAAAAACATATATCTTCTCCCTTTACACTTATAATTATACAATATACAAACATTTTACTTCGATTCAATTGTATACAAATGCAAATTTTATACAGATATTGCAGCGAAATAGACTAGCGAATTATACAATTGCAGCGAAATAGACCAGCGAATTATACAATTGCAGCGAAATTGGACAACGAATCATACAATTGTATATGTATAGCGAATTATATATTTATATGTTTGCTATAGAGCGCAATTATGCAAACTTTGCTATAGCATACAAATATGACTTTTTTTGTTTGCTATATGTGAAAGCTACCCTCAAATATATACACATATACAAAGGACATATACATAAAAGATATATTTATATATAAATGAAATATAAATAGATATACCATGTCTCAAAAACTTAACTTTTTCATTTCTACAAATTTTGCGTTGCATCACCAACACAAAACCATTTGTCATCCCATAGTAACAATACAAATCACCATTTAATATAAAAAAGAAGAAAAAGAGGTTAAACTAATTACATTCTATCTTTATTTTTCTTTTCAAATTATAAAAATTCCTTAAATTTGGTGAAATTCAAATACATCCCAAAACGTTTCAGTATATCGCGTCTCAATTTTAGATACGTCGCTCAATATTTTGATACATCAGGTTTTATTTTGAATACATCACTTAACATCCCAATATATCACGTATAAGATGTATCCGACCGATACACATATAGGGATGTATTCAATCGATACATCGCATATAGTGATGTATCTGATTAATACATCGTGTATAGTGATATATTCAATTGATTTATCGTGTAAAGTGATTTATGAACCGATACATACATCGTGTAAAGTGATATATCCACTCAATATCTGAGAATGAGACTTTTATAAATTTTTTTCAAATAATAGAAGAGAATATAATAAAATAAATTTGTGTATTTAAATAATTTTACCTAATCATTTTGCCATAAGTTAGACAGGATGACCATAGCATAAATCCCACATTCCATTGTTTGTAATATTTAATATTTCCTTCTAAAGGCTTTGTTCAAAGTGCAACATTGATCTGTTGGTGGGAGTTGCCATTATTTTATATATATAAAAAGAAAAGATAGACATGCTTTGTCAAAAAGACTTTATTTTGTTAGATTATGACTCATACTTTCTTAAAAATAAAGAAAATGACTTTTCTAACAAAAACATAAAACTCAAATTTTATAAGTGACATTATATATTAATCCGCTCCTTCCATTTTGCATCCACACCCTCTTAGGTGTTTGTCTATATTATATATAAATATTCTTCGAACAATACTGTAGTTACTTATCAAAATGAGTAAGAAAATCACTTATTTTTCGAGCAAACATTTTCCTTCTTACCAAACACAACAATTTTTTCTATATTCCTTGACCAAAAACTTTGGTTTAAACTATCATAACTTGAACTTTAAAGTAGTGTTCATCAAGAAAATGTTCCTGAAAACTCAAAAAAAATCTGCACACAACTTCACAATCACTACCTAGGTAACTCATCAGTAAATAAACATGAAAGTGGTGCAGTAGAAACAGAAACAAATGTACCATCAACATTTCCATTAGCCAAACATGATGTATGTCCTCTTGAAGATGCTAAAGAATGCATACATTCGTTTTCTTCGAATCCAAATCCTCCATTATAATCACCAGGAGCCATTGGAGCATCAGGTATATCAGCTTCACCTTCCAAGTAACTCATCACTTGTCTCATGCTAGGTCGAGACGACGCCTCATTGTTTGAACACATCAATCCTAATTTCAACACCATCACAACTTCACTTTCATTGAACTCACCTTTCAATCTCTTGTCTATAACATCAAGAATTTTCCCTTCTCTCCATTTGTTCCACACCATGTCTACTAGAACTAATTCCTCAGGCCCCACCTTTGAATCAATCGGTCTACGTCCACATACCACTTCAAGCAACAATGCACCAAAGGCAAAAACATCGGATTTTTCAGTAGCTCGTCCTGTTCTTGGTAATTCCGGTGCAAGGTACCCCAATGTGCCTACCACCCTAGTCGTGCCCGGGTTTGATCCGTGCTCATATAATCTTGCTAGTCCAAAATCTCCAAGCCTGCCATTTAACTCTCCATCTAGTAGCACATTACTAGCCTTAACGTCGCGATGCACCACAACTTGTTCATAACCTTCATGTAAGTATAGTAAACCAGAAGCAACCCCTTTGATGATTTTGAACCTTTGCTCCCATGTCAACAACATTCTAGGTTTTTCGAACAAGAAATTGTCCAAACTTCCATTAGGCATAAAATCATATACAAGTAAAAGGTCACCACGACGTCTACACCAACCTACTAATTGAACCAAATTCCTATGACGGAGTCTTCCAATGCTAGATATTTCAGACACAAATTCGCGTAAGCCTTGTTTAGATTCATGTGAAATACGCTTCACAGCTATTTCCATATTCGAACTTCGTAAAACACCCTTGTAAACTTTACCAAATCCCCCAAACCCAAGAAGCTCACTATCCTTAAAACTTCTAGTAGCTTGCTTAAGTTCTTCATAAGAGTATCTATGAGGACCAACCTCAAGCTCCCAAGACTCTATAACATCAGCATTCTTGAATCTCCTAACTAAATAAATAGCAACTAATATACCAATCAAAACCAAAACAACAACTATAACCGAGATAGCTACAATTACGCCAGTGTGCTTCTTCTTGAGACCAGGCAATGATGGAAGTAAATCCAAGTCTAGAAATTTCGCTACGCCATTCAACTTAAAGCTCCAACCAAAAACATAATGTGAACTTGCAAGCAAACCAGTTGAAGCAGAAAAACCAACATACATATTTTCTTTGAGAAATGGAGAGAGATCTATATGATAAGAGAAAAGTGGCAACTTTGGTTTTTTAGCAAATCTTGAAAGTGTAACATTAACCAAGTTTGTAACAGAATCATAATCAACCCATGCCAATATAACTTTACCACATTTGAGATTCAGATCTTGTTTTACCAAATCATCATCAAAGTAAGATGCTTTAGCAGACATATTAGACCTTAAACTATTAATGTTTATACCAACATGATTATCATTAATATCCCCAAACTCAAAATCTTGTACTGTATCAAATTCAACAGCAAATATGTAATTTGAGAAGTTACCAACATCAGTAGCATTTAGTAAGCCAAGATACTGACTTGGAAGAGCTGTGCTGAAATCATTAGACTGAGAAATAGTAAAAGCAAGTCCATGACCACCAAGTTTTGGATATTCAGGAACTATAGCAAGAGCAAAACATGTTGAAAATGAAAAAGCAGTGCCATTAGTTGAGTTCTTGAACTGAAAAGGTGAAGAATAGAAAGCATGCCCCATTAATCTACTTGTTTCATTAGTTAGTTGAATGAATCCATTTTGGCTAATCTCAGCAGTTCCACTTAAGGTAATGTTATTGTTTGGTTCATTGAATCTTGTATAAATGAAGCCATCAAGTTGCTGAGATGAAGCTAGGATTGAAAAGGAAATGAATGAACAGAGTAGTACAAGACAACTATTAACCATTTCCAAAAGGGGTTTTTCAAGATTTTCAGGCCAAGTTTCAAGATTTGTAGAAAAGATTGTTGCTTTATAATGAAAAAAGCACTTTTGGGGGGGTTTGAGAGAAATGTTAAAGAAACACAGCCAAGCCAAACAAGAAGAGCACCACTTGTAAAGCTATATTTTCAAGATTTTTTCAAGGGTACTGAAGATTTCAGCAATTAGTAGTAAAGATTGATGCTTTATAATGAAAAGCACACTTTTGGGGTCTCAGAAAAATTGTTACCCAAACAAGAAGAACACCATTTTTAAAGGGTATTTTTTGTTTTTCAAGATTCTCAGGTCAGATTTCAAGATTTTATCTAGTGGGATTTGGACTGAAATGTATACAAGATTTGAGAATTTTGAAGCAAGATTGTTGTACTTTTTAGTTGAAAAAAAATGTACTGTTGGTGTATAAGAGAAATGTTACAGAAAAAATACAATCAAGGCAAACAAGGAGAGTGACATTTATTCCTTAGAAAATATGTATTATTGTCTTTGGACTTGCAAGCACTATCATGGTGGCTATCTTTTGTTTATTTTAGTATATATATATACTTTAGTTTTTTAATGACAGTGACACCACTATAGGTTTGACGGTGTGTGTAACCTAGGACATCAAACATATTTACATTAGGGAAAATAATCACTAAAATTTTCTCATATATTGCAATGAGTTCAGATTAAAGTAGGCTGTGCAAATTTCAGCTCAGATCAATAATTCGAACCGATAATAGAATTGAATCCAGGGTTCTTTGGAAATAACTTATTTATCCTTTGTAAAGATAAAAGTGTTTATAATTTATGGTAGAGTGTATAAAAATAATATCCAATAGAGTGTATTAGTAATGGAAGCATTAATAAAAGTTCGGAGTCTAAAAGGTATAAAATGTTAACAAAAATTCTAACGGTATATGAGTTTTTATTTTAATCAAAAGGACAAAATCGCTAGAAAAAGAGCGATTTCTGTCGTCGGAAAATATTGTATATTTTTTAAATATTTTTTTAATAAATCGCTCCCTAAGCAGCGATTTCTTTAATTTTTTATTTGAAAATTAAAAAAAAAAAGAAATTAGGAGCAAATGGCTGCAAGTGCAGCGATTTGTCTCCAATTTTTTTTATTTTTTTTTAAATCAATTTTTTAGAAAAATTTTGATTGCTACTTATTTTAAAAGATTATTAAAAAAATTATTTTTGAATAAGTAGTAAAAAATTTAAAAATAAAATTTCTTTAAAAAAATTAAAATTTAATTTTAAAAATTATAAAATAAAAAAAAATTGATTGAAAAAAATAAAATAAAAATATTTGGAGTAGAAAATTTTAAATTTAAAATTAAAATTTCTTTAAAAAATTTAAAACTTAATTTTAAAATTGTAAAAAAAAATTTAAAAATTGATTGGAAAAGTTAAAAAAAAAAACTATTTGCTCTTAGTTTTTTTTTTTTTAAAAAAAATAATTTAAAAAATTAGAGAAATCGCTGATTAGGCAACAATTTATTAAAAAATCATAACAAAATTTGTTTTGGAAATCTCTGCTAAGGCAACAATTTTACTTTTTCCAGCGAGCAAAATCGCGATTTTTCCCTTTTGGTTAAAATAAATTTTCATATACCATTTTGGAATTTTTGTTAACATTTTATACCCTTTAGGTTCCGGACTTGCATGTATTATTTATATTTATATTTATATTAGCTATGCATAGATTTTTCTTATACATTGTTTGATTTCGTGTATTAAAAATAGTATGTATTGTATAAAAATATTTATTTATAAGAGTATCCTTCACAAGTATTTTTGAATGGTAAATGAGTATTTGATCATATTAATGCATTTATTAAATTCTTTGCATAATTAATATTATGAATCTCTAGATTTTAATAATATACTTCTCAAAACACAATAAAATACACTCTATCAAACGAGTACCATTATTGATTTGTTCACTTTGTAATGGTTCAATATCCTATTTATTGGGTTATTGATTGGGATATTGTTTTGGCTACTTTTATTAATGAGTTGTTGATAACCCCATAAGAAGATAAATCCTACCGTTACTTTTAGACAAATTTATATGAAATACTTTAAAAAATATATCGTGTGAGTATTTGTTAAAATTTATTAATTAAATAATTATATTATTAACGACTGATAATCGATATTCCATTATCGAACCATGAAAATCTTATTGACTCAATTATCAATATTGCATGATACAACCAAAACTAATATCGTTCACATACCCCTAGTTTAAAGTTGATCTCATGGTTTCAATTTATCTCTGATGCTAAAAACATTAAAGTTGAAGTGCATAATACTAAATTAAAAATAAAATTAGAGCTGATATATATTAGTCTATAAAAAAAAAGGGCAACTTTCACATATAACAAACATAAAATTTATATTTATATGTTTCATAGCAAACATATATATGTATAATTCGCTATACATTTACAATTGAAGCGAATTGTATAAAATGAAGTGTATAAAACGAGAAAGAGAAAGAGACTTGGGTAGAGAATTGTATAATAACAAGTGTATAGAATAATTATATACAATTTGAATTTGTATAAAATGAGAAAGAGATAAAGGGAAAAGAGACTTGGATAGAGAATATATAATTGAATCGAATTGTATAAAACGAGAAAGAGAGAAATTATATACAATTTGAATTTGTATAAAACAAGAAAGAGAGAAAGGCAACAGAAACTGGGCAGAAGAATATTTTTATTGTATAATTATAAGTGTATAGGACAAAATATATGTATTTGCATGCGTTCATACAATTTCTCTCGCTTTATACAAACAAAAACACAATTTATACATTTCGTTTCTGCTTGTATAAGCGAGAGAGACGAGGATGGCAAGCGAGATTAGGGAGAGTGGCGATCGAGATTTTGGAGAGAGGAGAGACGGGAACAAAAATATATGTATTTATACAATTTCATCTCGCTTTATACAATAAAACAGATTTTATACACTTATTGTTGACACCCAATTTTGACCGACCTTTGAACTATTTTAGAAATACTATTCGATTAATACGTATTTTAAATTTTAGAATTTTAATCGACTTTGCTTGAAAATTATATATTTTAGTATGTTTTACTTTATAAAATTATCGTAAATTTTATAATATTTTAAATTATTAATGAATTTCAAATGTTTTAAAATTTAAATGATTTTCTCAATTAAATTGTTTTGGCTCTTATTTATTAAAGTAAAAGAATATTGTCTTACTAATTAAATATTAAATAAAAAAAATCTGATTTGTCTCTCCTTATTTAAGAAAAAATAATAATATTTCTCTTCCTAATTTATTCTTGCTTATATTTGGAAGTGATATATTTTTATTTTGTCTGATTTGGATATCCTTTAAAATAAGGAAAATTGTATTATAATTGATTCCTTTAAATATTTATTTCCCTTATTTGTTCTACCCTCCTCTACTATATAAAGAGACTCCTTTTATTCATTCAGACACTCATTCACTCTCAACCGAAAATTCTCTCATCACTCTCCTTTCTCTCATTGCTCTCTTGCTACTTTAACAACACATTAAGCTTTCGATAAATATTCAAGTGCTTTTCTTCGCTATTTTCCTACTTTGTTCGAGTAAAAGGTGAATCAATTTGTTTTGCTTAACAGGTTAGTATTCTTAACATTTATACTATCTTCATATTCACGTATTTGTGTAAACCATTGTCTGTTTTAGTTTATGTAGAATTCGTCATTTAATAATTGCATATTGTCTCACCTTGACTAATAAGTGTGATTACTTGTGTAGTTATTTGATTACTTTGACAGGTTTCATACTTGAAGTTCAAGTTGAAGATTAACTGAAGAAGGATTTATTTATTTGTTTGAATGTATATATATCTATATATTTTTATTTTTATTTTTCTATTTTTATTTATTCGAATGTTGTAACAATTGTAACCCTAAAGATCATATAATAAATTTATTTGGGGTCGTCTAGGGGAGGGGGATTTATATGCTTATTTGTTCATTATATATTTTTAGAAATCATGCCTATAGGTTTGTCTTTAACCACCTAGATTTAATGTCTATAGGTGTTATAATCTAATCAATTTTCAATTTGCTTGATGCTTTGTTAATAAGTCTAAAAATAATAAATTAGATTCCGTTAATTTTTTAATGTTAAAATAAAATTATAAT
Organism: Solanum peruvianum; assembly: GCA_027705065.1. NCBI lineage: Eukaryota > Viridiplantae > Streptophyta > Magnoliopsida > Solanales > Solanaceae > Solanum > Solanum peruvianum. The sequence continues at coordinate 4,499,696 of JAKWJD010001763.1, forward strand.
AATTTAGTAGGCTGATTAGGTGTTTTAACAATGTTATAATTTAGCATCATCTTGTCATGTAGAAACCATGTTTAAGGTTTAATTTGTTCATAACATTTAAATTTACAAAATTATGCATATATATGTTACTTTTTTTTTTTTGAACACCTAGAAATCATGTCTATAGGCTTGTAAATAAACTCTTAACATATCCATAAAAGATAATAAAATTCGTTTGTGTATATTTGTGCCCTCCCCCTAAAATTAGTTAATATTATTTGATTAGTAATCCTATTTGTTTTCTTGACAATTTTCGCATTTATAATGCAATATGTTGTTTAAAGTCATTTCATTTAACAAACTACTTGGCTTTTGAAGATTGCATATCAAAACCTTTGCATTTAATAAATTTACTACCTTAATGTTTTACTAGTTTTTTTTTATTTTACAAAGTGTTGCAACATAATTTTCTTAAAAGTCATTATTCAATCTTCCTTTGAAATTTTGGATTGATTGTGAAATTATTTTGAAATAAATACAAGTACTATTTCCTAACCTATCGTTAGTGGGAAAGTCAAAGGAACTATGAGGTCTAGTTCCAATTTTTAAACCGACGCATCCTCGGAAGTACCACCTACCCATGAATTCCAAAAAGAATTATGTGCATTTATATGTAAATGTTTATGTGCCTACGTGTGGACTAAATCTTTTAAATCATTTTTCAAAACATAACTTTTTTTAGACCGACCTCAAATCAAAAAATTGTTTCTATGGTGGAGGAGCGCGATCAATAATATCGTGGCATCATCCCTATAAAGAAACAAACATTTTTTTTAAATAAAAATTCATATTCAAAACTTGCTCAATTTTCAAAACCTTACTTTCTCACATATTAATTGTTTAATATTTATAAATTTTGTTTATAACTTAGTCTCATGCTTAAATATAAATAAAACTTGATTGTTTATTTATTGCCATCACCTAGCCTTGCATGCTTAAATTAATAGTATTAATTGTTTTATATTTGTTATCACTTATTAAGATTAAATAAATTAATAAATTAAATGACCTTGATTGCTACTTGTACCCCCACATAGATTGCATGAGATACGGCCGGGACCCACACTTGTGGACCTCGAGGGATGCCTAACACCTTCCCCTCGAGGTAATTTGAACCCTTACCCTAATCTCTGGCCCGTTGACCTTAGTTAGACTTAGTTAGGTTAGATAGGTGCCCTAACGCGCCTTAATTCGTTAGGTGGCGACTCCAAATTCGAAAATCCCAAAAGAGTTGTTAGGTCGTGCACAAAACCCGTTTTCTGCGAAAATGGGGCGCGACACTTATATTTGTATAAAAGTGAGAGGAAGCGAGCGAGAGATAGAGGAGAGAGGAGAGTGACGATCGAGAGTTTGACGGAGAGATATGAATGGAAACAGTTTACTACGGGGCACAATTAAATCAAAAGGTGATTATAGCAATTAATTTGACTTTAGTTTGTCATTATATACAATTTTTCCAAAAAAAAAAAGTACATCTCACCTAAATTTTAAAGGAAAAATTACATGAATAAATACATTTTTAAAAATAATTACTGATTTTAGCGATACTTTTTGTTTATTACCATTTATAGCAATATTGCGATAAATCTGTAATATGTATTAAAAGTGAATTATGTATGCAATATATTTGAATTATAATTGTTTTTGAAATATATTATATTTGTTTGGTAAAAAAATTGTCACATTATATTATAAGTATATTAAAATGTGTGATAAATGTATTATTCATCATTAAAACTTGTATCATATTTGACTAACAAAATTTATCTTTATAATATGTATTAAACTTATATTATAAATAAGTTAAAAGTGGTCAAGTGAAAAAAAATATTATTGCTATAAGTGATAATATTTTTTTATTATCGTATATTTACGTAAATTTCCAATTTTAAATAAATTAATGACATAACCACATATTTTTGCCCGGCAAACGTGATTTTCCTAGAAAGGAGTAGAAATATTATATAAACAATATGATGATTTTTATTTTTTGTCGAAATTTTCTGTTTGTTGTTTAAAGAACAGTTAAATTCAGTGTTTTCATTATATTATTTCCCCCTTGTTAAAAGGGCCAAAAGTGCCAACTTGATAATCATGCTGTCTTTTCGTTCCTAATGCTTTTGCAATTTTTCTCCAAAAATAATTATTTACTACTTGGAAAGTTTTCGCATAACAAATAACAAATAATTGTATCATTTAATTTTATAATTATTTTTTTTAATTTTAGTATATATACTTACATTTATATAAAATTAAACAAGTAAATATATATTTAATATAACATAATATATATAAAATATCATATATATCCTCACTTCTACCAACAGACCAAGAACATTGGATGTTCATTATAGGTACACTTTTTCTTATATTTTTTTCTATCAATTTCTATATATATATATATATATATATATATATATATTTTAAGTTAACGAATGCACATGTATTCCACATTAAAGTATGATTCTGTATTCCACATTAAAGTATGATTCCGCCCCTGTATAACACAGTATTGTATAGATATTTAAGTAATTACATGTATGCACATTCTAACTTGAAGCATAATTTTGTTATTTCATACACAACTTAAAAAGAAAGTTTTGTCAAGTTGGAAATCAATAATTAAATGCACATCACTTTACAGGGAATATACACCAAAAATTAATCAATTACCAATGGCAAAAGGATAACATACATATTACACGCACCCCCAAAAGAAAAAAATAATATATAAACTACTCAAATATTTTTACTTTGTCGAAAGCAGAATCCTTGTTCTTTTTATAAATGGCAAAAATATTTTTTAATCAAAAGCTACCTAGGTTCAGCATCACTATAACGGTTCATTTGAATTATCCAGATATAAATTTTGTATAAATAATATTATATTAATATGCAGTATTTTTTTATTTATTTTGCTTCTCGAGAGTCAAATTGTATTGATTTTAATCAATATTTTAGATGTATTCTTTTTTATCATATTAATATGAGAATGATTACAATTGTAGTATTTATGATATTATTTACGAATATCCAAATTTTAAATATTAAATTAATCTACTTTAATCTAACTCTAAAAATTAATCAAATTGATTTTCGTGAAGCAAAACATGACAGATCAATGATAATATAGAAAGAAATAACTATCCTAATTTCTAAATTACTATCATATTTATTTTATACTCAAATAACTAATTTTTTAAATAATTATCAAACATGTACAAGAAGTAATACATAAATAAATTATCTCTAAGTCACCAAACGATCCCTGGCTATTTAATACGGATTGTTTGAAAAGAACCAAACTTAAGAAACAAAAACATGACATTATAATAATGTACTTGCTTATTAATATAATCACCACATAACTTGGCATCAAGAAAATTCCAATTTTTTCATCATTGATTCTTTTCTTTAACACGTTACTACAAACTTTTATTCTTTTTTTTTTGGCTTTTGGGATTATGTTCTGGATTCAAAGAAAACAGAAAATTCTATTAAATTAATAGTTTTGTTGATACACTTATGAAAAGTGAAGCACTAGTGGGGAAAAAAGTCCTCTGCTTTTGGCTAACTCCCATTGACCTCAATCACTACATTAAAAATAATTATTAGCGATAAATTATATAATTTTTAATTATTATTGAATATATATTTTTAATATTAATTAACACTCTTTGTATATGTTCTTATAGCCTTTAGTGATATTGATTCTAATGACACTTAATTGATGCAGGAAAAGACTTTAACACTCTTTATTAATGTCAATATTTATTGCCGCTAAAAGTTATTTTTATTGTAGCGAAGGATGAAACTTCTGCTGGCCCATTATCGAGTCTCTGTTAGCATTATTCAATATAAATATCGAATATCGGAAAAAAAATAGGGCACCTAAAAGTTTGTAGCCTATGAGAGTCAAATTGTATGGATTGTGATAACTATTTTAACTATAATAATCATTGCAACTTATAGTGATAGTTTGCTTATTTACGAATTATATTCTTGTAGCGAATACACTCTATTTGCACATACAATATGTCTGCATAATTGAAATCGCGCGGATATAAGATCAAACTTACATTCACTTTACAATCATCACACGAAGATCATTACAATATCATGACAAAAATGATGCAAAAAAAAACAGAACTGATTTAGGGTTTAAATCGACGAAAAATGTCTAGCTAGCAAAGAAGGATCCATTGTTGATGGAATCAGCATTTGCATCACCAAGTGCAGCTTCTTTAAGGTACTTGTCAGCTAACTGAACTCTCTTAACATTCTCTTGCTCTTGAACAAGCATGTTGCCGTACTCGAGGAGCTTATCGATAGTCATCTTTGGTTGCTCAAATGTTGGTGGTCCATCCCTTGAGTTCAAAAGTTTCTCTCCAATTTGTTCAATTCCAGTACTTCCAATCCATTTCCTCACTTCATCATCGTATACTCTCGCCCTCAGAGCACCGAAGAAATCTGTTTAATATCCATCAGATATGATCATTGATATTATTATTCATCTTAACAAAAGTTCAATAGTATTAGTCTCCTTACCAATAGATTGTCCAGGGAAGCTATCGACGATCTTGACAATGTCATCATCAGGAACTTTATCAGTCCTGAAAATACCTTTGCAAACACCAATTCTGTCTTCTCTAGTTGGTGCCCAGTAGAATTTCTCCATACGACCATCACGGATAAGAGGTGCATACAATGTGGAGAAATCGTTACCAGTGACAATAATAGGTACCCTGGCATTCTCTTGCTTGTTGTACATACCGGGGAGTTGGACATTCGTCGGGTTATCAGCAATGTTCATGAGGGTAGCATTCACCATTTGGTTGTTGACAGTGTATTGTGTAGTTCCACCCATTCTACCGGCTCCTGCATCAAGATCGTTGATGAAGAGGCAACACATGTTTCCCTTCCTGATGATTTCCGCGGCCTCTCTGTACCTTTGCCTGATCAATTTAGCTGGCTCTCCTGCATTTCCACTTTCCAATTCTCCAGCACTCATCATAATTGGGCTGCAAGTTTAATAAACCAAACATTGTAAGTAACTTTTACAACAATATTCTCATTGAAATCTCACAAGTGAGGTCTGGAGAGGGAAGATTGAATGCAAATCTTACCTCTACCTCGTGAAGGTTGAGAGGTTGTTTCTAAAGTAACTTTAGTCTATTTACAACAACAACATTCTCAGTGAAATCCACAAGTCGAGTTTGGAGAGAGTAGACTATACGTAGACCTTACACCTACCTCGTAAAGGCAGAGAAGTTGATTCGGAAGACTTTAATCCACTTACACCAACAACATTCTCAGTGAAATCCTACAAGTGGGGTCTAGAGAGGGTAAACTGTATGCAGATTTAACCCCTGTCTCGTGAAGGTAGATAGGTTCTTTCAAAAGTAACTTTAGTCTATATACAGCAACAACATTCTCGGTGAAATTAAATTCCACAAGTGAGGTCTGGAGAGGGTAGACTATATACATGGAGATCTTATCCTTATCTCGTGTAGGTAGAGAGATTGTTTTAGAAGTAACTGTAGTCCATTTCCTCGGAAAAAAAATCCGAATAAAGATAGTATGTAATTTAAGGCAATACTCACTTGATTCCCATCTTTCTGAAGACAAGCTCACATTGGAATGATTTACCTTGACCTTTTCCTCCCCAAACACCCAAAATAAGTGGAACCTGTAAGAAACATACACAAAGTTCAAATCTTCTTTTACACCAAACACTACTTAAGCCAGAATTTTTAACAAACATCTCTTTAACAAACCTTGATGTTGGGCAATGTTAAGAAGTTCTTGGTGATGTGAACAACAAGCTTGTCCATGAAAGCAGGAGCGATGTAGAATCCGTCCAACTTGTTGTCCAAGTTATATCTAATCGAATGTCAAAACATATAATCAAGTAAATAAAAGTGTGTTCTCTCTAACAGCTTAACCATTTAGACAATATGATCACACAAGTTGTAGCAGCAGTATGAACTTTTAGATAAGATGATCACACAGTTCAACTTACTGGCGAAGACCTTGGCTGAGGTATTCATAGGAATTCATAATGGCGTGGTGAGTACCAGTACCCGTTGGAGCCTGGAAAAGCGAATCAACCAAACCTTTACCCCTTGCAATGTCTTGTTGATCATCGGACACATCGGTAACAAGTCCCTTCCATCTGTCCCCATCAGTCTGTTTCTTCTCATCAATTTCTTTTTCTTGAGCAACAATCCTCAAGTTCTTGTTTGAGATGTTTGTGATGGAAACTTTGTTGCTCACTTTCTTTAAGGTTTTACCAAAGAAGGCTGTTGGTGGAACTGAAGTTCCAACAACAGAGTTGTTCAAACTCAACTGCAAAAATAAATAAATGATGTTTACTTAGTAATAGCCACTCAATCTATAGTCTATTTTCTATCAGAGTGTCAGAGTTAGAATTTTTAGTTTATAAGTTCTGAACCATAATCAGTTTTGCTCAATAAGTTATTTATACATCATACTAAGTAATTCTTTTAACACTAATATTAAGTTTGAGTAATAGTTACTGAGTTCTACTGAACGCATAACTTACATTACGACTGCGCCCTTGCCTATGATCAAATCTTAACAAAAAAACATTCTTAAATCATCCGGTTTAAGAGGCGTTCGTCCATGTTTAAGTGTGAAATTTTTAAATTATAGCTTTTTTTTAAAAAAAAGAAAATGATATTTGAATGTTGGAAATTGCGTTAGGTTATGAATACAAAATTGAAGTTGTTTTTGGATATTTGCGAGTAATTTGGAGTGAAATAGCCTGTTATTGTTTTCCAACTTATTGAAAATGAGTTGAATTTTAAAATTTTATAGTTAAACGTGTTTTTTGGAGTTCAACTTTAAGAAAAAGTAAAAAGATACTGAAAATACTTCATTTCATTTAGTATAAAGTGAATAACTATTGACTCCCATTCCTAATTCTCATTTTTTTACACACACCAAAAGATCAATTAGTAAGTGTTTAACACTGTACCATTACCTTGTTGACAGCTCCAATGGTTGAGATGGAGGTAGCCATTTGTATTTGACTAACTCTAAAGATTCACAAAATAATAAAAGTTTATTTGAAAATTACTCTGTAATTTGTTAAGAAAATATTTTAACACTTGGTTTTGGTGAAAAAAACTGAGGGAAGTGCTAAGTTTTATAGCAGAAACTTGATGTTACATGTATGGCTAAAAGTGTGTGTATGAAAATTTATGTGGATTTGGCTTACCAATTCCAAATGGCCACACAATTGAATTGGCTATAATAATTTTTTTTTGTTTTGTTAGGGGACTAGATAAAACGTGACAATAAAAAAAAGAAAGAGATTTTTCAGAACCATTTTAGCTTTAAAATGATAGTATTTAAATTATTTGTGTAACAATAGAGATAAGAATACATTAATAATATTTAATCGATTGTAATACTGCAACAAAAATAATAACACAAACAAACTACATAAAATAATAAACAGTTACAAAAACCAAAGAGTAAAATTAATCATACAAAACAGCTACATTCCAACTTCCAGAAGCATCTATCTACTAGAAGTTAAGAGATGGCAATATATGGCTATATTCCAACTTCCAGAAGCATCTATCATGAAGACATAAAATTGCAATTCAAATCTCTTGATAGCTACAGCAAGATAAAATCATACACTTGGATGTTTTTTAACCAATGATTTGTCCATGTGGTGTCCCATAAGGTAAAGGCTCAAAATATTTCAATAAGTTAAAGTCAGTGTAAATTATAATAAACGAAAAAGATCTAAAATTGCACAGATTACAACGAATCGTGATGAATAGACAAGATTTTATTATATTTATTTTACTAAAACGGTCATAACCTAGGTCATAACTTATGGTGAGGTAGAGACTCAAAATATTTCAATAAGTCAAAGTTCGTGTAAATTATCATAAATGAAAGAGATTTAAATGAACGAATTATGATGTATTATTTATCGTTAATTGTCCACAATTTTGAAGCTCCAGTTAAATTTGAATCGCACACTGCATGGTTTTTCAAAAAAAATTTTATATCCAGAGCTCGAACCCAACACCTCTGATTAAGGGTGAAACATTTCCACCAGTCCACCACAACCCATGTTGACGAGTGTTAGAAAAATTATCAAATAAGCAATTCAAAAATAACAATATACTTAGCTATTTCTGATATAAATGCTAGTTGCAAAAATGCAAAGGTATTCATTCGGTCAGAATATTTATAAACATCTAAATAGTTATTTTTTTTAAAAAAAATGAATACACCAAAAATGAGTTCATATTTAATTTAAAATGAACTGAAGAAACTAAGCAATACAATAAAGTGCAAAGAGAAAAAATTAATTTTAAATTTTAAGCTTTTACCGATCATTGATAATTGATAACGATAAGAACAACATTAAAATATGAAGAATAAATATTAAAATTAAACAATATCTTTTTTTAAAAACCTTTCTGAAACATTTTCAGTTTTGGACTTAAGTGTCATTGTACTATTTCTCAGTTTTATTTAAAAACTTTATTGAAAAGTAAAAGAAAGTTTAAGCACATTCTTTCAAAATTCAGTTAGATGTTGATTATTTCTTTTAGAGACTTTTATAGTGTAGGTCACTAATTAATTATTATTTTAATAAATAATAATGGAAATCTAACAATTTTTTGTATACTATTTTAAATTGTCATTATAATATTTCTTGTAATAATTTGTAACACATGAATATGCATATATAAATTATTGGACGTTATATAATACTATATATGTTATATCTTAGATAAACTTTTATTGATTATAATTTTAAATTTTTTATCGATTGAATATATTGTTATATAAACTATCAAAATATTCTAAAAGTAGTAGGAATATTAAAAATAAAATAAAATTGAGACCTCACTTGATTGAGTACACTAATTTCTTATATATATGTTCTTTGTATTACATTAATTACATATATTAATTATAATATCATTTTTACTTGTATATATGGATTTTGTATTATATTACTTACTCCCAAAAATAGGTCTAAAATATATTGATTATTACATTTTAGAAGAACTTCAAAGTTAAGACAATGTCTTTTCAAATTAATTATTTAATAATCTAATTTGTTTGAGCTTGAAATGTTCAAGAGACACCTCAAGAAATGTTTGAGCTCGAAATGTGTAAGAAATACCTCAAGAAATGAAGACTGTCTTACAAAATCAAATTTTAAAATACGATTGATTTAAATTCAAATATATTAGACAAATTAATAAGTAAAAAGTAAGTGCAAAGTTAATTTTATTTAGGAAACTTCAATAATTAATACTAACAATAAATATAGTATTCGAATATAGTATACAAATCGTGATTATTAGGATCTGTTTTCGTTATGAAAAATTCCAACTGCTAAAAACTCATATCTATTGATTTGGCAAAGCTCGAAAGATATTTAATTTAAATATTTTAGCTCAAGTAGAATATTAAAACTAATCCTTAATTTACACATTTAAAGAGTCAAATAAGACATAGTCACCCTTGTTCCATTAATTACTTGATATCATTTCCTTGTTTCTTTTATAATTAAAATTGTAAATTAATGCTTCAATATAGTCTTGTTTAAATGTCCCTAAATATTAATACATGTAACCTATCAAATATGTAAATTCATTAAAAATATTTATGTAGTAATTAATAACAATGTATGTTCATTCGTTACATATATGCTTTAATTAGTAACCGGCATAATTTACAGCTCATCGAACTCATTTGTCCCCTCCATATTATATTCGTATAATTATACTATTTGTTAAATGATTTTTAATTTTTATTTCAACAATTGAACATATATCTGATGAAACAATTTTTTTTAAAAGGCGTAGAACTGGAATGTACATAAAATTAATATTATAATACGAAAAAATATAAATAAAAGACTAACCCAAAATAGGGGCAAAAGTGCAATGACCCTTCAGAGTATAAAATCTTATTTTCTAAATTCCATTATTTAAAATTATCCATTAAAATGTTCTAATATATCAATTTTTTTTTTAAAAAAATATCAGTGGTTACAACAATGGGAATAATAAAATTGCTTGTTGAGGACGTGCAATAACACTTCCACGTAGAAGTTGACACCAAGAACTTCATTTGTTTATTATTCATATGTATCATTTCTTGTTATTTATTTATAAAAATTTAATGTTTAGATACTAAAATTGTGCTAAAGTTGATGTTCACCACTCTTTATGATCCTGTCCTTTTCCTAAGAAACTCCAAGAAAATAAGAGATAAATTAAAAATCTATAGTATACTTCATAAATTATATCTGAATTTGTGCAAATTGACTTTTTGGAAAATATCCTTTTGAAATTAGGGGTAGATTTATAATTTAAATTCTAATAATTAAACTTTTAAAGATCGTTGGTATTGAATCTATTATATTTTTAAAATTATAGTTTTATTTAAATTTAATAAATACTCATGAAAATTTATTCTCTACATCAAAACTTAAGAATTTACTTGAAGCTATGCCTATAATAGTATATTTGAGCATAGTGAGAAAAATATTAAAAATACCTTTAAATTTTAGCGTGTGTTATTGGTTTCATGTTCGAACTATGTTGACAGCCTTAAAAAAAATCCTCTACTGACTAACTAATTCAGATATACTCTCGATCTTTCACATGACATAACAAGTGGTCTCAAACTCTTAATGGGCATGACACTCTTAATAAAAAGACGAGAGAAGAGTTGAAAACACCGATAAATTTGATGAGAATTTATGGGTTTATTTCACTCATGTTGCATGATCGTAGTGTAATTAAGTTCAGTTATTCAAGTAAAGTTGTATTTGTAAATTTGTCAAAAAATCGTAAATAAAATTAATAGCTGAAATTTAAAAGTGTTTTCAATATTTTTGTATCTCATGCCCCATTTATATTTATCTTTCATCGAAATTTAAGACTCATGAACCATTGACAATTTTATCCACTATAAGTCTTCCTTGTCCAAAGTTATTGCTTACCATAATAGAAATAAACAATCGAAAAAATCGAAAAAAAATATATAAACAAATCCAATAACTACCCAATCAAACAAGAACTTATATATACATTATATATTTATATTAAAATAAACCAAAATTAGCTTTAAAACTTAAGGATTTAAGTAGAAGATCACCATATCCTTATGAACACTTTATTCTTAAAAAAAATGTCTCAACAAGAAAAATCATCTTCCATCTCCAATATTATTCAAGATCCATTAAAACTCTTGAAACATAACATAGTCCCATTATTCCCTAACACAAAAATCACAAATATTTTCACAATTTTCATGAAGTGTTTTCTTGTTATTTGTTTATTTGCTTCCTTTTTATTAATCTCATTCACTTCATTTTCCAATCGATTTATATGGTTTAGTCCATGTCTCGATTGTGGTGCCATAAATATTCATACTAGTTATGCTTATAGTGCTACCGTTACAAATAATATCAACGAAAAAGAAGATATTACTAACATAACTCATATTTTATTTGGTATTGGAGGGTCCGCTAAGACATGGAAAAATCGAAAAAATTATTCCGATTTATGGTGGGAACCTAACGTTACACGAGGGTTCGTGTGGCTCGATGAGAAGCCGCGAGAAAATGACACGTGGCCTGAATATTCCCCGCCCTATAGGGTGTCGGAGGACACGTCAAGGTTCAAGTACACGTGTTGGTTTGGTGATCGATCAGCTGTTAGGATTGCGAGAATTGTGAAAGAGAGTTTTGAATTAGGGTTAGAGAATGTGAGATGGTTCGTTATGGGGGATGATGATACGGTATTTTTTACGAAGAATTTAGTAACGGTTTTGAGTAAATACGATCATAATCAAATGTATTATATTGGTGGTAATTCAGAAAGTGTGGAACAAGATTTGGTACATTCTTATGGTATGGCTTATGGTGGTGGTGGAATTGCTATTAGTTATCCTCTTGCGGAGGTCCTCGTAAAGTTTTTAGACGGTTGTATTAATCGATATCATGATTTCTACGGTTCTGATCAAAAGATTGGTGGATGTATGGCTGAGATTGGTGTTCCTCTCACTAGAGAACTCGGATTTCATCAGGTATAATATAATATACTCTCTCCGTTCCATTTCATGCGATACTTTTCGCATTTCAAGATTCAACCAAGTATATCTTTGATCCTAAGTTTTTCATAGATTATTTTAACATTTTGAATTATCAATTATTGTAAATTATAGTATTTTTTACGTAGTCTACAAATATATAAATTTTATTTCAAAAATATTTGAAGTCCGATCAAAATAAATTGTTTCACTCTCGAAAAACAAAAAGCATAGACAGAGGGAGGGATTATTATTTTTTCTTAGGAAAGTAAAAGTAGTCTTTTCTTATGACTTATTAGTCTTCTCATATTGGTCTTGTGACTTTCATTCTTCTAGCATATATAACTAGTTATTGATGTTATATATTCTGACAGTATGAATAATTTTTTTTAGATGGACATACGTGGTAGTGCACGTGGACTTTTGGCCGCGCATCCATTGGCACCAATTGTATCATTGCACCATCTAGGTGTTATACATTCTCTAATACCATTAATGGATCGAGTTGATTCAATAAAGAAGGTGATCGAGGCATATAAGAAAGACTCAAGTAGAACAATGCAACAAAGTTTTTGTTACGATTTAAAGAAAAATTGGTCGATATCAGTATCATGGGGATATTCGATTCAATTGTATCCAAATTTAATGAATGGGAAGGAATTAGAGACACCAATGAGGACATTTGAGACGTGGAAAGGGTTTGAAGAGCCATTTACGTTTAATACTAGGCCAAATTATATTGAGCCATGTCAAAGGCCTATCGAATATTATTTGGATCGCGTTTTTGAGCTCGATAATGGTGAAACTTTAACGAGTTATAAGAGAATTGGTGATTATAACAAGCAATGTGAAAATGAAAATTATTCACCAGCATTAGCAATTCAAATGGTTAATGTCACAGCCAAGATTTTATCTCCACAAATATGGAGACAGGTAAAATTCTCCCTTGTTTTATGAATCTTTTTCTTTATTTTTTGTTTGACGAAAAATAACCTTTGAACATAAAGTACGATCTAGAAAAAAAGAGTCATTTTTTTCTTTTTAGTTATCTCAAACTCTTAACTTCACGTTTCTATTTTCACTCTTCTATCACCATCAATATACCTAGTGAAGTTTTACAAACGAGATATACGCTGGTGAAAAATACACAACCTTATTCTTACTGTATATTTTAGAAATATTGTTTTTAACAGTTCTATTCAAAATATCCTAAAATACTTTTGAAGAAAATATTCTAAAAAGACTTTTTTTTTCACATCGAACACACACAAAAAAAATCAAACTAGTGAAATTTTCGACATTTAATGTGGTAGTAATATTTTCATTAATCAATATCCATTTAATATAGCAATAACATTAATATAATTCTATTGACTTTTAAAAGGTTTGTTTGACAATAGTCAAAATTCAACCAAAAAAGATATGTTATAGAACGTGACCTCTACTAAAAAGTACACATAATTTTTTTTTTTAAAAAAAGCTACAATTATTTGCAAAAATGGAATGTTTCTTTATATTCTTTCTACGTGCCACATTTTTAATTATTTTATTTGTTTGTTAATCTTTCATTAAGTGACTAACACGTTTTATTTTATCAATATTTTTAAAAACAGGCACCACATAGGCAATGTTGTGAGGTGATTAATGGTGAAGATAATAGTAATATTATTGACACTGTTTTACAAATCAGAATTAGAAGTTGCAATAAATGGGAATCAGCAACATTGCCCTTTTGACATTAAATTGTAAACTTTGCCAACTAACTGTACAGCATTGTATTTGTTGTTGTGTTATATAATCTCAATTTTATTTATTTTGGATATATATTATAGTCTACAATTTCTTTTGTGACTTAGTTGTTTGGACAAGAAAAATCTTTCTTTTGAGCATAGTTTTTTCTTTTCTGATTTAATTAATGAAGATACCCTACTTGATTACCTTAGCTAGAATATTGTTTTACACCACTAAGGAATTATTATTTTTAATCAATATAATTTTTTTATTGAAAAATGTCCAGACGATATTTTAGCATTTAGAAAGTAAAAAAAAAGGGCAACTTCACATATAACAAACAAAAAATTCATATTTGTATGCTATAGCAAAGTTTGCATAATTGCGCTCCATAGCAAACATAAAACTGTATAATTCGCTATACATATACAATTGTATAATTCGCTGGCCTAAATTGTATAATTCGCTGCAATTGTATAATTTGCTTTGCATACAGTTGAATCGAATTAAAATGTATGTATATTGCATAATTATAAGTGTATAGCAAGAAGATACATGTTTTTCTCGCTTTATACAAAAACAGAAACACAATATGTATAGTTCTGTTGTATAAAACTAGAGAAAATTGTATTTCACTGCAATTGTATAATTCACAATTGTATAATTCGTTGGCCTTTTTCTCTACAATATTTGAAATAAAATGTTTGTAAATTGTATGATTAAGTGTATAACACGAAGATATACATTTTTGCATGTGTATATACAATTTTCTCTCGCTTTATACAAAACAGAAAAAGAATTATACACTTCTGTGTATAAAGCGAGAGAGGCGAGCGAGAATGGAGAGTGGTGAGCGAGATTTTTGGGAGAGAAACGCTGGCAAATTTTAGCTAATGTTTGCTATGGAGCACAATTAAATCAAACCCTAACTATTATATTTATTTAAGGTTATTAGTTTGCTATTATATACAATTTTCCAAAAAAAAAGGTTATAGGCGCGTCGTCATTTCCTTTGGCCTTTTTTTTTTTTTTCTATCATGCACTTTTCAGTGAGCTAAAATGAAAGTAAAATTTGATCGAATCCTCACCAAGGGCCAAGAGTTAAATTTTTTAGGGGTTTCCCCAAAAATATTTATCAGGTTGGTTGTTGTGGCTATAGTAGAGTTATCAAGCTTTTTATTAAGGGATTTACGTTATGAAACGTAAATATGAAAAGTCAAAGAGGCCGAGTTCAACTTCTAATGTATTCGCATACAAAATATAATTTTATGTATATATAAATAATATTCTTTTTCCTGTCGAACAGATGAACCCTTTAATTCTATTTGACTCAACTATATATGAAGTCAAAAGTACATGTAATTTGTTCTAGATATTTATATTCAAGTGGATACACTAAGATACATGGATAAATCCTACTCACTATTCTCCTATGTATCTGATATATGTATCTAGTATGATTCACATGTATTTGAGATACATGATTATCTTCTTCTCCATCTCGCTCACCTCCTTTTTATTCACCTTTTTCTATTTTAATGTATCATATAGCAAAAATTCATGTATCTAAGTGTATTTTTTAAATATATATATGATTGAAATTTTTTAATTAATGATAAAATACATAATTATTGATAACGTTTTGAAGAGTCCGCCTACGTAACATATAAACTTTCCTCCTATCAACTAACAACAACATTTTTGTCTATAATTATGCTCATTTTCCTCTATTTCTTCGGGTGTAATTTTTTCTAAAAATGTTTAAAATTATCAAACTAAAAGGCATAATATAAAAGAATATTCCTTATTATTCCAATAATAGTTTGACTTGTGTTTTAGTATGAACCAAAACAATCACTTTTGATGCATATATATATGTACCACATGAAACCTAAAGTAACTAAACAAAACCATCTCAATATGATTAATCTCAAGACCAAATCTCTTTTTTTGTCACTCATTTTTCTACTAAACATTGCTCTTGTTACAAGTCGTCATGGATTTACTACAAGATTTCATCTTTACATAATTGATAATCTCCCTCCTAATTCTAAATTAACCATGCATTGTCAATCTCATGATAATGATTTAGGGTACAAAACTCTTTATCCAAATGATGTGTTTGATTTTAGCTTTAATCTCAAACTTTTTGGCGGTACCCTTTTCTTTTGTCATTTTTGGTGGAATGATCAAAGTATAATATTTGATATTTTCAACAATTCTATAGCTGGAAATTGTGGTATAATAGATGGTGATCATTCTGAATGTTATTGGAAAGTTCAAGAAGATGGCTTCTATTTTGGTGCTAGGAGAAATCCTCCACCTGATTATGAGAAGAAACATGATTGGAACCAATAGTTTATTTTATTAATATTAATTACATCTTGTGTAATATGAAGTTTTGAGTTATAGAAAAATATATAAGCTTGTATTTTATTGCTTATGTATGGACAATAAAGATAAAAGTAACGCTACCTTTTAAGCGTTAAGTTTATATAAATTAATTTGTTTGGCCAAGTCAGATACAATTATGATTTGAAATCACTAGATGAAATTGATCTGACATGCAATTGAATTTTACGTTATATTTTTTTTCTCATAAGCTGTTAAAATTATCGAAATTAATCAAATTCTTTATACAATTTTAAAAATAAGTACTGAATGTTTATAACAATAGTATAAAAAATAAAATATTTATTGGTCAAACTTTAATTAGTTCAATAAAAAAGAAGAATTTGACATGAGTTGTAGTGTATTATTATTTAATATAATTTCTTACATAGTATACACAATCTTCTCGCACTGAGTACACATTTCTTGATCAGATGTCCGAGAAGATGAACTAGCTTTGAGCGGTTTGTTGGTTCATAACGTTAGTAATAATATCAACTATAAATTTTGCGTACGTATTAAATAAATCGTCGATAGATATAAATTAACAATGTTTTTTTTGATAAAAATATAAATGTGTGAGTTAATTATTGTTTTTTGAAAACTCTGAAATCATGATATAAAATTTCAAATTAAACCTTTTGGAGAATTTATTATTTCATCTCATTATTTGAAATCATGAGATGAAATTACATGTCCAAATACTAATCTCATTTTCTATTCAAATAACGAGATGTCTATATAAAACCTTATAATATTGATCGATTTGCAACACTTTTAATTTCTTTTTAGATTAACGAATGGTACAAACAATAGAAAGACGGTTATCCTTTCAGCTTGCCATGAATATTTAGAAAAGGTAAAAGACAACCAAAATAATATTCTTTTAGATATGATTAAATCCAACATTTTGCTATTTTTCCCAAAAAAAAAGCAATATTTTCTAAATTAATAAAGTTCTACTCATTAATGTAATTGTTCTTTCGAAGCATAGATAAATTAACACAATCTAAAGTCATTATTTTTTCGAATATATATATATATCTTGCACACATGAACCTCATAAAGCTCTCAAAGAAGGCATAAAAACAAAATAAATCATTTCAAAAGGTTAAAATAAGATCAATTTCAAGATTAAACACTTTTATTTTGTTCGTTCATCTTTCTACTAATTTTCATTTTAAATAGTCGATTAGATATGTCATTTTTACAAGTAAATCCTACCTCAATACTCAATTATGAATGCTATACAAGAATCCTCCAACTATCTATGAGAAGAAACATGATTGGCCAAAAGAATTAGGTTGATTTACATAAAATGTTTTGACTCATTATTTTTAGGGGTAATGAAGGAAAATTATTATATCATAATAAGATTATAATTTCAATCTCACCTTACATGTCATAGTCATATAAGCATTACGTTATTGATTTTTTATTTCTTCTTACTTCTTCACTATTTTAAATCTTTTTTTTTGCACACTTTTTTTAAATTACGTGCATATCTACCACAAAATAAGAAAATGTAAAAAAAGAAAATTAGGAGCGAAAAATTAAATAGGATGGGGTAGATTTTTTAAAATAAAATAACATCAATTTCTATTGGGGGGGGGGGGGGAGGGAGGATGAAATATGAAATTTGTAAAAATATTTTATAAATGTTTTTTATAAAAAAAGAATGGGGTTGTCGCGAGGGAGAGGGTACGTGGAGGAGGTGGTGGAGTGAGATAAGAAAAATAATTTAATTTTTTATATGGATAGTAATCCTTAATTTTTAATTAATATTAATTTTTTATTATTTAATTTTTATCTAGATAAAATATTTTATCTATGTGAAATGTCATGTGTCAAAGTTTTTTCATATAAAAGAAAGAGTGCACTACACACACCACTGAGGTGTGTTTCTCAAACTAAAAAGTGATAGTTTAGGTATGAAACTCACACTTTCAATAGTTTAGGTATGAAACTCACACTTTCAATGGTTTAGCTGTGCTATTGATACTTTTCTCTTATTTTTATTTTGTAGAGTCAAACAATAATAACGTTATATACGAAAATAACAATTTATAGTACTTTTTATATTATTTTTAAATATCAAAATTTTTATTTTAAAATATCGAATTAATATAATCTAATTTAACTGTTAATATCAGTTAAAAATTAGTCAAAATTTAGTTACAATTTCCTTTTTTAGATTAAGAGTTCTAATTAATATTTAAGATTAGTCAAACTAATTTTAAAAAAACCACTATTAATAAGGACATGGGGAGTAAAAAACATCATAAATAGGATGTTGTTGTTAGATATTGACTCCAACATTATATTAAATTAATAAACATCTACATAGCCGTTTTTTCAACGATCAATAATTTCTTCAAATGCATATATATGTAGCACACATGAACCTATTTAAGATCTCAAACATAACAAAAGAAGTTTTTCCCAAAGGTGAAAATATGGTTAATTTCAAGATCAAATTCTCCTTTTGTTCATTCATCTTTCTTCTGAACTTCATTTTGAGTAGTTGTAAGTCACCATTTTCCTCCATATATACGATTTACGTCATCGATGCCCTTCCAAATAATTCAAAACCTTTGACTGTTCATTGTCAATCTAAAAATAATGATCTTGGATATAAAAACCTTTATTCAGGAGGGGAGTATGAATTTAGCTTTAAAGAAAAATTTTTTGGAGGTACACTTTTCTTTTGTCATTTTTGGTGGAATGGTAAAAATATAAAATTTGATGTCTTTAATAGCAAAATAGTTATAGATTGTGGAGAAGTAAGCCATTCATCAAATGATCGCAATCATGAATGCTATTGGAAGGTACAAGAAGATGGATTTTACTTTGCACCCCACAAAAATCCTCCATCTTTATATGAGAAGAAACATGATTGGCTATAAACATTAACTTGATTTAAATATATAAAATGTTTGAGTATTTTATTTGGTAATGAAATGAAGGGAAAATATTATAAAAACTTAAATTGTCATCAAAGTAAGTCCATGTGTTTCTAAAGATCTTGTAACTTTTTGTTATACATTGACATGGTAGGCATCAAGCCTAATCCTCCACACTAAAAGCTCACAATCTAAGGTGATGACTTAGTAAAAAAAAAAAAGTTTATAGTTAATATTTGCTTTCCACTAATATTTATCATTTAAAAGTGTGATAAAATTTGAAAAAGATTGATTCCTTATACCACTTTGTGCCATTAAAAGCTAGCAATAATAATTGATTTTTTTTAACAGCATCCGTTTAATTGATATGTCTTTTGCTATATTTTTTGGGGAAAATATCCAAGTATCACTCCTAGATTATGACCAAAATTTCTGAGACATACATTAACTAAACTAAGGTCCTATTACTCCTTGAATGTATTTTTTTGTAATTTTGTGCACCTTTTTTGTTTACGTGATATCCAAATATCTTCCACGCGTCTCAATTGCGTAGAATCACGGAGTGTGTCACGTAAGACAAAAGGTGCACAAAGTTAAAAAAAATAATTTAAAAGGGAAATCAAACCTCAATTCAACTAAGGTGTGTCTCTGAAATTTATAGAGTATTTATGCATTTATCCCCTTTTTTTTAATTATTATTTTCCTTCTTGTTTTTTTGGCAACAGAAAAGTTTGGTACTTTAGATACACAATTTTACTTTCTTGAAAACATTTACCAGGGACTTAACTTCCTCAATCCACAACCCAATGAAGGAATAAAATGGCCAAAACTTTTAAACAAACAAATAAAGCCTTGTATTTATTTTAGCATTTCTTTATGAGTTTTCATGAAATGATCAATTTGTGATTTATTTTAATTTATGCATCATTTTTTGTGTATTTGTGTTTTGTCTTTTGGTAGGTTTATCACTCTTTTGATTTCTATGATAGGTTTGTCACTCTTTTGATTTCTAGGTTGTGACATTCAAAAATAAATAAATTATATCAGTTCTAACACATATATCTTTTTTTAACCCGATTCGATTTATACTTATTTTTAACTAATATTATTTTTTAATTCATATTATTTTAAATTTTATATTTTCAGCTATGACAAACAATAATTTCTCTTTAATTATCGTATGATATATGAAAGTTGTAATAGAAAAATAACCATCCAACACACCCTCTCAAAATCCTCCTTTTTCTCATATCAAAGCTCACATTTGATTTAGATTTGTTTACTACCTAAACTATTTATTCATAGTTTTATGATGAACCTTGACTTCTTATTTTAGATTGAGATATTATGTTATCTCTACTATAATTTGTTGCAAGCTTATATTGAAATCGTACTAGTAATTGATGGACTTGTTCCATTAAGTAGGTGATGGAAGTTTTTGTAACCCCTCTATATATATGTACTGATTTTATTTTCAATAAAAGTACATTTTTATGAAAAAAAATAGAATTATATTTCAAACATAAATAGGACATACAAATGTAGAGTACAAAAAAGGAACAAACCTAAAATGTAATTACCAAATTATAATAACAATACTTGAATTACAAGAGAAGTATCGAAATAACAAGTAACTAAAAGATAGAGATAAGAATAGGAATGAGAAGTTAAAGACTCTAGAAAGAAGATGAGAGGACAGTTCTTCACAATACGCATAACTCTTCTGTCTAATTCCTATTCATATTTAACTGATTGATTATTGGGTCTGGATCTCAAATAAAACTCTCTAATATTTTACTCGGCCTGATAATATCATCTAAATCAACCTCATTCACCATTTCAAACACATAAGCCCATACAAAGTCTACTTGATTCACAATAAAAAAATACTTTTTGCCATAAATGTTTTTAAAATTTATAATGGTTTTATTTCCTTCTTGATTAATGGATGATGTAAGAGAAATAAGGTCATTCTTTTAGGATTTTTCCGATTGTTGGATAATAATATAAAAAAAAAGATATTAGTTTTGATTCAGGCCACTGGTATTGTGTGGATTCACAATATATATATATATATATATATATATATATATATATATATATATATATATATATATGGCAAAAAGTATTTTTTTTATTGTGAATCAAGTAAACTTTGTACGGGCTTATGTGTTTGAAATGGTGAATGAGGTTTATTTAGATGATATTTTGCTATATATATACACAAGAATGCAGTTGTATAATCTGTTTTCGTTTAGGTATACATATACAAAAGATCAATTGTATAATTTGTGTTTGTATTAAGCAAGAAAGAGAGAAAGGCAAAAGAGAAATGGGCAGAGAAATATTTGTATTTTATAATTATATGTATATAGGACGAAGAAATATGTATTTGCATGTGTATATACATTTTTCTCTCGCTTTATACAAATAGAAACACAATTTATCTTTTGTTTGTATAAGCGAGAGTGACGAGGGAGAGACTGACGAACGAGATCTGAAAGAGTCGGAGCGAGATTTGGGAGAGAGAAACGAAAATTTATATATATATATATATATAATATACAATTTTCTCTCGCATTATAAAAAACAAACACATTTTATACATTTGCGTTTGTATAAAAATGAGAGAGACGAGGGAGAGAATAAAAGAGGCGAATGAGATTCACCAGAAAAGGAACGAAATAGCAACAATTTACTACGAAAACAATTAAATCAAGCTATATTTTAAAATTAATAATTTACTATTATATAGCGTAAAAAAAAGAAGAAAAAGAATCACCCTTTCTACTTGAAATTAATAAAGATTTTTCCAAAATAAAATGCATTATAAAATGGAAGTTTGTTTGTCAACTCCAACATTAAATTAATGAACATCTACGTATAGTCATTTTCTTGCCGTCATTTATTTCTTGATATGCATATATAGGTAGCACACATGAACGAACCTCTTTAGGATCTCAAAGAAAACATAACAAAAGAAGTTATATTCAAAAGGTAAAAATATGGTTAGTTATAAGATCAAATTCTCTCTTTTTTCATTCATCTTTCTACTAAACCTCATTTTGAGAAGTTGTGGGAAGCCATTTAGCAGCGTACGAGTGGTTTACATCATCGACGCCCTTGAAAGTAGTTCTAAACCTTTGACTGTTCGTTGTCAATCTAAAGACGATGATCTAGGATATAAAAATCTTCATTCAGGAGAGGAATATAACTTTAGATTTCAAGAGAAATTTTTTGGTGGTACACTTTTCTTTTGTCATTTTTGGTGGGATGACAAAAATATAATATTTGATGTTTATAATGATGATATAGCTACATTTTGTGGAGATTTAAGCCCTTTAGAAGGATTTGATTATGAATGTTTTTGGAAGGTGCAAGAAGATGGATTTTACTTTGCACCCCATAGAGATCCTCCATCTGGATATGAGAAAAAACATGATTGGTCAAAAGTATTAGTTTAATTTAAATAAAATGTTTTGAGTCCTCTTTTAAGGTAATGAAAATGAAGAAAAAATATTATAAAAAACTTAAAAAATAGTCATAATTAAGTACAAGTGTTTCTAAAGATATTTAGAGTTTTCAAGTCCAACTTTGAAAAGATCATTAACTAATAAAAGTGTAACAATTTAAATTTTTGGCTTAATATTGTTCGTATAATTTACTTAGGCGTCCTAACTAGGACTTGTACCTATTAAACACTTCTATCTCTCAGATTTGAACTATTAGAATATATTTTTAAGAATAAACTAAAAGTAGAAAATGTATGAAATATGACATGTCAATTAGACTAATAATATAATGACATGTGTTATTTTGAGCCCAAAAAATTATTTAAAAATTATATTATAAAGTAAAGAAAAAAAATTATTTTAAAGTAAAAAAGAAATGAAAAAAAGCTGTAAACTAAACCACCATCTCAGATTTTAATTTTTTTATGTTTCATAGCCGATTAGCTTGTATATTCAAGACAAATAAAAAAGCTTTAGTAAAAAATTGAGTAAAGTAAATGATAAATAGAAAAATCCTCCTATAAAATTTACCGAATTGGACATTAATTTAACGCCAAATCACTACATTAACATCAAAGAGATAAACTTCAAACTTCAAGCCCTCTACAATTAATATGATGAAAATGACTATAATAATTGTAGAATAGCGATGACAATTAATGGTGGTGCTGCCAATTCTAATATCAATATCAACGGAGCCAAAAAAACAAGCAACACATAATATGTTTAGCGGCGACAACAACGATGAACTGGTGGTGTGGTGAAGAAAAGGATTACAAAGAAGAAG
This sequence comes from Solanum peruvianum, assembly GCA_027705065.1. NCBI lineage: Eukaryota > Viridiplantae > Streptophyta > Magnoliopsida > Solanales > Solanaceae > Solanum > Solanum peruvianum. The sequence goes on from JAKWJD010001763.1 coordinate 4,523,170, forward strand.
ATGAAGAAATAATATGTTTTTCCATTAAAAAAAGGCCTAATTATACCTTTTCACGCGCTTATACGGCGTGAATCACATACAATTTGACACTTAGGCAAAAAATATTCAAATGATTGTAATTTAAAAAAATTCAGATGTTCAGTAGATACAGATCTTAATTAAAATGTCTAAATAAATGATGCAAACAACTTCAAAGGTTATATATAACTTGAACCTAAATTTTTAAATAAAATAATTACATATCTAATCAACATAATGTCCACGTGTTGTTACATACAAATGTGATAATAACTTTTGTGAAAAGGTCAAAAGACCATTTAAATTCATTATTAAGGACAATGTGAGTATTTCTTAGTACTTGACTACCACTTTCTTCTATTAATTAATGCATGGAGAAAATAAACGATGAACTTATCTATAGTGCAACTAAATCAAAATAAGATATACCTATTACTCATTCACTTTTAATTATCACAAATTTTTTTAATCAAACTATAAGAATTTTAACTAACATTTATCTCATAATATATTTTTTCATTATATTGATATGCAAAAAAATGTAATTTACAGTACTTTTTGTATAGTTTTTCAATTATTAGTTTTTTGTTTAAAATAATCAATTTACATAAAAATTAATAAATTGACTTTTGAAAAATACAAAGTAACAATTAAATGTGTAATATATATATATATTCACTTCTTTAGACTTTCAAACAAAGAACCATTTCTAAAAGTTAAAAAAAAATGATAAATGTCAACACCAAAATCTTTTTTCTCTCAATAATTTTTCTACTAGACCTAGTTCTTGCAAAAAGTAATGGGTGGATTACTAATAACGTAGAAGTTCACATCATCAACGCCCTTCCACCAAATTCTGAACCTTTCGCCCTTCATTGTAAATCTGGTGATGATGATTTAGGAAATAAAACCATCGTTGCACACGATGAGTTTGATATAAATTTTAATGAGAAAATTTTTGGAGGTACTCTTCTTTTGTCGTTTTTGGTGGAATTTGAAAAGTATAGTATTCGATGTTTATAATAATCATGTATCTAAAAGTTGTGGAGTGAAGGATATTGTCACTGATGAATGCTATTGGAGGGTACAAGAAGATGGATTCTACTTTAATGGTCATCGAGATCCTATTGATCGTTTTGTTAAAAAATATGATTGGTGAAATAATTGAGATGTAACGCACATAGTTATTTTTAATAGTAGATCGACAAATTGTATTTTTATCTTGAAATTGGAATGAAATGGATAAGTTATTTGTATTTCTTGGCTTGTTCTGTGAAAAATATTACTATAATGTTAAAATGAACATTGTTTGAAAGTAATCTACTCAAATTTGATGAATGTGGCCTAAATTTATAGTTTGAAAGTGAATTTAATTATCTTTAAAGAGACTTGAAACTCACGCACGCACGCATGCACATTATTGTATTTAAAATTGTAATATTTATCGGTGACCTCTTAAAATTGACGCGATGTCTTATTTAAATATCTCAATTATAATAATTATTTTAGACATCTCATAGAGGGACTCGCTGTATTATTTTGATACCTTTTTTAATATCAACAAAAATATATAATGTGTAGATGTTACGCTCTCAAATGATATGTAACATGATGAATTATACTACAAAATTTGAGATTTATATTTAAAGTAATTTTATATAATTAATTTTCAGTAAAAATAAAAATTGACCGATAAATTAATTAGCTTAGTTAAAAGAAATTCACTTTTTCGCAAATTATCATGAGAAACTTTTATCGATCTTCTTAAATTTATTTTTCTGGGAATATGAAATTCTTACACGAAAGAATTTTATGAATGGATTTATGTTTATAACATATAGTTGTAAATTTAGAAAAGTAACACAACAATGAAAAATAACATGACTTGAAAATGTATTCAAATAAAAAAATGTAATCTTTATTGAAGGATATTAAGGTTGAAAAAATGGTAGGAGGTGGTGGACTGAAAATGGAGAAGAAGAAATAAAATAAAAAATGACTAAATTAAGTCTTTCACGTGCTATTGTTGAGTGTAGCACACTTACTTTGACATGTCAAAAGAAAGTGTCAAAATGACACAACATGATCCTACATCAAGACAGGGGCGGCTCAAACGTATTAGTGGCTTAAAGCAAAAATCAAACGGGGTTTCGAATATGTCAAATTTCTTTTAATAATCCCTTCATTTTCATGAAATGTTTACTTTTTCTACATATAGTATTCAGTATTTGTTAAAAAATAATAACTTATTACCTATTATTATAAAAAATAAAAATAAATTGAGGCTCCTTAAGTTTGGAGGCCTAAGACACATGTTTTTTTTTTGTAACACTGTCGAGCCACCCCTACATTAGTTGTCTAAAATGAACATCCCTAAGTTAAAATGTCTAAATGAAACTTGATGTCAATTTTAGAGAGCGACAGTGGGTCTGACCTTTGAAATCTCCATTATTATTGTGACGTGAAAATAATGTTTTTATAGAAAATATTAATATTAATGATTCCACATAATTTTACTATTTGATGGAAAGTCGATCCAATCCGGGTAAAATATGTGAAAAGTCTCAATTAGAATTCGGACAAAATATATAGAAAAGTCTGGCTATCGTATGTATTACATATCACATTATTAATATCATAAATTTTTATATATTAACTATATATCAAAATCAAACATGATACTATAATAGTTTAACTAAGGCATAATATGTATATCGGACCCTAAACTTGGCTTCAAATTTTAACTTTGACCTCCAACTTTCATAATGCACAAACAGACACTTTAACTATCCAACTTTTAAATAAATAAACATATGAGTCCTACATTGAAAATATGTGAAAAGTCTCAATTAGAATTCGGACAAAACATACAGAAAAGTCTGGCTATCGTATGTATTAAAACATATCGCATTATTAATATCATAAATTTTTATATATTAACTATACATCAAAAAAAAAATATCAAACATGATACTATAATAATTTAATTAAGGCATAATACATATATTTGACCCTAAACTTGACTTCAAATTTTAACTTTGACCTCCAACTTTCATAATGCACAAACAGACACTTTAACTATCCAACTTTTAAACAAACAAACACATGAGTCCTACATGACACAATACACGTAGAATACCACGTAGGATAAAAAATGATATGAAGGATGACATGTAGGACATGTGTGTCTATTTGTTCAACTTTATACAAGTTTAAGTGTCTATTTGTGCATATCCAAAGTTGAAAGACATAAATATTATTATGCCTTTAATTAATATATACATTACTTTTTTGGCATAATACATAAACGTGTCCTTTGACTTGGCTTCAAATAACATTTATGCCCTTCAATTTTGGATATGCACAAATAGACACTTAAACTTGTATAAAGTTGCACAAATAGACACACATGTGCTATGTGCATCCTACATGTCATTTTTTGTTTTACGTGGTGTTCTACGTGTATTGTGTTATGTAAGACTCATGTGTTTATTTATTTAAAAGTTGGATAGTTAAAGTGTCTGTTTGTGCATTATGAAAGTTGGAGGTCAAAATTAAAATTTAAAAATTTAGGATCCAATATATATATTATGCCTTATTTTTTCTAATACCATCGAATTTTTCTAGGGATTTAAATGAAACAAAGACTTCTCATAATTTTCACATATCTAACTAGTAAAATTACAACTAACAACTGTAAAAAGTTTTTTTTTTCTAAAAAAGAAAGCATAACAAAAAGAATATTCCTTTGTATTCTCTTAAAATGGAACTAACTATAATGTCAAATCTCTTTTACAAAACTCAAAGATAAATTAGATTTGACTAAACTCATCTCATCATGCCTATATAAATGTATACCATGCACCACTTTATGGTATAAAAAAAAAATCATTTTCCTTTCAAGAGTAACAATATGATAATTAATTTCAAAACCAAATTCCTTTTTGTCTCACTCATATTTCTACTCAACCTCAATTTTGCTAGAAGCTTTGGTATTAGCTCTAGATATAATGTTTACATCACTAATAACCTTCCCAATGATACTAATCCTTTGACCCTTCACTGTAAATCTAAAGACGATGATTTAGGACAAAGAATTCTTCGTAAAAATGAGGAATTTTCTTTTAGCTTTCGTAGAAAAATTATTATTGGGAGTACGCTTTACTTTTGTCATTTTTGGTGGGAACAAAAAGATAAATCAATTGATGTATTTAATAATCATATAGCTGAAAAAGATTGTGGAAGGGTAAATCCTGATTTAATGGAATGTTATTGGAAGGTTCAAGAAGATGGTTTTTATTTTGGTGCACATCGTTATCCACCCCCTGAGTATTGGAGAAAAGAATCTTGGTAAATTATATATTATTTAGACATGAAAATAAGTAGTAGTTTGAGACAATTATATTACTTGTATTTTATATTTCCTAGCTTTATATTAAGGGGAAATTTTTTAGAGAGAATGAAATATATGGTTTATGTTCTATTTCATTATGTTGTCATCTTTTTATGCTAATTACTTATTTAGTTCGTTTTTATTTGTCTGTTATATTTTCTAAAAATAGTTTCTTCATCTATTTTCTTAATTATGTTGTAAATCTTTTATGCCCCTTGAAGTTCTCTGTATATTTCATTTGAAAACCTCAACTTATCTTTGTTCCTATTGAATACTTTATTTGTTCAAAGGTCATTCCTATTAAACATAAAATACTGACATGTCAAAAAACGTATACCACACTCTCTTTGGGCGCGTAAAACTATTGAAAATAATTTTTTCTTTCTTAATAATTTCTTTTGAAAATGAAGTCTTCTTCTCCACTTCCTCTGCCATTTTCATCTTCCATTTTCATAATTATTTTTCACATACACAGCACACCCCATCCTCTTCACCTATTTGTTTCTTTTACCGTCTCCAATTCTTCTTCTGCTTTTTCCTTTTTTATTCTTTTTAATGTAGATTTACATATTTAATATTCCGACAAAACTTCATTTATTCCGGCAAAATAAATATGAATTAATAAAAAATTGTTATTATCTATTATAATTGCGATAAATAATTACAAATGGAAAAAAGATAAATGCAATGAATTGAAGGTTTTGATGATTTTAAAATGAAAAAGAATAGATATTTAGCTTGGGTGGATGGTGTATTACCGACGTTGATGAAAGGAGTAAGATTCGATGGAGGAAAAAAAGATGTGAGTTGATCAATGGAGGAGAAGGAAGAGGTCGGTGATGGTTTACTGGCTTGTCGGGGCCGGCATCAGCGATGATCTATGGAAGAGCGGCTATGGTTTTTGAAGAAGAAGACGCAGGGTAGGGGGGTAATTCAAAAGAAAAAAATTATTTTCTTTAAAAAAACATTTTGGATTATTTAAATAATATTTTTATAAAATTGGATTTTAATGCCACGTGTCATCATTTTATTGGTATGTTTATTGTGTGCCAGCGTTTGAAATACACGCATCTTAATGTTTTAACTGATTGTCATTTTGTGTTAAATAGGTATATATTTCTTAAGGTTCAAGCGTTCAATAGGTACAAGTCTAACTTAAGGTGTCTAAGTGAAATATACGGACAACTTCAAGGGGCCGCATATGACTTTAGCCTTTTTTATTTTATCTTTAATATTAGGCCAAATACATACGCAGGTCCCTAAAGTTGTTCGCGTTTTCCCCCCAGGTACCTCAACTAACCAAGATTTCTATTAAATCCTTTAACCCCCTATAATTTGATCCTTTTAAATATTCTTGGCTGATGTGGAGCCAAATTTTAATAAATTATTTTTGGTAATTAGGCGCGTGAGATGAACCTTCCCCACGTGGAAATTTTGACCAATACACTCCAACCCAATTACACGTCAGTGCCACATATTAAGTCATCAATATGTGGCACACGACGGCGACGGCGACGGAGAAGAGAGAGGAAGATGGGGAAGTGACACAGAGGTCACCGATTAGAGTACATAGGAAGAGGCAAAACACTGGAGATCTCAATGGAGTTAGAGAGAGATGTTTTCGGTCTCAGACGGGAAGATCGGCACCGTCTCCGGAGAAAAGAAGGTCGCCGGCTTCGTCAAGGGGAGTACAGGGGAGGGGAATGCCGCAACAAAGGCGTAATGTGGGACCCCCAAATGGACCCCGACGCGGTCCCAGCGAAAATGGGGTTCGGCGGTCAAATTCTCCGGCGAAACGTGGACCGGTGGATGCACGTCGGAATGTGAGAAACAGAAGTCCGGCGGCGCGTGAAGCAGAAAAACCTGGTAATCAATCGCCGGCGAGAAACGTCGAGAATGAGGGAAGTAGTAGTAAAACTGAAAAACCCAAAGAAGAAGTTTCGCCGGTAACTGGCGAATCACTTGAAAATCCTCTGGTTTTAATGGAATGCTTCATTTTTAGGTTTGATGACAAAAACATATTAAGTCATCAAACCTAAAAATCAATTTCCCCCCAAATCACTTCTAACCCGTTTTTAAACGAGAAAACCCTAAGAATCTCTCCCTTTCAATGACTTTTACGGTTGAAATTCTTAGATTTTAAAGTGATTTCGAGTGGATTAAAGTGATTAAAGTGAAATTCTTAGATTTTAAAGTGATTAAAGTGATGAAATTCTTAGATTTTAAAGTGATAAAAGTGAAATTCTTACATTCGAACTTGATGATTAAGAAGAAATCAATGAAAAAAAGATATAATATAATGAGCTAAATAGGAGAAATAATGATGAAGAGAAACAAAAGAGGAGAAAAAATGGAAGAATGGAGAAATTAGGGTTAAAAGGGGGAAGAAGTTAGTTGGTGGGTGGTTCAAGATCCACATCAGCGCTTTTAAAGAGTCTGCACGCGCTTAAAGGACGTGAGATCACGTTTGGCTCCACATCAGCCAAGAATATTTAAAAGGATCAAATTATAGGGGATTAAAGGATTTAATAGGAATCTTGGTTAGTTGAGGTACCTGGGGGAAAAGCGCGAACAACTTTAGGCACCTGCGTATGTATTTGGCCTTAATATTAATTACTTATATTTCATCATGGTTAGCCTCTAGATGGTATGAATATAGAAAGAAAATTAGCTACTTGATTAGCTTTCTAGGGCAATGAATCATGGTATTTTCTCTGTTTTAATTTAATTGTGTAACATCATTCAAACTTTGAAATTTAAAATTTTTAAATTTATTTTTTAATATTTTAAATATTCAATTATTATAATTTATGATATTTTTCACATGGTTTCTATATAAATAGATTTTATATGAAAAAACATGAAGATTTCATACTTAAATTCATGTCAAACTTAAATTATTTGACTCTTAAAATATATCACGTAAATTGTGACAAGGAAACTAACATTTGCTAATATCTTGTTGTGGGCGATGTCAAAAATGATCTTCTTGAGCATACTTGCAAGTTGCAACTACAAAGAGCCAGATTTTGATTCTAATTCATTTTTAGAAAATAATTTAACATTAATTAAGGAAGTTTATTATTCAAGTCAAAATGTGAAGGGGATATTTTATTTCAAAATCAAAATATTAAAAGTATAAAGTGGGATTTATTTGAAATGAAAATTACTAACTAAAAAAGAAAAGGACGTAATATAAAGGATATTCTAGTATGTTCCTCCTAGAATATATGGCATTGGGAATTAGAATTATGATTTTTCTAAATAAGACATTGTTATTAGTGTCAACTCTCAAATAAAGCAAAATAATAACTTTGTGATAGAGTGGTTAGTACTTTTTCCTTTTTTAAATCAAGAAATTTCAGGTTCAAGTTTTCATAAGAGTATTTTATTTTTTAACGTGAGACTTTTTGATGTGAATTCCAATTTAGTTTGACTCTAATATGAATATTGAACATCGAATAAGAAAAACATAAGAAATTAAGAACCATTTCAACTGTCAAGGATGATTAATTTCAATAATAACGTCCTTATATTTTCTGTATTTTGCAATTAATTATATTTGTTGAACGAATGAATCGAACATTTTTGCTAAAAAAGAACTAATTCCGGAATTTAGACTTTCAAGTCTCGTATGATGTGTTTTTTAAATGTTTAGAAAGTTTTGATATTAATGAAAATAACTTCGAGAAAATGAGTTATTCCATAAAATTCTCTTAAATAAAAAGTTTTTTTAGTAAATATATATTTACCATGTAATTTTAGCAGGCTTGAATTAAGTGGTGCGGTCAATAAAATGGTAAACTAAAACGTAATTAAAAATCATTTGAAAAATATTTAAATTAAGTATTTGATGACTTTTTAAGTGAATCATCCTAAGTTGACTGACATGATTATTTCTAATTTTTCGTAAAAGGAAATAAATTAAAATGATTAATTAACCGAATATTCTATTGCATTCTTAATGAAAATGCATATAACCATAAATGACATCTCATCTAATTTGACAAACTCTAAAAAGTAAACGATATATATATATGAAACAAATATATAACAAAAATTCAATAAAAAATATGACAATTTTCAATACCACATTAGTTCTTTTCAATAATTTTTTTTTTCTAATTTCATTCTTGTTAATAGTTCATGGTTCAACCCTAGAGTTGACATCTACATAATCAATGCCCTTTCAAATAATTCTCAAACCTTTGACCTTTCATTGTCAATCCCATGAACAATGATCTAGGGAAATAGAACCCTTAATACAAATGATGAGTTTTATTTTACTTTTAGGAAGTCATTCGTTGGGACAACACTTTTTTTTTTTTGTCATTTCTAGTGGACAAGACTTTCTTTTTCGTTTTAATTTCTCCGTTTAGTTTTAATTTGATATAAAATTTTAAAGAATAAAAAAAGATTTTTAAGCTGAATCTCATATATTGTGGCAATAGATTTTTTTAGTGGTAATGATTTAATGTCATTGCATTTCAAAGTTTCTAAAGTCTTTAATGACATTTATATAAAATATTGATTATAAATATATGTATTCTATCATTATTGCTGATAAACATAATATAGCGAGAGGGGTGTGAAAAGTGGAGACTTTGATCGTATCAGAATTATATTATTGTTGTAAATCTTTTATTTATTGTAGTATACAGATGTATGAAAATATCTTTTGATTTACGCTTAAATATGTGAAATGTTAGAAATACGAAATAAAGCAAGAAGTTAGAAATACGAAGTAAAAGAAGAGTATGACAAATAAGAAAATAATTTTATGTACCACTTTCCTTTTAAAAAAGGAGAAGGTGAGAGACACTATATGTTTAATCACCCTTGATGCCAAAATGAAAACAGAATGTAGTCATATACATATTCTTTCAACAACTTCAAAGGTAATTAAGCTAAGGATCCATTTCAACTTGAAAAGTAACAAGACCCTAGTATTCAAATTAACTACAACAAATCTTACTTTTTTATAAGTTAATGGCGGTGAAATGGTGGAACTACTCCACCCTTAATTAATCAGAAGTCTAGGGTGTAAGAAAATTTTGTTGCAAACGTCACCCCTTAATAGACCATGTAGTGCGCAGTCTAAATTAAACAGTTACTTCAACGGAGATACCAAATACAAAGGGAAAAAAAAGGGAGACAAATTCAATATGGAAATGGTACTACTCCAATAGCAAGTGAAAGGGTAAGATGTAAATTGTGATTTACCTCTTATTTTGGAGAGGACAACAATAAAGAATTGGAATATGTATTACTTCATTTTAGGAAATTCTAAATACTAGAAATAATAGATGACAAAGCACCAACAAGAAATCCTCACGGTACATGTATATAACAACAATTTTATTATTCAATTCTTTGAATATTCATAGAATAATTATGTAGTTGTAAATTAAAACTTAATTAAAAAAAATTGACATAGATTTTCATTTTACCAACCTTTTAACTTGCTACATTGATTAGATGAGAAAATTTCCAAGAGTCATAGATTGAAATTGGTCCTTCAATACCATCAAAGGACGTGGTGCAGTAGATGGAGTTGCTCCTCCTTTAACAAGAATTCTCGGATGTGAGCCCTAACTATGAAAAATTCATTGGTAGGACAAAGTGTTTCCTTTTGAACGAGCCAATCTGATATAGTCTGACTCCAATATAATATCACACCCGCCGAGTGAAAAAAAAAAAAAATTGGTCTTTCAATGAGTTTTTGTGACCAATGATTACCTAATTAAAGAAAGAGTTTGGAGATGCAAATACATTACGACTCTCCTTTATCCTTTTAAGTAAATTCTAGACCCCCTTTTTTACAAAAATCATATTTCTTCACAAATATGATTTTTTGACACCACAACAACAACAAACAAAAACGTAATCTTATAAATGTGGTAGTGTCTACGGAGTCGTATCCTTATCTTATGGAAATAGAAAAATTACTTCTGGTAAATCCTCGCTCAAACAAAGCAAAGCATAGCATATCAAAATTGGTAAGAAAAGAAAATACACTAATAAAGAAATCATATAAAAAGTAATGAATGATGATTTTGGAATATAATGTTTCTTTCTAAAAATTAAAAAAAAATATACAGGAAGCATGGTACCATTTTTTTAAAAAAGGATACTGTAGTTGTTAAACCTAAACTTTATTAGAGGAAACTTAAATAGAAGGATACAATGCTTTTTTTTCTCCTAATGATTAATGTACCTAGCTAATTACAAACATGTGTATTTGGCATAGATATTCACAATGAGAAGAAAAAAGAGAAGAAATTGTGTTAATATAAATGATAAAAGATGGAAGAAGAATTAATTAAAATAGTCATCCACTCAATCACTTAAATTATAAAAAAACAGACAGACATAATATGTGTATAATTATGTATAATATGTATAATTAATAAACAATTTATGTATATCAAATAAATACGTATACAGTAAATTCGATCGGCTATTTGTATAAAGATCTCTTCAATTTGTTGATGTAGCTTGTTGCTGGAAGAATTATTACATTTTTTAAAAAAAAAATGAAAAAAAGATATCATATAAGAAAAATAAATAGTACCTCTAATTGGTTGGATACTGAGTAGGTATATTTTGATCAATTTATTAAAAATTACTATGGTTCTGGTCCTAATCGAAGCTCAAGGTCCAATTTTGAATCATCAACACTCAATTGCATGCCCCTATTAATTTCTTCTTTTGATGGAGAGTCCACAAACAAAGGTAATTGTAAAACATCACCTCCAATAATCAATTCATGATTTTCATCTTTTTCTTTCGAAATATGATGATGATGATGATTATGATTATGATGTTGTTCTTCAAGTGTAACACATGGCCTTTTCGAGGGGTTGTTACTCATGTCATCGCTAGATATATCGTGTTGCAATATTAATTCATCGGTACTGGATAGTGCCTGAATATGATCGGGAGAAGAAGGACTGACAGACTTCTTGATATGATCTGAAGTCTCGATCGAGATTTCTCTAAGCTTGGCTCTATCTTTTCTATGGATATTCATGTGTCCACCTAGAGCTTGTGCATTAGAGAAACCTCTTTTACAAAAGCTACATCTATAACACTTAACTTGGCTTATTTTGCCTCCATCAGGACCCCATGTTATTTGGTATTTTTGGGAGTTGGAAGAATTAGGAAAATCATTCTCCATAGCATTGAAATTGAATAAACCAAAGTTTTAAAGAAGAAATTAAAGAAGGGAAAATTAATAAGGGGATTTTGGAGAGATAGAGATAGAGATAGAGATGTTTTAATTGACAAGAACTAGCTAGATAGCTAGCAAGCATGCTTGATTTCGTATTAAACATTATAAAATATTGTAACTATACTTTATCTATTTTGTATATTGTATAAAATATAATACGCAATCAAGTTTATCTCATTCAAGATGACTATATTGTCCTTTTCAAATATTTAGTATCCTTATCTTTGAAAAAATTGGATGTGTGATCTGTTATATCGTTATATGTAGCCCGAGAGAAAGAAAAACGAAAAAGAGAATTAGAAGATAAGAATTAAATTATTATCAGTAAAGTGAAAATTAGATAGTTCAAAAAATAGCTAGTCTAACTATCGCACGATTCCCCAATTTCATTTTAATTAGAGTTAAAAACAACCTCATACTCATACACTAATTAATCACTTATAAAATAGCTAAAAGGAGAAAAGATGCTACACTTTAATCTTTATATTTTCTCTGTTTCAATTTTTGTGTCTTAATTGAAAGTATTAATTCAGATATAAAATTTTCAATTTTTTTAAAATAAAAATTTACATATATAGAAATTATTTAAAGAATACTATCATATAAGTTGATAATTTAAATAATTTAGAAAATATTTTGGGAAAAATATAATTAAAAATATTCTTAATAATAATAAGATAAATAAATTAAAATAGAGGTAATATACATTAGTTATTTCTTAAAAAACTCTCTTAATTTTGGAGGAAGCTACCGTCTTCACTTGTCATGACATCCACTAACTTTATTCTCAAATAAATAATATGAAAAGCATAGTTTATAGGTACCCTTAACTAAGGTTTTGTTAGTTGCAAAACGTTTTATAATAAGCTTTTAATTAAGTAAAAAAAAAAATTGTTAGAAAAGAAGTTGTTTTACGTAACCAAACAACATATCTTAAAAAAACAACACCAAGCGTGAATGTTAGATTTGATTAAAGTATTAAACTAATTAAATTTGAATTTGTAGATGATTATTAATTTTACATTTTTCCTGCACGCTTGGAGACAAAGTCAACACTATATTTTAAACACAAAAATATTGAACTTTTTATTAGTTTTTTCCTTCTTTATAGTTTATCTTTAAAAAAAAAACAAAGAAATAAACAAATTAACAATTTCCACCTGCACATAATTTTTATGCTAAGGTTTTCGTTTCCTTATCTTAATACACCTTTTTTTCTTTTGGCTATTTGTGCCGCTGTCCGTTTTCTAATTAGTTGGAGTTTTCTTATACGATTAGAGCTCTTTATAATTTATAAAATCAATTTTTATATTAAATATTATATTTATAATAATATTATGTTATAACTATTTAAGAAAATATTACACATATACAACATACAATTATTATAAAAAAATTTAATATATTATTATAAAGAAATTTGACTGCATCAATTTATTTTTATTTTTTTGGTCAACATAAGAGTCTCCATTCTTATTTCTCCTTCTTTGTTTCAATTTGGGTTTCTTATTAGGTTTGGTATGATAGTGATTTTTCCTAGATTAGAACCTTGTTTAAAGTAAAAATACACACCTTTTTGCTAATAAACTAATATAAGGATATTAAGTAGGTATTTGGCCGTAGATTTTAGATATTTTTTATTTTATTTTGAAATTTATGGAAATTGAAATTAAGGATAAAATTATATTTTATTATTTTTATGACGATGAAAAGAGAGCCTTTTATTTGATAATGAAGATATAGTTGGAAAACAAATCTAAAATATTTAACAAAATATGGAATCAATTCCAGGTTAATTAGTTATATTAATAAAAAAAAAAAGGATTATGATGGTCAAACAGTTCACAAAAGTTGATAAAGATTTTTTTAGAAAAAGAAATAAGAACAAAAATTGGGAGTGTATAAAAAATATAAAGCACAGCAGATTTTTTTTGGGGAAAATTGTATATAATAGCAAACTAATAACCTAAATTAAATGGAATAGCTAGGGTTTGATTTAATCGTGCTCCATAACAAACATTAGCTAAATTTGCCAGCGTCTCTCTCCCAAAAATCTTGCTCGCCACTCTCCGTTCTCGCTCGCCTCTCTCGCTTTATACACAGAAGTGTATAATTCTGTTTTGTTTGTATAAAAGCGAGAGAAAATTGTATATACACATGCAAAAATGTATATCTTCGTGTTATACACTTAATTATACAATTTACAAACATTTTACTTCAAATATTGCAGAGAAAAAGGCCAACGAATTATACAATTGCGAATTATACAATTGCAGTGAAATACAATTTTCTCTAGCTTTATACAACAGAAGTGTATATATTATGTTTCTGTTTTTGTATAAAGCGAGAAAAACATATATCTTCTTGATATACACTTATAATTATGCAATATAGTTACATTTTAATTCGATTCAGCTGTATGAAAAACTAATTATACAATAGTAGAGACAAATAGGCCAGCGAATTATACAATTTAGGCCAGCGAATTATACAATTTAGGCCAACGAATTATACAATTGTATATGTATAGCAAATTATACAGTTTCTATGTTTGCTATGGAGCGCAATTATGCAAAGTTTGTTATAGCATACAAATATGAATTTTTTGTTTACAAGTTGCCCTTTTTTTTTTCTCATTGATATTGACGGTTAGCTTAAACGGATGAGAGTTTATTTAATTTTTAAAGCTACGTCGTATTTTGTATTATTCTACTATATATTAGAAATGCAGGATCAACATGTCTATTTATTATCAAGGGCATTTTTGGTCATTTCAAAATAAATAATCTTTTCTGTTAGATTTTTTAAAATATATTTTATCCTTTTTTGTCCTTGTTATATATATAATATAACTATATATATATAATCTAGAGATATGATATATATATAGATATATATATATATAATGTATATTTGTTATTATTTTCTATATTCTACTTACCAATAATTTTTTTATAGTAAAAATATGCTCTTGTTTAAAACCTTAATGGTGAGAATTAGAAGAAAATAAAGATACAAATTAATGCATAATTTATTTATTGTTGTTAATTTTTATAAAATAGAATAAATGAACAAATTTGAAGAAAAATATAAATGATACTACTTATTGCCATAAGAAACACCATAAAAAGAGATATATTTCAACATTTAATATATATTATTACAATAATCAGAAATATTGTTTGAACATAGGCGAGTAATTATCATATTCTAGACAAAATTACAATAACTAATTTGCATCTAACAAAGGTACATATTTGTGACAATAAAAAATTAATAAAACTTCAAACATAATAAAATTTATGAAAAAAAAACATAATGCACACATCTTTTTATGACTTTAATCATAAGAACATAGTGAAAAGACAATATAAATTAATGTAGAAATTTAAAACTCTTATCGACACTATTTTTGACAAATTAATCAACATTCAAGAGTCTTCTTCACTGAGTCAAGCATAAGAATTTGATAATAATAATAATAATAATTAAAATAAATAAAAGAATAATATAAGCAAAACACTACTTCAAATATAAAGTGAAAAGAATAGTCGTGAGTAGAAATAATAAAAACTCAATCCAAAAAAATTTAATGAAAAGAACACACATCTTCCTTAACCTTAATCATAAGAAAATAAATGAAAAATAGAAATATAGATCGATGCATAGTTTTTTTGAACTTTTGTCCAACATCCTTTTTGACAAACTAATCAACATTCAAAAGTCTTCTTCATCGAGTTATGCTAAAAGATGAATGTGATCCTATAATAATAATAATATTTATAAAGATTAACAATGAAATAAAAAGAATAATCTTGAGTTACATGGAGAGAAAACACAACACATCTTTCTTAGTTCCTTAGGACCTTAATCATAAGAAAATACATAATAATAATAATATATAATCAATCGCAAATTTTGTTACTCTTATCCGACATCCCTTTTGACAAACTAACTAACATCCAAGATCCTTCTTCGTTGAGTTATGCCACAAGATAAATTCGATTCTATAATAATATAAAGATTAATAATGAAATAAAAAAAATCTTGATTTACATGGAGAGAACAAACAACATACATTTTTTTTAGGACCTTAATCATAAGAAAATACTTGAAAATAATAATACATAATCAATGCACAATTTTTGTTACGCTTATCCAACATCCCTTTTGACAAACTAATTAACATTCAAAAACCTTTTTCATCAAGTTATGCCACAAGATGAATTCGATCCTATAATATATAAAAATTAACAATGAAAGTTAAAAAAATCTTAATTTACATGGAGAGAACACACCTTAATCATAAGAGAATACATCAAAATAGAAATACAGAATTAATGCATATTTTTTATACTCTTATCAAAGAGTCTTCTTCATCAACTTATGTTAAATATGAATATATGATCCTATAATAATATGATGGGATTCCCCATCCCATAAACAATATAAAGATTAACATTGAAATAAAATGAATAATCTTGAATTGGGGTCCATGGTACAAAATATTACGAATTTATAAAGGTAAAATTTGAGAAATATGATGAAGTGCTTTAAATATTGTAATTGAATAATGGGGGTTATAAATATGAAGATTTAATATTAAAAGAGTTAATGATAGTATTATAAGTAGAAAATTAATAGGTGTAAGTTATAAATATGAAATTGTAAAAACAAATAAAAGAGAAAAAAATAAAAATAAAAATGAATAAATAAGATGAAAGAAATAATTTTATATTATATATAACTATAACTTTTATGGATTGAATAAGTAATAAAATTCATTAACAAATCATAATGTGTTTTAAATTGAAATAATAATGTATTGCCATAAAGTCTAAAGATAGCAATTCAACAAATAATTCTTTGTTAAAATTTAAATTTGAGGAGTGAGTGTAATTTTTTAATAAACTATGATTTAAAAATCTATTTAATTTGGATAATTAATGTGATGTTAGTGGGCTGAGTTTTAAATGGGTTGGACTGCATTTTTGGGCTATAACGGGCAAGTAATTAGTTATAGTATTTAGTGTGATGTTTTTACTTATTTATGTATTTGTTTTGAGATAAAAATAAAAAATAAATCAGAAAAGATAAAAGTAGATATTGGCAAATGCTGGCTTAAAATGACTAAAACCTCATAATTTAGTGTCTAAACGACGTAGCTTAGGAAAACAAAATAGAAAAAGATTAAAAGACCCCTGACTTCATTGATGTCGGAGTGACTGATGGATAGGACCTACGGGCTGTAGTTCAATCTACGGTCTGTAGATTAGGGTCGTAGGTCAAGTTTGTACGACAGGAGTTCACTAAAACGAGCATAACTTTTTACTCATATCAAATTTTAGCAAATTTGGTGGCGTTGGAAAGATGATTTAATTATCTATCATTGCACAGGTAGTGGGACACCTAATCTCTATTTGTGCCAAGAATTATGCCCATTTTAAGTTGACTCAATCAACAATTTCTCCATAACTAACTGCTGACCTTAACCAACGATCCATAGGTCCATCTACGGACCGTACTGGTCGATCGTGATTTGTGTCAGAGGATGGGTAAAGAGGGGCTCAATCTAAGGTCAGAGACCACGGATCGTGGTCTGATTTACAAATTGTGTATCTGTTTCGTTGGTCAAGACTTAGCCGATTTTTTGAACTGAGTTTGGAAAGTGATTGAAGTGGTGAACCACAGACCCATAGCATGAGTCGTAAATCAGACTATAATCCCTAGATGGAGACCTTAGATTGCACCTGTAATTTTTGAAAAGCTAAAATCTAGTCTGTTTTTGGATATATATAGGGTGTTACAACCAATGTATGTTAAATCTTGAAATCAAGCAATGACTCAAGGTTTGATTTTGGGTGGTGGATGAAGATAAAATATGTGTATTATGTGGTCTGAATTTTCTGTGTAGAATTAACTTTTACTAGAGCCTACTTAGATTGTGATCTTTACACTCAAGACATTTACTAAATTAGTAACACTGATATAACACATTATGTAAAACATTTTCAGTCCTTCCAAACATACATGCTGTCAGTAGCACACATTATAGAATCGACTTACGTGTATATTGCTTTATACAACAGAATAACCTGGACAATTAAAAAATTACACTGTATATAAAGTAAATTCCTGTTTTATTGAACAACCAATTTGGTGTGTTTTCATTGTTAATTAATTTCTTTTTTCAATTATATATTTACATAATATTTCAAAATACTGCTTTACCCTTTACCTTAATTATTTAAATCTAGTCAAACCACCTACCCTAGAATAATTAAGGATATTTAAATAAATTTATAAATTATAATACAGTACCATACAATCAAACCAAACAATTAAAATGTTATTAAACAACAACAAATAATGCAATCTAGCCAAACATTGTACATATCATACAATAGAGTACAATACAATACAATACATTATGAAACAATTGGTAGCAATGATCCAAACAAAGTGTTGTATATATCAATCCAATGTTGTGCATGCCATGTGTTTATATTTATAATTTTTTTTATTTAACCTTATTAATTAACATATGTTTTACTTTATAAATTACGTATTAATAGAAATTACATTACTTTGATATAAAGATCCAATATGAAAAAAAAAATTAAATAACAAAGGCACGGATGCAAAGTTTTATAACGATTTTTGCATTGCCAAATGTAAAAATTCTAACACTATCAATAAAAAATTATCACTTTGGGGATAATTCTATAAAATTGAAAAATTATCACCTTAGGGATAATTCTATAAAATAGAAACGATGCAAATATTAAAAAGGATGACACCTATCGAGAAATTGTCCAATAGTACTTTTTTTAAAAATAATTAGTAATATGTGTCAAATTTAAAAATATTTATTATTATTTAAAATATTAAAAATAATCAATCTTCCTCCATTTGACATATTCTAGTGTGGCACGATATGAACATTAGGATAATTCGACATAAAGAGTCGTGCCACAAGAAAAGTCACTTAACATGTGATTGATGTATATATTTCCACTAAAATTTAATTAATTTAGAGCTGATTTAATCATGTTTTTTTGTTTGATATTATTAATTAACGTAATTAGTACGGGAGATTATGACTATTAAGAAAATATGTAAGTATATAATTTAAAGTATATCTTTTATTATTATTTTTTGTGAAATCATGATATAATTGTGTAGAGAATGTAATTTATTTTCAAAAAAAATAAATTTTTAATTAATTAAAAAGTAAATATATATAGCAAATTTTAAACAACATCTTAAACTAAACTTTGAACAATTCCTTTATTAATTTAAATGTTGAAAAAAAGTCTTTAAAACACACTTAATATTAAATAGAGGGAGTGTTAGAAAACAATGGTATGTAACTGTATCAATTATCAAACTCTTCATTTCTCTTTCACACTAAGTTGTATTGGAGTGACAAACGGGTGGATATTAGAGTATGTGCGAGTCAAAAATGGATTAAATAGATAAATAAAATATTTAATTTCTTTATATTTAATATGGATAAAAAAGAGTTAATTGATGAATAATATTCATGTTTAAGCTATCCATAATTCAAAACAACATAAATGGTATATTTACAGTTTTGTTGTAAATTCATTGTATATGTGGATGATCCATTAAAGTTATCCAATAATTAATTGGATTCATATATTAGTGTTTCCAATGTGATAAAATTTCAAGGTGATATGAACCTTAATGATAACTATGTATAATTTCAAGGTGATCTTTGACTATGATATCTCAACACTATAAATAGAGATATCATTCACCATTGTATGATACACTTGAATAAGTAAAATTCTCTCCTCTATCTTATACTTCTTGTCTTTTTCTTCTTATATTCTGAGTTTTCTTTACAACACGTTATCAGCACGAAGTTGCTACTTGTAAAGGTATTACATAAATATTTTTATTTTATTCACATATTCTCTCATAATTTCATTATGTTGAATTTATCCAAACTTGAGTTTGTGGCATTAGATATTTCTGGAAAAAATTATCTTTCATGGGTACTCGATGCTGCGCTTCACTTGGCTGCTAAAGGTCTCGATGCCACTGTTACTCACGAAAATGAAGCATCGAGTCAAGATAAGGCGAAGGCTATGATTTTCCTTCGTCATCATCTTGATGAGGGCCTGAAGATTGAATATCTGACGGTAAAAGATCCGCTTGAATTGTGGACTGATTTAAAGGGGAGATATGACCACCTAAAGGCAACAGTGTTGCCAAGAGCTCGTTATGAGTGGATGCATTCACGGTTTCAAGATTTTAAGACCGTAATTGAATACAACTCTCTTGTATTCAGGATAACCTCCCAGTTAAAATTATGTGGGGAGACTATAAAAGATGAGGACATGTTGGAAAAGACACTTACTACTTTCCATGCCTCAAATGTGATATTGCAGCAGCAATATCGTGAAAAGGGTTTTCATAAATATTCTGAACTAATCCCATGTCTTTTGGTGGCTGAGCAACATAATGCTCTTTTAACGAAAAATCATGAAGCTCGTCCCAAGCTGCTCCATTACCGGAGGCAAATGTGGTAGAAGCACGTGATCAATCTGAAGTAAAAAGAGATGATCATCGGGGCTATAATAATGCACGGGGACGTGACAAAGATAAAAGACGATACACTAATCGTCAAGGTGGTGATCATAATAAAAGGTAGAACAACATGAGTTCTCAAAATAACCCCTCAAAAAGTAATTGTCATCATTGTGGCATGAAAGGCCATTGGAAGAATGAATGTCGCACACATGAGCATTTTGTAAGGCTCTATCAAAATTCCTTTAAAAAGAAAGGAAATAAAAGTGGTGCTTCCTCTTCCAATGCTCGAGTTGAATCACATATGACTCTTAAAGATGATGATAAGCCGGGAACATCTCAGAAATATGATAAGGATGTTGAATATTTGGCTTTAAAGGATGATGTTTTTATGACCTTGGTGACATTACTCATATGGAAGTTGATGACTTCTTTGGAGATAGAAACTGATGTTTGATCTTTTAGCTGAGGGATGAAGTCTGTTAATATTTTACATAATATTTTACTTATGTGTTTTTAATTATTATGTTATTCATGTTGAAGTTTTTAAATTTCCCTTGTTAGTTTTGTTTCTTACTTCTTTTAATGTATTTTATTTTAATGAAAATTAATAGAAATCCCCAGTTTTCAGTTGGATTCAAGATGAGTAATGGAGATGTATGCCTTCTTGATAGTGCTACAACGCATACAATATTAAAAGAAAATAAATATTTTTCTAATTTGGTTATGAAAATGGAATATGTCAACACAATATCAGGTAGTACAAAATTAATTGAGGGCTCTGGAAGAGCGACCTTATTACTACCTGGAGGGACAATATTAAGCATTGATTATGCATTATATTGTAGTAAGTCTCAAAGAAAATTATTAAGTTTCAAAGTTATTCGCCAAAATGGCTATCATGTTGAGACGGCTAATAAAGGAAAGGTTGAATACCTTTACATTACTACAATTAATGTAGAGAAGAAAATTGTGCATGAAAAATTACCTACATTTTCTTCTGGGTTGTACTATGCAAGTATAAGTACAGTTGAATCACATGCCGTAGTAAACAAAAGGTTTACAAATTTTAATGATTTTAATATTTGGCATGACCGGTTGGGCCATCCCGAATTTAATATGATGCGCAAAATCATTGAGAATTCACATGGACACACCTTAAAGAGCCCAAATATCCTTCAATCAAAGGAATTCTCTTGTGCTGCTTGTTCTCAAGGAAAGTTGATCATTAAACCATCAACAGTTAAGGTTGGAATTGAATCCTATGCATTTCTAGAACATATACAGGGTGACATATGTAGATCAATTCAACCTGCATGTGGACCCTTTAAATATTATATGGTCTTGATAGATGCTTCTACAAGATGGTCACATGTGTGTTTATTATCAACTCGCAACATGGCTTTTGCGAGATTGTTGGCTCAAATAATAATCTTGAAAGCACCATTTCCAGACTATACAATAAATACAATCCGTCTAGAGAATGCTGGTGAGTTTACATCTCAGACATTTAATGATTATTGTATGTCTAGTAGTATAACAATTGAACATCCAGTTGCGCATGTTCACACTCAAAACGGTCTAGCAGAATCATTGATTAAACATCTGCAATTGATAGCTAGACCATTACTAATGAGAACAAAAATATCTGTGTCTATGTGGGGGCATGCTATTTTGCATGCAGCAGCACTTGTGCGCATACGCCGGCCAATTATCATGAATTCTCCCAATTACCATTGACTTTTGGTCAAGAGCCAAACATTTCCCATCTTAGAGTTTTTGGATGTGCGGTGTATGTCCCAATTGCTCCACCACAATGCACAAAGATGGGGCCCCAAAGAAGGTTGGGGATATATGTTGGGTATGAATCTCCTTCAATCATAAAATATTTGGAGCCTATGACTGGAGATTTATTTAAGACAAAATTTGCTGATTGTCATTTTGATGAATCGGTATACCCAACATTAGGGGGAGAACATAAGTCGTTGGGAAAAGAGATAGATTGGAATTCATCATCTCTATCTCATCTGGATCCTCGAACAAACCAATGTGAGAAAGAAGTTCAAATAATAATTTATTTGCAGAACATTGCAAATCAGCTACCAGATGCATTTACTAATCTTCCAAGGATTACTAAATCACATATTCCAGCTATTAATGCTCCAGTTCGAGTTGATATCCTTACGGGATAAATTGTTAAGGCAAATGAGTCTAGACCACATTTGAAGCGTGGTAGAAAATGATGATCATGGGTTGAAAGAAACTTCTCAAGATGAGACCCAAGTCATAACACATGATGAGGAGGAGGTTCAAACTTCTGAAAACAATGAAATTTCAATGAATTATGTCTCGATGAGAAAGTTGTGGAATCGAAATAATGTTGTGATTGACAACATATTTGCCTATAATGTTGCTATTAAAATAATGCAACAAGATGAAGTTTTTGAGCCAAAATCTGTTCACGAATGTAGACAGAGAAATGATTGTCCAAAATGGAAGGATGCAATTCAAACTGAATTAGCTTCACTAGAAAAACGTAAAGTTTTTGGACCAATAATCCGAATGCCTGAAGGTATCAAGCCAGTGGGTTACAAATGGTTTTTGTACGAAAAAGAAATGAGAAAGGTGAAGTCATAAGATATAAGGCCCGACTCGTTGCTCAAGGTTTTTCTCAAAGACCTGGCATTGATTATATGAAGACATATTCTCCAGTGGTAGATGCAATCACCTTCAGATATCTCATAAATCTGGTAGTTCATGAAAAACTTGAAATGCGTCTAATGGACGTTGTCAAAGCCTGTCTATATGGCTCATTGGACCACAACATTTTTCATGAAAATTCCTGAAGCATTCAAAGTGCCTGAAACATATAAAGATTCAGGAGAAACTTGTTCAATAAAGCTTCAGATATCTTTTTATGGATTGAAACAATCAGGAAGGATGTGGTACAATCGTCTGAGTGAATATTTGTTAAAGAAAGGGTAAAAAAATGACCTGATTTGTCCCTGCATTTTCATTAAACGGTCAAGGTCTGAATTTATAATAATAACTGTGTATGTTGATGATTTGAACATCATTGGCACTCGTAAAGAGCTGTTAGAAGCTGTTGAGTGTCTGAAAAAGAATTTGAAATGAAAGATCTCGGCAAGATAAAATTTTGTCTTGGCCTACAGATTGAGAATTTGTCAAATAGAATACTTTTTCATCAATCAACGTACATAGAAAAGATACTAAAGCATTTTTACATGGATAACTCACATCCATTGAGTACTTAAATGGTGGTAAGATCGCTTGACATCAATACAGATCCATTTCGACCTCAAGAGAATGATGAATAGCTTCTTGGTGATGAAACTCCTTATCTTAGTGCGATTGGGGCACTAATGTACGTTGCTAACAATACTCGACCAGATATATGTTTTGCAGTAAGTCTTCTGGCAAGATTCAATTCCTCCCCAATGTTTACATCCCTACTCTATCAAAATAGGGAGAAACGTCGCGGCAACTCGAAAATAATTAATTGTTTCAATTTTAACAAGTTTTTAAAAATAAACGAATTTAAAAAAAGAGTCGCCACCTAAGTTTAGGAAAACTACGAAACCAATTTGATTCTAGGTAAGGGGTTCAAGTTATTCCGAAGGGAAGGGGTTAGACACCCTTCGAAATCCACAATTGTGGTTCCCGACTGAATTCAATTTTTTCCAAATTGAGGAAGAGAATAAAATAATGTACAAATATAAACATGCAATATACACAATAAAATAAAATAATAATCATCGACCTAAGGTTTGGCTAACGTCAATATTTACATAATAATGAAATGAAATATAATTTTAACTTTTTTTGAATAGCTTCAAGGAAGCAAGTTTTGGTACCTGTAAACACACTTAATAAAAGTGTTAGTAAAGAATATATATGATTAAAAATGAATACTCAAATAATAAAACTAAAAGATAAAAATTCATTTTATTAACATGGGAGGCCTTGGAAATCGATGGTAATTTCTTCATCGGCCAATTTCAACAACTAAAATTATATATAAGCTTAGATTAGATTTCCGTATTTTAATATGGAAAGGTTTCTAAACCCGACGGATAGATTTTTCATTGGCCATTTTAACAAATATATTTAATATAACATGAACATCAACAAAACATAATAAACTTATCTCAAGCGAATATGGAAAACAACAACCAAACTAAAACACAATTAGAAATGGAAACAACAATAACGTAATATATAAAAATTAAAAATAACATAAAAATAGAATAATATCAAAACCCTGAAAAGTTAAGATAGCAAATAGTTGACTAACAATTTTAAAATAATAATAATAATAAATAAATAAACATTCAACCGTAAAATAATGCTAATATTAAAACTACAATAAACACAAATATTAATTGACTTTTAGAACTACATTAAACTAAAAAACAAAACAAGCTACATATAATAAACAGAAAACATAAAAGAGCTGGGAATTAAATAAAAAAGAAGTCTAAGAAAAAAAATTTACCTGGTTCTGGGCAGCGAACCGGAACTACGAGTTTGAAGGAGACGACTCCACCTCCTCAACTCGAAAAAACACAAAAAAAAAACTTTAAAATTTTGAACTATGAAATCAAGAATTCTCAAAATTTTATGGGTACTCTTTGATCTTCCCCTCCAAAATTCTCTCCTAAACATAGTGAATGAAGTGAGTTTATATAGAAACCCAAAAATCCTCAAAAAGGATGAAATACCAATGTGGGACTGTTGCAAAATTGAAAATTGTTTGAGAAACGATGTGGAAAAGGTCAATTTTTTCTATTTTTTTTCTTTTAGATAAAACGAATTATTTTATGTTTTCATCCTCTACCAACAAATATTTTCCACACCAAAAAATTATGGCCCAAAATTAAAAGATAGAATTCCTAATTTTTTTTTTATTTGACACAAAATGTATTAAATTTAAAATCATCGGACCAAAATTTGCTATTAAATAAATAAAACTTTAAAATCATTAATTTTTGAAATGCTAGTCCAAAATTGGGTGTCAACAATTGTCTCTTTCGTTGTGTATGATTGATGAAAGAAATCGTGGACAATGAAAATTGACAAACCCAATTTTGATCAAACACATGACCTTTTAAGAGAAGTGCGATTGCATGTGGTGGAAGTCAATCCCAGACTTGTCTCCAAAAGGTTCTATGATGTGTTGCATCCTTGTTGAAGTAGTATGCACCTGTTTTTTTTTTTTTGAAGAAATTCGTCCTTTCGAATGCTCCTGACAATGACTAAGATAAAACTCGTCAACTTAAAAATGCAATTTAAATGGGAGACGGTGTCTTCCACCATGTCGACACTCAATTTCTCTCATCGGCATTTAACGTCAGATGACGTTGAGGGATAAACATTTCCTTTGAGATGCACGATTTCTTTTCTAGCAGTGCATGATTGCTTGCGGGACATAAATATTTTCCCGCGATGCGCAAATTTTGCGATAGATGTAATCTTCTCGCGATGTATAAAATTTTGCGAGGGATGGGATCTTCTCGCATTGTGTAAAATTTTACGAGGGATGAAATCTTATCGCGATACATAAACTCCGCAAGGTATGAAATCTTCTAGCGATATGTAAACTTTTGCGATGAATTGAATCTTCTCGCGATGCATAAAATTTGCGAGGGATGAAATCTTCTCGCGATGCATGAATTCTGCAAGGTATGAAATCTTCTTGCGATATGTAAACTTTTGCGAGGGAAGGAATCTTCTCGCGATGCATAAAATTTTTGCGAGGGATGAAATCTTCTCGCGATGCATGAATTTCGTAAGGTATGAAATCTTCTTGCGATATGTAAACTTTTGCCAGGGATGGAATCTTCTCGCGATGCATAAAATTTTGCGAGAGATGAAATCTTATCGCGATGCATAAAAATTTGTGAGGGATGGAATCATCTCGCAATGCATAAAAATTGTCGAGGGTTGGAATCTTCTCATCTTATTTTTTTCATCTTCTTTTGAGTCTTTATTCGTTGGAGCTTTTCTTTTATTCACTTCTTTATTATAATAATTTTTTTTTTTGTTGGAATATTTTCCTTCCCACCTTTCACGGTCCCTTAAAGGGTATTTTTACCTTTCTTTTTTTCTGCCTTTCTCTCTTTCTTTAGAAGTCTTTGCTTTCTTGATTTTGGGAAACTCAATATCTTTGCTTTTGGAAATTTCAAACATGGATCTTCTTTTAGGGCTCGTTTGGCCATAAATTTTGCAAGTAAAACTTGGGAAAAAAACTTGGCAAATTTTGTTTGTCCGTACACTTTTTTATTATTTGGCAAATTTTTTTGGCAAATTTTCCAAATTCCCAAATACTAGAAAAAACTAGTATTTGGGCCAAATTTCATTATTTGGAAAGTTTTAGAAATTCAATTTTTACCCTTAACTTTTTATTTTACAAAAATAATATATTATTGACACCAACCAATTCAATTAGATCCCCATCTGCCAACTAACTCAATTAAATTAGCTCCCCATCTGCCAACTAACTCAATTAATACACTTTTCTATTATATAGAGCATATACATACATGGACTTTTATATCCAAAAAATTAGTTGAACAATGATAGTTAAAAGCTTTGTGGCAGTACTCTCTAGAGAAACAAATTGAAGATAATTTGTAAAAATCTACATATTTTTTCTTATAGTGAATTTTGTTTAGATTGAACTTGCTTGAATTGATTTGTATGAATATGTTCTCTTGTCTAGGTTTAAGAGTTACGACTGATAAGAATCTTTTCTCCTTGTGTTTTATTTTTTCATTCGACTGGCGCAACTAATTTTTCGGGCTTGTTTGTTAAGTTTTGTAATGCACATTATTCCTGAAGCTGGTTTTGAGATTTCAGATGAGAACTCTATGACTTCACCTTTTCCGGTTAACAGGGTAATATACTTTCAATCGTGTTCGTACATCTTTCATTTTTAGTAAAGACATCCTTTCATATTTTGTGCACTCTAAAAAAATTAGTTATGCATATGATGTGTTGTCATGTTGATGTTGTATTGTAGAAACGTAAAAAATGAATAAATCACGTGGTTCAACAGTTGATAAATGGACTGATGAAGAAACATCAATCCTTATAAGTGTCTTCTATGATGACGCGAGGAAGTCCGGATTTAAAGGTTATGTCATCAGTGGTCCACGATTAATAGAAGTTAGGAATGAGTTTTTTGAGAAAATTGGAAATCGAGATAAGTTTGATGATGAGAGAATTAAGTCAAAGATTCAACGATTAAGGAAAGACACAAAAACCTTCAAGTAGATTCAGAATACTAAGACAAGGCATGAACAACTATGAATATGACATCCAAGTGAAAATAGTAATTACTTGCGCTGTATTGCTTAATTTTTTACGTGAACACCAAAGTAGTGATAAAATATTCAATGAATATGAAAATGATGATATGGTTGTTGATGAACGTGACGAACTATTGGATCAGGGTAACAACATCACTTCATCTTCTCGATCATCTGATTTACAAATTCAAGCTCATCGAGAAGAGATTGTTCATAAAATGTGGGAAGATTATATTAAAGAATAGGTTGAACTCTTTCAGATGAGAAAGCATAGGTTCTTCAGTGATTGCAATATTTATTTCCTTTTGTTTTCTTCTCTTTTTTTTTCCCGAATTTATATTAGTTGTATTTTCATTATCATGATTTGTACCAAGACCTTTTCACTATACGAATATTTACTGTAATGATTCTTGTTGATTTGTTGCGGAAGTCATAAATCTTGTTACGTGATATTTCTATTGTGCTATGTGTTGACACCCAATTTTTGACCCACGATTGGTATAAATGAATTATCGAGCTTCGTGAGTTTTTCAAATTATTTAAGTTAATTAGTTTTATAAATCTTGCGAAAATTAAAAAAAAAAAACATATATATATATATATATATATATATATATATATATATATATATATATATATATTACATAATTGTGTATATAGTTTGTATATTTTTGATTAAATATATATATATATATATATATATATATATATATATATATATATATATATATATATATTAATATATATATATTAATGTATGTATATGTATATATGTACATATATATGTATATATGTATATCTTAAGTTTGGAAAGTATTCTATCAAACTAGTTTACTTTAAATAGGCTCGTTAATAAATTTATACCAAATTCGTTTTTAAATCAATTGGCTATTATTCAAATTGAACTCTTTTTCCCTTAAAATTGGAAGAAACCAGATTTGGGCCTCCCATCCAATATCTGGGCGGCCCATATTCACTTTAACACCAGCCCCAAATTAATTCCCACATCAGCAGCCCACTTCAATTCCTCTCAGGCCCAACTCTACCTTTCCCAATCAATCTCCCTGGCCCAACTCTTCCAAACATTCCCAGCCCGACCCCCTATTCCCTTCAGCAGCCCAACTTCTCCCAGCCCACTTCAGCCAATTAAAAACCCAGCCCACAAACTCTCTTCCCAACCCAATTCCATTTTTCCTCTTTCCCTCCAACCTTACCCCTTTTAAAATTCAAAATTCAAATTCCAAAATTCAAATTTCAAAATTCAAAATTCAAATTTTAAATAATTTCCCCCCCTCTTTTGGCCATAATTTGGCTTATAAGTAATCCTATCTTCTTCAATGTGAAGAGGAGGTTTTTTTTTTAGAGAGAGAAAAAGAGAAGGAGGGAAAGGGTTATATTTTTTGGTTGGGAGAGAAGAGGGAGAGAAGAGAAACTTGAGTTGATATTGAAAAATTTAGCTACAACACCACTTAAAAGATAAATGTTTTTGAGATAGAAAAATAGAATTGAAGCATACAAAATGATATAGGATACATTTAAGTTTCGATTTTTTTGGGAGGTGCTCTTTTCTTTGTTTTGTAGCCTTATTTTGGTGGAATCGTCCCCTCGCTCGTTTCGTCTCCAGCTCGCTGCCCCGAAGAAGGTGAAATCCTTTATTTTTTCTTCTTCTTTTTTTTTTTAGATGTTTGTCATGCAACCTTGCTAATTTTTTGTTTTGTTTTCTTATGTGACATCGATTCGAGTCCACTTTGGATTCCATTCTCGCATTCCTTGCTGAGCCATGAAGGCTCAAAACATTCTCCTCGAGTCGTAGATTCCTCAAAACTGGCGTACAGGTTGCGAAACCATCAGCTTCGGTGCTAAAAATCGAATTTGCAGAAAGCTGTATACCAGCTATATACACAGTGTATACACTGATATACAGGTCAAAAATGCACAGGAAATCCAAGTTCAAATCTGGGTTTGTAGCAGCGAAGATAAGCTTCTGAAAAGGAGCTTTCAACTTCCGAAAGTTGAAAACAGGCTGATATACAGCCTGTATACACTGATATACATAGACGTTATACTATAAATATGTGTAAAAAATGTGAGTTGCAGGTTAACGTACAGGGAGATCGATTTTAAATAAAATACAGGATTAGGCAAACAATGAGGATGTAGGGTGCAGCCCGTATACATTAATATACATTATCGGGCGACGATATACACTTGTTAAGTAAGTTTTAAAAATGATACAGGTACAAATACGTAAAAAAAAAATATGAAAACGCAGTGGGAAAATAGCTGAAAATGTGTGTATAAATGCAGGGCTCAAAAGTAAAAAAAAATGGATTGAATATACGTCATATACAGTAGCATACATCTTGTGTATATCTCTTATTTCTTTTTTTTAGGAAAACTGGGCCAGGACCATTTTCAGCATTTTTTTTTAACAGGCCCAAAGGCCAATTTTTGTTTTTTTTGCAGAATGTTTGAATTGTTAAAGAAGGCCCAATTCTTAGAATTTAGGACAGGTGGGCCAAAGCCCAATTGATAGAACAGCTGGGCCAAAGCCCAATTGAATGAATTTGGGCCATCAAGCCCAAGTTCAAATATTATTCTCTCTTCATTTATTATTTGTTTAAATTATTTAATATTTTGTTAGAATTTTAATAATCTCCTAAAGGATAGCCATTTTTCAATGTTTCAAATTTACTACTTTATTTACTTATTTTATTTTATTCACTTTTATTACCATTTAGTTTTTCCTTAAATTAAATCCCTTTAAATATCTCTCTTTAGGAATAAATAAATAAAAATGAAATAAAATATTAAAATGAAATTTCTGTTTACTTAAGTAAAAATTAAATTTTAAAAAGTCATTCAGTCAAATCGCCGGTCAACTGCAAGTTAGCGGACATTTCGAGTGCCTAACACCTTCTCGGGATGTAAATTGAACTTCGAACCTTTTCAATTGATTTTTTATCTGTTTTTTTTAAATCTTTTGAAATTTTTTCTTGATTTTATCAAAAATCAAGTGGCGACTCCGTGATTTGAAAAGTCGATTTTTCTTAAATAATAAGATTAATTGATTTTTCGAAACCTAGTCAATTTCTCGCCATTTTTAAACAAATGGTGGTATTTTTTCGATAAAACACTATGTAATACAAATATATGGTTAGTTTGATAGTTTTAGAAACTTAGGGGTATAAATCATATTTCTTAAAAAAATGAAATATGTTTCTCAAATTCTATGGCCAAACACATGGTAAAATTTCACTCAAATTTTCATCCAAATAATATTTGTCAAAAATATTTGAATAACTATGGCCAAAAGCTAGCTTATAATTTGCACATTCTTGGTGCACTCAAGAAGGTTGGTCCAAGAGAGGATAGTGCTTGTAAGCACTCAAAAGGGTAGTAGTTAAGATGTTGTTGTCCAAGTAAATGTTTCAGGCTCAAAATGGAAAACTAGGGATTAATGTAATTTGATAGGATTTGAAAGGCACAATTGGGTCAAAAAGGCCTGCAATCCTTTCTCAAACCAAACATTACTCATGATTTCGCCTCGAAAAACATTCAGGTCAAGTTCTAGATCAACAATGTAACACAATTGAACTTTGATCAAAATCTCACCACACAATGCACATGAAACATAAGGTTAGTTTTATTCTTTTCTTGATTTTATGCAAGAGAATTTTCAAGCATCACAAAAGTACAGGTAAGAGGTACCACGAGAATCTGTAGTTTACCGCAAAGTCAGTGTTTTCCATCATATCAAATATATTTACATGCTCATAACTACATAGGTCCTGACCGAGCTGAAAACGTGACTCTTACAATATGTACAAGCAATTTTTTTTGAAAGAATAATTACCGGATCCGAGAAGGGCTGCCTACGTATCTCATTAACATGAGAATCAGGTGTGCGTAGTTCATGCTGATATGACTTGAAAAATATGCACAAACTATTTTTTTGTTATATAATTTTTTTTTTCATTTTTTAATTTTTTTAATAAAAAGATAATACCGAACCCAAAAAGGGTTGCCTACGTATCTCATTAACACGAGAATCAGGTACGCATAGTTCGTGCAGATATAACTTTGAAAATATGCACAAACTATATTTTTTTTTTATTTTTAGAGAAGATAATACCAAACCCAAGAAGGGTTGCCTACGTATCTCACTGAAATGAGAATCAGGTACGCGTAGTTTGTGCAGATATACTTGGAAAATATGCATAAACTATTTTATAATTTTTGTTTTTGAAGAAGAAGATAATACCGAACCCAAGAAGGGTTGCCTATGTATCTCATCGAAATGAGAATCAGGTACGCGTAGTTCGTCCAGATAAGGCATATAATAATTTAAAGATTTAGACAACTCAAAGAAACTCCTAGGTCTAACACCACTATAATTTGTAGTCATGAAGTATTTTTTTTTATTTTAATTTTTTTCCGCACCAATACGTTTTATAACCTCTTAATCGTCAATATTTATACTGTTTGTTGAATGTAACCTATGAATTTCTACAGTAATGATTTGTTGTACTCTTTTTGGACGTTTTCTTGGACCTTTGTCTCCTCCCAATTTTCACAAGATCCAGACATTGTTATGACCATCCCCGACTGATGTCGGGGACGGTATCCATACAAAAATATGAGAACTATGTGAGAGCAAGACCATCATTCAAAATAATAATAAAAATAAGTGGGTGCCACCTCATAGTCAAATACTCCTCTAATTTATCGTTTTGACTTGATATTAACGTCTTGTGAAATACAAGGACTCGAATTTCTCTAATCTTCTTGTCTCTTGCGACTTCGGACAAATAATGATTTCAGAATTCGAACATAAATTAATTTTTCGCTGTGAAGAAGAATAACTTAAAATGAAACAGTGTTAGTTCATGTACATAATGGATAATGCAAAATATCACACAAATAACAGTGTTAGTTCATGTACATAATGGATAATGCAAAATATCACACAAATAATGAATAAAACATATAAATATTATTTTAATCAAAAAGAAACTGAAATATATCACATACCATACAAACAATTATTGCGCGTCCTATACAAATATGTGACCCTTTTATGCCTAGGATACGCCTATCATTTGAAGAATGTATACGTCATTTGAACTATTTCATTGCCCCAAAACTCAAATTTATACAAATTTTGTAAATAAAACTAAATGGGGATACATAATAGGGGAAATGTATACAAAATAATCAGTCCCACACAGAGGTACGACTCTAAACTATGTCTCCACAATAGATCCTTCTACTTTCTTGATTTGTGGTCATCTCCGAGTGCCAATATCTTCGAATAGGCTAGTAGCTGGTGAAGCTCTTTCTTTAACCTAAGCAAACTATAATCTAATCCTTACCCAATGGGACAATGATTTCCTCAAACAACGTTTACATCCTTCAAATTTAAACACATAAGTATGAACGTCCATTTAGGCCGTGAGCCGTTTTGGACTCAATGTGGTCTTCTAATGGGTCCAACACGCCTTAGGTATTGGGTCATCTTAGTTCAAACGGGCTATTTTTGGGATTTGGCTCGGCTTTACGTTAGTTGACTAGGAGTGGCTTTTAAAAGGACCGGGAACCCAAACGGACAATTTGGGCTGAAACTCGCGACAATCATTGGACGCCTAACGAAACAATAAATCGCCGCTAATTTCAAAAAGGGTGAGTTTAAAAAAGTCCGACTGCGGTTCCGCAAACTGTCCTTTAATATATTATACATATATATCAGAGATATGCCATGAATGCAATGATAATATACACACAACAAGATAAATACAATAAATAAATAATCAGCGAAATATAAAAATACAAGATATAACATATTAGTAAAACAAAAATTTCCTTAATTTGAAAAAAAATTAAATTCATAATGGTTAAAACCTCTAAAACTCCCCAGCGGAGTCGCCATTCTGTTTACATCCTACTCTATCAAAATAGGGCGAAACGTCGCGGCAACTCGAAAATAATTAATTGTTTCAATTTTAACAAATTTTTAAAAATAAATGAGTTTTAAAAAAGAGTCGCCACCTAATTTTAAGAAAACTACGAAACCAATTTAATTCTAGGTAAGGGGTTCACAATTGTGGTTCCCGACTGAATTCATATTTTCCAAATTGAGGAAGAAAAAAAATAATGTACAAATATAAACATGCACTATACACAATAAAATAAAATAATAATCATCGGCCTAAGGTTGCCTAACGTCAATATTTACATAATAATGAAATGAAATATAATTCGAGCTTTTTTCGAACAGCTTCAAGGAAGCAAGTTTTTGGTACCTGTAAACACACTTAATAAAAGTGTTAGTAAAAAATAAATATGATTAAAAATGAATACTCAAATAATAAAACTAAAAGATAAAAATCCGTCTTATTAACATGGGAGGCCTTGGAAATCGACGGTAATTTCTTCATCGGCCAATTTCAACAACTAAAATTATATATAAACTTAGATTAAATTTTCGTCTTTTAATATGAAAAGGCCTCTAAACCCGACGGATAGATTTTTCATTGGCCATTTTAACAAATATATTTAATATAACCTGAACATCGACAAAACATAATAAACTTATACCAAGAGAATATGGAAAACAACAACCAAACTAAAACATAATTAGAAATGGAAACAATAATAACGTAATATATAAAAATTAAGAATAACATTAAAATAGAATAATAACAAAACCCTGAAAAGTTAAGATAACAAATAGTTGACTAAAAATTTTAAAATAATAATAATAATAATAATAATAAATAAACATCCAACTGTAAAATAATGATACTATTAAAACTACAATAAACACAAATATTAATTGACTTTTAGAACTACATTAAACTAAAAAACAAAACAAGCTACATATAATAAACAGAAAACATAAAAGAGCTGGGAATTAAATAAAACAAGGCTAAAAAAAAAAGTACCTGGTTCTGGGTAGCGAACCGGAACTACGAGTTTGAAGGAGACGACTCCACCTCCTCAATCGAAAAACCACAAAAAACACTTTAAAATTTTGAACTATGGAACCAAGAATTCTCAAAATTTTATGGGTGCTCTTTGGTCTTCCCCTCCAAAATTCTCTCCTAAAAATAGTGAATGAAGTGGTTTATATAGAAACCCAAAAATCCTCAAAAAGGATGAAATACCGATGTAGGACTGTTGCAAAATTGAAAATTGTGTGAGAAACGATGTGGGGAAGGTCGATTTTTTTTTTTTTAAAATAAATTTTCTATTTTCACTCTCTACCCACAAATATTATCCACACCAAAAAATTATGGGCCTAAGCTATGGGCTCAATATTGTGGCCCAAAATTAAAAGATAGAATTCCTAATTTTTTTTTATGACTCAAAATGTATTAATTTTAACACCATCGGATCAAAATTTACTATTAAATAAATAAAACTTCAAAATCACGAATTTTTAAAATGTTCGGCCAAAATTGGATGTAACACCCAACAAAAAGACATTGGAATGATGCTAAGCACATACTTCGATATCTTCGGGGACCATGGATATGGGTTCATTTTATTCCAATGAATCCAATCAGAACTGATTGGTTACGCAGATGCAAGGTATTCATCTAATCCGCATAAAGCTCGATCACAAACAGGCTATTTGTGTACATGTGGCGACACGACAATATCTTGGCGATCAATGGAGCAAACGTTGGTAGCCACTTCTTCAAATCATGCAGAAATAATAGCCATCCATGAAGCAAGTCGAGAGTATGTCTGGTTGAGATCAATGACTTATCATATTCAGTAAATGTGTGATTTTTCTTTGAAAAATAATATACCAACCACAATGTACGAAGATAATGTTTCATGTATAGCTCAATTGAAAGGAGGATACATTAAAGGAGACCGGACAAAGCATATCTTACCAAAGTTCTTTTTCACGCATGATCTTCAACAAAATGGTGAGATAGAAGTTCAACAAATTCGTTGAAGTGATAATCTTGCTGATTTATTCACTAAGACATTGCCAACATCAATGTTTGAGAAGTTGAGATACAAGATTGGAATGCGCCGTCTCCGAGATATCAAGTAAAGTTTTCATCAGGGGGAGCAAAATACGCGTTGTGCTCTTTTCCTTAACTATGATTTTGTCCCAAGTTGGGTTTTCCTGGTAAGGTTTTTAACGAAGCAACATTCAAAGCGTATTATGAGATATGTGTACTCTTTTTTCTTCACTAGGCTTTTTCCCACTGGGTTTTTCCTAGTAAGATTTTAACGAGGCACATAATCTATGGATATCCAAGTGGGGGTGTTGTAAATCCATTGTATATGTGGATTATCCATTAGAGTTATCCAACAATTAATTGGCTTCATGTATTAGTGTTTCCAATGTGATAAAATTTCAAGGTGATATGAACCTTGATGATAACTATGTATAATTCCAAAGTGACCTCTGACTATGATATCTCAACACTATAAATAGAGATATCATTCACCATTGTATGATAAACTTGAATAAGAAAAATTATCTCCTCTATCTTATACTTCTTGTCTTTTTCTTCTTATATTCTGAGCTTTCTTTACAACAAGTTTCATTTTAATGTTAATTTGTAGCAAATACATTACCATTCTCGCCTCTCTCCCCTTAATCTCGCTTGCCAATTCTTTCCCCCGTTTCTCTCACTTTTTATTCAAACACAAGTGTATAAATTTTATTTGTATTTGTATAAAGCGAGAGAGATTGTATGTAGAAATACAAATATATATCGCTCCTTCTTATACACTTATAATTATATTGATACAAATCTTCCCCTGCCCAGTTCTTTTCACCTTTCTTTCTCTCGCTCTCGCTTTATACAAAAATAATGTACAATTTGTATTTGTATAAAGCGAGAGAGAACTTTGATATACCAATACAAATGTTTTAACTTGATTCAATTGTATATAAATTCAAATTATATGCAGATATACACAAAAAAACATATACATAACCAAACACAATTTTCATATGCACGACGTTCGATTTATAAAAGACGCCTGGTTCATATAAATCACTGCAATTTATACAAATCAGATGCTCTATAGTAAACTATATATTTGTTATTGAGCGCAAATAGCAGAAATTATAGTCATAGAGCACTAATATGATTTTTATGTTTATTATTTTTAAAATTTAGTCTTTTAAAAATAATTATATAAGACACACGCTAATACATATATATATATATATATATATATATATATATATATATATATATATATATATATGGAAAATGGAGCGGCCCCTAATTATTATGATTATGATGCGTCTTTAATGGATTGCCTATCCTAAAACGGATAGTTCACAGGCCCAATACCAAAAGCCTAACACAAAGTTCTCTTATCTGTTCACAGGCCCAATACCAAAAGCCTACACAAAGTTCTCTTCAATTCCAAAATAGATATACTCCTTTTTTTAAAAAAAAAATTGTGTGTTTTTGATATGTCTTGAAAATTTAGAAAGTAAAAAAGAATTTTAAATTTTATGATCTTGAATTATAAATATATAGAATGTATAAAAAATTTAATTGGGAAATGGCTTAAATATGACATCGAATTTTTAGAAAAAACTCATTTTGTGTGATCAATTAAAAGTTTAACTTATTTATGCCATTATTTTTTAACAATAGTTTTGCAAAACCATTTTTGACACATGGTTAACTATAATTCAGTCACGTCATCAATTTTTTAAATTAAAAAAATCATAATTCTGGAAAAAAATTGGATTAATTTTTTTTTTAATTTTTTTATTAAATAAATTTATGACGTAGCCAAATTATAATTGGCCAAGTCATCAATTTTTTAAATAAAAAAATTAAAATTCTGAATAAAAATTGAATTTTTTATTTTATTTTTTAATTAAAAAATTGATAACGTGGCTGAAGTATAATTGGCCACGTGTCAAAAATGATTTTGCAAAACCACCGTTAAAAAATAATGGCATGAACGAGCTTTTTCTTTATTGATAATAGCATAAATGAGCCAAACTTTTAACTGATGACACAAAAGAATTTTTTCTGTAAATTCGATGTCATATTTAAGCCTTTTCCCTTTTTAATTTGTGATTGTAAATATGTTGTATTGAATGTTCGAACTAAAAATTGTCCAATAGGAAAAAAAGTTCTTTGAACAGATCTAAAAACAAAATCAAGATAAACAAATTGAGATGGACGAAATATTTACTTTTAATTTTTTTTTAACTACTCAATCCCTACGTGGCATATGATTACGAGGGATTAGGTTTTGTAGCTTTTTATTAATTTTATGTTATTTTTAAACATAGAATATTTGATAAAATTATTCGTTTATAGTCATTTTCTAAGTGGTCATAAGAGATTATTTTTTGAAATAAACGGTTCGAAAATCCCAGTTTCCCCAATTGCACATAGGAAGCAGACCTATGGACCTATAATTACCAACTGCAACTCTTCTTGTCCAAAAGAAAATTCTTACAATTAATTCTCAAATAAGCAATATATACCACCATAACTTGCAATATCTCAGTAGGTGTATTAAACTTTTAACAAAAATATATACTTATTCATGTCATAGTATTTGCTATTCTTTTGTAATAATGATGTCCACGTAATAAAGAGGCTATGTATTAGTAATTAATAAAAACAAATCAATTGAAACGAACGAAATATATGACACTAGTATACAAAGGCAGAGAGCCAGCTTGGGCGTCAGAGTTAAGCTTCTTCAGCGAAATATTATATTATTTATACATGGTTCAAATTAATTTTTATATATGTTTAATAGATGTTAAATTTTATTTGGCTTATTCATATGCTAACTTTTTCATATTTTTGCCGTTTTAATAAAAATTCTAACTCGGACCCTAATAGATTATATTGAAGCTATGTTGGAGAGATTCCCAATTTATTCTACTGACTGAATAACATTTTTATTTAAAGGATATATAGTCTATTTAGCCAATAAATAAAAGCTATATCAATCTCGTGATCAAGTAAAGAAACTTGTATCCATGCAAATATACTTGTATACCTGTCAAAATAAAAATACTATAAACAACTTCAACATTCAGAATATTAATTATTTATTTACTCAAACAGATCATATGAAAATGTATATCTTGGAATTACCAAATTCTCTAAAATGAGAAAAAAAAATAAAATGCAGGCACCTAGCTAGTTTGGGAATAACTCTCCAATTCTCTTCACTCAATTCTATATATACTACTGTTACACCATGTGCTCTTCTGTCTACCCCCCCACCCTTAATTAATTTGTTGAAACTTAATTCTCTCTGTATTTCTCCAGGCATGTCCAACTCAATAACCCTAATCAAGACAAACCCTAGCCCAATCAACTTATTAATGACACCCTATACATATCCAAATTGGAGGATGCAATTAATTTATAATAAGAAGTCCAATTACCAAATTCAATATTTTCATAAAATTTAAAATATTATGTAGAAAGTAGAAACTCCTAAGTTTCAAAATACCAAACTAAATTTTGAAACCATAATTGAATGTATTAGTGCTTTTAAGAAAATTTAAATCCTGAATCTGTTCGTATATTTCTAAAACTTAGTTTACCCCAACCCCCCCCCCAAAAAAAAAACAGTTGCGTATGTAGTTTTTGAGTTGCAAATTTGTACAAACCCAATAATTGTGGCTTAGATCATACTTTATGTGTTAAGAATTCACTAAATAAGTTCTGAACTCGAATTCATAATATCAAAATGTTGAATTCGCCCCTGTTGCGATACAACACAAATAGGAGGTTTTGATCAAACTAAGCTATTATATAAAGTCATTCACCAAAATAATATGTTTTTCTAAAATTTTACAAAACTAGTATAAACGTATTTTCACAGTAACGTTTTAGGATATATTTTATTTTTTAAAAGTTGATGGCGTCAGATTGATGTACGTTACTCACAGTAACGTTTTACTCCTAAAACGTTACTCATAGTAACGTTTTAGGAGTAAAACGTTACTGAAATAATGTTTTAGGAGTAAAACGTTACTTGCAGTAACGTATATCAACCTAATGTTGTTAGTTTTTTAAAAATAAAATATACCCTAAAACGTTACCGTGAAATACGTTTATATTAGTTCTGTAAAATTTTAGAAAAATGTATTACTTTGGTAAATTATTTTATATAATGGTTTAGTTTGGTTAAAAATTCTACAAATAGCATGTAGAACAAAGAACAAGGTAAGAAAAGCTCACTACATGTGTAAATTAAATGATAGGGGGAGGGAAAGATAGAAAAAAAAACATTAATGGTAAAAAATAAGTTTATATAAAATTTGTGAATATTACAATATGCATATATACATAATTGAGGGAATGTATATGTAATATATAAAACATAGAGGCTTGAATACTAGGCCACTAAATTATATGATATAGGGAGGCACATTATATTCCATGACTTTCTTTAAATCCTCATCTCCTTCACTAATTCCATATCTTTAATTAATTGCATATAAAGTAGGTGAAGTAACCTAGCTATAATAATTATACACTCAAAGCAACAAAACAAAAATGGTCTTAATTAAATCCTAAAGAGTCATGATGTGATAATATTCTTTTTGACAATTAAAAAAATAGTATTATACATTACATGATATACTTAAATTGATTGATTCCCTTGTAGTTGGTGACAATTTTGGAAGGATTTGGGGGAAAAAGTGGAAGAAGAGAACACAAGTATATGGCTTTATTATGTTGAGAGTACTGATCTTAACTGTAAAAAAAGTTGTGACACAGATCTGGATGTGATAATAATACAAGAAAAAGGGAATCCATGTTGTATTATATCTGACTTATATATATGTGTCATTAAAAAAATAAAAATTATGTGTATGTCTACTAGTTTTATTTTGTACTGACAGAATGTCAGTGAGGTATTATTGATGAATGGGAAAAAGAGTTCACTGCATTCCATGCAGTTTTTAGTCAGTTTCTCTTCACCCCACCCTCACACCTATCCCACCCCGCGGTCAAAATAAGTAATTTTAGCCCTTATCGAAAGAAAATTGATTTTTGAACTATTTTAACGCTTATCTCACATCGAGATACTATAGAAGAACAAATATCTTGTTTTAGAAAATGACTTTTATCATAACAAACAATGTCTTATAAGAAGAACGAAAACCTTCTTTCTCTAATTTGTTATGCTTTATTAACCTCAAATAACTATTAAATTGTTGATTTTTATCATAATTATGGAAGTTAATACAAGAGACTCTTAATTAAAGAGAACCATTAATTTGTAGGCAGCCCTAAATATACACCCTTGAGGTTGTTTCTTAAACCAAAAGTTAAACTTCTTTTAACTTTCAAGTAATCATCAATCAAACAGTTTGTAATTAACTGTTGAAGTGTGTGACCATCTCATATGAAAATCTGAGTCGTCATCAGAAAGTAGAAAGTGCCAATCATCAACTAATTGTAACCATTGAAGTGTGTGTGACTATCTCATCTTAAAACTTAAATCAGAAAGAACATATTCTTATTTACTTAATTATATTTTCACACAGTATATATCATGATTTGAGAACTCGACAAATTCCTTCATCTAGACACCTAGAGTGCATCGATCATCTTGTTTTTAGCTTTCTTGGAGATACCTATATGCAAATAGCATAAAATCCATCAATCAAAAATTTATAAGTTGCACAAACAAAATATTTGACAAGAGAACTTCCTCATGCTAAGTGAAATGTTTGAAGCCTTTCATAATATCTTTAAGTCATTCTTACACTCTTCAAGTTTAGCTTAAAATTATCAGAAAACAAGTGAAAAGATAGAAAGAGGAGAGGTAGAGTGAGACATACAGAAAGAAATGAACAAGAGACCATAAGTTGTTGTTGTTGTCATCATAAAAGTTGTATTTTTTTTTTTTGGCCAAATTCACTTTACCTTTGGATTTTTCAAAGCTTTAACTCAAGATCCAATTCTTCTATTGCACTAGGGATCCTTTCAAGTGCTTCTGATTGGGGACGACACCTTTCGATTGATGAACTAGTTCTAGGGAAGAGATTTGCAAATGAAATGTTATCTTCTTGATCAACTTTCCTCCTTTTGTAATTAGTTTCAACAATATGGTCATGTTTTGCCCTAAAGCTTGAGTCTATCATGACTTCAAGATTCCTCTCTTGATCTTTTTTGAAATCTATAGATTTCATCTTCTTCTCTTCATCATTTTTCACACTAGAGAGACAAGAATATTTGTCAGCCACCAAGTTTGACCATGATGAAGACAAGTTATTCTTTTTCTCTTCTTGGACAATTGATGACAAAGAAGAATGATGATGAGTTTCTAAGGTCTTTTGAGAAGAAACCCTAATTGGAACCCCAGAGGCAGAGTCAGAATTAGGGTTATACATAAAGGTATTACAAATTTGAGAAGGGTATTGAACATGGCTATTGTGATGATGATTAGAATGAAGAGGAGGAGTAGGAGGAATAAATACTTGATGATCATGAACACTTGGACTATTAGATGGAGGAGATTGTTTCATTCTTGCTCTATCCCTTCTATGAACATTCATATGGCCACCTAGAGCTTGAGCTGACCTAAATTCTCTTCTACAAAAGCTACAAGTATAAGATCTTGGTGGCCATATACACCCTCCAAGTGCTCCAGCTGCATCTTCAG
Organism: Solanum peruvianum; assembly: GCA_027705065.1. Lineage (NCBI taxonomy): Eukaryota > Viridiplantae > Streptophyta > Magnoliopsida > Solanales > Solanaceae > Solanum > Solanum peruvianum. The sequence goes on from JAKWJD010001763.1 coordinate 4,565,363, forward strand.
CAAAAGCTTGTTCCTCCCACGAATCGCCATACGATGAAGGATTATTTGATAATGTCATGTCATGTTTTCTCTTTGTGCTCATCCAATATCTTGTTTGTTCCATTTCACCTCACAAATATTCTTTAAAACGAAGAATCAAGGGATAAACAGAGTTGTGATTATCCTATTTGCTAAATATTTGACCAATAGAGAATAATATTGTAGGGAGTAGATGAAGAAGACATCAAATGAAGGATATTGAGCTAAAAGTTGTTTTAAGTTAGGGAAGAGGAAGGTGAAGTGGTGGGTACTCTATAGACCCTCTCATGCAGCTACTCTTTTGTTTTTAGTCGGCCTTCAAATATAGAAACAGTAGAGGAAGGCCTATATTAATATTAATAGTAGTACTATGCATTACTTTGTTTTTTAAAAGGTTTCTAATTGTTCGATATCCTGAATCTACTGACCTGACTAATTCATATTAGATCATTAATATGATCTATAGGAAGATGATTCACTTACTATCGGGAGTTTCGCTCAAGTATAAACTTTTTTCTAATTAAAAATGAGTGAATCAATATCCATCACACCACAATTCTTACTAATTTCATGTATTCACGAAATTGGAGCTAGTTAGAGTTATGGTTTTAGAGTTTGAAAGAAATCAATTGTTTCGATCAAAATTCTATATTCATCTGATAAGATTTACGTAGGCATATGAATAATTTTATTCAAAATTTAATAATATCATTTTTTTTCTATAATACATAGCTCATAAATTTCGAATTTTGAATCCAGATCTTATTAGTGGAAATCTCCCTAGTGGGGTCCTTATATATGACCATTGTACGGTGTGAATGTAAACTGAGATCATCTGATTTTTACTCATTTATTTAACTGTCACGAGGGATAGAGATTTTTGTTTTGACAATTATCAAGTACCCTTAGAAGAAAATAATAAATTATAGTAGCTGTAGATAAGCTATATTCCTATAAACCCTATGCTTTATGAGCTAGTTTTTCACATTTATATAAAATTGTTGTTTTTAGGAATTTAAAATTAAAGTTAATTTGCGATTATTTTGAATTATATGTACCCTTGATATTAACGAAGTAAAAATAAATTTTCACGAAATAATTCACTTAGGCTTTCACTTTCAGTGGTGATGAAGGATTTGACAAAGACCCTTGCCCCTATTTCACTATATATAGCGTAAAAGAAATAACAACAAATAGAGGAAGGGAGGCATAAAACCAAAAACCAAAACCCAAAACATTTACATAGACAAAATGTTATGTATCTAAATTCTATGCCATTATTGTGACTTTTAGGTAACACAACATATAACATTAAAGAATGTTTAAGTTTAGATTCACACAAAAAAGATAATTAATTGTGTTTGTACGTTCAACATAGGGGAAATTATTACTTGAGGTAAGAAGTTGTCTTAGGACAAGAATTTGTTGAGAATATAATTGAATGACATGATACAAGAGAAGTAGAGATTTTGAGATCGAATCTCATGATTACTATGCATATTAAAAAGAATTTTCACGTGTTTGGCTCATAAAAAGGATTAAGACTTTTATGTGAAGGAGTATTGAGAATACAGTTAAATGATAAAAAATGTGTTTTTTCTAACAATTTAAACTAAAATGATCACACACTTCATCAGAATTAACAAAGGGATAAAATCGAAGAGGAAAAACCTCCCTTTTATTGAAGATAGTAGTTAGTTAAGATAATTAATTGTAGTTAGTTTGTTATTAATGCTGTTAGTGTTTAGTTAAGAGTTAGTTAGAAAGTTGTTACTATTTTACATTTGTAATCCTCCCACATCGGGTGAGGAACAATGCCAGTATAATGCCAGTATAAATAGTGCTCCTCCCACATCGGGTGAGGAACAATGCAATAATACTCACAACATAAAATCCCAAATTTTCTCTCTTCTCTCTCAATTTCTACATGGTATCAGAGCAGTGAATCAATGATTTTTTAATTCAATCTAATAGTTTGATTCTGATTTTGAAGACAAGCAGAAACAGAGCTTCAGTAGCTTGTAATGGTGATCGAAAGTGCAGTGCCAATGGCTCAATCGTCTGCATCAGTTCCTGCAGCAGAAACACTCGAAATGGTGGAATCAAAGAGGAATCATCCTCTTCATCTTCATCCTTCAGATACTCCTGGATCTGTACTGACTACAGTTCAACTTACTGGTTCAGAAAACTACTCATTGTGGAGTAGATCGATGATTATAAACCTCCGAGCTAAGAGCAAGCTTGGTTTTGTGCTTGGATCATGTAAAAAAAGTGACTATACGCCTGAGTTGGAAGAACAGTGGGAAAAATGCAATGCGTTTGTCTTAGCATGGATCATGAATACAGTTTCGAAAGAGTTATTAAGTGGAATCGTATATGCTTCAGATGCTGCAATGGTGTGGGAAGACTTGAAGGAACGATTTGATAAGGTGGATGGTTCTAGAGTATATCAACTTCATAGGGACATATGTACAATTCATCAAGGTAACCTAACTGTTTCTGCCTATTTTACTAAGTTGAGGTTGCTTTGGGATGAATTTGATGCACTTGTTCCACCTCCTTCATGTAATTGTGATAAATCTAGAATATATGTGGATCATATGCATTATCTGCGATTGTTTGCATTTCTGATGGGCTTAAGTGAGATCTATGGCCCTGCACGAAGTCAAATATTGATGATGAATCCTTTACCAACTGTTAGCAAAGCATATGCCATGATAGTTTCAGATGAAAATCAAAGGATCACTTCTGGCTTAAGAAATGGAGGAGATGTAATTGAAGCCACAGCATTATATGCAAACAGAGGTGGTTATGGCTATAGAAACATAGATCGTGGAGATGGAGACAAAAATGAATATAATAGAGGTGGTTATGGTTATAGAAACACAGGTCGTGGTGATGGAGACAAAGGTTACAATGGTAAGAAGAAGGTAAATTGGAACTTATTCTGTGAGCACTGCAAGTTGCATGGACACACTAAGAATATCTGTTACAAGTTAGTAGGATATCCTGAAGATTGGAAGTTCAAAAGGAAATCAGATACTGGAGTAAATACAAACAAAGGAAAAGGTATTGCAAACAATGTACAAGTTGATAAAAATTGTGAGGAAGATGTGTTTGGAGTAGTTGATGAAGGAGACAAAAATGATCAAGGATCACATGATATTAATTCTGTTCGAACAAACTTGCAAGCACTGGCAATGAAATCAACATACACTCCTGACCAATATCGAAAGATAATGAAACTATTGAATGAAGAAAGGCAGGCTGAGGTCAACATGGCAGGTATTTCCAGTGATTTTGATTCTTTACTAAAATATGATAGAAGAGGGAGTTATGATGATGCTATGAATGCAAGTAGTGAACATAATATGTTTAGCAAGAAAGGTCACTGGATAGTGGATTCAGGAGCTACATGTCACATGACATCTAAATCTGAAAACTTAGATAAGATTAGCGGAAACAACAAGAATACAGGAAGAAAGGTTTACTTGCCTAATGGTCAAACTACATTAGTGACACAATCAGGAGCATGCATGATATCAGCTAATGAAGAACTTGAAAATGTTCTAGTTGTCCCTGAACTCAAACATGATCTCTTATCAGTATCCCAATTAACAAGACAGTTAAAGTGTTCTGTTCAATTTTTTCCTAAATTCTGCATATTTCAGGACCTCTCAATGGAAAGGTGAAGGGGATTGGTAGAGAAAATGATGGTTTGTATTACTTTCCTAGAAGTTCTGCAGAGGAAAAGACAATTGCAGCAAATGTTGATGACAAAAGGTCCATGAATAAAGCAAATTCACAGTTTATGATATGGCATTACAGAATGGGACATCCTTCATATAAGGTCTTAAAGCAGTTGTATCAAAGTGTTCCTGCAGGGGTGTGTGATGATTGCCCTGTATGTCCATTAGCCAAACAAACCAGGCTTACATTTCCTATAAGTAACTCTAGAACTAATGATGTTTTTGATCTCATTCATCTTGATGTATGGGGACCATATAGACATACTACTCATAATGGTTTTAGATTCTTTTTGACTGTTGTGGATGATAATTCAAGGGTGACTTGGTTGTTCTTACTAAGACATAAAAGTGATGTGCTTGCTATCTTGAAGTCCTTTTTGTGTTGGTAAAAACTCAGTTTGATAAGCAAATCAAAAGAGTAAGATCAGACAATGGCACAGAGTTCTTTAACAATGAATGTAAAACATTGTTTACTTCTTTAGGAATTGTTCATGAAAGTAGTTGTCCATACACTCCACAGCAAAATGGAGTGGTGGAAAGGAAGCATAGACATATTCTAGAAGTGGCTAGGGCTCTTAGATTTCAAGGGTCCATTCCTATTAGATTTTGGGGTGAATGTGTATTAGCTGCTGTATATTTGATCAACAGGATGCCCACAAGTGTATTGCAGGGAAGGTCACCATATGAGGTTTTCCACAAAACTAAACCACAATTAGATCATCTAAGAACAATTGGATGCTTATGTTATGCAACTAAAGCTGTTAAGGAAGATAAGTTTTCTTCCAGAGTTGATCAATGTGTTATGATGGGGTATTCTTTGACTCAGAAGGGATATATGCTGTACAACCTGGCTCTAAGAAAGTTTGTTGTGAACAGAGATGTAGTCTTCAAAGAACACATATTTCCATTCAGTCAGTTGAAGGATGAGAATGTGAGAATATTCATTGAGCAGCCATTTTGTGACTATGACATTACTGGTGTTCATACTCCTTTAGATGTTGAAACTTCAGATGAACATGCTGAACAAACACTTGTTCCTACTGAGCATGTTTCTGAAAATATTACTGAAGAGCATGATGATGACAATATAGTTGATGTGCCTGATCCTGCACCCAGAGCTTCTTCAAGAATGTCTTATCCACCTGTGTGGATGAAAGACTATGTTACTCATCTGACTAACTCAGTCCATCCTCATTCTTTAGCCAACTATGTGTCATATAATCATTTGTCTGGAGCTTATCAGACATATTTGAGTACAATGTCAGCAGAAATTGAACCCAAAACATATGAAGAAGCTATCCAGGATCAAAGATGGGTAGAAGCTATGAAACAAGAGATTGATGCATTAGAAGATAATGGTACATGGAAGGTTATGACTTTACCTTCAGGTAAACATGCCATAGGCTGTAAATGGGTGTTTAAAATAAAATACAAAGCCACTGGAGAGATAGACAGGTTTAAAGCTAGGCTTGTAGCTAAAGGCTACAGTCAAACTGAGGGAGTTGATTATCAGGAAACATTTTCACCAGTTGTGAAAATGGTTACTGTTAGAACTATTATTGCAATTGCAGCTGCAGAAAATTGGCAAATATTTCAGATGGATGTTTTCAATGCCTTTTTACAAGGTGATTTGGATGAAGAAGTGTATATGGAACTTCCTAAAGGTTTCATTAGCAAGGGGGAGCATAAAGTCTGTAAACTAAAAAAGTCATTATATGGTCTCAAGCAAGCATCTAGGCAATGGAATGTTAAGCTCACTGATGCATTGTTGAATTCTGGATACATACAAAGTCATTTGGATTACTCATTGTTTACAAAGAGGAAGAAGTCAGCACTAGTTATAGTGTTAGTTTATGTGGATGATTTGTTGATTACTGGAAATGATCTTGCACTAATACAGGAAACAAAGCAGGTTCTGCATCTTCACTTCAAAATAAAGGATTTGGGAGAATTGAGGTACTTTTTGGGGATAGAATTCTGCAGATCACAACAAGGCATAGTAATGAATCAAAGAAAATATGCATTGGAGTTAATTTCAGAAACAGGATTGTCAGGAGCTAGACCATCTTTGACACCTTTGGAAACAAACTTGAAACTTACAAGTGCTGATTATAAGCAAGATGTTCATGATGAACTATTCACTGATGTAAACAGATATCAAAGGTTGATTGGTAAACTACTATATCTCACTAACACAAGGCCTGATATTGCCTTCTCAGTTCAGTGTTTAAGTCAATTCATGCAAAAGCCAACACTTTCTCACTGGAATGCAGCATTAAAGGTAGTTAAATATGTTAAGACAGCTCCAGGTCTGGGGATACTCATGAGTGCAGAGAAACAAGCACAGCTCACTGGTTTTTGTGATGCAGACTGGGCTGCATGTCCAAACACCAGAAGATCAGTGACTGGCTACCTCTTGAAGTATGGGAAATCTTTAATAGCATGGAAGTCTAAGAAACAAAATACAGTGTCTAGAAGTTCTGCAGAAGCAGAATATAGAAGCTTGGCAACATTAACAGCTGAAGTTGTTTGGGTGAATAACTTGTTCAAGGAATTGGGAATGAATGTGCATGAACCAGCCATTATACATTGTGACAACAAAGCTGCTATGCAAATAGCAGCAAATCCAGTCTTTCATGAGCGTACAAAACACATCGAGATTGATTGTCATTTTATCCGTGAAAGGTTACAACAAGGATTGATCAAAACAAGCTACATCAATACTAAGGAGCAGCAAGCAGATTTGTTAACAAAGGCTTTAGGAAGATCTCAACATGACTTCTTATTAGCCAAGCTAGGTGTATTAAATGTTTTCAATACATCTAGCTTGAGGGGGAATATTGAAGATAGTAGTTAGTTAAGATAATTAATTGTAGTTAGTTTGTTATTAATGCTGTTAGTGTTTAGTTAAGAGTTAGTTAGAAAGTTGTTACTATTTTACATTTGTAATCCTCCCACATCGGGTGAGGAACAATGCCAGTATAATGCCAGTATAAATAGTGCTCCTCCCACATCGGGTGAGGAACAATGCAATAATACTCACAACATAAAATCCCAAATTTTCTCTCTTCTCTCTCAATTTCTACACCTTTGATCAATGTTTTATTTCATTTTTGATCCGTTAACGTCAAAGTCAAAGAACAAACAAAATTACTTAATAGTTAGGGATATATGATATATAAACCATATTTGCATCGATATAATTCGATTGCAATATAGGTTATTGGAATTGACGTATGATAGCTATAAATAAAAGTGGTCTGTTTAAGTTGTCCGAGTGAAAAAAAAAACTCCATAAGGATCGAGTGCTCAAGTAAATAGTGTTGCTGAAATAAACAACAAGTGAGTAATCCAGCGAAAAATAAGAGAAATTATGAGTAAGAATTGTAAATATAAACAGATTTTTACTTTCAATAAAAATATTCAAATTGTGAGCAACCGCTTATACTCATAAAAAAATATTCTAACATTCCTCATAAAACAAAATTTCTGATAGAGAGAGTGTTGTTTTGAGATCGAAGCCTAAAAGGTATAAAATATTAATAAAAATTTCAAAATGGTATATAAAATTTTATATTAACCAAAACGGTAAAATCGCTACACCAACAGCGACTTACCCACCGGAAAAAGTAAAATCGTTGCCTCTGTAGCAATATTGCAAAATGTGATTTTTTTTAAAAAAAAAATGAAATCGCTGCCTAAGCAGCGATTTATAGAAAAAAAAATTTACAAGCGATTTCAAAAAAAAAAAATTATTTTTAAAATCGCTGCCCCAGCAGCGATTTCTTTATTTTTTTTTTAATTTTTTTTTTTGAAATCGCTGCTGATTTTTTTTATTTTTTTTAAAAAAAAATCGCTGCCTAGGCAGCGATTTTGTCAAAAAAAAAATAATTCTATAAATTGATGCTTAGGCAGCGATTTCATTTTTTTAAAAAAAAATAATCAGATATTGCAAAATCGCTGCAGAGGCAGCAATTTTTGCTTTTTCCGGTGGGGTAAGTCGTTGTTGGTCCAGCGACTTTACCGTTTTGGTTAATATAAAATTTTATATACCATTTTGGAATTTTTGTTAATATTTTGTACCCTTTAGGCTCCGAACTCGTGTTGTTTTTTTTAAAAAAAAAATTCAAAGTGCTAAGCATATATTGCATATACAATATTTACACAATTAATTGGTTGGATTATTCTTTGATTAATAACTTGGACAAACTCACATTTAAATAAAAATGAAAAAAAAAACACATAACGTGTTCAAGCTGTTCGCAAAATTAATTTTTTTAAAAAAAGGTTTCGTAAAATAAATTTCTACATAGGATTTGCACATCAAAATTTCTCAGAATTGTTCCCTATTCCTTGCAAATAAATAACTTATTATAGGCATAATTGTATTATGGAATATTTTTTTAAGCCTTAAACATAGGAAACATGTTGGTCACAAGATGAAGAAAAACAGGATCATACGTTAACGATAATTCTCAATCAATCAAATATCTAAGAAACATTCGATATTTTGACTTTGACCTAAGATTAAATGGTTAATGATCTAAGCAACAGATTTCCAAAAAAAATAAAATGAAATTGAATATAAATATGTTTGGGGGGGGAGGGGGGGGGGGGTAAGGGGATACATGGATGCCTTCATGATGATTGAAAGAATAAAATTTGATCAGAAGATTTCATTTTTAATCAAGAGAATGAATTAATTGTTATAGTTTTGTAGTGGACAAAATATTTTAGGTAGGTTAGGTTTTGGGTTGTGTCATTATTTATTTGGAAAAATATCTAATTACATAACTTGTTTTATCATACTATCGAAAATTTTCTCTCATTTCAAACAATTATAAAAAAAATATTATACTCTCTCTTATTTTTGGATACATCAATTTACGCAATGCATTGATTAGATACATCACTTAATGCGATGTGTCGCCATCACTTTATGCAATATATCAGTCGTATATATCACTTTGTGCAATGAATCGAGATGTTGAGTGATGTATCTGAAATCGGGATGCAATGTATCAGGACATTTTGGAATGTATCTGGATTTTACCAAATTTAAGAAATTTTTGTAATTTAGGATGTAATTAGCTCCTAACACTATAAAAAATTGTATAAAATTTCCTTTACTTGTTTCCTATAAAAATTTTATACCTAAAACGTTACTCACATTAACGTTTTAGTAGTAAAACGTTATTATGAGTAACGTATATCAATCTAACGCCGTCAGCTTCTTAAAAATGAAATATACCCTAAAACGTTACTGTGAAATACATTTATACTAATTTTTGTAATTTTTTTTAAAAACGTATTATTTTGATAAATTGCTTATATAATGACTTAGTTTGGTCAAAAACTCTGAAATGTATTACAGATGGCCATATCTTTTTGATGAATGTGGTATCGAGGTTCGGTTTATTTGGAAAAGAGGTCAATCTTAGGCGGGAATCGAATTGATTCTATCTCTTTTCGTTCCGTTTAAAGAAAGAAAGGATTCCAAAGAATCGATCTTTCTTTTCGTTGTTAAATCAGTCTAGAAATATAAATTGTTGGGTAATGCATTCATTCATATGGATAGAGACCTAAATGTTGTATTAAGAATAGTTCATGATCGTCGTCGTGATCGAACATGTTATATAATCATGATCAAACATGTCACAATCTATTTGATAAACTTACTTAACAAATAAAGTATGCACATTTCTTTTTATAAACTTTTGGCAACTATGATACATCTTAATAAGTAAGTGATATCAAAACTAATGTTATTGATTGGTTCGATTCCTTAGAGCAACATATTGCATGTGACATGTATTGGCGTAGGGGGTGGAATTGACTTTAATCAAGTCTAAACAATTTTCGATCACTAGATTAATCAATTTACAATATTTACTTTGGTCCACATGTACAAACACAAACGATCGAATCAGAATATTATATATCATTTAAGTACTTCAAAGAATCAAACCTCAAAAATTTGCATATTTTTCTGATCATATAATGAAATAAATGCAAATTTTATTTTAAATCAAATGAAAGTGAAACAACTAATAGGACCAAAACAACTATAGCCGCCCTCATCCACCCCTATTTGTCTCTTTTTTTTGTATCACTCTTAAATTTGTCATGTATGTATATGCCTCACAAAGCTTATCCACCAATAAATATACATCTTAGAATCAAATATGTCTTTATGGTAATTATAAGATTATAAATAATCTAATCTTACTAAGTATGTCACTTCTACTAAATTACATATACTAAACATTTGAACAACATCTTTTTAAGTCAGAAATCCATGTGATTTTAATATTTAGCCAGCAAGTACATGATTGATTAATAGTGCCAATAACATAAATACAAAATATGACAGTCAAACTACAAGTGCCTTATATTGGCTTAGACTTAAAAGCATCTTTTTATGTAGAGTTTGTTTTGAAGGTCCCTAAAGCGATTTGATTCTATTTATGCATGTTTTATTATCATAATTATTAATTCTTAGTCGATTATTAAAAAAATAATTAAGAACTAATTGCTTATTTTTATAAGATTTTTTGGCCTAATTGCTCCAATGAACATGTTTCAAGTTTGTCATCTTTGGTTATAACTATTCGAGGACTGTTCTATGTTGTAACTTTTTGTTAGATAACATCTCTAGCTAGAGAAAAAATAAACAATTTTTCTTTGTTTCTTCTCTTTCTTTGTATCCTCTTGACTAGGGACTTAAATACTAGTACAAGTCAATTGAGTCCCACATTGGTTGGATTAAGTCGAATATAGATTTATTAAATTGTGAGGGTACCTAATGATAGCGGTATGCGTGTCAACGGGTAATATTAGATCAATAATTTTAGAAAATATTTAGTTTCGCAGAGAGGTTATGGTTTCACGTGCACTATTAACTTCAAAATAAATCTTCCTCGAGTGGGATGAGGAAAATTGATATTTTTATATATGTGATCTTAAATGTCAATTATCACCTCATTAACTAACTTTTGAAATTAAATTCGGTTTTATCATACACAGTAAGATTCGCCCTAATTACTGTTCAGTTGATATTAAGTCCCTTCTTATATTATTCACACTCCGATGTACAGTCCTGAGTCTAATAAAGGATCTAGGGAGTGTTGAGTTTCACATCGGTGGGCTGAGAAAAATTGATCTTGTTATATGTTCTTGCCTTCTTGGTATATCCCGAATAGCTTATAATCTAATTTTTGAGTTGAGTTTTATCGAAAAAATCATATTTTATCAAGGAGTACTATATGTGTATTTTATTAAACCAATAAATGTACTATCTGTGTATTATTTATAGTTTAATTGATACTAATTTCCAAATTCCAACCATATTTGCTAAGGATATCTGACAAGAACAACCCAACTAATTAAGGGTCCGTCTTAAATTCATAGAAATTAGACAAATAGAAGACTATTTCTGTAGTAAAATAAAGTGTTTACCAAAATAAAAAAAGTATAATTAATCAGCACATATTTTACAAATTATCTAAGAATATGGACTACAAATATTTACGTACAAAATACATCTTATCTATAAATTTTATGGAGTCCATTCACACAATTCACCTCTATTTAATTTATGGAAGAAAGAAAAATATATCCTTAAATTATAGTAAATGGGGTAGATATCTACCGTTATATTTTTGAAATATTGATGCTCATGAATTCAAAGCTAGAGCATATACTTTAACGGAAGACTAAATATGGACAGATGCGCAATCTTATCCATCGATCTGATATTTAATAAATGTCGGATCGGTTAATAAGATTATGATACATGTATGTCCGTTTGTATAAAAGTTATATATGATCTAATTTTTGAACGGCTGTAGAATCAATGCCCCAAAAATATTAGAGCAAATATCTAGATGTCATTTATGATAATCTTTTCCACTTTAACTTACAGTACCAAACACTATTTATTTCATTCCATTGTATATATCCGTTACTTTTTGATAACTATGCTTAAATATTTCTAGTCTAGTAAGAAAAAAAAATTGCAATTTATTTGAACATAATTTTAATTATTTTTTCATCATACGATATTGTATTCCATAGTTCCAAGCCATAAAAGCTCATAATATGCATCTAAAATAGTTTTCAAACATCAAAATATAAAATAAATAGTTTTCAAACATCTAAATATAAAATATGAATGCCCCATATATTAGTGATGGAACTGATCAATGGAAGAGATTATTATGATTTAGTTAGATTTTTTTTTTTCAAATTAATAAAAAATATAGTCTCAAGAGACGTGAAGCTGCAAAAACATTACTTATAAAACTTATTTTTCCTACTCATATTAATGTCTTTTCATATTATTAAAAATATAATTATTTTTTTAATGAAAATTATTTAAATCTAACATGAAAAATTGAAATACGTTTCACTGTCTAAACACAACGACAACCTACTATAATTTTGAGGGATCGAAGAGAGGATCAAAGCAAGTTGACCAAGTTGTTCCAAATCTTAACTCCAACTAAAAAAAAACAATTATCTCTCTTAATTAATCCATATTTAGACAAAATTAACAATATTCAACAGAGTTTAGAAATAATCAAGTCTCATCAATAATACAAAAGATAAGACATGAGAGAGGACGATCACCTTTTCGTAACATTATACATATAAAAAAAAATATTATGAGGAGCTAATAACACTTGTTTTATAATATTAAATGATGGTAAATTGTTAATATAATATTGTCACCTTTATCAGATTCTACTTAACTCGAATGTCTTCATTCTCATCAACTTGTGTGCCTAATTAAAAAAATATTTTAAAATATTCATAAAGTTATGGTCCTACTTCTACTTCTTGTTTCTTAGTCTACAAACAAGAATTATAAGTAGTATAATAGAGATATGATTAATATTAGAAAATGAAAGTTAATTAAGGGGTACTTTTTTTTTTCAAAATAATTAGGGGACAAAGATTAGAGAGATATACATGTATTAAGTGTGTGAATGAGGTGACACTCTTTGATTGGGATGTGGTTGGCATTAAATTAAACAACTTATAACTAAAATTGCATTAAATTATCATGTCTTTTTAATTAAAATTCAAACTTGATCTCGAGTGATTTTGATGGTTTGTTTTTTATTTGTTATTTTATCTATTACAGTTTGTTTGTGTTATTTTAACTTGATACAAAATTTAAGAAAAAAAGCAAAATCTAAATTATATGATATTAATTAAGACTCTTAGTGTAAAAATATGTCAGATATATCAAAATATCATTGAATTTTATGATCTTAATATAACACGTACAAAAATAAATAAAATATAATTTAAAAAAAATTAAAAGGAACATTTTTTATAACAAAGAGAGTATTAAATTACATAGCCTTGATTTATGGCGCATAATTCAAGTCAAATTAATTATCTATATTTAATTTGTGTATTCTCACCGACAGTTATCTGTAAGTTGTTATTATTATAAAAATTTAAAATTCTTATTAGTTAAAGAATAATAACAACTTTAGGTGAGCTAGGTCTAAACCTATCAACTGGGTTGGGGCCTGATGGCTGGGCTGGAAGAGGTTTAGTTTGGCCCAAATGTTAGTCGGGGCTTCGGCTCTTGGATGTTATTGGCTCGGTCAGTTATTTCTTAATTTGATTATTGGATATTGATTGTTTTGTCTCGAGCTAAGAAATTTAACCTTGTATTACAAGGTATTTTTTGCTATCTCAGATTTTTAATTTGCGTTTAGGTGTTTAAATTGAGGTTGTATTTAAAGTTGAGAAATCGTAATTTGGGGATTAGAGAGTTAATTCCAACTCGGTTTTCAATAAAATTTCACATTTTGACCCACTTTTGTACACTTAGACATTGAGTTTTGATTTTGTATTTTGTTAATTTCTACATCTATGATTTTGAACTTGTTAATACCACATTATTTACTTGATTTTGAATTAGTTGGGATGGTGCTTATTTACTTGCTTGAAACAATTATTCCATGAAGAATATCTCAATTATGAAACACATGATTTAATTTATAGTATTATATTCTTAATTTCACATAGTTATATATATGTCAACACTAACAAATTTCACAAATCTCAGTGTGATTTTCAAAATTTAATATTGACCAGTAAATATATAGTACTTATATAAATTTAACTTAGGTAAATTTTGTGTTTGTATTGACTGTATTTCATAATTGACTTGCAAAGGTTAAATCCAAGTGGAAAAGTTCAAAAGCTACATTACAAATCAGACTATTATTTTCCTTCACGTATCTCCCACCATGTTGGAAACGTGGCACTTCATGGTCATTATAAATATTAAATATATATTTTAATAACGTTACGTTAGAATCAAATATAAGGTTGATTACTTTTCATATTATTTGGATCCTTTAATTTCCTTTGGTATATTGCTAATAGGTCTATTACTGCATTAAAGATATCAGTAGTAACATTCACTAAAATTTCATCTTTGTTTGATCAGACATATTGATTGTATTGATGGTATTTAATTGAGACTTGATCAGAGTAATATCGATCATTATAAAATTTATCAAATTAATTACTCTATTTTGTAGTCATTGAAAAAGTGAAAAAAATTCATCATCAAACGCATATTGATTGTATTGATGATATTTGATTGAGACTTGATCAGAGTAATATCGATCATTATAAAATTTATCAAATTAATTACTCTATTTTGTAGTCATTGAAAAAGTGAAAAAAATTCATCATCAAACGCATATTGATTGTATTGATGATATTTGATTGAGACTTGATCAGAGTAATACCGATCATTATAAAAGTTATCAAATTAATTACTATATTTTGTAGCCATTGAAAAAGTGAAAAAAATTTCATGATCAAACGCATATTGATTGTTTTAATGGTATTTGATTGAGACTTGATCAGAGTAATACCGATCATTATAAAAGTTATCAAATTAATTACTATATTTTGTAGCCATTGAAAAAGTGAAAAAAATTTCATGATCAAACGCATATTGATTGTTTTAATGGTATTTGATTGAGACTTGATCAGAGTAATACCGATCATTATAAAAGTCATCAAATTAATTACTATATTTTGTAGCCATTGAAAAAGTGAAAAAAAATCATAATCAAACGCATATTGATTGTATTGATGGTATTTGATTGAGACTTGATCAGAGTAATACCGATCATTATAAAAGTTATCAAATTAATTACTATATTTTGTAGCCATTGAAAAAGTGAAAAAAAAATCATGATCAAACGCATATTGATTGTATTTGATGATATTTGATTGAGACTTGATCAGAGTAATACCGATCATTATAAAAGTCATCAAATTAATTACTATATTTTGTAGCCATTGAAAAAGTGAAAAAAAATTCATGATCAAATACATATTGATTGTATTGATGGTATTTGATTGAGACTTGATCAGAGTAATACCGATCATTATGAAAGTCATCAATTAATTACTATATTTTGTAGTCATTAAAAAAGTAAAAAAAAACTCATGATCAAACGTGTCCTTAGTAAAAGCATTAAACTTTACTATTGACCAACATGAAGCTTTGTTTGGCTAGATTAGAATCAAGAAAGATAGAGAGTAACAACAAGACTGTGTTTTTTATTTGATTAAATTCCTTTTGTCTCTTATCATACATTTTATAGTAGTAGTAGCCCTTTGATAAATGTTTATAATTAGTTATTGACTAACTTGGTCTAATCCAAAATTCAATTATTTGATACCACTAAACAATTTTTTTAATGGAGTGTTTGGTTAAACATCTCTTTCTATGTTGGAGATATTGATGATTTACATATTATATTTTGAAAGAGATAGATGACCTCTTCTCTTGAAGAGATTGATTGGATTTTAATTTTAATTTGAATAGGTATTGGAATTGGATTTAATGGAATGAGAGTAATTAATTAAAGGATAATCTTTTAGTTAAAATATAGATTTGGTAGGTAAATGAGAGTCAAATTATAACACAATTGTATAATTCCATCCTTCTAGCTACCACAAATCCACAACATTCCTTTCTTTTATTTTTCCTACATCTATAGTATAAAAATAATAATAATTACAATAACTATGTCTCGATTTTAAAGAAATTAAAATTGACTATATGAATTTTAATGATCTCTAAAATTTTACATTATCTTCGGAATATAGGAGGTATGTTTAATTAAATAATTTAATTTTTAATTTTAATTTGTGTTGAACTTATGTTGAAACTATCAATCTTGTACAAACAACATCTAGAAGTAGGGTCGAATCTTTAGTCAACATATGAAGTCCATGTTGTAAGAGTCCAAATTCAAATGTGCTTATTTCTTTGACCTTTTTAGTTCTGGATTAATTGGATCTAATATGAGAAAAAGTCATTGAAGACAATTTTTTTTTATAAAAACGTTATTTCACTCTATGACCAAACATACCCAATATTTTCGTATAGAGTTGAATTTGAGAAAGTTAAAATGTATATAGACCTTATCAGAAGTTGATAAATTGTTTCTGATAAATCTTCGACTCAAAGAAAAGTAATCTCAAGCCGTTCAAAAAAAGTAACAAAAATACAAAAAACATAAGATAGTAACAAAACAACAGAAAATAGCAGAAAAGTAACTACAACAAAATAAAAGGATAGTGGAAGTATAAAAAATAACAAGTAGTAATAGAAATCGAAGGACAAGGAATTACGGAGCAATACTACAACTATTATACCTATTCCCTTCTACCCTAATATACGTCCTCCACAACCATGTCCTCGGTGAGCTAAAAATGGTCATCTAGATTCCAGATCACCTCCCTCAATGCTTCTTCGATCTACATCTACCTCTTTAGAAACCATTCTTTATCAGCCTTTCACACCTCTGCATATGACATTAATTCATAGATCTCCTATTACCATGGATATCCTCATTTCTAAACCTACCTCTCCTATTATGCTCATACATCCATGAAACATTCTTATTTATCGACTTTCAATTTCTAGATGTGGGAGTTCTATGACCATCACAACGTCAATGGAAAAATTTATAGTTAAACATCTTGGGCTCAGAACTATGATATATCCCCGTTTCATATTAATTGTCATATTTCATTTTCGGAGAGTTAAAAGTTTTAAGTTTTATGTTAAAGGAAATACAGAGTGATTGAATATTGAATGGAACGTCCATATAATGATGATAATTCTTTCGTTTGTGGGCTTCAAAAAAATTCCAAGAATGATGTGACTCGATCATATTGGGCCTCATTAATTACATAGGCCCAAAAGTATAGTTGATTTCACAAAAAAAAATTATACAAATGTATAAGAGATGCATATAGACCTTTATACATATTATATAATATATAAAGCTTAGTAAGGTGAAAGGTAATAAAACATAAAATAAAGGAATTTCCATGATTAATTTATTACATCGTCCTTGTTTATATCGATCGATCTCGAACCACTTAGTTGTCAAACAAGAAATTAAACTTAATAAGTCTCATATAAAATTATAGGTTTTTATTGTTCTCTAAATTAATCAGAAATTAGCAATGGATACTGATGGTAGGTGGACTCTTCAAGGCAATACTGCCATTGTTACTGGAGGCACTCGAGGCATAGGGTATGTCATCTAATTTCTCCGTCTGTCGACAGAGGCGGAGCTACGATTTGAATTCAAGATTTATTTTGTTATGCTACTAACTCTAAATTAATATTTTTGTAGGAAATTTGAAGAAAAAAAATAGCGGTACTTTGAACCCTAGTTAATTAGCAATCATAACGATATAAGTTGGTTAATTACCAAATGTAACAATAGTTCAGTATATCAATTTGCCCCCGCTTTCTTAAAGATCCTCGCTAATTCTACTCATTTTGGATATATATTGATTACATATAGTAAATTTCTAATAATTCATCTTTTTTTTGGTCTATTTGTACATATTAGGCATGCCATTGTAGAAGAATTAGCAAGTTTTGGAGCAAATGTTTATACATGTTCACGTAACCAAATGGAGCTTGATGAATGTCTTAGACAATGGAAAGCAAAAGGTTATAAAGTTGGAGGGTCTATGTGTGATTTACAATCAAGATCTCAACGATTAAAGTTTATGGACAATGTTAGCAGCTATTTTGAAGGAAAAATCAATATTCTTGTAAGTTCAAACTATACAATCATTTTCTTTAATAATTTAAGAAAAATGAAATTTACTAGCTCGACTAATCTGTACTAGTGTTGGAAATTTAGAATAGGCCTATAAAAGGGATAAATGATTCCCTCCAAAAGTCTCTCCACTCTAAGGGGGTCATTTGCAATTTTGGCCTATTTTGCGTTCGGTTTTTAATTTTTACACTCTCATAACAAATAACTCTTTATATCATAATATTCTATAAGTTAAAAATCTTATGTCTCACGAGACATAAATTTGAGTTATAGGCAGAAACATCAACTTATTTAAGAGCAAAAACTAAAATTCGATCTATTTGAAGAACAAAACACGTAATTAAATAATTTTAAGGCTCAAAATTAAGTAAGAGTGGAAGAGATCCGACAATTTTACCAGACTTTGCAAAATGTCTGAGGTCATAAAATTCGATCTTTATTTTTAGGTATACTTCTAGCAATAATAACAACATATCAAATACAATCTTATAAGAAGTACATACGTTTTTATTTTTATTTTATGAAAAAAGATATTTCTAATAGATTATTGAGTCTTAAAAAAGTGCAAATTAAAAATTATTTCACTATCGATGTGAAGTTAATTGAACTCCATGTGATTAAGTTAATTGTTGCTATATTTTACTTAAGTATTATTAATTTGACTTAATTTTTTTTTTTATGTTTATTAGATAAATAATGCTGCTGTGGTTTTATCAAACATAGCAACAGAATACACTCATGAAGATTACAACACTATGATGGGCACAAATTTTGAGGCTTCTTACCACTTATCTCAACTTGCACATCCCTTCTTAAAAGCCTCAAAAAATGGAAGAATTGTTTTCATTTCTTCTGTTGCTGGCTTTGTCTCTCTGCCCTTATGTTCCATTTATTCAGCAGCTAAAGGTAGTAAGCTTGTTGGACTATGATCGAAAAATTACGTTTTATAACTATTTTGAAAATATTAATGTCACGTAGATATAACAGATTGAATTACGAAAAAAGGTGAACTTGAAAATGAGTGATCTTTAATTTATTTTACCTCATTTGTTTTATTTAGGCAAGATTTTTATATCTGTCTTATAAAAAATTCAAGATCACTTATTTCAAAGTTATTAGGGTATTATTTAATTACTTGTTTTTAGATATAACTTTGTATATACCCCCATTAAAGTGTCAAACATACAAGTTGAACTAATGGGTCCAACGGGCTGGTTTTAACATGTCCAATGGTATTCAGGTTTGAGTCAAAATGAGCTAAACAATGACTCATAATATAAATCGCTCAACTTTATATTATTTTTTTAATTAAGTTTTGATTTCTATGTTTGTTTGTTTGTTTTTTTTTTACTTGCCAAATAATATATATATAACAAAAAAAAATATTTTTGTATTATATTGATAAGATCATTCATGCATTAATTCGAATTACATATATAACTTAAATCAATCTATTTTTTAGATGGACGAATCAAAATAAACTAAATATATAAAAAATGAGTTATTAACCTTTTAAATTTAAATAGATTTGACAAATTATATATTTTTTATACTAATTTTCACCCTTATCATAGACAGTATAAAAAATGTTTACTCTACAAGATGTACTAATCTTTATTTGATTTATTTTGCCTTTTTTTTTTTTGTTGGTAAAATAAGGGGCAATAAACCAATTGACAAGGAGTTTGGCATGTGAATGGGCTATGGACAATATTAGAGTTAATGCAGTTGCACCATGGGTGATCAAAACTTCTCTCATCGAAGCAGCTTCAGTAAGTTTAAGCATATTTCGATATAATTATTTTAAGGACTGAATCTTAATTTTTAAGATTATAATCAATCGAGTAAATTTATTTTAATTATAGGAAATCCACTAAATATATATGTAAGATAGTTAGATGTTAGATGTCTATCAAGGATTTCTATAAAGATTGACAACTCACGCTATCTTACCATTCAATGTTAAGGTCATTAATTAACCACTATTATTAATTATTATATCGTTCATCATTATTTATCATCATTAATTATTTTAGTCAAAATCACTATGGTTATCAATTATCACTATAACTAAACTGTCATTACAACTAGTAATTATTTTTAATAATTACCATTAATTATCATCACCAATTAATAATCATCATCATTAGCTGACATCAGTCAACATTATATATCGTCAAGCATCATAAACATTTATTACCATTATTTATTTTCACTATCACCAATCAATCACCACCACAATATACCGTCATCACTATTAATTAAATCAACAATACATCGCACCGTTAACAAGCACCAATCTCAATCGGTACATACAATTATATATGACTCTGGTCATTACCATCATCAACCACTACATATGAAATTATTTTGTCAATATAGTGTTAGATTAATCTAGTATTTTGTTAAATTATACTATATTTATAAATTTTTAGATAAAGATAAAACTTTTATAAAATCAGATTTTCAAAAAAAAAACAAGTCTATCTCAATTATTTTGTATTCAAATGATCAAATCTCAATGCATCCTCTTAATATTTATATGTGAATGTATTCTCAAATTCAGAAATCTAAATATGTATTTAAATTTAGACGTATTAATTTTAATAAAATCGATCGAAACCCTATTCACTTTGTATCTGATTTTTTGCAGAAAGATCTAGAAATGAATAAAAGGATCAATAAATTAGTGAGTCGAACTCCTATTGGTGGTCGAGCTGGAGAGCCAAAAGAAGTATCAGCCATGGTTGCCTTCCTTTGCTTACCATGTGCTTCATATATCACTGGCCAAATTATGTGTGTTGATGGAGGAATAACTATTAATGGATCTTGTTAATTATTGTCATCACATCAAATAAAAATAAAAATAAATAATTAAATAAAACATCAGTGATATCAGAAGTCTTGAATTTGAATTATTGGTGAGTGAATCGTATGTTTGGAGTTGGATAATAGAATTAAAGATTTGTAGAATGGCTTACCAATTAAATGTTCTATAATTTATAATTTTAAATGTGTTATGCGGAGAGTTAAAATTAAAATTGTGTTGAAAAGGAAAAGAAGCATTTTTTTTTAAAAAAAAGGGAGGATTAAAAGTGAAATTAAAACAAACAAATAAAAATAAAAATAAAAAGATAATTCGAAACATGATAGTTATATATTTCTAAGAGGTTTAATTATGTTATTCATAATTTAATTAAAATTTTCAATTTCTTGATAACAAATATTATGTATCAAGATGGATTGTAAATGATACTACGTAATATTTTTTAAGAGAATAAAAAAATATATGCAAATGAAGAAAGTTTCAATAATGTTGATATTTTCCAAATTTTCAGATACAAAATAGTTACAGGAACAAAGAATTTTATTGATAGAGAAAATTGAAATAGAAAATATACTTTTCTACATAGCTTTCACCACCTAAGAGCATATAAGGCTTCTACTAACTGCCTTCAGTATCATCATTACTTAGCCACCTCCACTATTAGAAAGTTGTCTTCGAGCTCGTGTTAAAGTCAAAATTTTTACTAAAAAATTTTAAAATATATAAAAAAAATTATCCGAAGAGGTTTAACATAATAAAAAATATATATATATAATAAAAAAATAAATAATAAAATAAATAATAATAATAATAGTATATATATATATATATAAATATATCTATATATAAAAAAATATCCGAAGAGGTTTAACATAATAAAATATATATATAATAATAATAAATAAATAATAAAATAAATAATAATAATAATAGTATATATATATATATATATATATATATATAATATATATCTATATATAATAATAATAATATTAATAGTAATAAAATAAAGAGAATAATAAGCAATAAATAATAATAATAATAAATATAAATATTAATAATTATTATTAATAATAATAAAAAATAAAATATTAATAATACTAAAATTATAATAAATAATAAATAATAATAATAATAATAATAAAGAATTAAGGGTAAAAGGTAATATATACGATCAACATAAAAAACTTTTAAGTTGAAAAAAAAAACACCTCTCACCTACCTTTTAACTTTTAAACTAAAAATAATTCATTTTTTACTTAAAAGAAGTTACTTTAATATTTGTCAAACACTTTAATAAGTCAAAAACTGACTTTTAAATCAGCTTGACTAGCTTTTAAGCCCATCCAAGATGGGTTGGGTTACTCATGCACTAAACAACTTTATCACAAATAAAATATTTTATAATAATTATTAACAGCAATAACATAATTATCGTTATATTACCGTTTGATAAAAATAATAATAATAATGTTGCCGTAAAATGGACAGAAAAGGATGATAAGTATTTAAAATTATCGAATTTTAATTAATATTGCCGTAGAAGGACAGAAAAAAATAAACAAGAAGATAATTCAAAGACGGCCACATATAATAATTGACAATTGACATGACATACAAGCTACCTAATAAATTTGTGAATATAGTAAGTGTGCATGTCACAAACTTAGCAATATTGCATAGCTGTAATTGGACCAGTTTTTTTTGACCCCTTAGCACATTTTGTCACATATTTAACACAGAAACATGTTGCTTAATTCCTATTATTCAACTTAAGTTAACAAGCAAGAACTATCAATGGCACAAAAAAATGAATGCAATAATAGTGAAGATGGAAGGTGGACTCTTCAAGGGAAAACTGCCCTTGTTACTGGAGGCACTAAAGGCATAGGGTAAATTTTCGAGTTTTAAGTGTTTCATGTATCTGTCGATTTTAGTCTGTATACATTGATTATAAACATATAATATATATGAATTACATAAATGTGTTAAACATTTTTTGGCTATTAATTCTAGTTAAATTATATACACACTATCTTTCTCAGACTTTAGTTATAGTATTGAGTTTTTTATTGTTATTGTTATTGATATTATTTTTCTATTGTTTTGGTTAAATATTAGGCATGCCATAGTAGAAGAATTAGCTGGATTTGGTGCTACAGTTTATACATGTTGTAGAAACAAGAACAACTTGATGAGTGTTTAGAGAATGGAGAGGCAAAGGTTACAAAGTAGAAGGATGTGTGTAGTGATTTGACTTTGAGATCCCAAAGAGAGATGCTTATGGAGAAGTTATCAATTTTTTCCAAGGAAAACTCAACATTCTAGTAAGTTTTTTTTTAATATTTTTTTTTTACTATTTGTTCGTTTCGTTTCAATTAATATGATGCACCTCTAATTAAGTTAAAAGTTTAAGAAAAGAAAAATCTTTTAAAACTTACAAATTAGGGTCAGTGGCGTAGCTATATATCTAGATTCAAAAGTAATTTTTGAACAATCTTTGTTGAAAAATATATTATGCATATAAAAAAATAATATTGTATAGGTCAAGTCTATTTTTTAAGAGATATATATTAATTTTGATTATATAGAGCAAAATTTCTTATTCGGCACTAGTCAAGGTAGAGAAGAAGCCCGATAGGAGCAAAGAGTGCATCCGAACCTCTTGAGATAAAAATTACATCATATACACGGTTAATATTATTTACTATATATATACATAGTAAATGTTGAATCTTTTTGTTTTTTCGTATAATTACTTCTTCATATTTATTTTTGAAAACCTTTAATGAAAATTCTAATTTAAGCTTATTTGTGATAGACTGATGTATTAGCCATCACTATTTTTGCGACTTAAAGTTATCTCATTAAAGTAAAATAAAATTTTAATATTAAGCTATTTTTAAAATATAAAAAATATGTTTTCTAGAATATTAAATGAAAATAAAAATACATCATATAAATAGGGACAAAGAGAATATGTATTTTATCTTGTTTAAAATTTTAAGATTTACCATTAAATTTCAAGTTCATATTCTGTATATTAAATTATTATTTTTCGAATCACGTTAATGAAAATTTTAATTCTGCAATTATTACCAGAAAATATCTGAACTTCAATTTTTTATTTATATATATATATATAGATAAATAATGCAGGTATAATAATAGTTAAGCCAGCTACAGAGTTCACTGAGGATGATTACTCTATTCTTATGAAAACCAATTTTGAAGCTTCTCACCACATCTCCCTAATTGCTCACCCAATTTTGAAGGCCTCAGAAAGTGGAAACATTGTCTTCATCTCTTCTATTGCTGGGCTTGTGGCATTGCCAACAAATTCCATCTATGCAGCAACTAAAGGTGATTCTCGACTCTCGAGGTCTGATTAATTCAAATTCGCACATTATAAAACCTATTTATATATAAGGATTGAACTTTCAATAAGATATTTTCATTTTCAGGATTCAAACCTAAGACGTCCAGTTACGGATAGGGAATCCTAGCTAATGACCACCACCACTTATTAAGTGTATTTGATAGAGTATGACATAATTAATTTTTTATAAAAAAATATGACGTCCTCTTGTTTCAAATTATTTGAAATGTTAGAATATTTTTGTGGACTACGGGCTATAGATGGATAGAGCCCTAAAGTACCACTAATTTCTAAAACTTAATTATTATCTAGAAAATAAGTTTTATCTTTCAAAATCTTGCATTATTTGATTATTATATTATATATATATATATATATATTATATATATAATATATATATATATATATATATTGCAATATATACATACACTACTACTAGCTAGAAAATATGAAAATGATAGGTAATCCAGTTAGTGTCGTTATATAGCTCCTAGCTAATTGATTTTCTTATAATTCGTTTAGCATGTGATTTTTATTGTTGAACTATGAAATTTTATTTATCGCTAATTCTTCGAATTCTAAATATAAAAAATCTTTTGTATTTTTCCATGTTAATAGGTGCAATGAATCAACTTACAAGGAGTTTGGCTTACGAATGGGCTAAAGATAATATTCGAGTGAACGCAGTAGCACCTTGGATTATAAACACACCCCTCATCGAAGCAGCAAAGGTAAAATTACCATGATAAGAAAATTAATTAATCTGATAAATATTTTTTCAATAAGAACAAACGATCTAATAAATATTTCTGAATGATATTTTTAAATGAAATATAATATAATTACTAATATTGTGTCTGATTTGTTCAGAAAGACTCATTAACTAAAGAACTTATTGAAAGAAGTATTAGTAGAACACCAATTTGTAGAGCTGGTGAACCAAAAAAGAGTTCAGCAATGGTGGCATTTCTTTTTCCAGCTGCTTCATATATTACTGGTCAAGTTATATGTTGTTGATGGTGGACTCACAATTAATGGTGCTTATTAATTATTTTATTTTATGTCTTGAGTAATAATAATAGTAATGTACTTGATTAATATGAAACCATGAAAATTTTATGTTCGAATAATTCAATTAATAAAATGAAATTGTCAATCTATTCTAATTAATTATTATATGATATAATTGTTCACATGCTAGGCATGTTCTGTGATCACAAATATAGATCCATCGTGGTACCAGGACGACCAAATATATAGTGTATGCCTACTTGATACGACATGTAACTAATGGTTGTGGTATAACAGTGAGACTATTTTATTTTTTATTAAAAGTTGAGAATTTAGACTTTAATATAGTGAAAATCTTATTAAGAACTATTTATAAATAAATATTATTATGCGTGATCTAAATTTAATCAAAATTGCTACGTAAACTCCCGTAAAAAGAAATGGGAAAAAAATGACATGTATATTAGTTAGCCAATTTATTGTGAGTATAATAGGTGCATGCATGTCACAAACTTGCAATATAACCAATCTCTAATTGGACCACGTCTTATGCCTGGCCTTGGTACATTATGTCACCTATTAATATTTAAGCCGAACTCACAAGTAGATTTTTAAATTTATTTTGTTTTTTTTTTGTTTTAGTTATTTAATTACGTTTTTTTTTTATGGCTAAATCATCTGTGACTATCTAAAATTGGTACTAATTTTCAGTTAGAATTAAGTTTTATTCATTTTAGATATCTCATGTCATTGTTCCGTTATATCAATTTGATACTTTTTGTTGAGATAGCATAGTAAGTGTGATACACTCACTGGACGCGCGTGAGAGCCTCATTTACCAAATTTTACTTTTATTTCTTCTTATTCCCCAATTTTTCACTACCATTTTGCCAGCTTAAATTTTTTGATGGTGATTTAAATTTGACGATGCCACAAACAAAAAGTAAATTCTAGCGTCTAGAAATTTTAAGCTTTAAAACTTTCACTATTTTGTGTGTTCTTCTTCCTCCTCAAAATAATTTGAGAAAAATCAATATAAATTTCAAGACGGGAAAAACACAATAAAAAATGGCAAATAATTATATTTTCAATTATCGAATTCTGCATTTACAATAATTAATTTTAGCGTTCTAATCTGTTTGTATGAATTCTCATCATTATAATCATGAAAAAAACTCCAAATCAATATATAAAGCTATATAATCTTTAGTAGAAAGATTGAGATTCTATATATATATATATAGATATATATATATATAGTATATATATATATATATATATATATTATAGAATAATATATATATATATATATATACTAAATCAAAAAAATTTATTTGCATTGATCCAAAAATCGGCAAAAAAGAAAATCTTCGAAACGGTCAAGCAAATGCATTACCACATTGACCAAATCAAACATTCAAATATCAATCTACCACAAACAACGGTCTTATCTCACAACATTCACAAACCAAAAAAAAAAAACTTCTTCTTTTGACACATTTGGGTGGAGTGGGGGGGGGGGGGGGGGTTGGAGGTGGTGGTGGGTGGATAAGACAATCTGGGTGAGAGAGAGGGGTTGGGGTTTGAGGTGGGTGAGATAGCGGAGAAGACAATTTTTGGGTAGAGGCGTGGGAATAATTTTTTTTAATTAAAACTGATTAATTTTTTAGAAAAATTATTTAGTTAAATAAACGGCACATGTCAATAAGTCATTGGTAGTTTTTTTTCCTACTAAAAAATCATCATTTAATATTGGGATAATGCCCAAGTACCCCCTCAACCTATGCCCGAAATCTCAGAGACACACTTATACTATACTAAGATTCTATTACCCCCCTGAACTTATTTTATTAATAATTTTTACCCCTTTTTAGCGCTTATGTGGCACTATCTTGTGGGCCCAACGATGGTTGATTTTTTTTTTTTGAACTAGTGCCACGTAGGCTAAAAAGGGGTAGAAAATTACATATAAAATAAGTTCAGGGGGGTAATAGGACCTTAATATAGTATAAGGGTTGTCTCTGGGATTTGATCATGAGGGGGGGGGTACTTGGGTATTTCCCTTTAATATTTTTTTTCTATATATGCTACCTGTTATTATTTAATTCGTCACTTTGACAATCATCAATGAGTGTGTTTCACACACCTTTAAAATTTGGTAGATTGTCGAAAAGTGTTTAAATGACACATGTGAGTATGATATGAGGTGTCTAAAATGAACAAAACCTAGTTAAGGTGTCCAAGTGAAAATTGATGTCAAGTTTATGTGGTCACTGATGGGTTAGCCCTTTTCCTATTGAATCATTGAACCACTCATAGTTTGTTCCTTTTAAACACTATTGACTGATTTAAATCGACTTTTATATTGTAAATGTCTTCAGTTGTGTTCGTATTGTAATGATTTTGATTGAAGGAATGAAGACAAAGTTTGTGTTAGACTCATTTGTTTTGTAATGTGTTCAAATGACTTGAAGTAAAACACAATTATTCTCGAACATTTTCACTATCAATTGGACTAATGAATTCTCGAACAATATATATATCCTCTATCAATCCCCCTCACAAAATCTGTTTTCATATCAGCCAACAGTGCTTAAAAGGAATAAATTATGGGTGGTTCAATGATTCAATATGAAAATAGCATAGTTGAGGTACCTGTGGAAAAAAACAGACAAATTTAGGGATCTATTTATGTATTTGGTCTTATATTTAACAGGAAAATATTTAAGCCTGTATAGATATTAAAGAGTTTAGCGGTGATATATATATACATTAATAAAAAGTATTAAAGCCTCTATAGATGTTACTTTTTTATATGTCTCATTTTATATGTTATTCCTTTTTGTAAATAGTTGGTTCATAATATTTGTCATTTCACAAATCAATGCATAAATTGTCATATTGTTCACTTTTTACCCCTATAAGTTATTAGCCTTGAAAATATATATTTGACCAACTAAAAAAGCTAAGTAAATGATTTATTTTCATTGGTTAAATTAATTATTCAAAATAAATCAATTCATATTCATTAATAGAAAACATGAGTTTCAAAAAATTAAATAAGGATAAAAGGGTGTAATAATTCTTAACACATATGCAAAATAAAAAGGTAACATATAAAAGAAACGGACGAAGTAACTAATAGAGTCATTTACAAAAAGCGCTAAGATATAATTGTCATTAGTAATTGTCTCTAAAAAAGACATATTTAGTGATAATTAATATACCTATTCTAATTATTTTAGTGTGATAAGATAACTATGTCATGAAAAAATCCAATGATCATATGTGAATTGATTATATAATGATTTTACAAATGATCTTTGTAAATAGGTCGATGTTGATGTATAGAACTGAAATTTTTTGTTTTCTTTTCTCTTAAATGTTAATAGTTCATCAACTCATATACAGGAGCCAATTATCCATTAACTTCACTTTCATCACTTATAGTATTTTGAAAATATTATTATTATTATAGGAAAATAGTATATAATTGTAACGACCTGTTTAGTCGTTTTGAGAAGCAGATTTTATTTCTGGAAAAACTGGCTGAGACGACGGACACCACGACGGACCGTCAGGGCACGACCGGACCGTCGAGGGTGTCTCGTTCCAAAAAACTTGGAATTATGAAATTTGGAGGGCTGAAATCGACTCTCTGAACTCTGTGACGGACCTGCAGGACGGACCGTCACAGTTACGACGAACCGTCGTGAGCCCCCGTTTCAAAACACTTCAACTCTTGAAAATTTGGTACTGGGAACAATTCTCTGAACGTCGTGACGGAAGTGCAGTACGGACCGTCGTGGGTTCGACGGACCGTCACAGACTCTTCAAGGAAATTGAGTCTCTGATCGTCGCGACGGACCGTCGCAGCTACGACGGGCCGTCACAGGTTGCGTAATCCCAGGATGGGTCGGATTTCTTGTTAAGATTTAAAGGGGCATTTTGGACTATTCCTGCTATAATTATAAAATTCGTGGGGTTATATTAATAACTCAATTTCTTGGGGGATAAAAGAGGTAACCTTGAGTTAATTAGTGGGTTATTATTGTCATCTTTTACACTTAATTATATGTTAATTAGGGTAAAAAGAAAGAGGGTTGGAATAAGAAAAATAGAAAGAACAAAGAGAGAGAGGATCGAACGAGAAGAGGAAACCAAGCTTTGGGGAATTTGCTTGTTGATCACTAATCTTCGGTGGAGGTAGGTTATGGTTTTTCTATGATATTCGTAATAAACTCTTAATAGCGAATGATATGTATTGGTAGTATTGTAAACCCTTCTATATGCTTAATTGTATGCTTGCATGAATATGATTATATAATTGTGATAAACTAAGCATGATGAAGTTATTGAATCCAAAATCTTGAAAGAAACCCTAATTCATTGTTAATGATGATGCCTTGGTATAAAAGAAGGCTTGATAAATATATAATGAGAATGATGAAGCCTTGGTATAAAAGAAGGCTTGATAAATTATATAATGAGATTGATGATGCCTTGGTAAAAAGAAGGCTTGATGAATTAGGGGATCGGGTGCCACGTTCCGGTACCAGGATAGAAATAGAGGATCGGGTGCCACGTTCCGGTACCAGGATATAGAATGAGGATCGGAGTGTCACGTTCCGACATCAGGATAGTATATGGATCGGGTTGCCACATTCCGGTACCAGGATAGAATGAGGATCGGAGTGTCACGTTCCGACACTAGGATAGTATATGGATCGGGTGCCACGTTCCGGTACCAGGATAGAATGAGGATCGGAGTGCCACGTTCTGGCACCAGGATAGTATATGGATCGGAGTGTCACGTACCGACACAAGAGGAAGAAAGATAATGAATCTTAAAAGATGTTAATATACTTAATGTAATGAACCTAATTCCCAAATGAGTATGGTATTGAGGCTTGAGTCCTCATGGATGAACTTGGTGGTACTTATTAATGATTTAGTACTTGTTGTTGCTACATGTTGAGTATTGTAGTTGATTTATGATATTATCTGATATATATATTGTTTTCTATTTTGAGTTGGCCGATGATATCTACTCAGTACTCGTGTTTTGTACTGACCCCTACTTGTATGTTTCTTTCTTTGTTATTTGTGGAGTGCAGCAAACGCGCCGTCGTCTTCAACTCAATCGCAACTCTAGCCAGTCTTCATAAAGACAGATTTCAGGGTGAGCTAATGTTTCTATCTTGGACTGGATCTTCCACTTCATGTCTTGATGCCTTGAACTTCCGGCACGGACTAGCTTTTTATTTATTTAGTTACTTAGAATACTCTTAGTTTAGTAATTTGATCATAGGTGTTCTTGTGATTATGACTTCCAAATTTTGGGGATAATGAGTTATAAATTTTATAAGTTATTTTGTTTGATTTATATAATGAGTTTAAGTCTTCCGCATTGTATTTTGTTCAATATGTTTGGGTTTAGATTGGTTGGTTCGCTCATATAGTAGGTTAAGTGTGGGTGCCAGTCGCGGCTCGGTTTTGGGTCGTGACAAAACTTGATATCAGAGCATTAGGTTCGTTGGTGTCATCATACAAGAACGAGTCTAGTAGAGTCTTAAGAAACGGTAGGGGGACGCCTTTACTTTTCTTTGAGAGGCTATAAGACTTTAGGAAAATTCCATTCTTTCTTTCTTTCTTTCGTGCTATTACTTGGATCCAATTGGTATCTAGGTGATACAAATTGGTATCTGACCATCTTCACTCTATTTCGCAGATGGTTAGAACTAGAGCAACGACTGCACCAGCACCAACACCGGCAAGACAAGAAACGTCTGATCCATCCACTGGGGCTGTAGCTCATAGGAGTAGCGGCAAGAGGCCGTGGAAGAGGTCGTGGGAGGACGTCCTCTAGAGGGAGAGGCCAAGCACCTAGCCCATCTGGTACTAGGGTGGTGACTCCTCCACCGACTGAGGAAGTAATAAGAGAGGGTGAGGAAGGGGAGACTGAACAAGTGCAGAATGAGGAATTACCACCCCAACCTACCCCAGAGATGATTAATCAGGTTCTGGCCTATCTTAGTGGTTTGTCTGATCAAGGCCAAACACCTCCAGTGTTTTCTGCACCAACACCTCAGGTTCCGGAGGTACAACATGCGGCTACTGTGGCTCCCCGCATGGATGCCTCATTGGAAATAGGCACGTTTCCTCGTCTGACTACAGGGCCTATAATGACAAATGATCAGCATGAACTTTTCAGTAAGTTCTTGAAATTGAAACCCCAGTCTTCAAGGGTGCGGAATCTGAGAATGCTTACGATTTTCTGGTTGACTGTCATGAGCTACTACACAAGATAGGTATAGTAGAACGGTTTGGTGTTAAGTTCGTGAGTTATCAGTTTCAAGGGAACGCCAAAATGTGGTGGCGGTCACATGTTGAGTGTCAACTAACAGAGGCACCACCTATGACTTGGGCATCATTCTATAGCTTGTTTATGGAGAAGTATATCCCCCGGACCTTGAGGGATAGGAAAAGAGATGAGTTCTTGAGCCTAGAGCAAGGTAGGATGACGGTTAATGCATATGAGGCTAAGTTTCATGCATTATCCAGGTATGCCACCCAACTTTGTTTCAGTCCACAAGAGCGGATTCGCCGTTTTGTGAAGGGGCTGAGGTTAGAATTGCGGATTTCGGCCTTACAGGTAGCGGCTACGGCAAAATCCTTCCAAGAAGTGGTAGACTTCGTGATAGAGGTGCAAGGAGTGAAGCCAGATGACTTCACCATGACATCGACATCAAAAATGTTTCGAAAGGGAGGTGAGTTTAATGGTTCTTACTCCAGAGGGCAAGGCTCAGGAGGTTACTCGGCCCGACCAATTCAGTCTTCACTACAGACTGTAGTTGGGGGTCCACCTCAGACCGGTCAACACTTGTCTGAGAGGCCTATGCTTGACTCCAGAGAGTGTTATAGATGTGGGGAGACTGGACATATTAGGAGAAATTGTCCGAAATAGAGTTATAGACCCCCGATAGCTAGAGGTAGAGGTGGTCATGGTAAAGGCCGTTATTCTGGAGGACGTGGTGGTCGAGGTAATGGTGGTCACCAAAACGGCAGAGGTGATGGGCAAACTGGAGCCACTACAACACAACATGGTAGGGGCAACGGATAGACAAGTAATGGGGCCCATTGTAACGCTTTTCCTGGGAGATCTGAAGCGGAGACATCTAATGCTGTCATAACAGGTAATCTTTTGGTTTGTGATTGCATGGCTTCTGTATTGTTTGATCCCAGATCCACATTTTCTTATGTATCTTCTTCATTTGCTACTGGTCTTAATTTACCTTGTGAATTGCTTGACATACCTATTCATGTGTCTACTCCGGTGGGTGAGTCTGTGATAGTTGAAAAAGTATATAGGTCTTGCTTGGTGACTTTTGTGGGGAGCAACACTTATGTAGATTTGGTTATCTTAGAAATGGTCGATTTTGATGTAATTCTGGGTATGACTTGGCTTTCTCCGAACTTTGCGATCTTGGATTGTAATGCTAAAATTGTGACGTTAGCCAAGCCTGGGACAGATCAGTTAGTGTGGGAGGGCGACTACACTTCCACTCCGGTTCGTATCATCTCCTTTCTTCGTGCTAAGAGAATGGTTAGTAAGGGGTGTTTGGCTTTCTTGGCACATCTCAGGGATGACACTACCCAAGTACCTCCAATTGAGTCAGTTTTGGTAGTCCGTGAGTTTCTGGATGTGTTCCCTGCAGATCTTCCTGGTATGCCACCGGATAGAGATATTGATTTTTGCATTGATTTGGAACCGGGTACTCGTCCCATTTCTATACCCCCTTATAGAATGGCTCCCGCGGAGTTAAGAGAGTTAGGGCCTGTTTGGCTCAGCTTTTAAGCTGGTCAAACTGACTTAAAAGTTGGTTTTTGACTTATTTGACTGTTTGGCAATACTCAAAATAGCTTATTTTAAGTAAAAACAACTTATTTTAAGTCAAAAGTTAAAAGCTGGGGTAGGAGTGCTTTTTTTTTTAGCTATAAGCTGTTTAAGTTGACCGTACTGTTCCCTTTTGCCCTTAATATTTTTATATAATCCCAAAATACCCATCCTTACCCTCACATTTTCTTCCATTTTTCCCTTTTTCTTCTCATGCTTGGCACATATAACTTAAATAAAAATTTATATTCTTCTTATAAATAATTTGTGATAATAAAAAAATATGTGAATGATAGACAATTATTATTACCTATGGATGAAACTAAAATAAATCTTAATCGTTCTTTGATCTATTCAAATTAAATATCTTTAAAATCTATAATAAGTGTTGACACCCATTTTAATACCCATACCCAAACCCAACCCAATTCATTAAATAGTCCAACATCTAGGCCCAAACCAAACACAACTCCAGCCCATCTTTTAACCCAACCCACCTACCCGATCCAATAACCCGACCCAGACCCCATCTCATCTCTTTCTCCCCCCCTTTACGCCATTCCCAGAGGAAGAACAGATTCCCAGAACCCAAAAAAAGAGACGCAGCAGAAACAGAACCCCAAGACGGAAATCCCCCTCTCTCGTCTCCCTCACGCTCTCTCCGTCTCTCCCCACGCTCTCTCCCTCACGCGTCCGTCTCTCACAAACTCTCTCCCCCGCGCAGAAACCCTCCCTTTACCACAGAAATAGGGACGCTGCACAGACACGGAGCAGAAACCCAGAAAGCACCCGACAACAAATCCCCAGAACAAACCCAGAAAGATCCTCTCCCTGCTCCCCATGCTCTCTCCCTCTTTTTCTTCCTCTCCACTAGCCCCAGACGCGAAACCGCAACCCCAGACCCCTGCTCCCCACGCGACCTCTCCTTCGATAAAAGGGGGCTGTTTTGGAGAAGAGGGGGATGGGATTTTTAGGAGAAAGAAAACAAAATTTTGGGGTTGGTTCTGTCATTTGCTGAGAGAGCTAAGAGAAAATCGAGAGCAAATCCTTGAGTCTTTCTCTGTTTGTTTCCTTTTCGCGAGAACTAAAAGTACTACGGGAGGCTAAAGAAATTTCGAAGGGGTCGGTGAGTTGTTCAAATCCACGACCTCTATTTCGATTTCGCGTTCGTACTTCCGTTCGAGGTTGGAAGTCGTTGCTGTTTGGCTGCTCGTATCCCGGCGTTGCTGCTCCTCGACAGATAAAATACTCTCGTTATGTAACTCTCTTCCCTTCTCGACTTCGATACGTTGGTTCGATGGCCTTGTGTTTAATGGTTCGTTCGTCACTATTGGGACGGACGTTGCTGGGTATGCTTGCTGTTAGTTTGTGGTGTGTTTAAATTGCCTATACAACACATCTGTTTTCTAGTTAGTCGTTTTGAACGAATATGTTGGCTGTCGATTAATTAGGTTGCCTCCCGTTAGTTTTGGAATAAAAAATGTGTCGGTATGTTTGAGTGTCGAATACATGTTTCGTTTGCAGTCGCTAAAGAAAATTATACTTGTTAGCCTCGTTTAAACTCGAGTTATATCGTGTATTCAGGTTTGTTTCGTTATGTTTGTTCGTTTGTGTCGCTCTCGGTTTCTCCCGGTTTCGTCGTGATGCCCCCCTTGCAATCAGCTTTATTGTAACAGTTTTGGTTTGTTCTGAAGACCTATAGCTCAATAACGTGACATTATCGCCTTGCTGGTCTTCTGTCTCGTTTATTGTCAAGAGTGATGAAGTACTTGAATGTGAATGCATATAGTTGGTTTGGCCCTCCTCTACAGTTTGACATGCTGCTTAGGAATAAATTTTTCTTGTGTGTTTCATATAATTTTAGAAACATTAAGGTTAAGATCGTGCATTAAATGATACTTCAGTTCGTTTCTAATTATGTATGACTAAGTGGGTATTGCCAAGTTTTGTACTCATTTATATGGGCAACCGTCTGTTGTTACAACTACTTCACCCTTTTAACTTTGTTTGGTTCAGTTCCTTTTCTTAGAGTCGTATTTTGGTTTATTTTGAGTTCTTTGAATGAAACTCATTAACTAAAGGCTTTTGTCTAAGTTACATTTTCTTGTTCCTTATTTCCGGACACTAACCCCCTTATTGCTATTTTGTTTCATGTAAAACCTATCCGAGTTCTTCGTGAACTCCCATTTTTCCTCGCTTTGCGAAGAGAGCCATAAAGGCTCGAAATCCTTTTCATACGAGTCGCTAGCAACCAAGTGTCGCGAGGTTTGAGGATATTTGAAGAGGACGGACTAGAAGACTCTTTTTATATACTTGTTATTTTGCATTTTTATTCTCTAACGGGCATAAGCCCTCTTGTCGTTTTCTTTCTTACTCTTATATTGTATGTTTAGATTAGGACAGGTACAAAATAGGTTGAAAACCCGAAAATAGGTGGGTCCAAGTTTCGGTCAAGGCGAACAGAACCCAAAAACTTGGACCCCGAATCTCTCTCTCTCTCTCTCTCTCTCTCTCTCTTTATTACTTGCTTACGTGCTTCTGCTTGAATGTCGTTAGTCTAGGATTAGAAACTCCAAACCCCGTTGACGCCTTTTATTTTATCAAACTTAAAAATTCAAAAAAAAAAAAACAAACCTAAAAATGATAATATTTCAAAATTCGCAAAGCGTGTTTAGATAAACCTTAAGGAAGTTAAGCTTTGAAATATATTCGCAAATGGCAAGAGAAACAACGAAGGTTGCAAAACTTGTTAACTTGTTTAAATGAAATAAGCTCAACTTTGAAATTGTAAAAGTTAAAACAAAAGTAGTCAAATAAGTTAATCGCGGAAAAACCGTAAGTTAGCGGAGTGTCTTAGGTGCCTTACACCTTCCTAAGACACTAATAAGAATCCCGAACCCCCTAAATAGTTTCAAAACAATTTTTTCTGTTTAAGTTGTTTAGAAACAAAGTTTTCTTGATTTTTCTTAAAAATTAAGTGGCGACTCCTAAATGTCGAAAATATCTTAAAATAAAACAACTCTTTTCGAAAAACATTTTTCGATAAAACATAAGTTTATATTCCTCTTATAAATAATTTGTGATAAGAAAGAAATTGTGAATGATAGCAAAATATAATATTATGGCTGTAAAATATAAATTAATAACTTTTATTATGTTAACAGCTTTTAAGGGTATTTCAGACATTTTGATTGAAAAAGCTATTTATCAGCACTTATTTGCAAACACATCAACAACTTTTTTTTAACTTCGCCACTTTTATCCAAACAATAACTTCTTAATTTTAAAAATAAGTTTCAGCACTTTCAAAAGTACTTTTTTAAAGATGTTATTAAGCCCATCCAAACGGGCCCTTAAAGGCCCAACTTCAAGAGTTGTTGAGCAAAGGCTTCATTAGACCAAGTGCATCTCCTTGGGGTGCTCCGGTGTTATTTGTGAAGAAGAAGGATGAGAGTTTCCGAATGTGCATAGATTACGGCAGTTGAACAGGTAACTATTAAGAACAAGTATTCCATTCCTCGCATTGATGACTTGTTCGATCAGTTACAAAGTGCTTGTGTCTTCTCTAAGATTGACTTGAGATCCGGTTATCATCAATTGAAAATACGGGCAACGGATGTGCCAAAGACTGCTTTTCGAACTTGGTATGGGCATTACGAATTTGTGGTAATGTCTTTTGGTCTTACGAATGCCCCTGCTGCTTTCTTGAGCTTGATGAACGGGATTTTCAAGCCATATTTGGATCTCTTTGTGATCGTATTTATTGATGATATACTGATATACTCAAAGAGTAAGAAGGAACATGAGGAGCATTTGAGAATGATGTTAGAGTTGTTGAGGAAGAAAAAACTTTATGCCAAATTCTCCAAGTGTGAGTTTTGGCTAGATTCAGTGTCCTTCTTGGGACAAGTGGTTTCTAAGGATGGAGTGATGGTGGATCCATCTAAGATTGAGATAGTGAAGAATTGGGTAAGACCTACAAATGTGTCAGAAATAAGGAGCTTTGTTAGTTTAGCTAGCTACTACCACCGATTTGTCAAGGGATTCTCTTTTATTGCTTCCCAATTAACGAACTTGACTAAGCAGACTGTTCCATTTGTATGGTCGGATGAATGTGAGGAAAGCTTTCAGAAGCTTAAGACCTTGTTGACTACTGCACCAATTCTTACCTTGCCAGTAGGGTAATAACTTCATCGTTTATTGTGATGCATCCTATTCTGGTTTGGGTACAGTGCTAATGCAAGAGAAGAATGTGATTGCGTATGCTTCGAGGCAATTAAAGGTGCACGAACGTAATTATACGACCCATGATTTGGAGTTGGCCGCGGTAGTATTTGCATTGAAGCAATGGAGGCAGTATCTGTATGGGGTTAAGTGTGAAGTCTATACAGATCATCGTAGCCTAAAATATGTCTTTACTCAGAAAGATTTGAATTTGAGACAGAGGAGATGGATGGAACTACTGAAGGACTACGATATCACTATTCTATATCATCCGGGAAAGGCTAATGTTGTGGCAGATGCCTTAAGTAGAAAGGCAGGAAGCATGGGAAGCCTATCTCATTTGCAAGTTTCTAGACCCTCGTTGGCTAGAGAAATCCAAAATTTGGCTAATGACTTTATGAGGCTAGAAGTAAATGAGAAGGGAGGATTTTTAGCTTGTGTGGAGGCGAGATCTTCTTTTCTTGACAAGATCAAGGGAAAACAGTTTGAGGATGAGAAACTAAGTCGAATTCGGGATATGGTGTTGCGAGGAGAGGCTAAAGAGGCAATAATGGATGAGGAAGGTGTTTTGAGAATCAAGGGAAGGGTATGTGTGCCCCGTGTTGATGATTTGATCCACACTATTCTTACACAGACTCATAGTTCCGGATATTCTATACATCCTGGTGCAACCAAGATGTACCGTGACCTAAAGCAACACTTTTGGTAGAGTAGAATGAAGCGAGACATTGTTGATTTTGTTGCCAAATGTCCAAATTGTCAACAAGTAAAGTATGAACACCAGAGGCCCGGAGGAACACTTCAAAGAATGCCCATTCCTGAACTGAAGTGGGAGAGAATTGCAATGGACTTCGTGGTTGGTCTTCCAAAGACATTGGGGAAGTTTGATTCTATTTGGGTAATTGTGGACAGATTAACTAAGTCTGCTCACTTCATTTCGGTCAAGGTGACCTACAATGCAGAAAAGTTAGCCAAAATCTACATCTCAGAAATCGTTCGATTACATGGAGTTCCACTCTCCATCATATCAGATAGAGGTACGTAGTTTACTTCTAAGTTTTGGAGAACATTGCATGCTGAATTAGGTACTAGATTGGACCTTAGTACTGCATTTCATCCTCATACCGATGGTCAGTCTGAGCGAACGATTCAAGTGTTGGAGGATATGCTTTGAGCATGTGTGATAGAATTTGGTGGCCATTGGGATAACTTCTTACCCTTGGCGGAGTTTTCATACAATAATAGTTATCACTCCAGTATTGACATGGCTCCATTTGAAGCATTGTATGGGAGGAGATGTAGGTCTTCCATTGGTTGGTTTGATGCATTTGAAGTTAGACCTTGGGGTACGGACCTGTTGAAGGATTCATTGGAAAAGGTGAAAGCTATTCAAGAAAAGCTTTTAGCGGCTCAAAGTAGGCAAAAGGAATATGCGGATCGAAAGGTTCGAGACTTAGAGTTCATGGAAGGTGAACAAGTCCTGTTGAAGGTTTCACCCATGAAAGGGGTGATGCGGTTTGGAAAAAGGGGTAAGCTAAGTCCAAGGTATATTGGACCATTTGAAGTACTTAAGCGAGTAGGGGAGGTGGCTTATGAATTAACCTTGCCTCCAGGGCTGTCAGGAGTGCATCCGGTATTTCACGTGTCTATGTTGAAAAGATACCATGGGGATGGAAATTACATCATTCGTTGGGATACGGTTCTGCTTGATGAAAATTTGTCGTATGAGGAGGAACCTGTTGCTATTCTAGATAGAGAGGTTCGCAAGTTGAGGTCGAGGGAGATTGCATCCATCAAAGTTCAATGGAAGAATCGACCAGTTGAAGAAGCCACTTGGGAGAAGGAGGCTAATATGCAAGAAAGATACCCACACCTGTTTACAGATTCAGGTACTTCTTCTCGTCCTTGTTTTTCTTCTTTTGATCGTTCAAGGACGAACGATGGCTAAATTGGTATCTATTGTAACGACCTGTTTAGTCGTTTTGAGAAGCAGATTTTATTTCTGGAAAAACTGGCTGAGACGACGGACACCACGACGGACCGTCATGGGCACGACGAACCGTCGAGGGTGTCTCGTTCTAAAACACTTGGGAATTCTAAAATTTGAGTGCTGAAATCGACTCTCTGAACTCTGTGACGAACCTGCAGGATGGACCGTCACAGTTAAGATGAACCATCGTGAGCCCCCGTTTCAAAACACTTCAACTCTTGAAAATTTGGTACTGGGAACAATTCTCTGAACGTCGTGACGGAAGTGCAGGACGGACCGTCGTGGGTACGACGGACCGTCACAGACTCTTCAAGGAAATTGAGTCTCTGATCGTCGCGACGGACCGTCGCAGCTACGACGGGCCGTCACAGGTTGCGTAATCCCAGGCTGGGTCGGATTTCTTGTTAAGATTTAAAGGGGCATTTTGGACTATTCCTGCTATAATTATAAAATTCGTGGGGTTATATTAATAACTCAATTCTTGGGGGATAAAGAGGTAACCTTGAGTTAATTAGTGGGTTATTATTGTCATCTTTTACACTTAATTATATGTTAATTAGGGTAAAAAGAAAGAGGGTTGGAATAAGAAAAATAGAAAGAACAAAGAGAGAGAGGATCGAACGAGAAGAGGAAACCAAGCTTTGGGGAATTTTCTTGTTGATCACTAATCTTCGGTGGAGGTAGGTTATGGTTTTTCTTTGATATTCGTAGTAAACTCTTAATAGCGAATGATATGTATTGGTAGTATTGTAAACCCTTCTATATGCTTAATTGTATGCTTGCATGAATATGATTATATAATTGTGATAAACTAAGCATGATGAAGTTATTGAATCCAAAATCTTGAAAGAAACCCTAATTCACTTGTTAATGATGATGCCTTGGTATAAAAGAAGGCTTGATAAATTATATAATGAGAATGATGAAGCCTTGGTATAAAAGAAGGCTTGATAAATTATATAATGAGATTGATGATGCCTTGGTATAAAAGAAGGCTTGATGAATTAGGGGATCGGGTGCCACGTTCCGGTAACAGGATAGAACGAGGATCGAAGTGTCACGTTCCGACACCAGGATAGTATATGGATCGGGTGCCACGTTCCGGTACCAGGATAGAATGAGGATCGGAGTGTCACGTTCCGACACCAGGATAGTATATGGATCGGGTGCCACGTTCCGGTACCAGGATAGAATGAGGATCGGAGTGCCACGTTTCGGCACCAGGATAGTATATGGATTGGAGTGTCACGTACTGACACAAGAGGAAGAAAGATAATGAATCTTGAAAGATGTTAATATACTCAATGTAATGAACCTAATTCCCAAATGAGTATGGTATTGAGGCTTGAGTCCTCATGGATGAACTTGGTGGTACTTATTAATGATTTAGTACTTGTTGTTGCTACATGTTGAGTATTGTAGTTGATTTATGATATTATCTGATATATATACTGTTTTCTATTTTGAGTTGGCCGATGATATCTACTCAGTACTCGTGTTTTGTACTGACCCCTACTTGTATGTTTCTTTCTTTGTTATTTGTGGAGTGCAGCAAACGCGCCGTCGTCTTCAACTCAATCGCAACTCTAGCCAGTCTTCATAAAGTCAGATTTCAGGGTGAGCTAATGCTTCTAGCTTGGACTGGATCTTCCACTTCATGTCTTGATGCCTTGAACTTCCGGCACGGACTAGCTTTTATTTATTTAGTTACTTAGAATACTCTTAGTTTAGTAATTTGATCATAGGTGTTCTTGTGATGATGACTTCCAGATTTTGGGGATAATGAGTTATAAATTTTAGAAGTTATTTTGTTTGATTTATATAATGAGTTTAAGTCTTCCGCATTGTATTTTGTTCAATATGTTTGGGTTTAGATTGGTTGGTTCGCTCACATAGTAGGTTAAGTGTGGGTGCTAGTCGCGGCTCGGTTTTGGGTCGTGACAATATTGCAAACTAATAAATTAAATTAATTGTTATAATCATTCTTTGATTTAATTGTGTCCCGTAGCAAACTGTTTGTCAGTCACCTCTCGTCACTCTCTTCTCTCGCTCGCTTCCTCTCACTTTTATACAAATACAAATGTATAAAATCTGTGTATATTTATATAAAGCGAGAGAAAATTGTAAAGATATTTTTATTTCCCTCTCTCCTCTCTTCCAGATCTCGCTCGCCACTCTCCCTAATCTCGCTCACCTTTCTCGCTTATACAAACAGAAGCAAAATGTATAAATTGCGTTTCTGTTTGTATAAAGCGTGAGAAAATTATATATACACATGCAAGTACATATATTTTCGTCCTATACACTTATTATTACACAATAAAAATACTCCCCTGCCCAGTTTCTTTTGTCTTTCTCTCTTTCTCGTTTTATGCAAATTCAAATTGTATCTAATTTCTCTCTTTCTCATTTTATACAATTCGATTCAATTGTATATTCCTTGTCCAAGTCTCTTTTATCATTCTCTTTCTCATTTTATACAAATTCAAATTGTATATAAACGTCCTATACACTTATAATCATACAATTCGTTTTATACACATCGTTTATACAATTCTCTGCCCAAGTGTCTTTCTCTTTATCGTTTTATACAATTCACTTCAATTGTATATGTATAGCATATTATACAGTTTTTATGTTTGCTATGGAACGCAATTATGCAAACTTTGTTATAGCATACAAATATGAAATTTTTTATTTGCTATATATGAAAGTTGCCCTAATTATTATGATTATGATGCGTCTTTAATAGATTGCCTATCCTGAAACGGATAGTTCACAGGCCCAATACAAAAAGCCTACACAAAGTTCTCTTCAATTGCAAAATAGATATACTCCTTTTTTAAATTTATTTGTGTGCTTTTGATATGTCTTGAAAATTTAGAAAGTAAAAAAGAATTTAAATTTTATGATCTTAAATTATAAATATATAGAATGTATGAAATATTTTTAATTCGGAAAAGGCTCAAATATGCTATTGAATTTTCAGAAAAAAGCTCATTATGTCATCAGTTAAAAGTTTGGCTCATTTATGCCATTACCGTTAAAGAAAAGTCTCATTCATGCCATTATTTTTTAACGATGCTTTTGCAAAATCATTTTTGACACGTGGCTAATTATAACTCTGTCACGTCATCAATTTTTTTAATGTGGTCAATTATAATTCAGTCCACGTCATCAATAATAATAATAATAATAATAATAATAATAATATAATTATAATAATGATAATAATAATAATAATAATAATAATAATAATAATAATAATAATAGAAAATGGTCTAACCCCCCCCCCCCAATCTATATTCGAAATCCCAACTATACACTCCAACTTCACGGGTGTCCCATTACCCACCTAAACTATATTTTTATATATTTTCTACCCATCTAAGTGTTGACCTGTCATGGGAGGTGTTGTCACCGCCTCTAGGCACGTTAGAAGCATAATTTGACGAAAAATTTCTCCTTTTCCAAGAGTCATCTTTTACACTTTTAAATAATCATTACTTTTTTTCCCCACCATTAATCCTTGTTTCTTTTGTGAAAAAAATTCACGAGTTCCTCTTAAAATTAAGTAAGGTTCAGTTGTTAATGTTCATTTTTACTTCAAATCTTGAATTTAGGGTTTGTAATATGCTCTAATTTCTTATTTAGGTCTCTAATAAGAATTTTGAATTTTCTCGAAATTCATCAAAAAAGAGAAATGAAAACTTGAATACGCTTTGTATGGATGAATCAGACCTAATGCTCAACGCTTTAGCGAGATGCAAACACGAATTTTCGCTAAATTTGTAAAATTTCTTGGTCGAAATTAAATTCGAAAAGAAGATTTTGGTTTTGCCCATGCTATGGTGTATGTGGATTTCTCTTGTATTCGTGCTATATTTCTTTTGACGATGCTAATGTACTTATTTGGATCATTTTCAGTCTAAGAATTGGAGAAGGAAATGAACAAGAGAAAAAAGGGTTTTTGGATTTTTTTTTTCTTTGTTTCTTTGTTCTGCTTTCAGTTTAAGAGGGAAATGGGGAAAAAAACTAGAATAAGGAGAAAAATAAGAAAAGAGAGTTTCAAGGTAGGGGTCCTAGCGCGTGTAATCACGCAGGACAACTTATTTGGCTTATGTGTTGAGGTCATGACTTAGGCAAGTAGAAAATATATAAAAAATATAGTTTAGGTGGGTAACGGGATACCCGTGAAGTTGGAGTGTGTAGTTGGAATTTCAGGTATAGGTTGTGGGGAGGGGGGGTAGGGGGGAGGGGTTAGATCATTTTCTCTAATAATAATAATAAAAGAATTAAGGGTAAAAAGATAATATACACTGTCAACATAAAATGACTTTTAAGTTGGAAAAAAAAAACACCTTTCACCTAGCTTTTAGTTTTTGACTTAAAATAAATTATTTTTGACTTAAAATAAATTACTTTGATATTTGTCAAACACTCTAATGAGTCAAAAACTGACTAACTTTTAACCCATCCAAGATGGGTTGAGTTACTTATGCACTAAACAACATTATCACAAATAAAATAATTTTATAATAATTATTAACAGTAATAATATAATTACCGTTATATTATATTTTGATAATATAATAATAATAATAATAATAATAATAAAATAATGTTGCCATAGAAGGACAGAAAAGGATGATAAGTATTTAACAATATCGAGTTTTAAAAGGATGATAAGTCTTTAAAAATATCGAGTTTTAATTAATATTGCCGTAGAAGGACAGAAAAAATAAACAAGAAGATAATTCGGCCACAGATAGTAATTTTCAATTGACATGACATACAAGCTAGCTAATAAATTTGTGACTATAATAAGTGTGCGTGTCACAAACTTAGCAATATTGCACAGCTGTAAATGGACCACTTTTTTATGAACCCTTGGCACATTTTGTCACATATTTAACACAAAAACATGTTGCTTAATTCCTATTATTCAACTTAAGTTAACAAGCAAGAACTATCAATGGCACAAAAAAATGAATGCAATAATAGTGAAGATGGAAGGTGGACTCTTCAAGGGAAAACTGCCCTTGTTACTGGAGGCACTAAAGGCATAGGGTAAACTTTCGAGTTTTAAGTGTTTCATGTATCTGTCGATAGTCCGTATACATTGATTATAAACATATAATATATATGAATCACGTAAATGTGTTATACATCTTTTGGCTATTAATTCTAGTTAAATTATATACACACTATCTTTCTCAGACTCTAGTTATAATATTGAGTTTATTATTGTTATTGTTGTTGATATTATTTTTCTATTGTTTTGATTAAAAATTAGGCATGCCATAGTAGAAGAATTAGCTGGATTTGGTGCTACAGTCTATACATGTTGTAGAAACCAAGAACAACTTGATGAGTGTTTAGAGAAATGGAGAAGCAAAGGTTACAAAGTAGAAGGATGTGTGTGTGATTTGACTTTGAGATCCCAGAGAGAGATGCTTATGGAGAAG
This sequence comes from Solanum peruvianum, assembly GCA_027705065.1. Lineage (NCBI taxonomy): Eukaryota > Viridiplantae > Streptophyta > Magnoliopsida > Solanales > Solanaceae > Solanum > Solanum peruvianum. The sequence goes on from JAKWJD010001763.1 coordinate 4,610,070, forward strand.
GTTATCAATTTTTTCCAAGGAAAACTCAACATTCTAGTAAGTTTTTTTTTTGTTTTTTTTGTTTTACTATTTTCTTTTCATTTCGTTTCGTTTCAATTGATGTGATGCACTCTGATTAAATTAACAGTTTAAGAAAAGAAAAATCTTTTAAAACTTCAAGTTAGGATCAGTGGTGTAGCTATATGTCTAGATTCAAGAGTAATTTCTTGAACAATCTTTATTGAAAAATTACATTATGCATATAAAAAAAATATTGTATATATGTATAGATCAAATATATTTTTTATAGATATATATTAAATTTTGAATACATAGAGCAAAATTTCTTATTTCGACACTAGTCAAGGTACAGACGAAGCCCGATAGGAGCAAAGAGTGCATCCGAACCTCTTGAGATAAAAATTACACCATATGTACGGTTAATATTATTTACTATATATACATAATAAATGTTGAATCTTTTTATTTTTTTGTGTAATTACTTTTTCATATTTTTAACACCTTTAATAAAAATTCTAATTTAGCTTATTTGTGATAGACTAATGCATTAGCCATCAACATTTTTGAGACTTAAAGTTATGTCATTAAAGTAAAATAAAATTTTAATATTAAGCTATTTTTAAAATATAAAAAATATGTTTTTCTAGAATATTAAATGAAAATAAAAGTACATCATATAAATAGGGACAAAGAGAATACATATTTTATCTTGTTTAAAATTTATCTTAAAATTTCAAGTTCATATTCTGTATATTAAATTATTATTTTTCAAATCACGTTAATGAAAATTTTAATTCTGCGATTATTACAACAAGATATCTAAACTTCAATTTTTTTGATATAGATAAATAATGCAGGTATACTAATGCTTAAGCCAGCTTTAGAGTTCACTGAGGATGATTACTCTATTCTTATGAAAACCAATTTTGAAGCTTCTCACCACATCTCCCAAATTGCACACCCAATTTTGAAGGCCTCAGAAATTGGAAACATTGTCTTCATCTCTTCTATTGCTGGGCTTGTGGCATTGCCAACAAATTCCATCTATGCAGCAACTAAAGGTAATTTTCGACTCTCGGGGTCTGATTAATTCAAATTCGCACATTATAAAACCTATTTATATATAAGGGTTGAGCTTCCAACAAGACATTTTCATTTTCAGGACTCAGAGCTGAGACGTTTAATTAAAGACAGGGAATCCTAACCATGACCAGCACTTATTAAGTATATTTGACAGAGTATGATATAATTAATTTTTTATAGAAAATATGACGTCTAAAAATAAATTAAATATACATTAAAGATTTGAAATCGTATTAAGCAAATCGGAGATTGTTTCGATGATGCTTTTGAGTATTGAAGATAAATAATAAGATCAAAATGTTAGTTGAAATAAGGTGAAGTTCAAAAGGAGAATGACTTTGAAAAATGCTTCTTTAAAAAAACATGTTCTATTAATCTAATGTAGCTAACCTATGGAAATTATGTTTTTAATAAATAACTTTTATCGTATATTAAATATATTTGTCATGTTTAAAGATGGTAAAGGAGCAAAAAGTATTCAATTTATTTTTTAATTTCTTTAAGTTCTCTTGTTTCAAATTATTTGAAATGTTTAGAATATTTTTGTGGATTACGGACTATAGATGGGTAGAGCCTTTGCTCACCCTAAGCTTCGTATGAGAGCGGAATAAACACCAACGAAATAGCGATTTTCCTGTCATCACACGTAATTTCCCTCCTTTTTTTCCTCACTAGAAAGCCCATTTATAATAACTGAACGAAATATAAATATCAAATATCATTCAACTTAAATAATAATATTTTTTATTATAATAATCATGAAATTTTCAAACAAATGTTACCACTCTAATAAGATATCTCCATTTTTTTTAAATCTTTTTCATCATTTTTAACATTGAAACATAAAACTTAATTATTATCTAGAAAATAAGTTTTATCTTTCAAAATATTGCATTATTTGTTATATATATATATATATATATATATATATATACTACTAGCTAGAAAATATGAAACTTATAGGTAATCCAGCTAGTTTGTCGTTATATAGCTCCTAGCTAATTGATTTTCTTGTAATTCGTTTAGCATGTGATTATTGTTGAACTATCAAATTTCATTTATAGCTAATTTCTCGAATTCTAAATATAATTTTTTTTTTGTATTTTTCCATGTTAATAGGTGCAATGAATCAACTTACAAGGAGTTTGGCTTACGAATGGGCTAAAGATAATATTCGAGTGAATGCAGTAGCACCTTGGATTATAAACACACCCCTCATCGAAGCAGCAAAGGTAAAAATACCATGATAAGAAAATTAATTGATCTGACTCAATCTTAAAACTTAATTCATGAGATGAAAATTTTACTATTAAGAACAAACGATCTAATAAATATTTTTGAATGATATTTTTAAATGAAATATAATATAATTACTAATATTGTATCTGATTTTGTTCCAGAAAGATTCATTAGCTAAAGAACATATTGAAAGAAGTGTTAGTAGAACACCAATTTGTAGAGTTTGTGAACCAAAAGAAGTTTCAGCAATGGTGGCATTTCTTTGTTTCCCAGCTGCTTCATATATTACTGGTCAAGTTATATGTGTTGATGGTGGACTCACAATTAATGGTTCTTATTAATTATTTTATTTTATGTCTTGAATAATAATAATGTACTTGATTAATATGAAACCATGAAAATTTTATGTTCGATTATTTCAATTAATAAAATAAAATTGTCAATCTATTCTAATTAATTATTATATGATATAATTCTGAATTTAATCAGAATTCATAAAAAGAAATGGAAAAAAATTACATGTATATTAGTTATCCAATTTATTGCGAGTATAATAGGTGCATGCATGTCACAAACTTGCAATATAACACATCTTTAATTGGACCACGTCTTTATGCCTGGCCTTGGTACATTTTATCACCTATTTAATATTTAAGCCGAAATCATAAGTAGGTCTTTAAATTTGTTTGATTTTTTACTTTAGGTATCTTAATTACGTTATTTTTCTATGGCTAAACTTAACGGTGGCTAACTAAAATTGATACTAATTTTCAGTTAGACACTTCAACTAAGCTTTGTTCATTTTAGATACCTCATTTCATGCTCCGTTATATTAATTTGACACTTTTTGCTGAGATAGTATAGTAAGTGTGATACACTCACTTGACGCGTGTGAGAGCCTCATTTTACCAAATTTTATTTTATTTTCTTCTTCTTCTTCCCCAATTTTTCACTATCATTTTTCAAGCTTAAATTTTTTTCTTGGTGATTTAAATTTGACGATGCCACAAACAAAAAGTTAATTCTAGCGTCCAGAAATTTTAAGCTTTAATACTTTCACTAATTTTGTTGTGTTCTTCTTCCTCCTCAAAATAGTTTGAGAAAAATCAATATAAATTTCAAGACGGGAAAAATAAACTAAGAAATGGCAAATAATTATATTTTCAATTATCAAATTCTGCATTCACAATAATTAATTTTAGCGTTCTAATCTATTTGTATGTGTTCTCATATTATTATTAATTAGTTTAGAGCCCGTTTAGATAGGCTTAAAAAAATAGCTTTTAAAAAATATTTTTGAAAGTGTTGGAACTTATTTTTAAAAGGGAAAATTGTATATATAATAGCAAACTAATAACCTAAATTAAATGGAATAGCTAAGGTTTGATTTAATTGTGCTCCATAGCAAACATTAGCTAAAATTTGCCAGCGACTCTCTCCCAAAAATCTCGCTCGCCACTCTCCATTCTCGCTCGCCTCTCGCTTTATACACAGAAGTGTATAATTCCGTTTCTGTTTTGTATAAATCGAGAGAAAATTGTATATACACATGCAAAAATGTATATCTTCGTGTTATACACTTAATTATACAATTTACAAACATTTTACTTCAAATATTGCAGAGAAAAAGGCCAACGAATTATACAATTGTGAATTATACAATTGCAGTGAAATACAATTTTCTCTAGCTTTATACAACAGAAGTGTATATATTGTGTTTCTGTATTTGTATAAAGTGAGAAAAACATATATCTTCTTGCTATACACTTATAATTATGCAATATACATACATTTTAATTCGATTCAACTGTATGCAAAGCAAATTATACAATTGCAGCGAAATAGGCCAGCGAATTATACAATTTAGGCCAGCGAATATACACTTGTATATGTATAGCGAATTATACAGTTTTTATGTTTGCTATGGAGCGCAATTATGCAAAGTTTGCTATAGCATACAAATATAAATTTTTGTTTGCTATATGTGAAAGTTGCCCTATTTAAAATAAGTAGTTAGGTGTTTGGATAAAAGTGCTGAAGTTAAAAAAAAATTGTTGATGTGTTTGGCAAATAAGTGCTGGTAAACACTTTTTTTAATCAAAATATCTGAAATACCCTTAAAAGTTGGTAACATGATAAAAATTGATTAATTTAGTAATAATAATAATAATATATAACATATAATAAATAATAATAAAATAAATAACAATAATAAAAAATAATGATAATATAAAATAATAATAATAATAAAATAAATAATAATAATAATAAAATAATATTAATATTATATAATAAAATAAATAATAATAATAATATATAAAATATTAATAATAATGAATAATAAAATATATAATAATATATAAAATGTTAATAATAATAATAAATAATAGTAATAATATATAATAATAATAAATAACAATAACAATAATAAAATAATATGAAAATAATAATAATATAATAATAATATAATATAATATGTAATACATAATAATAAATGAATAATAATAAAATAAAGAATAATAATATAATAACATATAATATATAATAATAATGAAGAATAAAATAAATAATAATAATATAATAATATTAATAATAATAATAATAACTATTATTATTATTATTATTATTATTATATAAAATAATAATAATAATAATACTAAGAATAATAAAATAAATAATAATAATAATAATAATAATAATAATAATAATAATAATAAGAGAAAATGGTCTTAAAACCCCCAATCTATATTCGAAATCCCAACTACACACTCTAACTTCACGGGTGTCCCATTACCCACCTAAACTATATTTTTATATATTTTCTACCCACCTAAGTGCTGACCTGTTATGGGAGGTGTTGTCACCGCCTCTAGGCGCGTTAGAAGCATAATTTGACGAAAAATCCTCCTTCTCCAAGAGTCATCTTCCCTAATTTTAAATAATCATTATTTCTTTTTTCCCCACCATTAATCCTTGTTTTTTTTGTGAAAAACTCACGATTTCCTCTCAAAATTAAGTAAGGTTCAGTTGTTAATGTTCATTTTTACTTCAAATATTGAATTTAGAGTTTGTAACCTGCTCTAATTTATTATTTAGGTCTCTAATTAGAATTTTAAATTTTCTCGAAATTTATCAAAAATGACAAATGAAAACTTGAATAGGCTTTGTATGGATGAATCAGACCCAATGCTCAACGCTTGTGAGATGCAAACACGGAATTTTGCTAAATTTGTAAAATTTCTTAGTCAAAATTAAATCCAGGAAGAATATTTTGATTTTGCCCATGCTATGGTGTATGTGTTTTTTTCTTGCATTCGTGCTACATTTCTTTTGACGATGCTAATGTACCTATTGGATCATTTTCAGTCAAGGTGGGGGTCCCAACGCGTGTAATCACGCAGGACAACTTGTTTGATTTATGTGTTAAGGTCATGACTTAGGCGGGTAGAAAATATATAAAAATATAGTTTAGATGGGTAATGGAACACCCGTGAAGTTGGAGTGTGTAGTTGGGATTTCGGGTATAGGTTGTGGGGGGGGGGGGGGTAGACCATTTTCTCTAATAATTATAATAAAAGAATTGAGGGTAAAAAAATAATATACACGGTCAACATAAAATGACTTTTGAGTTGAAAAAAAAAGCACCTCTCACCTAGCTTTTAGCTTTTAGCTTTTGACTTAAAATAAATAATTTTTTACTTAAAATAAGTTACTTTGATATTTGTCAAACACTCCAATAAGTCAAAAACTGACTAATTTTTAACCCATCCATGATGGGTTGAGTTACTTATGCACTAAACAACATTATCACAAATAAAATATTTTATAATAATTATTAACAATAATAATATCAGTACCGTTATATTACATTTTGATAATAACAATAATAATAATGTTGCCATAGAAGGACAGAAAAGGATGATAAGTATTTAACAATATCGAGTTTTAAAAGGATTATAAGTCTTTAAAAATATCGAGTTTTAATTAATATTGCCGTAGAAGGACAGAAAAAATAAACAAGAAGATAATTCGGCCACGGATAGTAATTTTCAATTGACATGACATACAAGCTAGCTAATAAATTTGTGACTATAGTAAGTGTGCATGTCAAACTTAGCAATATTGCACAGCTGTAATTGGACCACTTTTTTATGACCCCTTAGCACATTTTGTCACATATTTAACACAAAAATATGTTGCTTAATTCCTATTATTCAACTTAAGTTAACAAGCAAGAACTATCAATGGCAGAAAAAAATAAATACAATAATAGTGAAGATGGAAGGTGGACTCTTCAAGGAAAAACTGCCCTTGTTACTGGAGGCACTAAAGGAATAGGGTAAACTTTCGAGTTTCAAGTGTTTCATGTATCTGTCAATTTTAGTCTGTATAAATTGATTATAAACATATAATATATATGAATTACGTAAATGTGTAAATACATCTTTTGATTATTAATTCTAGTTAAATTATATGTACACTATCTTTCTCAAACTCCAGTTATAGTATTGAATTTATTATTGTTATTGTTGTTGATATTATTTTTCTATGTTTTAATTAAAAATTAGGCATGCCATAGTAGAAGAATTAGCTGGATTTGGTGCCATAGTTTATACATGTTGTAGAAATCAAGAACAACTTGATGAGTGTTTAGAGAAATGGAGAAGCAAAGGTTACAAAGTAGAAGGATGTGTATGTGATTTAACTTTGAGATCCCAAAGAGAGATGCTTATGGAGAAGGTTATCAATTTTTTCCAAGGAAAACTCAACATTCTAGTAAGTTTTTTTAAAAAAAATTTTGTTTTACTATTTTCTTCATTTCGTTTCGTTTCAATTGATATGATGCACTCTAATTAAGTTAGAAGTTTAAGAAAAGAATTTTTTTTTAAAACTTACAAGTTAGGATCAGTGGTGTAGCTATATATCTAGATTCAAGAGTAATTTCTTGAACAATCTTTGTTGAAAAATTACATTATGCATATAAAAAAATAATATTGTATATATGTATAGGTCAAGTATCTTTTTTAGTGATATATACTAAATTTTGAATACATTTAGCAAATTTTCTAATTTCGCCACTGTCAAGATCGGGGCGAAGCTTGATAGGAGCAAAGAGTGTATACGAACCTCTAGAGATAAAAATTACATCATATGTACAAGGTTAATATTATTTACTATGTATACGTAGTAGATGTTGAATCCTTTTATTTTTTTCGTGTAATTACTTCTTCATATTTTTGAACACCTTTAATGAAAATTCTAATGAACTACTATTTGTGATAGACTAATGTATAAGCATCAAGAATTTTTGCGACTTAAAGTTATCTCACTAAAATAAAATAAAATTTTAATATCAAGTTATTTTTAAAATATAAAAAAATATTATTTTTTTTAGAATATTAACTGAAAATAATAGTACATCGTATAAATAGAGACAAAGAAAATACATACTTTGTCTGGTTTAAAATTTACCTTAAAGTTTTAAGTTCAAGTTTCATGTATTATATTTTTATTTTTCGAATTTTCTTAATAAAAATTTTGATTCTGGGATTGTTGCTATAGCCAGAAGATATCTAAACTTTAATATTTTTTTTATATATAGATAAATAATGCAGGTATACTAATAGTTAAGCCAACTACAGAGTTCACTGAGGATGATTACTCTATTCTTATGAAAACCAATTTTGAAGCTTCTCACCACATCTCCCAAATTGCACACCCAATTTTGAAGGTCTCAGAAAGTGGTAGCATTGTCTTCATCTCTTCTGTTCTTGGGTTTGTGGCATTTCCAGCAAGTTCCATCTTTTCAGCAACTAAAGGTAATTCTCGAGGTTCGATTAATTCAAAATTTACGTATTATAAGACCTAATTATAAGGATTGAACTTCTAATGAGACTTTTTTCATTTTCATGTTTTAGACCTGAGATGTCTAGTTAAAGATAGAGAATCTTGACCATGACCATCACTTATTAAGTGTATTTGACAGAGTATGACATAATTAATTTTTTATAGGAAATATGACGTCTAAAAATAAATTAAATATACATTAAAAAATCGTATTATTAGCAAATCGAAGATTGTTTCGATGATGCTTTTGAGTATTGAAGATAAATAATAAGATCTAAATGTTAGTTGAAATAAGGTGAAGTTCAAAAGGAGAATGACTTTAGTCCACAAGTGAAAGAAAGTAATTTTTCGATAAAATGAAAAATGCTTCTTTAAAAAAACATGTTCTATTAACCTAATGTAGCTAACCTATGGAAATTATGTTTTTAATAAATGACTTTTATCGTATATTAAATATATTTGTCATGTTTAAAGATGGTAAAGGAGCAAAAAGTTTCAATTTATTTTAATTTCTTTAAATCCTCTTGTTTCAAATTATTTGAAATGTTAGAATATTTTTGTGGACTACGGGCTATAGATGGATAGAGCCCTAAAGTACCACTGATTACTAAAAATTAATTATTATATAGAAAATAAGTTTTATCTTTCAAAATCTTGCATTATTTGATATATATTATATATATAATGCAATATATACATACACTACTACTAGCTAGAAAATATGAAAATTATTGGTAATCCAGCTAGTTTGTCATTATATAGCTCCTAGCTAATTGATTTTCTTGTAATTTGTTTAGCATGTGATTTTTATTGTTGAACTATGAAATTTCATTTATCGCTAATTCCTCGAATTCTAAATATAAAAAATCTTTTGTTTTTTTCCATGTTAACAGGTGCAATGAATCAACTTACAAGGAGTTTGGCTTACGAATGGGCTAAAGATAATATTCGAGTGAACGCAGTAGCACCTTGGATTATAAACACACCCCTCATCGAAGCAGCAAAGGTAAAATTACCATGATAAGAAAATTAATTGATCTGACTCAATCTTAAAACTTAGTTCAATAAGAACAAACGATCTAATAAATATTTCTGAATGATATTTTTAAATGAAATATAATATAATTACTAATATTGTATCTGATTTTGTTCCAGAAAGACTCATTAACTAAAGAACTTATTGAAAGAAGTATTAGTAGAACACCAATTTGTAGAGCTGGTGAACCAAAAGAAGTTTCAGCAATGGTGGCATTTCTTTGTTTCCCAGCTGCTTCATATATTACTGGTCAAGTTATATGTGTTGATGGTGGACTCACAATTAATGGTTCTTATTAATATTTATTTTATGTCTTGAAAATAATAATGTTGATTAATATGAAACCATGAAAATTTTATGTTCGATTATTTCAATTAATAAAATAAAATTGTCAATCTATTCTAATTAATTATTATATGATAAATTGTTCACATGCTAGGCATGTTCTGTAATCACAAATATAGATCCATCGTGGTACCAGGACGACCAAATATATAGTGTATGCCTACTTGATACGACGTGTAACTAATGGTTGTGGTATAACAGTGAGACTGTTTCATTTTTTATTAGAAGTTGAGAATTTAGACTTTAATATAGTGGAAATCTTATAAAGAACTATTTATAAATAAATATTATTATGCGTGATCTAAATTTAATCAAAATTTCTACGTAAACTCGTGTAAAAAGAAATGGATAAAAATGACATGTATATTAGTTAGCCAATTTATTGTGAGTATAATAGGTGCATGCATGTCACAAACTTGCAATATAACACATCTCTAATTGGACCACGTCTTTATGCCTGGCCTTGGTACATTATGTCACCTATTTAATATTTAAGCCGAACTCACAAGTAGATTTTTAAATTTATTTGTTTTTTTTGATATTTTAATTACGTTATTTTCTTATGGCTAAATTCATCTATGGCTATCTAAAATTGGTACTAATTTTAAGTTAGAATTAAGTTTTGTTCATTTTAGATACCTCATGTCATGTTCTGTTATATCAATTTGATACTTTTTGCTGAGATAGCATAGTGAGTGTGATACATTCACTGGACGCGCGTGAGAGCCTCATTTTACCAAATTTTACTTTTATTTTCTTCTTCTTCCCCAATTTTTCACTACCATTTTCCAAGCTTAAATTTTTTCATGGTGATTTAAATTTGACGATGCCACAAACAAAAAGTAAATTCTAGCGTCTAGAAATTTAAGCTTTAAAACTTTCACTTATTTTGTTGTGTTCTTCTTCCTCCTCAAAATAATTTGAGAAAAATCAATATAAATTTCAAGACGGGAAAAACACACTAAGAAATGGCAAATAATTATATTTTCAATTATCAAATTCTGCATTCACAATAATTAATTTTAGCGTTCTAATCTATTTGTATAAGTTCTCATATTATAATCATAAAAAAAGTCCAAATCAATATATAAGCTATATAATCTTAGTAGAAAGATTGAGATTATAATATATAGATATATATATATATATATATATATAGATATATATATATATATATATATATATACACACTAAATCAAAAAAATTTATTTGCATTGATCCAAAAATTCGGCCAAAAAAAAAATCTCCGAAAAAGTTCAAGCAAATGCATTACCACATTCACCAAATCAAACATTTAATATCAACCTACCACAAAAAATCGTTCTTATCTCACAACATTCACAAAGTGACCAAAATTAAAACTTCTTCTTTTGACACATTTGGATGGGGGAGGGTCGGGGTGGTGGTGGGTGGATAAGACAATCTGGGTGAGAGAGAAGGGTTGGGGTTTGAGGTGGGGGTGGAATAACGGAGAAGACAATTTTGGGGTATAGGCGTGGGAACAATTTTTTTAATTAAAAGTGATTAATTTTTTTTAAAAAAATATTTAGTTAAATAAACGTCACATGTCAATAAGTCATTGGTAGTTTTTTTCCTACTAAAAAAATCATTATTTAATAATTTTTTTTCTATATATGCTACCCGTCATTATTTAATTCGTCACTTTGACAGTCGTTAACGAGTGTATTTCACACACCTTACACATTTGACAGATTGTCGAAAAAGTGTTTAAATGACACAGTTGATAATGATATGAGGTGTCTAAAATGAACAAAATCTAGTTAAGGTGTCTAAGTGAAAATTGATGTCAAGTTTAGGTGGTCACCGATGGGTTAGCCTTTTTCCTATTGAATCATTGAATCACTCATAGATTGTTCCTTTTAAACACTATTGACTGATTTAAATCGACTTTTCTATTGTAAATGCCTTCAATTGTGTTCGTATTGTAATGATTTTGATTGACGGAATGACGACAAATTTTGTGTTAGGCTCATTTGTTTTTCTAATATGTTCAAATGACTTGAAGTAAAACATAATTATTCTCGAACGTTTTCACTATCAATTGGACTAATGAATTCTCGAATAATATATATATCCTCTATCAATACCCCTCACAAAATATGTTTTCACATCAGCCAACAGTGTTTAAAAAGAACAAATTATGGGTGGTTCAATGATTCATAATGAAAATAACATAGTTGAGGTACCTGAGGGGAAACCAAAACAAATTTAGGGATCTATTTATGTATTTGGTCTTATATTTAATAGAAAAATATTTAAGCCTTTATAGATATTAAAGAGTTTAGCAGTGATAAATATATACATTAATAAATAGTTTTAAACCCTCTATAGATTTTACTTTTTTACATGTCTCATTTTATGTTATCCCTTTCTGTAAATAGTTGGTTCATAATACTTGTCATTCATAAATCAATGCATAAATTGTCATATTGTTCATTTTTTTATCCCTATGAATTGTTAGCCTTGAAAATATATATTTGACCAACTAAAAAAGCTAAGTAAATGATTCATTTTCATTGGTTAAATTAATTAATCAAAATAAATCAATTCATATTCATTAATAAAAAACTTGAGTTCCAAAAAATTAAATAAGGGTAAAAGGGTAAAGTTACACCAATTCTTAACCTTGATACAAAATAAAAAGGTAACAACATATAAAAAGAACGGACGGAGTAACTAATAGAGTCATTTACAAAAAGCGCTAAGATATAATTATCATTAGTAATTGTCTCTAAAAAAGACATATTTAATGATAATTAATATACCTATTTTAATTATTTTATTGTGATAAGATAACTATGTCATGAAAAAATTCAATGATCATATGTGAATTGATTATATAATGATTTTACAAGTGATCTTTATAAATAGGTTAATGTTGACAGGGGCGGACCCACATGGTGTCCGCCGGGTGCTCGAGCATCCATTAACTTCGTTACGAAATATATATATCTATGTAGAAATTGATAGGTATTTGTAATAAATTAACATAGAGCACCCAATGAATAAATCGTATAGTTGGCCCAATGGTTCTAGGATGGGTACTTAAGACTCTTTTAATGTTGTTGTACCAAGGTTTGAATCTCATTGTTAACATATATTTTTTATAATTTCACTTCAAAACACCCACAATCTTAATATCCTAGATCCGCCACTGGATGTTGATGTATAGAACTGAAACTCTTTTTTTTATTTTCTCTTAAATGTCAATAGTTCATTAACTCATATACAGGAGCCAATTATCCATTGACAACCTCTCCTTCACCACTTATAGTATTTTGAAAATATTATTATTATAAAAAAATAATATATATAATTGCAAACTAATAAATCAAATTAATTGCTATAATTATTCTTTGATTTAATGTATCCCGTAGTAAATTGTTTGTCAGTCACCTCTCCCCCTCGATTTCTCGCTCGTCACTCTCTTCTCTCGCTCGCTTCTCTCACTTTTATACAGACACAAGTGTATAAAATATGTGTCTATTTATATAAAGCGAGAGAAAATTGTATAAATACATATATTTTTGTTCCCGCCTCTCCCCTCTCCCAGATCTCGCTCGCCACTCTCCCTAATCTCGCTCGCCTCACTCGCTTATACAAATAGAAACGAAATGTATAAGTTGCATTTCTGTTTGTGTAAAGTGAGAGAAAATTGTATATACAAATGCAAATACTTATATTTTCGTCCTATACACTTATGATTATACAATAAAAATACTCATCTGCCCGATTTCTTTTGCCTCTCTTTTTCTCTTTCTATACAAATTCAAATGTATATAATTTCTCTCTTTCTCGTTTTATACAAATCGATTGAATTGTATATCTCCTGCACAAATCTCTTTTGTCTCTCTCTCTCTCATTTTATACAAATTCAAATTGTATACAATCGTTCTATACACTTATAATTATACAATCCGTTTATACACTTTGTTTTTTACAATTCTCTGTCCAAGTCTCTTTTTCTTTCTCATTTATACACTTCATTTTATACAATTCACTTTCGTAATATATATATAATGAATTATACATTCATATGTTGTTATAAGTATAATTATACAAACTTTACTATAAACATATAAATATGATTTTTATATTTGATATATGTGAAAGTTCTCTTATTATCAGCATATATATATATATATATATATATATATTATATTATATATATAATTATAATTATTATTATACATGTCGATTGAAACAAAGATTAATATTGAGTCAAAGTTTGACTCATAAATCATTACAAGAACCTCCCTAATTAATATTTATTTGAAGAGACAATTAAATAGTAGAACCCACCACATAATAGGAGGAATTTCCAATGGAAAGAAAATAACTTTATGCCTGGGTTGGAATCAAAAAGGAGGCCCACCCACCCCCACTAACTAGAATTTTCCAGAGACTTCTAGTGACTTCCTGCCATTAAAAATAATAATTAAAAAAAGACCCACTATCAAACACATGTCTCACAGATTGATACGAATCCAACGTGGCACTACTAATTAACCTGTAATTGATACCCAACTTCAATTAAAAATGAATGGAAACTAAAAAAATATTTTATCAGATATGGTGTTGTCGAATTAGTATTTAATTTCATATATTTATTTTGAGTTTGGAATCTAAATAAGCTAAAGTAATCAAAATAAATTATATTTGAGTATGTAACTAAAATAAGTTTAGGAAAATAAGAGTTTTATTTAATTAAATTTTCTAAACATTTTTTGTTAGTGTTATAACGTGTATTTTTAATATAAAGTGAAACTTTTTCTTACACTTGATAAAGTGTAACTTTTCTTTCACTTTATAAAATATAACTTTTACTTACACTTTATAAAGTGGAAGAAAATCTTCAACTTTGTAAAAAATTGAAACTTTAAACGGTATCCTTGTACAAATTTAATTGAATATATAGCATTTTCTTGGGGAGGACAATTATAATAAACGGTGCTTCGTCATGTATAATTTCGCTGTCCCAATAAATTGAAACTTTAACTTTAAGTGTAAAAGAATTTTTTTTAGATTGAAATGAAGATAACTAGAAGACTTTATGTTGTAGGTGCGATCAATTATGTTTAAACATCCTAAAATAGAGATTGGAAGATTTTTCAGAATAAAAAAAAAAATACATGATATAACTTTTTTTCGTTTTATGATAGTCAAATCATATAATTGTATGACAACACTGAAAAGACTTCTTCAAAACGTAAAAAATATTCCTTTCTTATAAAGTGTAAAGAAAAAGTTCGACTTTGCAAAGTGAAAGAAAAAGTTTCACTTTATAAAGTGGAATAAAAAGTTCCATCATATATTAAAATAAACGTTCTAACACTAACAAAAAATATTTAGAATATTAGATAAAGTAAAACTTTTTCTTCCAGTAAGCTTATTTTAGTTAAAATATAAATAGTGACTTATTTTGATCACTTTTATATTTTTGTGGCTTATTTAAATTCTGAACTCATTTATTTCGAACGATCTCTAACTCTCAATTATTCTACAAGATATCTGATTACATTTAAACAAAATACAACTTGCTAACTCATGCATAATTTATTGATACATCACCTTATTTCTAAGTAATTTCAATGATTTTTTCAAATAAAACTTTAATATAAAATTAATCAGTGACTTAGCTATAATAATAATTGATATTTTTATCATTTCATAATAGTTTAAACATATTTATAAATTAAATTGATAAACTTCAAAATTAAATCCGATAAATTAAATGTCAGTTTTTGGAGGAGGAGGACTAAAGAAATCTATGATCTATAAAAAACTTTCATTTGGCTATTGAAACCTGTCCGTTGATCTGCAATACACATCTTACATCCAACGGATAAGCTTGTGCCACCTCAGTAGATTCAAAAGTCTACATCTAGAAACTTCCAGTGAATTAGTGGCTTACAACAGAAGGGCTGCTACAATCAAACACGTGTCTACTGGGACCCAAGTAATCTGACGTGGCACTATTAATTTACCTGTTAATGATTCGCCTAGATTTTTCACATTATTTTATTTGTCCACTACCATTAATTCAATTTCTTTGGTAACTTCTAGTTGCTTCCGGAACAAAAGTTCTCGAAACTTCTCTGTAGAAAATTTGTGAATTTCCATTTTTTCTGAAAAAATGAGTGAAAACGGTGTAAGAGGAGAGGAAGATGAGGTGAAAATGAAGGAAGAGAATGAAGAGAAGAAGAAGTATGAGTTGTTTATGTGGGGATATCTTCCCGGAGTATTGTCTCATAAGTCGCCGTTAACTTCTCCGGTGGAAGTTCAGTTGCCGGATAACGGAATCGATGTTCAATCATGGAAGGATGTATGTGGAGGAGGTTGTGGTTTCGCTATGGCTATTTCAGGTTATATGCTTAATCTCTGTATGGATTTGTGTTCATATATAAGTTTTTCTAGATGTTTACAGATGTATGAATTAGAAGAAGTAGATCTCTAGATTTGTTCAATATTCTGTTGCTAGCTTTTCTATTGATATTCAGATATTGAGATCTGCAATGATGAACTTCATAAAGTTTTTGAACTAAAATGATTGTTTTTGAGGTACTAATTAACAAGTATGGTAACATTTGAAGCTTCCAGAGCTAGTGTAATGGACTTTTTAACGAACTTTAGTTAGTTTGACACAGATCTTATCAATTCAGACATGATTATTTTCTCATACTAGTGTAATGGACTAAGAAGAGTTTATGTGGAATAGCCAACTGTGAAGATAGGATTCCCACCTCTGTAACTTTTATTTTATTTGATACTCTCACATTGGTTTAGGGTGTGAGGCCTGGGGCAGAGGAAGATGAACAATAGCTACGGAAAAGCTTGAACTAAGTAGAAGTGTAGTAATTGGTCAATTTTTGGTATTAGGTCAGCTTTTTGGTAGATTCAGGCCTAAATTATTGCTTACTATCTGAAATTTGTCACATATCTCCTTAGGGAGTGAAACCACCCGCATAGGAGGCCTATACATCTCTGAGTTAGACTTCCATTCAGGTATTATCACCAAAAAACCTTCCTTGATTAACACAACGGCTCTTAAAGATAAAGTAAACATGATCGTGGGCCAATATCTCGGTGTTGTTGATGGTATGTATAGCGGCACATTCTCCAGGTCTGAAGGGATTCATTATCCAACTACCAATTCCTTTTACTTTTGTAGGATTTCATACTTTCTTTTTTATGTTGCCCGTCCATAAATAGGCTCAAGCTAAGATTTTGCCCGTTAGCATAATGATATATGTCTGCCTCTAAGCAGGTAGCCGATAGTGCGCTTACAGTGTGCTTAAGCACTGAATAGACGCTCAAAATGTGTTGAGTCACTTAATGTGGGCTTTAATGTTGTCATCAAGGTTCTAAGACATACTTTTGCTTGCTAATAATCTTCTTCTGAAGAGGTGACACTAAACAATTGATATATATTTTAGGGACTATCTTATACCTATTCCCAGATATAAGTGACCGTTTTTGTCATCGTCTTGCTAGCTTTGCATCCTACCAAGGCTAAACTACCATTGTTTTTGAGACATCAGTTCTATTATCACAAGAACAAAATTGTAGTTCATATAAGCACAACTTAACAAAGCATTGTATGCACAATTCGATGAAAAAACAGAAGCTATAACTGTAAGAACAAACTAAATGGTAGATGCAAGAAATTGCATCTGATGCAAAACAACTAATCCTTTGTCATGAATACCTTTTCTATCTTATCAAAACTATTCCATTCTGGATCTCAGTTTATTCCAATCTCATCCTATTTTATACCTTCTGGATCTCAGTCCATTCCGATCTCAACCTATTTAATACCTTCTCAATCTTTTTTTCATGAAAATGACATGAACCTTGATTTTTGGGTTTTAACTATGTGTTATTTGATAATTTGGCAGCAGAGTCGGGAAAACTTATCACGTGGGGTTCTGCAGATGATCAAGGCCAAAGCTACTTGACTTCTGGAAAACATGGGGTATGTGGCAAATCTTTCTAGTATGGACTCATTTATATAGTTTCCTTTGAATTAATTTTGCTATCATCTTTCATTACTACATTTATCAAGGAGGCTCCAGAACCGTTTCCGCTTCCAACTGAAGATCCAATCGTGAAAGCCGCAGCTGGTTGGGCACATTGTGTATCTGTTACTGGTAATATACTGTCACCCAGTCTTTCTGGGTTGTCAGCTATCTACTCAGCTAATTCAGAATGTTATTTGGCAGAAACTTCTATTTTCTTTTCTTATTTCTACTTGAAATATTATGAAAGACAGCAAAGATATATGGTTATGCAATATATTTCTGTACAGAAAAGAATGATGTGTACACATGGGGCTGGAAGGAATGTGTGCCTTCTTCCAAGGTTGTTGCGAATTTCGCTTCTGGAGGGAGTTTTGAAGTGGATGCTATTCGGAAAGAATCAGGGTCAACTGACCAAGGTAATGGAAGTTTAGTTTCCAGATTAAGCCATTTAAGTTGGCTAGTTCGGCTGCATGTTTATCCCTGGTGGGGTTATCTAATAATATAAGGACTAATTTCTGCAGAAAGCCCTCAATCTCAAGGCTCCAAACCAATTGGTGGTTCAGTTGCTCAGCAAGATAATAAAAGACCTGAAGAAACTGCAAAAAGGAGGAGAACAGTGACGGCTAAACAAGAACTTGAAAGCCCACCTCTTGCTGACGAATCTCTTTCTGCACCAGCTTGTATTGTAGAATTGGATCCAGGGGTGAAAATAACCTCCGTTGCTGCTGGAGGGCGCCACACTTTAGCATTGTCAGGTAATTCCACTCCTCCATGCATGCTGTAGCCTGTTACGGTCATTTTAGCAGTGGAGTCGGTTGCTTTGTGGTTACGCCATATAGTTTTGTAGGTCATATGAAGTACGAAGATATGGAAGAACTATAATGTAAAGCAAGACACCTGATGCATCATATTTTTGCCGGATTTAGATGTAGGACAGGTATGGGGTTGGGGCTATGGAGGTGAAGGACAGCTTGGTTTAGGCTCCAGGATTAAAATAGTGGCTTCTCCTCATCTTATACCATGTTTGGATGCTTCTTCGCATGGACCTGACCGGAGCCTTGGGAGTCCTCGAGGAAGCATTACCACTGGGAGTCAGAAACGTAAAGCCTTGGGGAGCTACATAAAGAGTATTTCTTGTGGTGGCCGGCATAGTGCAGTAATCACAGGTTAGCATGGAGTTAAGTTTTAGTACTTCTCTTGATCTCTTAATTGGGGTAACTTTTTTTTCCTTCTTTCTTTCTTTTTTTTTTCCAAATTTAAGCTGTACAATGTGTGAAGAAAAGAAGAGTAATTCTGGGAATTTGTTAGGTTTTTTAAGTTTGAATGACTTTGAGTTACTCCTTTTACAAGGGAAGTTAGATCATCTTAAATCATTGTCTCTGCCTTCTGCATTTGAAAGTTGAGAGTGATACTTCATTTCTCGTTCTGCTCACTTTGGTCTTTGTTTCAATTGTCAGATACTGGGGTGCTGCTTACATTTGGCTGGGGATTGTATGGACAGGTAATGTTTCATATTATCACACCTGAAATATGATGTGTGTCTTGTCCTGGTACCCTCAAAGAATTTTTCACATTCTATATTCTCTATAATTCAGATTCGCAATTAGAGACAGAGTAATGTTCCATTTCGAAGAAAAGAAATATAGAGTAATGTTGAGCCAGCTGCATCTTGCTTATAGTGTTGTGGATATATGTTTTATTGCTAGAATTGAATGTCTAGCACTTGATAGCTTATCTTTTCACACTAGCAGACAACTGTAATGTTGTCATGTTTTGTATTTCTAAAAAAAAAATTGATCAAGAGCACTGTAAGTTTACACCTGCAGTTTAAACTTTGTGGTGCCTAATTCGTGTACACTCCTTTTCTTAATGTCAGTCCCTTAGCCTCATTCTTTGTATTCAGTGTGGACTAGGTAATACAAATGATGTGCTGAGGCCAACTTGTGTGTCTTCTCTATTGAACACTAGAATAGAAGCCGTGGCAGGTGGACTATGGCATTCTGTGTGCTTATGTGATCATGGGCGAGTGTATACTTTTGGGGGAAATCAGTTTGGCCAATTGGGTCTAGGCACAGGCACTGACCACACAGAGGTGCGTCCAATATTTTTTGCTTGTTTCATATCTTTCTAGTTAACTTTTGTTTGTGGACTTGACAGTTCCAATGTCCAATAGTAATATCTAGTTGAAGCTGAATTATCACTTCATTTAAGAGTTTGGTTAGTCGTACCATGAGATGTGGCAGGAAGTTGGATTTTTTGAAATCCCAGTCCAGAAGTTATCCACAACAGTTGTAGCTTTTAAATGTAGCTAGACAGTTGAGGGATAAGAGATATTGTCAATTTCTGACAGCCAATTAGTTAAACCATATAATTCCCTACATATTAGCAGTTATGCGGCTGCATTTTTTTAAGCCTTCTTTGTTTGAGGGACTTAGAAACTCAACAGGAGATTTCTGTTACAGACATCACCTAGACTTGTGGATGCCCCAATACTGGAGAACAAGAACGCCAAGGTAGTGTCTTGTGGAGCTCGCCATAGCGCCATAATGACAGGTAAGAGCCCAGACTCCAGGCTGTCGAGAAGATGAAGTGCATTTCAGTCTCTGATTCACTGGACAAACCGTGTTTTTTTTTCTAATTGAAGACAACTAGGATTCACTTTGTTCAGTCTTAGACCTAATTATCTCATTTGTGGTGATCTGAGATGGAAATGTTACATGCAATTGCTTATATAACTGTGACTAGTTAGTATTTGTAACTGAATTTTCTTCGAAATTTTGTGAGTGGCAACTATGTTTTCGACAATGAGTTTGGATATACTTGTTTCCTACTCATGTGGGTACATCATATGGTCTGTTGTTCCACCATCAAATGTTTGTTAAATCCATCAGATGCTGGTAAGAGTTGGACAATAGGAAGGCACTAAGCTTGTCAATCTGTCTATATACGTATTCTGTATGTTAGTAATCTAACATACCTTTTGCTTTGATTTTAGAGGATAGCAAAATTTATAGCTGGGGATGGAACAAGTATGGTCAGGTATGTAAAAAGATTGTTACTCTTCCACAACTGTTACATTTATGTTTATAAAATCAAACCTTTTTGCCTTTCTGTTCCAGCTTGGCCTAGGCGATACAATTGACCGAAATGATCCTTGTGAAGTACCCACAGATTATTGTACGCCGAAGAACGTAGCATGTGGGTGGTGGCACACACTATTACTTGCTGTAAGACGTCCATGATCTCTCCGTATTGGAGAATAGATAAGTAACCACTGACAACGACTCTCAGGTTTACTTCCAAGACTCTGGTGATGTTAGAGCTGTAATTTTTGTTAAACCAATGTACAGCATGCTGATTGTAACATACTTTTAACTCACGTATTCTTCTCAAGGTCGAATCTGATGTACGCCATAGTTTTATAGACTTATTGGTGTATGATAGCCTCTTTTTCCTTATCTAGTTTTACAAAATTCATCTTTTATGGACAGTCTTGCTGCATGTTAAAGAAAAATGTGGCAAGCTGAGAAGTACCATGTAAAGCCTCAGCTAGGCCACTGCAGATGGCGAAGGCTGCATCAAAGAGAAACATTTCTTTTAGAGCTGCTACATGTTTAATTACACAAAGAAAAGGACAGAGTAAGTGCAGAGTAAACTTGTTTAAACACAATAAGGCAGTTTCACTCTGCTATTAGTGCTGACAAACACTATTCTTAGTTTTTTGGATGAACAAAAATATTAGAGAGCAGGGAATTAGGAACTCAAGCTTTCATTAATTCACATGGCTACACACTAATATCACACGTTCAAGGTGAACTATTACAAATGCTATTTGATAGGTACAAATTATAGAAAATACTAAATCCAGGTTCATTACAAAGCTCCCAATCGTCAAATCTCCACATAACTCAGTAAATAAACTAAATGTTGCGTGGAACAGAACTTGGCACTTGCTGTAGGAGCTGCATCAGTGGCCAGAAGATATCCAGTCTATGGAAGCTTCCTGAAGCCTGTAGAAAAATATCTCAGTACAATGTATACTGCCAATCTGGTTAATTATGTTCGAAAATAACAGTGCTTGAAACAATTTTGTCTTCCTCATACTATTATATCCATAGAGTTGATAATTTTGTACGAGGAACCACTGAATTCAATCATATGCTACAATGGAGTGAATAAGTGTTTCTTATCTATTCCAAGTAAAAAGGAATTAGCTTGCCAAAGGAGACTACTACCTCAACAATGAAGTGAGCCCAGGTGCTCTCTGAACGCTTTTCCATCACACCCTTCAAAATCGTCAGCTCCAAACGGTGAATAACATCAGAAATTTCTAAGAAACGTCCATGGTCGTCACACATCATCTGTTTGAAATTTATGTCAGCTCAAAATTCATAATGCAGACAGATGTCTCAGATTTTAGTTGTGGTGCTAGAGTAGGGAATTCATTTAAAACCCGATAACTAGTAAGAAACTAGGAAATAATGAAGCTATATGATATACCTCTATAAGCATGTGTCCAGGGTATTCCAAATCTTTGACAATTATTGGGCATATCTGGTCCACACTTCCCAATTCTAGAGCCCAAGAGGTTCCTTGTTGATTGCTAGATTTTATTTGAGGTGACTGAAGGTTCTTGTCAGGGGCTACCTGCAGTACTTATGGATCAATGAAATTAGGACCTGACAAAATGTTGGACCCTTGGAAAAGGATAGCAGAAGGTGTAGTTCCGCCAAATCATTATTTAGTAAAATTAGTCTCAAAACGAAAAACACTTCGCAACCAAAAACTTAGTACATAATAGATAACTATACGAATCATGGAATGCTTACCTCTGTCTGAGCCTGGAACCTTAATTTATCAGCCTGATCAGTAACACTTCGCAGAAACAGCATGTGCTTTATGGTCTTATCTAGTAATCCATCAATGCTACACTGCAGGGAGAAAACAAAAAGTTATTTTAATCCTAGGTACAAGAAAATAATCCAATAGAACTAAGGTGAAGCTAGACTTACTTTGGCACCACTAGGGACAAGTTGCCGCAATTCCTTAAGCCGGTCCTGAATTAACTGCCTATCTCGTGGTCTGGGCTTATGACTATCACCAGACCGTCTCCTTTTCTTGTTAGTATTAGATATTTTTGACTCCTTGTGACAATCCAAAGAGCTGAAGACTTTTGTCTGATGATGTCCCTCATCAAATGCACTGACAACATAATCAAATGAAGAAGCAGAATGTGGACAGTTAGTCGAAGCATATTTGTCTACCCCAGCAGAAGCTGATGTGAGAGTGCTTCGTGTAACTGCATCTCCAACCGAATCACTTTCTGTAGATTGATGTAGCCTTTTGCGAGAAGGGACAGGTTTTCCTGATGACATGTTTAAGGATTCCAGACCAGCCATTTTGTGGAGCGAGTAATCATCAGTAAAACAGTAAGCACTGGCAACAACGGCTTCCAGAAGATTCTCTGCATTATCTTCTTTCAGATGCCATCCATCTGATGGCTCAATATTAAATGTACAATCTGCAGTACAGATGGATTTGCTAGATGGATTTGCACTAAAGCCAGACAAGTTGTGAATTGTACTTCCAAAGGCTTCGTATAGTTCACGTTCTGTCGAGCAGCTAAAAGAATTACTTACATTTCCGAGAATAGTGTTGTGGCAATCCATTCCAATAGATCGTGGATCTAGCATGTCTCCATCAAAGTGAAAATCTACCTCATTGGAAACACCAACTCCGCCGACGTTGCAGCTAGAGTAAGAAAAGGCATCTATATCTTTTGTATGGCAAGAAGATCTAACGACGCTTCTTTCGGTTATCCCTGATCTATTATCATCAGAATATTCATGAGCAAGTTGCTTCACTAGATTAATCATGTCCACATGTTGCATTGGAATTTCCCATTTATATGCATTTTCAAGAACATTTGGCATGTGTTCAACAAATTTGCCAATTTTGCTTTCATTTTCATTCTCGAGGACATTGTGCATGTGTTGTCCAGATAACTGAAAGGGATGTTGAACATCAATTAGTGAAGTCATTGGAAATACAGCTGATGATTTGTGATCTTCCACAATTGGTATATCAGCAGCTACATCATCTTCGTTCACCTTATTTGTGGTAGTTGCAGATGGTATATTCAAAGTCTCTGAGAGAGTAGATTGTAGAAGAAATTCACAGCTTTCTCCACCAGGTAAAAAGCTCTCCACAAATTTGAGATGGGCATCAAATTCTTCAGCCAGAATGGTAACCATCTCCATGTTTTCAGCTACCTGATTTTGTGAAAGAAATACAGTAATGTGTGAATGACCGTATAAAGATACCGCTGCATGTAAGCACATACACGATGGGAGGGATAAAAAAGTAAATGAGGCATCCTGTAGTTCTGTGGCCACCCCGAAGCTTAGAAATCACGACTAAAACATAATTACGAAGTTTCATATGCTGCTTAAGTTTCCATTAGACAAGCATGAGACATAACGTTGTGAATCACATTGGCAAAAAACAGATCCAATGAAGTTCAGCAGTGTTGGAAATATTGTGATATCAGAAACATCACATACCGTTTCCACTGATCCTAATTGAAGAACACCATAAGGAATACAAGGTACCAGCAATATAGTCTGAAAAAGAAAGATAGTCCATATGGTTAATTTTAGGAATACTGAAAACACAAGAGATGAATAAAACCGCCTCAAACCTTATGCTACACAAACTCACCTTAATGCCAGCGACAAACTGAAGCATCCACTTATCTGGACACTGCAACAAATTTCAATCAATAAATCCATCAATGATGCTTCAAGTCAAGAAATAGAATTTGAGAAATTTGTTATCCACAACTTCAAAAAAATTACTTTATTCTACATTAACAGGAGAGGTCCAAATTGGTTATGCGTAATTCTAAGATCACTTTGTTCTACATTAACAGGAGAGGTCCAAATTAGTTATCCATAATTCTAAAATCACTTTGTTCTACATTTACAGGAGAGGTCCAAATTAGTTATCTGTAATCCTAAAAATCACTTTGTTCTACATTAACAGAAGAGGTCCAAATCAGTCAACCTTTTTCTTTTTTTTTTTAAGAAAAAATCAGTTAACCTTTTTTTTAGTTTAACCAACTAACGTTAATGAAGAAAAGCCTGTGCCTGCGAAGATATCAGATTACTATAAAAAGAAATAGATAACTTTGTCTGGCTAATTGGGGGGCAGAATAGCAGCATTTCATCAAGCTACATCAGTTTTGGCCCCGTTGACAGAGTGCTTAAGTGTAACATGGGTTCATCTCAATTGAGAAAAGGACCAAATAATCAAGCATTAAATTACACTTCCCAGAAGCAAAGATGTCAAACTTAATATGTACCTCAGCAACAGAACCAAACCCAAGCTCTGCAGGTGCTACACTGTCGGAAGAAATCCAGCGTGGGATGCCCAAAGAAGCCACTTCACCTACCACCCTGTTTCATTTTCAACAAAAGACACATAAGGAAAAGAATAAAGTTAATTCTTGATAAAACAAAAAATTGCTCTCAGCTTATCAGGATCATGAATAAGTAATAAGAATCATAACGATGCAATGGAGATCCAAACTTGACCATACATCGAGGAGTAAGTCAGGCAGAGTATTCAAGTGGTTGCTTAATAAACCATCAAGAATAAAGAGAAAATATTGGTCTATGAATGCAGAAATTCACAAGTCACTATGGCTTTCACTCGTCCACTGTGGTGGCATATCGGACCTGAAATGTATACTAAGATTTATTTCATAGTTATTGCCACTCTGATCTTTACATAAGTTGGTCTTCCAGCACCAGAAAAATCTTGTACCATCTATATGATACAGCGTAAACTCATTTGCTCTTGACAGAGATTATGGCTAGGCCCCCTCTCTCTCTTCTTCCTCCAACAAGCACGGAGCTAGTTCTCTTATTTTAGATGGTGCAAACTTGATAAATCTCAAAGGTTCTTAATCAAAAACACTAGCAACTTCTAAGAGAAGCTAAGTTAGTCAATTTTTCTTTTTCTTATTTTTTTGGTCCTTTATACAAGGAACTAGTTTGCCTGTGTTTATCCACTTGATAATGTATTCAGCACTTCTTTTAATCATGAAGATACATTCAACATATTTGTTCCTCTTTAGTCTCTGTGGGAAGGAATGCAATTCCCTTTGGAATATATACTCGTCTATACCAAGAAAAGCAAGTTTATTACATTTTTTTATCAAAAGAATTCTCAGAGAACTTTTCAATCTAAGAAAAGGTAGTTCTTTTCTAGCTGATATAGACCAACAAATTATGAATATTATAGGGACTTGGTTGGTAGAATGGGACGTCGGGGGAAATAAGGGCACACTGGGAATGAATGTCACAAAAGTCATGACATCGCTAGCCTACTAAAGTCAATTTTTCTGAAGCTAATTAATAAGGAAAGCCTAATTATGCTACTATTTCAATGACATATAGAAAATAACAGAAGCCAGAAAGAAATCAATGATCTACCCTTTTCCTGCAATGTGATAAGTACTTGACATCTCAGCCACGGCTAAGCCAATTGAATGTGCACCCAAATATCCATTATGTGATCTTGACCCACAGTTTGGGGATAAGTCATTCAAGTTTTTGCTATAATAATTGCCATTTTGACTTCTGTAAGGTTCTCTAGCACCCGGAACATCCAGATATCCATCTTCCCATGTCAAAATGCTGCAAAAGTAAGTCGAGCCAGTGTAAGTGAGCAACTAGTCTCAACCACTCAGTGCATGTACAGACTATAAACCACCCAATACTAAATCCTCTAAAAAAATAAGCTGATCTAGTACGATGCTACAAATGTAATACATCTTTGATTCAGTAACACAACATATAGAGACACAAATACTAAGCAAATACAAAGAGTAGCTCATTTTCAACATGGGCTGCAAAAGAAATAGAATGAGAGGAAGTCTTCACAGAATACAGAAAGATGGATGTAATCAAAAAGGCTTATCGCATTGTATTTTTCTCCATAGGAACTTCATACGGTCCAAATCAAGTATGATGGCTGGCAGAAACATACACTTAGTTGACCACAAAATAATTTAGATTCCTTGAGAATATACTTCTTTTTTTCTCTTTTCCTATCCTTGTTTGACTAGATAGGGCACTTGACTGTCGCAATGAAATGGGCTAAGAAACAACTTACATAGGACACTGGTGCTGAAGCTTCCAGAACACTGCATAATTCCAAGGAGATTTGAAGCAGAGACTTTCAAGGAAATGCCTCAAGGAAGCAGCACTCATTCTTCTTTATTCTAAATAAATCAAAAGCTCCAAAATTCAGAAAATAGCAACCCAATTTACCACCAACTACCAGACTAACTTCCTCGATATGATCCTCGCCCAGCCTGAACTATAAATAAACCAGCTCTGCGTTTCATTGGGGGTTCAGTTGAAGTCAAAAGCAACATGTCCATTCTTTTAATGATCTCTCCAATTATCAGAAAGCAAATTGATAGCAAGGGCATAAAAACAGATTTAGTGCAGGAATTAAGGAGATAGCAAGGCTCAGAACACGTCCATCAGTTTAACACCAACAGAGAAGCAAATAATGCAGTAAATACTGATCAAAGAACAAGACAAGCAGAAGAAGCCTCAATCCTATCCACAGCGACTTGGTGCTTCCACAAAATAACCGAGAGAGAATCCAAAACTCAAAGCCAGATCCACGGGATAAACTGTAAGGAGAAAATTCACACGGTGATGATATACTCCAGATAAGTGAAAGGGAAGTTAAAATACATGAAGTCAAAAATTAACTATACAGTAATAACAACGCATCCAGAAGATATACAAAACTTAAGGAGCTAAAAAAAATAAAAAATTCATGTACATCATTTACATCCCAATCTTTACACCAAGACAAAAGATTCAGAAAGGCTTTTAGCTTCTTGAAGGTACTTAACTTTGAACCAAGTAAAACACAAGAATTGACTCACAACAACAGATATTAAGGAAGAAATCACAATTATTTTACTCAAATTAGTCGGAACAATTTATTTTTTCTTAAAAAAATTCAAATAATAAAATTTTGACATTGCAGTTTGAATTCTGATTTCTCTGTGCTAATCTATCACTTTGGAAACAAAAGAGAACACATTAATTTCTTGATATTCTTATCCTACTGAGACCAAGTAAAAAAAACATAAAATCATTTCTAAAATCCATCTTTCTCTCATTTTGCACCAAATCCGTGCAACAATGTTTAGATATTATAAGAAAATTTTAAAATATAATCAAAATTAACTAGTAAATTTAAGCTTTTGAAGATATAGACAGCTGATTTAAGGAAAAAATTGAATAATTGCACACAATTCAGTATCCATAATACTTTACTTGAATTTCATATGAAATAGTGAGCTAAATGCCTTAGAAGTGTATTTTAATAGTGATTTCTACTCATTTTCAACATTTACAAACTATTTTTTTCAAGTAAACTAACAGGTCCAAACACAATTTTTTTTCCCCAATCTAAACTTCAAATGCTAATATTCTTTCAACTTCAACAAAATTATTGTGCAAATATCTACTTCGATTCAACCAAACATTAGTATATAACGGTAGCAGACAAATCAAAGCTTCTACACTACCATAAGGATAAGCAGAACAGTAATTACAAAAGAGATAATGAGCATAAGGTAGGTGAAAATTTCACTTACGAGCTAATTGTTTGACGAACAGAGAGAAGCTTCAAAGGAAAGAACTTTTGTAAACTTCGAATTGTTTAGCGTCCATAATTAGCAACTCGAATTGAACTCCTTCTTCTACTTCCACAACACAACGTAAAAAAGTAAATCAATGAAATGAGTACCGCTAAGAGCTTTCAAGAGACGAAGAACGACGACGACGACGAACTCATTTTCCGGCAGAAATCTCAGTGTTGTTTAGCACCGGCGGCAACAAGGAGAGAGAGAGAGAGAGCCGAAGATGATGGCTTTGCGAAAAGCGTGAAGTGACTTTTTTGAGAATTCAGAGCATTGTGAGTATAAATAAAGCGCCAAGAGACGGAGATCGGATTTTATAATGCTTTTATAAATCTTATTTTTAATTATATAAAAAAAAAATTATATACCAATTTTATTCTTTATCTCATAAAAGTAAAATATTTTCCGTTATACATAAGTTATGAAAATGACACATTAAAAACAAAAGAAAAAGTAAACAATACTATAATAATGAAGCTAAAAAAAAAAAGACAATAATAGAATTGAAAAAAAAAAAGAGTAATAATAGACAGCACAAGTATTAAAAAATATTTTTTAAAATAATAAAATATAATTTAAAATGAATTTTTCTATTTAAAAAAATTATGAGTTGGCATGGTGATTGTAATAGTAATACTTTCTCCATTCTAATTTATGTTATATGTTTTGTTTTTCGAAATTCAAATGAATTTCATTATTATATCTATATGAGAAGAATCTGTAACTTTTTGTCTTATAATTTTAAAAAAAATTAAATTTTATTATTTAATAAATTTTGATTATTTTTTTGTGGTTAACTAATAATTTTGCACAAATTAAAATGGAATAGAATATTAATTAATACTTCATTGTTTTGTGTGAACAAAATTTTGAAAAGGAAAAATACATTTAGAAATTTATGATTTTAACATACAATTATAGTATTTTGTTGATATATAAAAGTATGTGGTGAGTGGGTAATGGATTAAAGATAATGTGTTGTTTTGGCTTTTTTGTATATCAATTTGCCCCACACTTTGGCTTCAATGATTCCTCAACAAGCAGTGGGATTCCAGTCCCACATTTTTACCCCACCCACCCCTCTCTTTTTTTCTAATCGACTTTCGATATTTGTATTAAAATTTAAAAATATTTAAATTGCATATAACAGATCTTAGAGTTTATTTTGAGATAATATTTTTATATTTAAAATTTTTAATTAAAAATGAGAAACTCTAACCATCTCATCACAATTCAGATTGATATCCATCGTTTACGCAGGTGACGTGGTATTTTTCTTCCTTTTTTCTTTTATTCTTTTTGTAGTTTTACTGTATGTAACATTTGCATTGTAGGTTGTACATTGTTTTGTCAACTAGTCTGATATTTTTCGTAGCTAAATTAATTGGAATTTTAATCTGAATTTTATGAAATTAAATGACCTTAAAAAAGTAAATTGTACTTTAGTCTTTAGCCAAAAGTTTTCTAATGGAGATCATTAATAATGGAAAGTTTTCAACCATTTCACATGGTCGGCTCAAAGGAGGTCACTAAAATAATTGCTTTAGATTCAACGCCTCATTTATTTTTTATTTATGATTAAATTTATTTTATACATATATTTATATTATATTAATTTTAAAGTAAATATTAGATATGTGAAAATAATAATTTTAACTAAATACCATTTTCTTAGGGCTCATTTGGCCAATTTAATGAAATTATGATTTGAATCATGATATGATATCAGATGAGATGAGTGGAGGTTTTGTATGGACATGTAATTTAAGTTTTAAGTTGTACTCTCTCCGTCCGATATTGTTTGTCATGATTTCTATTTTTAGTGTTAAATTATAAAAAATTTGACTAACATTTTAAGTTATATTTTTTTCATCATAGTAATATGCAAAAAATTGCATATATAATACTTTTCAAATAGTTTAGAATATCTAATTTTTTAAAAAATATATCTAATTAATGTGATATAATTTAACTTTGAAAATTAGTCAAATTGACTTTCAAAAAGCGTAACATGACAAACAATACCGAACGAAGGGAGTATTAATTTGCTTATAGATATAACAACTCTATAAGTTGTGGAACTATCAAGTTATCACAATTTTTTATATAATCTTACTAATTAAGCAAACGGTATGAACAAAAATATAATACAGTATCATAAAGGTATTTTAAAAACAACATACAACATTTATTGATCGATTAGTTTAATAAAAAAGTAAAATTAAACATGAGTTGTTGTGTACTATATTTATTGAGTCGTTTGTTGATCAATATCTTTGTGTTCATATTTTGTGCATATATATAGATCACTTTTTGAGTATTCTCGTAAATGGTGAGTTTTTTTTTACTACAAAATATAAGGATGTGGTTAATTTTTGTAGTTGGAAAATGTGTAATTATGATATGAAATTTCAAAATCAATTTTTTGTGAGAATTTTAAATCATGATGATATGAAAATTGCATGTCCAAATATTAAATTTATCTCATAATTTCAATGTTTGACACAAAATCGCATATTCAAATATCTGTTCAAAATTTATATTTAGATCATTTATTTTATTGAATCATTCAGCTAATTAAAATTTGAATAATGCACATTCATTTGTATAATAATCTAAGACCATTAAAATTTGAAAAATTAAACATATAACAATGTTTACATCAAACTCAAAATAGGAGTTGAACTTGTACTACTATTATAGGTATAACCTGTACAACATTTATTAATGAAGTCAACTTAATTACCAACTAGATATTAATAAACATTTCCGTCGATACCATTCTCAATGCACATTTGTTAATCCTTCGATATATATATAATTTGTTGATTATGAAGGATAAATTAATTAATGTATAAGTTCTTTTAACGTTCAATAACGTAACACATGTAAATGATACTCGTATTTAATTTGGAATAATGAGTTGATGTCAACTTAATAGTTTTATACTTTTATTATTATTTCGTTGACTTATTGGAAAATTAAAAATTAGATTCTTACTTAATCGTTTGATTCGAAGACAGCGGCGTAGCAAAAACTTTTATGAATGGTGTCCAAAAATCTTATAGTTTGTAAAATTAATTTAAATGTGGGTGTATTTAAATTTTGTAAATCAAACCATATAACACTAATGATAATTTTTTTAATCAAAATTTTTAAAATTAAACTACATAATATTTAGCTTTAATGTTCACGTTTATCTGATAAGAGGTGAACCAACAAAGAAAAAGAGAGATATTTCAATTTAGAGCGAAATCATGTTTATGCTTCAAGATTTCACAAACATCTGATGACTAACAACGAGAAATGAAAAATAAATAATAGAATCAAACGAGTTATATTAAAAGAAATTTATATAAAGTATTTTCACTTTTAGTAGCTTTAAGGATTAAATAAACAAGGATTTGCTTATTAACTTTAAATTAAATAATTATTTTTAAATTTTATTTAAATTTTTAATGAAAAGAATAGGATTTGGGCAAAGAACTTAGTAAGAGTTGACCAAGTGAAATCACTAAGAGCCTGTTTGGCTCAGCTTAAAAGCTGGTCAAACTGACTTAAAAGCTGTTTTTGACTTATTTGACTGTTTGGCAATACTCAAAATAGCTTATTTTAAGTTAAAAAAAAACTTATTTTAAGCCAAAAGTTAAAAGCTGGGTAGGAGTGCTTTTTTTTTTAGCTTATAAGCTGTTTTAAGTTGACCACATTTTTATGTTTTTTCTCTTAATATTTTTATACAATCTCCAAATTACCCATAAACCCTAACATCTCTTCTTCTATTTTTCCCTTTTCACGTTTGGCATAACAACTTCAGCACTTTTATCCAAACGCATAACTGCTTATTTTAAAAATAAGTTTCAGCACTTTCAAAAGTACTTTTTTTAAGCTGCTTTTATTAAGCCCATCCAAACGGGCCCTAAGCTAGAAAAATTTTATTGTTTTAAAAATGTCCAAACTGTGTTATTAATCATTTAAATTATTATTTTGCTTATAAATACAGTGTAATTTTCTGACGAAGGTTGTCCAATTGGGCACCCTAGCCAAAGGGTAGTTACGCCCCTAGCGAAGCCAGAAATTTCATGAAGGGTGTCCAAGAATCACATAGGTAAAAAAAATAATTTGACAATCGGTACACTAAAATTTTGAAATCGAATGATGTAACATTAACAATTAAATTTTTTTTAATGAAAAAATATACTAAATTTTAAAAATCAAAATCACGTAAGATTTAGCTTGAATTTTCATATTTATTTAATAGGAACGAAAAAGAAAAAGAGAAAATTCAGTTTATGATGAAATCACTTTTATACTTCAAGATTTCACCAACCTTTGGCGACTTAACAACAAGATATGAAAAATAAAGAACAACATTGAACGAGTTTTTCTAAAAAAGAAATTCTATGTAGAGCATTTTTTCACTTTGCAATGCGTTGACCCAAGATACCGCTGGGCTAAGAGACTTTAGTGTATTTAAGGATGTTCAAAATGTGTTATTTAATCATTTAAGGTGTTATTTTACTTATATATACGATGTAACTAAAGACAAGTTATTCGGTGATATATTATATTGAAATAAGTTACTTTGATACTATTTTTATTGTTCATTGTATTAAATAATATGTATTGCATTATTTCTTAGAAGTTATTTATTTACAAATATACACTCTATGTTATGTTATTTACCAGAGGAGTGTGGTGGAACGGTTTGAATTCTTTCGTCTTAATTTTAGGGCTTTCATTAGCTTACCTGAAGTGAAATCAGATTAATCGACAAGCAATATTTTAGATACTCAATAATTTAAACAAAGTTGCAATATCGACATACAACTCTAATCTCATGCTCAATTAGTTTTCTCTTTTACAAAAACACCCTCTATAATAGTTGCTTGCATTGTATTATACATTTTTTACGTGGAACACCAAAATAGTGATGAAATATTTACTGAATATTAAATAATGATTTGATTGTTGATGAAAATGATAAAAAAAATTGGCTCAAGGTAACAAAGTCACGTGCTTTGATGTATGGAATGATGTTTGTTGCACTCACTCCAAATTACCACATTGCTCTAGTGTCATGGACACTATTTATTATTGTTGTAACGAACATCTAATTGACTTGTAATACAAACATATAGTTAGTTTTGATAGTTTTTAAAACTTATGAGTATAAATTATATTTTTCTAAAAATGTGAAATATATTTTCCAAATCCTATGGCCAAATACATGGTGAAATTTCATCAAATTTTCACTCAAATAATATTTGCCAAAAATATTTGAAAATCTATAGCCAAACACTAACTTAGTCTTAAAATTTCTAGGGAAATCATTTCTTGAAAGCTATAACAAAATAACAACAACAAGGACCATTGAAAGCTAACGATTAACAAAAAAAACTCAAACATAGGTCGTAGTCTCGTAGAAGTAGAATAATTGTGATCTCTTTATTTTTAATTAGATATCTCAACTTCGAAGCTTAAACTTTTAAAATAGGAAAAGTCATATTAAAAGTGTTGATCTCCAAAAATAAACTATACGATGTACAACTCTAAATTAATAGTTCCTACTATAGATCTCAACCAAAAAAATTATTGTCAAATAGTATACTATTGATTTTTAAAGGGAGACAACTACATTTTGCATTAAACATTTGTATGAAAGTGACATTATCACTACAAATTCAATGTATTTAACTCAGTCCAAATTACTATTCAATTTCCTTTTTCTTCTCTCTCTCTTTCCTTGGATCCCCTTCCTCCAAAAGGCAAATAGTTTAAAGCACAACCAAAGGCCAATAATTAAGTTGTGGCGTCATTAATTAGATTTTAATTTAATTATTAGTCATGTCTTTTGCTCCATTTTCTTAATTAATTAATATTTTGCGTGACTAACTCTTAAAATAATTAAGTTTAAGTTGTATTTACCGACCAAGTAAACAATGTTTTATAAAATGAATTTTACTAAATATGAATCAATGGGTTGAAAAAAAAATAATAGGTACTATTTAAAGGTTGGGAAAAAGTACTAGTATCAGACTATGATCAAAATTTTAGAGATATTACTAAACTTAAGTCTTATTATCCCTGAACTCATTTTCTTATAATTTTTTACATTTTTTTGGTTTACGTATTATTCAATATCTCTTATGCGCCTCAATTGTGACACGCAAACCAAAATGTGTATAAAATTTCAAAAAAATGAGTTCAGGAATAATAGGACCTTAATTTAGTTAAAATGTGTATCTGAAATTTCGATCATAGTCATACTTATGTTTTATCCTTTTAAAGATTGATTAAAATTATATTGCACTTGTCAAAAAATTAAGAAACGAAAAGTTTTCCCAATAAATCGTATACATACTTCAATTAATTAGGCAACCTATATTATTGAAATCTATTTCAATAAAATAAACGCTATTATTAAAAAAAAAAAGAAGTAAAAATTAAAGGTTAAATGAATAGGTAAAGAGGGAGGTATCAAGAAAGGGACAGAGAAAAAGTAATTGACAAATTCATATGATATTTGTTTCGATAAAATTGAATAAGACCGACAAAATGGATTGACAATGAGAAGAAGCTAATTATTCAACCTAAGGTAATTGATAAATTCATATGATATTTGTTTCGATAAAACTTAAGGGTGTTTTGGTACAACAAAAGTTTTTTCTTGAAAAATATTTTTTGAAAAAAAA
Organism: Solanum peruvianum; assembly: GCA_027705065.1. NCBI lineage: Eukaryota > Viridiplantae > Streptophyta > Magnoliopsida > Solanales > Solanaceae > Solanum > Solanum peruvianum. Next base: position 4,645,092 of record JAKWJD010001763.1, read on the forward strand.
AATATTGTGTTTCTAATCGATAAGCAAGTAAAAGAATATATTTTTAAAAAATTTACATGTAATTTAGATAAGTATTATGAAAATTGGGACAGCCAATTAGGTGGATGTGATGGTGAGGATGCGGACAATGAAGAGTACAAGTGAAACTGAGTTACGTTGGAGAGTGGAAAGGATGATTAATGTTAATAGTGCAACTAATTTTCTTATTTTAATCTAGAAAAAAGGGTTTAATATACCTTTCAATTTTGTTATTTGGAGCTAATATATCACTCGTGATAAAAATGGCTCATATATACATTTACCGTTATACAAACGGCTCACATATACCCCTACCGTTACAAAATGGCTCACATATATCCTTCATTTAACGGAATTTTAAATAATTAGTTTTAAATTTATATTTATTACTTATAATTTTTTAAAAAAAATTATTTAGTAGTATATATGATTCTTCTATAAAAGTTCAAGGTATATTTTAATTTTTTTCATACATAAATTATTTTTTGACTTCTTTTATTATAATTATTTGAGTTTCTTGTTCTTGTTTTATTTTTTTCTTTCGTTCCTTAGTTTAAAGAAAAAAATTTAAACTATTTTTTTTTTTGTGTATTGTAATTTAATTCGTATTCGAAAAAATTTGGTCATCTACAATAAGTTTTACAAGAATAGTAGTGAAACATAAATAAATTTAATTATCAAAATAATAATTATAAATTAGTCATTCAAACAAAAAAAAGTCAAAAAAATATGTTTGATGAGGATTAAATTTACTCATATGAAATTATATTTTTTAGAAAAAATAATAAAAATTTAGATTGAAAATTATTATTTTTTCATTTCCGTTAGAGGACAAGGGTATATGTGAGTCATTTGTTTACAAGTAGGGGTATATATGATCCACTTTCATAACAAGGGGTATATCAGCTCTAAATGACAAAGTTGAAGGATATTTCAGACCCTTTTCCCTTTAATCTAAAAACGCTCAAAATAAGTTTATTCAAACAAAACTTTTTATAATTAAAAAAGAAAAGATTTGAATTATTCATTTATGTTATTTGTTGAAAACACTCATTTATATCATTATTGTTTTTCATTCTATAGCAATTTTAAAAATTTAATTTTTTGACATCGCCTCATATTAGAGATTCATATCACCAAATCGAACCCACTAACCTGCCCACAAGAGGGTTAGATGGCGGGTGAATTATCTTTTGATTAAGTCAAGCTTTTAGTGGAACCAATTTAGTAACGTGTACCTCTAACAAAAGGCCATATGATAAAATTAATTATTACAAAATCACAATAATGATATAATAAGCTTTTTTTGTAATGACAATAGTATAAATAAAGTTAAATGTTTAACACATAACATATATACATGAATTATTTTAATAATTCGATCAGAAATTTAAACCTCTTTTTTAATTTAAATTTTGCATTTTGAATTCGACTTTGTTATGTAAATATAACTATTGCATGTTTCTATTTTCTATTGCCGACAAAATTTTAAATATTTTTTAATGGACCGTTAAACCTATCAAACGATGCCACGTATTGTTACTCAAGAGTACCACCAAATTACGTATGGTTCATTGTTACTTTTGGCCAAGTAATATATAAATTATACAAAATCTGTAACACTACATGTAAGCAATACTAAAATATCATAAGCACTTATTATTAAAAGCGGATTTAAGATTTAACTTTTAATAAATTTAATTTAAATTTTCTTTATTAAGTTACGTGACATAAAATAATAATTGCGCTCTCTTTTTAGTGTATATTGTTACTTTTGACAAATATTAATATATTTTATGAAATATTATTTTTATACAATTTATCTAACGATGAAAATATGTATATATGGTTCAATCAAATTCTTAGGTGAATTGTTGACCCCCCAAAGCCTTTTTTCCTTTACTTTTATTTTTGGGTGATGAAATCGTTCATAAATGTTTTGACTTTTAAAAGGCAATTATCATTATACACATTTCATGCCTTTTTTTTTTCTATCCTAGAGATCCATATATTAACCTTAAATTTTTTAAAATGCTATATATAATAGGATAAGATTTGCTATAATGGTTACAACTTGCAATTGATATTTTCAATGTTCAAACTTCTAATATTGGGATTAATTTTGTATTCTATAATTATTCATTGAAATAATAATTAAAAAATTATATATTTTTATTAAAATAATACTACCTCGGTCAGAATTGTTTGTCATGTTGCGTTTTTCGAAAATCAATTTGACTAATTTTTAAAGTTAAATTAGATCACATTAATTTAATATTTTAAACAAAAAAATTTAGATATTCTAAAATTATATGAAAAGTACTATAAATTACAATTTTTGCATATTAATATGATGAAAAAATACATCTTAAAATATTAGTCAAAATTTTTATAATTTGATTCTAAAAATAAAAACCATGACGGAGACAATTTATATTTTTATATATTTAATTGACGAATATAATTGGTCCTGTGAAATATGTAACATTGTAACTTCCCCACTTCTAATTACTATATATATACGTCCATGAGCAATCATTAAGGGCCAATGGGAAAATACTAGGGAGAAAGAAAAAAAAACAGTAACCACAATAAATAGTACAATCATTATTTTTTTTTAAAAATATATCTTATAAGTAATAATATCAGTGAGAATACTTTCTTCCAAAAGATAAATCAACCAATAGAAAAATATTCTTATTATCATCACAAACAATTACTCCCTCTGTTAAGTATTGTTTGTCATGATTTTTACTTTTAAAGTCAAATTATAAAAACTTTGATTGACATTTTAAGATTTATTCTTTCATCATATTAATATGCAAAAAATTGCAATTTATAATATTTTTCATATAATTTTAGAATATCTAATTTTATTTTAAAAAAAATATATCGAATTAATGTGATCTAATTTAATATTGAAAATTAGTCAGACATTCGAAAAGCGCAACATGACAAACAATTCGGAAAAATGGAGTATATCTTAAAAACTAAAAAGTAATAAGTATCTTTTAATTTTTTACTAAATATTTTATGTACTTAAAATTATTTTTGTTTCATTTTAACTTATATATCCATTATTTTTATGTCCTTAACCAGTTAAAAATGACCCGACTCAAAAGAACTTATAAAAAAAACGGAGAATTGAGAAAGTATAGGTCTTCAATTGTGACATGTACAAAAAAAATTCCAAATTTATTCAATAATTCCTCTTTATAATTTTATATTACGTTATTCAATTAGAAAAAAAATAATTAATTATAGTATTAGAGTGACGGATTAAAAACATAATGTAAGTGAGAAGAGTATTTTTACTTTTGATAAATTTGAAGAAGAAAAAAGAGGTTACTCAAACAAATGGCACAATAAAGCATAATTTCTTATAATAAAAAATATCGTGACACCAAATTCGTAAGAAAAATTGTTTTACTCCTTAAACATTATAAACAAGAAGAGATTAAATGAGTTAGATTCTTATTTTAATGAACTGATGAAGATGGCACAAACAAAAAGGAGTTGAGTAAATAATTTATTTTTTTTAACAATGAATCTTTTAATGTTTTTTTTTTTTTGAGTTTTTCATCTGGTGTTCGGTATTCACATTGAAGTCCAATTAAATCTAGATTCGCGCAAGAACTGCTAGGTAAAGCGCTCCCTAACAAAGGTGACTCCGTACCCAAGGAAGCTCGAACCGAATCCTCTTGGTTAAGAATCAATAAGTAGTTATGACTCCTTTACAATTTTTGTTGGTTAATCAGGTTTACTATAAAGAAAAAAAGTCAGGAGTTAAATGAATTTATATATATCAGGACTGCTTTAATATGACATGACATGTTAAAAATGTTTTTAAAATGAGACTTACATAATATTTTTTTTAAAATAAGTTAATTTATTTTACGATCCAAAACAAATAAAAGTAATTTTTTATGGACAATTTTCATAACTTAAATAATTATTTAAGAAATCAAACCTTGAAATCCATCAAACACCAAAACGAATATCATATATATATATATATATATCAGATAAAAAAAAAGGTTATATTAGCAATTTAATAAAAGCAACTATTATGCTTTCTTCAATTAATAGGTGTGTAGGCCAATGTATGATTCGAAATTATGACTTTAGATATCAATTTTATTTCTCTTTTCTTCCTTGGTTTTTCCCATAAAATCTTTGATGATTTGAGGGTCATCAAGTTGAAATCCACTCAGAAACTTTTACTTACAATAAATAAATAAAAATAATTTAGCAATCGAACTTTAAATTTCTTATCACCACGTATTTAAATCAAATCAAAATCAAAACATATCCCTAAAGTCACGTCAAACATAGCAATGATCAATATTATCTTAAAGACAATGATTTATCACAATAGATGAATCTTTCATAATGAATTACATCATAATTTTTTGGTTATTTCGATGCATAGAAATTCCTAATTATCTATTTTTTAATCTTCAAAACATAATTAATTATCTTGAAAATCGTATCCACCATCCTTATAAGTCATACATCATATTTTAAATTTATGAGAAGATTCATTTAGAAGAAAGGGATTGTAATACTCATAATGATTAAATGGATCGTTACATTTAAATATGTTTTATGATTACTACTATTTTCTCTTTGAAATAAATTTCCTTTTTGATTCGATAAAAAAGTTTACCTCTTCGAGATTGGATGAGTTAGGTAACAAAAGTCACCTCAATCTGCATTTGGTGGGTGAATAAAATACACAAACAAATGAATAAAACATTTTAACCAATCAAATAATTTTTTTATGGAATAGTTTTATTAAGTAATTTATTAATAAAAACATAATTATAACTATATCAACTAGGATTATACAAAACTTTTATTGTAGGGATTTTAGGACTTCATATAACTTATGATCAGTAATATAGACTCGTGATTTGTGTTGTTGAAGTCCATTAAGAAGGAAGATTAGTTTTAGTTTATTTAATTTCGGTAAATGGAAAATTGAAAAAAGAAATCAAGAAAAGGGAGAATTCTAATACTTAGAGTTAGCTGTTCAGAATAAGTGTGATCTTATTATATGTTTACGATTGAATTTGTATACATAGGTCGATCTTGTCAGAATTTTTTATATATTGAATACATTAAATATGCTCTATATAATTCTGTCTCTAGGGGGAGTTGTGGAAAAGTCATCTTTGTTCAATGGGGTAGTGATCAATTTTGAAACATTATAATGCATATAGATCAGTGCTAGATATTTATAATTTTTATCAAAGGATTTATATTTAAAATATAAAGAAATACACGTACAAATAGGTTAAGAAGCGATTCAATATCTACTGAATATGCATAAAAAATAGTTTTAATTTTATATATACGTCATAGTTTTTTGACATTAAGAGAATTCAAATGAACCCTCACAATACCCTAGAGGGTTTTTCTATTTTATTCTAATTTGTTTAGTTTGAGAAATAATGAATGAAGAGTTATCTTGCATACGAAAAGTAGCTATTGGAGATCAATAATGGTCATAGTAGGATGGATAGTGAAGAAGCTATTGAAGACTACTAATGTGCATGGTGATAACTAATATAGAATAGAATAAGATTATGCGACTCTTCGTAATAGGTATTAAATTCGAATTTTAAATAAGAAAAGAATTGTTAAAAAGTATTTTTTTATTTTTCTTTTTTTTTAAAAAAAATATAAATTATACATGACTGCACACATTTAAGTTCATCAAAATTTTAATATGAATATGAAATACGAAACTAAAAAAAGAGAGTAGCTATTGGAGATCAATAATGGTTATAGTAGGATGGATAGTGGAGTAGCTATTGAAGACTACTAATGTGCATGGTGTGATAACTAATATAGGATAGAATAAGATTATGCGACTCTTTGTAATAGGTATTAAATTCAAATTTTAAATAAGAAAAGAATTGTTAAAAAGTATTTTTCTTATTTTTTAAAAATATAAATTATACATAACTGCACGCATTTAAGTTCATCAAAATTTTAATATGAATATGAAACACGAAATCAAAAAAAGAGAGTAGCTATTGGAGTGTAATGGAAGGCAAGTTGAACAAAAAAAGAGCAAAGGCACCATCATTTTCATATACATCATGTCATTTCGAAAAGGGCGGTTTTCCATTTCAATTATTGAACTTTGACAAATCCAACATCCATGAGAAACATGGCACGTATTGATATATACAACTTAAAAGTCCCCAACTCGTCACACTTTTTTTTTATTTATAAAAAGTAATTTAATTTCTTATTTTTCTTTTACATGTAATTTAATTTCTTATTTTTCTTTTACATGTTGTACGTAATTTCAAATAAGAAGTTGAGGAGAACATTTGTTAGGAAAAAAATCTTTAGGTTAGTCTTAAAAATTAGTTTATAAGGTGAGAATTGTTTTGAATTATATCAAGGATTATCAAGTATGCTTCGCGATTGATAAGGATGGAAAACTCACACAAGTAGGTATAATAACTAAAGCTTGTCCAGTATTAGATTAATCAAGTTTTAAATAAATCTGAATTTAATATCATTATAAGAAAATAAACCTTGAGCTAATGAGCTTGAAAAGGTTTTGAAAGCAGAAAAAAATTGTTCGTATATTGATAACATATAAGGAAATTATGCATGCCGTCCACAACCGATGTTATATATATATATTGTGTAATGTTGATCTGAGATGAATTTATATTAAATAATACACATAGAAAAAATGTTTGAGGATTTATATAGCTACTTGGCCTCAACTTGTTTGTTACTAAAATGTTATTATTATTGTTGACATTATACATATGTAGTAGCTAGTAGGAGTAATAAATATAGTTGCCAAAATTTGGACAATAACGTAAGATGAATGAAAAGTTATATTCATATATAAACCATTCACATAATGATATGATATACTTTTTCCGTCCCTATTTACTTGTTCATATTTTCTGTTATATCTGTTCTTATTTATTTATTCATTTTAACAAATCAAGAAAAGATAACTATTTTTTTTCTAATATGTCCTTATTTAATTTTAGAAATTTTCTAGTACTACTAAGTTGTAATGCATGCTTTTTGGAACCAAAAGTACATTTATTATGCATGGAGAGTTGCATAATCTTTTAAATTAAGGGTAAAATTATAACTAACCTATGATAATAATTGATGCATTATTATGTGTGTCACCTCTAAAGTGGACAATTAAATAAAGACAGAGGGAGTATGTAACAAGAAAATAAATATCTATATACTTGTTTTCAAAAGTTTGATATTAATGACTTTGTCTAGCTACATACCAACCTACTTATATGAAATGGGGACGACTAAATTTTGGCTTATAAGTGCTTGGAATCAAGTGAATTATCTACACATGCCAAAGACAAAAAGCTTGAAAATGATAATCCTTCTCTCTTTTAAGAAAGCTTTGACATAGTGTAACTTTTTGGACCATGAAAATGAAAGTACAGAATAAATAGAAATTGACAAATATGTCTCTTTACCTATATATCCATTCGAATGAGTTCTTGGATTTTCGTATTAGTGTTATTTGACTCGGACCTGTTCTAAAAATTTAGAATATTTTGAATTCTTTATTGACATAGATAAAGTCAAGGAAACGTCTAAAATTATTTCGATATTGAATGTTGATTGTTACATGAGGGTTCCCAATTTGTGTGTGTGTTTTTGTTGCTTCAACTATCGAACAAAAATCCCTTCTACATGTGGTGTACCTTTTTTTTTTGTTTTCCATTAGGTTTTCGGTAAATGTTGCAACTAAACTCAAATTTGCATCGAAAAATTCAACATTAAATGGTAAAATGCTCCCTAATTATAGTAACTATGTACCTAAAAAACTCACAAGGCCTATATTCCCATAACAAGCATGCCTAGTTCCCCCCCCCCCCCCCCACACATCTATACCTAATTTATCAATAGATACTATAATTAAAAAAAAAAGGTTATGTTATTTTTATTAACTTTTACACTTGGACTTTTTTAACAAAAATCTCATTTATTTAATCAATTGGTTTATACTAATTCTCCTGTGAGGATACTAGCTCAAATTATACCTCCTTTATTTCGAATCACGTTTTTCAGAAATATTTTTTCATTATTTTGAATTATTAATTACTTTGTTCTACTTTTTTATGTAGTTAATCCAAATATGTAAAAAAAAGTTTAAATTAAAGTACTTATATTTAAATTCATAACGAAAATTAAGTATATTTATATTGACCCTTGTACTATGAGTCATGTCAAATAAAATGAAACGAAGTGTCAATTAACATAACATTTCTTTTAACTTTTAAAATATATACTTTTCATAGTTAGGAATTGTAGATCGTTCTACAAATAAACTGTTGGACTCAAATGTTTACGTTTTCTAATATGTATAAAGATATTATATTCTGATTAAATATGTATATACATGTTATACAAATATATACGTCGATTATTTTTAATTTAAACGATTAGGTATGTGGTTATTCAAATTAATTCTTTTGGAAATATTGTTCATACAAAAATTTGTGCACTAAGTTGGGTAATGGATAGGATATAAAATTGGGCCTTGGTTTTTTGCATGGGCTGGTGGACCAATGTACTGACTGCCCAATTGAATTTTTCGAAGGGATTTTAGTCAAGAGTGGGCCATAGAACTTTAAATTGAGCCATGAATCAATTATGGATCAAGCCCATTAAAGCCCAAATTTTATTTACGTGCCTAAACTAGAGGTGTCAAATGAGCTAATTGGTTGAATTATAGCGAGCTAATAAACTTTCAACCGATTGTTTTGTTATTTGATATGTGTTATATTATTTATATAATAATAAATAAATTATGGATCACCAACAAGTGTGGTGAAACAATTGAGATTCTTTCATCTTTAATATTATTATGTCTCATATTGAAGCCCCAAAATTTTTAACTTTTTGACTTAAGATGGTCTACAATTTTTTTTGATTCTTCATACAGTATTTGTATTGAGACTTGATTAAATATGAATTCGCATAATACAAGATTCATTTCTTAAAGTGATGCTCTTAATATAATTTTTTATCAGTCCTTGGAATTCGAACCCAATATCTTCATAATAAAAGTAGGAGGAATAAAATAATCCCACCACAACCATGTTGGTTAATAAAAAAATAATTTGTTACACTATATACTTGGTAAAACAACAGTTAAACTTACTCGCACCGGATGTTTACACCAATTCAATACATGCATGTTTTACTGAACTTTTATTAATTAACATGTGTTTTACTCCATTAAATCACATAATAATAGAAATTTAATTAGTTTGGTGTAAATACCCGATGTGGATAAGTTTTTAATAAAAGAAGAGTAAAATAGAGAAACCCTCAAATTTTTATTTTTTAGTGAAAAATATTTCCTTCTAAGGAATTAAAAGTTTTTTCCACTCTATCGAACAAAGTTTCTTCTAAGGAAAAATTCAAACTTAGGAGAATCCTAAGCTTTGATCAACCATTTTTGGAAATTTTCTTTGAAGGAAGGTCATTATTTCATTACTCGTTGATAAGTAGTCACTAATGAACAAATTAATCATATATTAATCTCATCCTTTAGCCAAAATGTATTTTAAATCGATGTTTGACTAGACTTATTTGGTTTTATTATTTTTTTTTTTAAAAAAATAAATATTAGTAAATAAATTTATGTTAACATCTTCAATTTTGTTCTCCAATAATCTAATGTTTAATCAGACTTCTAGAATTATCTATTTTTTATGAATGATCTCATAAATTTCAAAAGGACAATCTTATCATAGTAGTTGTTTTTTTTACTTATTTATGAAACGCTAAAAAGTTATTTAAAAAAAAAACAAGTAAGATATTTATGAATAATTTTTCGTTCATGCCAAACATAAAGAGCTCTATAATTCTTCCTTACCTAACGCAAAGCACAAACGCACACGCAGTTTTTGTCATCGCACTATGAGTACGACATTATATAGCTTAATCAATTTTAAAAAAAAATAGACATATTCCGTGGGTTACTTGATTATTCCTAACGTCTCAAAATACTTGTCATATTTTACTTTTCGAGAATCAAATATAATAAATTAACATAACTAAATTAAATTAATTTAACATTTTACTATTAAGATTTACATATTCGATATAAATATTATAAAGTCAACGAATTTCTCATGTTATAGTATATAACAAATATTATAGTAATTGGGAGTGATGTCATAATTTTGTAAGAAATAAAAATGACAAAAATTCCACATTTAAGTTCTTTTATTATCATTATCCTCTATTAGTTTTACAAATTCAAAATTCCTCATTTTCACGCATCAAATTATTGTATCAACGCATCAAATTAATGTATCTCGTGCATCAAATTAGTGTATAATGTATAAAATATACATCAGATTAGTATATCATGTGTAAAATATAATGTATCTTACTTAATGAATAATATATCACACACATCATATTAATGTATCAGCGCTTATATTATTATATCAGTTTAAGAGATTTCTGTAATTGTAAACTTATAAGGGATAAATAATAATTTTGCCTTAAAAAATGTGATTTTTATTATTTTCTCGTAAAAAAATCGATGCGTGAAACATTAAAAAAGAAAAGAAGATATATGCTAATAATTGGTGATGCAAGTAATGACTTCATCTCAAAGAGAGTCGGCAAAAATTGGGTTATATCTGAAAATTATGGTCTAACAAGCAACTAAGATTCTTTTTTTCTCTTCTAAGGAATTAATTAATCAATGGGAAGAGACCTTATTATAGTAAAAAAATAGGAAATAATTTGGTCAAAATTCAACGTTGTATATTATAGTGCTATCAACTATGAACCAGGATATAATATTTATTTTAGTAATTACCATTCAAATTTTGTAGCAAGAAAATAATTTGATGTTATGGGGAATCATTTATAGTAAATGACATAATTTTATGGCAATAATCTTTTTTAAGTGATTAAAGGAAATAAATAAAATGATAATATAGTTAAATTAATCATAATTGAGTAAAAGAATTTTGATACAACACACCTTAGAAAACTATTCCTAAATAATATTATGTCAAAAAAGTAAACAACGATTGTGAGCCCACCAGACTTGCTTCGATCAAGAAAAAATATTTCGATTCGATATTATTATGTACTTGTAATATTAAATTTATTTAAAAGTAATATTATTAAGTATATATTATATTATAAATAATTTTGTGTGGATAAATTTTTACGATGTGATCATGTCTATTTACTAATTATTGTATGAGGTATAAACAGTAGTTCAAATTATATCAACCTCCTTAATATATAAAATTTGGAAAATTAAAGAGACTTCACATCTAATTGTTGACAATTATAATTTGGAAAAATCAAAGAGACTTCTCATCTATTTATCGAACACTTAACCATTCCTTGTAATAATGTAACACGTCTAATTACCCTTGATAATAAAATGTTAATATGTCAGGTGTGAAATTATTTGTTATGTTTCTCTTTTAATTTGTACTCTTAAGAAAATACTTTATATATATTCGATATTAGTTATCCACTTTTCTTTTTATATATTCATTAAGAAAATAATTAATCGTAAATGTAAACGAGAAAAATTAAATAAACCTATCTTGTTTTGTTAATGATAAGTATTTATAGTAATTTGGACAACTAATACAAAACGGAAAGCATTTATTTAGTAGGTTTTGAACTATTTCACTCTAATATATGTTTTAGGATATAATTTTTCTTTTTTTAAATATTTATTCTATTTACGTGTTATCACTCCATAATTGAGATATTTATAGTTTTCAAAAATAATTACTACTAAAAATAAATTAAAAATATTACTCTCTCCGTCCGGTATTATTTATCATGTCGTGCTTTTAGAAAGTTAATTTGACTAATTTTTGAAGTTAAATTAGATCAAATTAATTCGATATTTAAACAAAAAAATTAAATATTCTAAAACTATATGAAAAGTACTATAAATTGCAATTTTTTACATATTAATATGATGAAAAAATACATCTCAAAATGTTAGTCAAATTTTTTATAGTTTAACTCTAAAAATAAAAATTATGACAAACACTACCGCGAGAATGTCATAAATTTCTAAAATGGCAAATAATTGAGAGAAATGGAGTAAATTACCAATGTTTTGGGCTCTTAAATTTTCAAATTTCTAGACGTCTAGCATGTTAACACACAGAGATAACCTTGATAAACGTATGTGAATGTCATTAATCATTAAGCACTACGCTAATACAACATTTATCCCAATCCATTAAAAAAATAATTAATCTTGTCTATGCTTAATGAAATCACTAATTAGGATTAAGAAACTTGATTAGCGTACAGTGTAAGCGAGTATACTTTTTAAATATGTGCATAGCACAATGCAAAAAAGTACACATTTTACTAGAAAAATATTTCACTTTTTATTTTATTTACAAAATAGGAATAATTTTATTCCTTGAAGATACTATGAATCAAATTTCTTAGTGTTTTTATATTTATCAAATAGTAAACATCAATCCTCTTTGCTACTAAAAGAAAGGGAAAAAAAAGCAAGGCTAACTATTAACTTTGCAATTTAGGGCATATATTTTTTTTATTCTTAAAAAATGCATATATACACTATCACCAATATATTTTTACTTAATTTTAAAAAATGTAATATTAAGTTCTTAATTTTAAAAAATGTCACATGATTTGAATTTTTTTTTATATTTCACCCTTTCCTCTTACACCTTTAGACCCGTCCCAAATGAAGAATCATAAATTTTTATTAGGTTGAATAGAAAAAAAGATAATGATTTTTTTAAAATTTATCGTGTTTGAGTGAGTAAAAATGAATAAGGTTATTTTTTAAAAAATTTAAAAATTAATTTTAAGATTTCTTTAAAAAAATAGTCTATTAACGAAACAGATAAATACGATATGTATTAGATGACGACGATATAGATACACTATTTGTTATATATATATATATATATATATATATATATATATATATATATTATTTTCTTTTACGAAGGATAATCTGTTCTAAATCGTAGAGTTGAGCAGTATATTTGCTTCTATGCTCAATAAAAAATATCCAATTTGTCAATATGGATCTATCTATGAGTCATTAGGTGACAACTCTTTGTCTAGAAAAATTCCTCTTCAAGCCAAACAATTTTTCTAATTTTATTATTCCACATTTGTTGATTCTATTATCAAAAACCTAAATAAGAAAAAAGATAAATTAATATTGCTTGTAAAGCTGTGGTTAAGCTGTTATATGCTCTAATGAAAATGGCAGCATGTATTATCACTTTTTGAAATCTTCCAATAGAATCACCATATATCAATATTTCATAAAGATATGGTTGACACCAAATAATCAAAAGCTACATTTCAACTAACAAATATTCAATATTTCATCTTATTTTATAAAACTTGTATACACATATGTGGCACGTATATATACTCGTTTTCCACTATCAAAACTAATACCTCATTTTTTTTTTTGTATAAAAAATAATAAATTGGAGGGTCAATTTCACAAAGTTTGAAATTTATTGAATAATGAATTGCTTCTCTAAACTTGTCTATATAAATATTATATTTTTATTGAGTTAAGTTTGTGAAAAGCCACTTTTTAACTCCTCTAATTATAAAAATGAGTGACCAATAAGCATTATTTTTATATTTTTTAAAAAAGAAAATTGAGGGGAAAGTTTATTTTAAGCTAGAATGATAACTACCACATAAATAATAATAATATTATTACAGGCCAATGGAAGTTGGAAGCGAGTAAAAGAAGTCATGGCTATTAGTTTAACGATTAATAAAATAATGGAATTAATTCAGATTAGGTTTAGTTATTATATTAGTAGTAATTTTAGGTTTATATTATTCATTTATTCATTGCTGTCGTTTTTATCCCCATTGTTTTAATATGGATTTCCTTATTATATGTTTATTTTACTTGATTTTTAATATGTTTTATTTGGGTCGAGAATCAGGGTGTATCAGACTAGGTAGAAGTAAGATTGCGTATACACAAGTGTTGATCCAAATATTTTCACTATTTTTTTTTCAAAATATGATAAAATGAACATACGAAGAAGTCAGAGAAAGTTCAACATCTATCATATATACCTAAAAATTAGTTTTAACTGCATATAATAGATCTAGGAAAATTTTGATAAGGTTTCTTCTCAATTTTACTTGACTTTCATCCTGATACACACCGCCCTTTCTATATTCAATTTATGATATAATGTTATTTTATTTATATATCTCTTACTTATAAAATGTGTTAAAAGAGGAATAATAAAGTGAGATTTGGTGAGAAGTGATAGATTAGGAAATTTATACTATGTGCCTTACACGATTTATTTAAGTGATCAATTATAAGTGATGATATAAATTGAAAGTAGGTCCTACTTAATTAATTTAAAACAAGATAATTTACGTTAGTTCTTAAGGGTGTCCTCACGTAATTAAACTAATTAAATACCCTAATAACAATTTTAAAATAGCGTAGTCGACGATTACAACATAACTAATTTTTTCGATAAAGTTAATTAGTTTGGAGGTAGCTTTCATTTGAAGTTCTTTATTCAATGTTTTATTACTTGGAAAATCTCTCTTTCTTTCTTTTAATAAAATATTTCTTTTATTTTAGCTAATATATTATTTTTATATATTTCATTGATATAAATTAATTAAAATTCAAACTCGTTAAAGAATATAGGGAAAAGATTTGAACTTATCATTATTTTGTGAAATAGTCCAAATTTACTTATCATTCATAAGTTGGGGTTTATACTTATTTATTAGCGGCGAAATTTTTTCGTATACACAAACCTTTCATAAGAAAAAATAATTAAAATTGTCGCTGAATTATGTGGAATAATTTAAGAGTCCCTCTTTTGATTGTAACATGATCGTTTCTTCAATTAGAATTTTTTAACGGAGTTTTTTTTAATGTCTTAAAATTTTTAATCATCTTATTAATAACTCAATAATTAATAATTATACCATCAAAATAATTTTTCATCATCAAAACTTCATCGAGATTGTTACACTAGCAATACTTCACAAATAATGATCAATAATGATATCAAAACTCCAAATCAACTTTCTAATGTTAAAAGTAAAATCACGTATACGATATTTAAACTCAAATCTGCAATAACATTGTAATAATAATCAATATGGATTATAACTATTGAGGGTTAACAATCTTATACTAACAAAAGTAAATAAAATAGTGATAAAAAGGAAAATGATAACAATGAAAGTGAGATTATTTCGAACGAAGTATATTCACACATATATATATATACACTAAAATACATTATATTTACATGCTTAATAATTACGCGCACAGATATAATATTTCTACCCAATTACATCGATTCAAATGATAAATATAAACGCATTTTTTAAAAAAGTTATTACTTCAGTAGATATAGGACCTTAATTTTTCCTATTATCTATTTTACCTTTTCTTTATTCTCCGCTTAGTATCTGTGCCTGTACTAGAGTTCCATAAAATTTAAATTTATATTAAAAAATCTCATTTAACATAACATTTCCTAATATAGGATAAATAAATACTTATCGTTCCGACTTGGTTGGTTTACCTTACTAATCGTGCCTCGTGTTTTTTTTTTTAATGGAAGGATTTTTTTATTGTCATTTAAAAAAACAATTAAAAAAATCGTGCTTGATTGTCAGCTTGAGTAAGAATTGACAGCTGGACTCTAACCACTACGCCACGTCACCCTCCTCCTCTTTTAAAAACCCCTCTTCCCCTTCCAAAATTCTCCAAATTAATTACCAAAATTAAATAAATCTCTAAAACTAAATTACCAAAATTCAAAAATTCAAATACTTTTTTTTTAAAAAAAAAAAAATGGAAGGATTAATTCCATTTGTTTACAAAGCAATAATGGATTACAAAAATGGAGGCCAAATTGCTACTGGTTCACCAAGATGGATGAATAATGATTCGCCGTTATTAGGTTCTTACATGAGACTTCCAGGCGGGTCGGGTCGGTTTGAGAATTCGGATATACAGTTATTCGGGTCACCGGATAATGAGTTCTCGATGAAATCGTCATCAGCTTCATCTTCAACAGTCGCCGCCGGTAAAAGATCAATGGTCTCCGGTGGATCACCGACGGCGAGGTGTCACTGGATTTCAACTCGTGCTGTAAACAGATAAATTACATACTCATTATTTGGAAAAAAAGGTGAAAAATATATAGTGGGTATTTTTAATTTAAAGAAAAATGGAAAATGCGTGAAAAAAGGTGTGTTGGTTTTTTTTTTTTTTTTTTTTTTTTTTTTAGTTTGGTGAAAGTAAAAGTGTAAAGGATAACCCAAAAGGGACTTTACAATTATGTTTTGTTATGTGAAAAAAAAAAATCAAAGTGTACATTACTATAATTTTACTGTTTGTTTGGTATAACTTTACTTAGTTGAGAAGCAAATATTCATTTTATTATATCTTTTTCTTTCTACTTTTATAGAATTGATTTATGAAAATAAAATTTGTCCAATTTTAAGTTGGGACGGATTATTCACTCGTCTATCTATTAGTTCAAAATCTAAAATAATTGTCTAGTCCAAATTGATATATGCAAAATTTTGTTATTTTAATTTGCGAGATTTTTTTTTAGGTATTAAAAATTATAAAAAAATAAATATAATAATTAAAGCTTAATAAAAATTAAAGAGATTTGAGTTACGATATTTATTTTAGCCTAAGTCGGTTCATTTGAAGTAATATTGCGCGAAGTAAAAACTCGTTACGAAAAATAAGTAAAAAAAAACTTTAACTAAACACAATAAAAATAGAAGCTAAAAGAATGACACCATTATTAGATGGATAAATTGAGAATAATGGTTATATGACAATCAATTACTCTATAAAGCAAACCCAAGAACAAAACTAATAGAATATTAT
Source organism: Solanum peruvianum (assembly GCA_027705065.1). Taxonomy (NCBI): domain Eukaryota; kingdom Viridiplantae; phylum Streptophyta; class Magnoliopsida; order Solanales; family Solanaceae; genus Solanum; species Solanum peruvianum. The sequence continues at coordinate 4,662,073 of JAKWJD010001763.1, forward strand.
AATTATAATTAAGGAAAAATAACGTGATCAAACAAATTTATACTATTTAATTACTCATCATAGCTATAGTTTGTCATTATTACTATTCACAACTAACATTATACATAATTACATGGGTTGACTCGAGTTTGTATTATGTATAATTCGTCGGAATATACAAATACATATGTATAATATACGATTATTTAATCGATACACATATACAATTCACCTCTCTCGCACTCTCTGCCCTTATTTGCTCGCCTCTCTCTTCTCTCTCAATCTCCCTTGTCATATATACAATTGCATATGTGCAATATACAATTATCTAGCCTATATACATATACAATTCACTTATCTCCCACTTTCTGTCCTCTCTCCCTTGCGTGTCTCCCAATATTGCTCGCCTCTCTCCCAAACTCTCTCGCCTCTTCCTACCTCTCTCAATCTTGGTTGCAATATACAAATACATATGTATAATTAATAATACAATCTAACCGATATACATATACAATTCAACTCACTCTCACTTTTTGCCCTCTTTCTCGCCTCTCTTCTCTCTCCCGGTCTCGTTCGCCTCTCTCCTCTCTATAACATGTAGATAAAAAATGTAGTTATCAAGTTATAGCTATAAAAAGTAATTAAACTATTTATAAGTGGCTATACGTGAAAATTTTCCATTCATTAAAGTTATCTTCTATTAAGAACACAAACAAACACCTATACAAAAGGGTTGATACTTTAAGGAAACAATTCAATTAACATTTTAATCCAACTATAGTATAGGTAAGCTATTACATAAAAGATTTAAAAAGTGATACTTCAAAAAATTGCAAAAACAACCAGATGGAACTTATCCATAATAATATTAACACACGCGCATATATATATATATATATATATATATATATATATTATATTTCAAGTTAACAGTGCCCCAGTAACTTAAAATCTCAAATTCTGATTTCGCCTGATTACTTTGAACTTAATATACTCAAACTTTTATCCATGAAAACATGTCCAAGATAGTCACTAATCCAGATATAAAAAATTTCCAGCTGGCAATATATACTTTTTTCGTTTTATAAAAGAATAATCTAATTTGATTTGATACGAAATTTAAAAAAAAATAAAGAAGTTTTTTGAATTTTGTGGTTCTAAATTAAAGTACAAAAGTGTCATTTGATCTTGTGATCTTAAATATGTTACGTGGAAAACTGACATTAAAATATTACCAAAAAATAAAAAGATCATTTTTTAGACAGACTAAAAAAAATCAGTCTTTTTTAAACGAGGAGAGTATTATTTATATTTGGAGAAAACCATCTTGAAATCTCTCTTCTAATAATTATCCTCACATTGGTTATCCAAATCTCTTCCTTCAATTTCTCGACATGCTATGATATCAGATTTTAATTTGTAATATCTCAAAAAAAAAAAAAAAAAAAGAAGTTATGATAACTCCTTGATGTTCATGTATGAATAACAGATCACCCCCACTATATATGTAGATTACATGCATGTGAAAGTATCAATGTTGTCTTGAAGAATAGTATACTAATGTACAAGTTTACCATATAATATACTATATATATTGTGAAATAGCTAGCACTCCTTTTATTCAATTTACTTGAAATATTTTAAGTTATGATTCGTTCTATAGACTATATTTAATTTTTAATTGAATAATTTATAATCACAATTGCCTAAGGCTAATTGAGATAACAACCTTTTAAAAGAAAATTCTTTATTTTTATCTGTTATCAGACTTTATATTATATGCATCCTTAGTGTAAATAAGAAGTTCACATGGCCATCACGTCATTTAAAGGATATCTATTCTTTAATTAACATACGAGATTAGTGATTTTGGAATATAAGACATATTATCTTCTACCTATAACAAGCGATGACTTTGCATAATAAATTTCCATACATTGCAATGCATATAATTCAAACTCTATTTATTAAACTTCATGCTCAATCGAATAATGTCCTTGCACAGTGCGAAGCCACCATATAATCAGAAGTTCATCTAAATTTTTTTCGGTGAAAAATTCTAACATTTATATATAATTAAAATAATATTTTATATATATATTATATTTCGAATTCTCTTCGATTAATTCATGTCTATTTTTTTGAATTTTAAAATTCTTTAGTGAAAATACTAACTCCACTCCAAATCATACGTAAAATTGAAAATGCAATATATGTCAATGATCACTCTTTGATCCTCCAATCTTCCTCAAAAATTGTTGTCCCCTTTGTAGAAAACCTAGACACAAAAATTACTTCAAGTTGACAATTTTCTGACCTGTGTTGTATTATTTACAAAAAATAACAAACTTGTGTACTTTTTACGTATGTCGGCCCTATTGTTTTCGAGACATTGATAATATTCACAACCATAAAATATTTTAATAAATAAAAAAAACATAAATCCCTTTTCCCCACTAGTTAATTAAGTTGTACGAGGTCAAATCTAGCCACACCATCAATAAAAACTCCATAGAACCATCAATAATTTTCTCACATAATTCTTCCATTTTTCACTATGGAGAAAAAAACATTACTTCTAATCATATTTTTCATTTCGATGATAAATTATACGCATTCAAAAAAGATCGCAACGAAAAATAAACTTATTTGTGAAAATTGTGGCAAAATCCCCGTGCCTTATCCATTAAGCTCGGGGCCTAATTGTGGCGATCCATTATACAAAGTACGTTGCATTGCAGGTACACTATGGTTCGATGCGATGAAAAATTCATCTTACGTTATTTCATCTGTTACCCCACGAATTCAACGATTAGTCATTAAACCACCTACCCCATACCCTAACACATGTCTATCGTCTGATTTTCGCTCCGAGGGGATCCAACTTGACCCGAATCTACCATTCAACATCACGGCTAGCAACGTAATATTGTTGTTAAATTGCACGGACTATATGTTGCACTTGCAAGTACCGATAAATTGTTCATCGAGTTGTGTGTGTCATCCTTATGTTGAAAAAAAATTAGAGTGGGGTGCTTGTAGGAAACAAAGTTTGTGTTGTACATTTAGGACAGGAGGGTCACAAAATGAGTACATGATTAGGGTGCATTCACAAGGGTGTATGGCATATCAAAGTTTTGTTGGATTGGATAGTTCATTGCCAATTGAAAAATGGCCACAACCTGGGCTTGAATTAATGTGGCAAATTCCAGATCCACCTATTTGTAAAAAACAAGTGGATTGTGATGCGTTGAAATATTCTAGGTGTTTGGTTGATCCGAAAGATGTTAGAAAGAAGAGGTGTTTTTGCAAGTCTGGACACTATTGGGATGCACAAGGATATTGTCAAAGTAAGTATAGTTCATCTCATATATACTTGATATTCTCTATTTTATCTGAATGTGTTTGAATGAATACGAAATTTTGAAGTATAAAATACTATATACTTATGAAACTTCTTATTTTTAGTATATGTACATTCATACTAGTGCATGTAATAGTTCTGGTTGGCTGGTTCAATTGTTAAGATATTGTCTGACTTATTCTAACTCAAAAGACAATTCATTTTTATAAGGTTCCTTTCTTCTTTTTATTTCAATGTGAAATTCGTTTAAGGTGTAATGTCTATTTCTTCCTTCTTGAGAGAATTACCTTCGGTATCCACCATGGGCGTCACAATTTAGTTATGATATTGTGTTACTACGGACAAAATGAGAAGTTTAAAGTAAAATTATTTATAAGCATAAGAAGGTGTTACCCTTTAAAAGTTCAAGCAAGGTATACATTGTTAATGTAATATTTTGCACTTAATTTAAGTTAGTTAAAGTAGACTAAAATGGAAATAATGTAGTGTCATGTAAAATAGTACTCCACTTTTATTTTGTTTTCTAGGAGATTCATCATTTTATAGAACACACTTGAACGTGGGGCCTTGTCATGTTAGCTATTAGCTACTACTATGATCACATTTTAAATTAAATATTTTTAATCACGTAACTTCTTTATATATATTCCTTCTTTTAAAGATAAGATTAAAAAAAAAAAAAAGGAAAATTTCAGAAGGTAAATAGTAGGCCAAAAATAATAATATGTTTTAGCATTACAAAAATTAAAGTTGGGGGATCCGATGGGCATAGAACATGAAATTTGTTTCTTGATATACTAAGATTAAGATTATGTTGATGATTTCGACGTATATTCGTATTTATTTATTTTAATCTAGACACACTAATGTATATTTAACTTTAAAAAAAAATTGATGTCCACTCGATAAATAACTCTAAATACATTGTAAAATGTACATTTTTATATATCACGATTTACGTGACATAATTTAATTAAATAAAAAATATTATGTCATTCGAAAATTAGATAGATTAAAAATAATATGTCACATAAATTATAACGCAGTTAATATGTTTTGTTCATGAGAATAGAAGTTTAAGCATTCTAGACTAGACTTAAAATTAGTGTTGTAATTAGTTATAGGTTCATATATTAATTCTGGAGATTGTAGATTAATTAATCAATATAATACTCGAAGCAAAACAAATTTCTCAAGTGGACCACATATATATTTTTGGATTTCAAAAAGAAAGGAATTAAATAATTAGTTGTTCATTTAATTTCTAAAGAAAAATTATGTTATAAAATTCATTGGCTATTGTTTAGGGATTTTGTAGTAGATTTTGTGTCCTTGCTTCCTGCCCAATCAAATTTACACTACATGGCTGCTGCCTAGTGAAGATTTATGAATAATAATAACATTTAATAATAAATGAAATAATTATTTTACTATATTATTTATAGTTAATTATTATTAATATTAATCGTATAATATGAATTATATAAATATTGGAGAATGATAGTAGTATTTATTAATAAAAAGAATATGTATTAAACGATAAGCATATTTACACTTGACTTATAAACAGTTTAAGAAATTACAAATTATATAGATAAAAAAATTTAGAAGAAATTTATAAGTTAATTTAACTAATTTTTATTTCTTAATTTGCGCAGAATGTCGACATGGCACAGCTTGCAAAATTCGAAGGAACAAAGCGCCTCTTATCGCAGGTTCTTTTTTTAAAAAATATTTTTTATTTTCTTATTTTTATCATCCGAATATAATGATAAAATATTTTTATTAGATACATTATATTCAAATTTTGAAAAATTCTTGTGTGTTCTCGAATAATACCTTCGTCCTATTTTATATGTCACCTTTTGGATTTCAAGAGTCAAATAAATCTATTTTTAATCGTAAATTTCTCATAGATCTTATAAACATTTTGAATTATCAATTTTTGTGACTTATATTACTTTTTACGTAGTTAACAAATATATAAATTTCATTAAATTTTTTTTGAAGATTCCATGCACAAATTTCTGGTCCAACTTAAATAGTTTGACTCTCAAAACATAAAATGTGTCATATAAATTGTGACAGAGGAAGTATCTATTAGGATAACATAAAATATGTTATCTACTTTAATTATATGCATAAGGAGGTTCTATAGCTTATAGAGGCTAATTCACGTATAATTAAAAGAGATAACATATTTTAAGTGATTAACTTATTTACCTGATGAATAATTGAGAATCGAGAACACGAGCAAAAGTTTTTTCAAAATTTGAATTGACAATATCTATTTAAGAACATTTTATCATGTGTTCAGACGTTTGACGTGAATCGAAACAAGCTATAGTTGAGTGTGTTATAATTAGTGCTAACGTGTTGTATATTTTTTTTGTTTCTTTTTCAGTTGCTGTTATATCAGTGGTTCTTATGCTCTTAGGTGGATTTTTAGTCTACAGACGTTATCTAATAAAAAGAAGAACAATAAGGTTACTTGTCAAAGAAAGAGAAGAAATATTAAGTGCAAATACAAGTGGAAAATCAGCTAAAGTTTTTGCTGGCAAAGAAATTAAAAAATCAACAAATAATTTTGCCAAAGAAAATCTTTTAGGCACTGGTGGATTTGGTGAAGTATTTAAAGGTATTTTAGATGATGGTACTATAGTTGCAGTTAAAAGAGCAAAACAAGGTAACGCTAAGGGCACGTTACAAGTACTTAATGAAGTTCGAATCTTGTGTCAAGTGAACCATCGTGGTCTAGTAAAATTACTCGGTTGTTGTGTCGAGCTCGAATTACCTCTTTTAATTTACGAGTACGTACCTAATGGTACGCTTTTCGAACACCTCCACGTGTTCCGTCTCCGCGAGCGGGCCCCACTTAGTTGGTTGAGGCGTCTCGTGATCGCTCAACAAACCGCGGATGGACTCGCGTACCTACACTCATCGGCCGTTCCGCCGATTTATCATCGCGATGTCAAGTCGAGTAATATTTTACTAGACGATAAGCTCGATGCCAAGGTTTCGGACTTTGGACTATCGAGATTAGTCGAGCTGAGTGAAAGTGACAATACTCATATCAACACATCCGCTCAGGGTACACTGGGGTACCTCGATCCTGAATACTATCTGAACCTTCAACTGACAGATAGGAGTGACGTTTATAGTTTTGGAGTTGTGCTTCTAGAACTTTTGACGTCTAAAAAGGCGATTGATTTTAATCGAGACGAGGAAAACGTGAACTTGGTTGTGTATATGAAGAGGATCATGGATGGAGAAAAATTGATGGATGTAATTGACCCTTTTATTAAAGATGGGGCAAGTAAAGTGGAACTTGAGACAATTAAGGCTGTAGGGAACTTAGCATCAGCTTGTTTAGATGATAGGAGGCAAAATAGGCCATCAATGAAAGAAGTATCTGATGAACTTGAGTATGTTATTGGTATTGTTAGTGGCCAGGCTTCAAAAAGTTAGATGGATTATTGTAATTTTTGGTTTAGTTAATAGAATATGATGTCATCTTTGATTTTGTTACAAGCTAGCTAATCTTTTTCTTCTAACATTATATATTTGTATTGATCTAAATTTGAAATTGTCTCGATTTTAATGAACACTCAAAGGGTGTTGCCTAGTGATTAACCAACGGTGTGGAATATGATTCATGAGTTTTCAAGTTTGAAGTCCAATAGAGACAAGAATACTAGCTAATTCCTTATCATCTGTTCGAATCTTGATGGACAGATATATCAAGTAATTGTGTTAGTGAAAGATGACAAATACCAAATAACACGAATCGTGATGTGTGCAAGTTGATCCTAACACCTCGATTATAAAAAAAAATAATCACAGGTTTAAGCTACCCACAGCAGGTTGTGATCATAAAGACTTTAAACAGATGAGTTATTATTTGTTAAAATGAAATAAGAGAAGAGAAAATAACTTGAAATAAAAAAATTATTTATAATGGCCCATGCAGGTCTCGAACCTGCGACCTTCGCGTTATTAGCACGACGCTCTAACCAACTGAGCTAATGGGCCAATACATTCATGAATCCATTGATTACTATTATAAATATAACTTGTGTTACTTAATAAAGAAAAAATAACCCACATTTGTTCTTTGTTGGAACAATTATACTCTATATTAGGACTAAAATCAACACAGATAATGCCTGTTGTGAAAGCATTTGCATCAACTTGTGTAACCTATTCACTCCTGAGGCAGGGAATATTGATAAGTAGCTGAAAGTAAGCAAGAGATTTTAACAGATTCTCTCTTTCACCAAGACGATGCCGTTTCGTCAGAATTTACTACAAATACGAATAAATACAAAAGTTAAGAAAAATGTGCAACAATATATTAGTAACTGCACAGTTGCCTGAGAAAGGATTAGAAGTTCAATGGTATCGAAGTAAGCAATCTTCATCCCAAAGTATAGTAAGTTGAGCAGAAACTGATATACACGTATTCTGATAAACGTAGAGATGCATGATGATTGATTTATGGGTGAATGAAGCGCGTACATGTCCACCACTGAATCTCTTCTGTTTTTTTCTTATGAGTCGCGGAGACGAGCCTTGATTGGAGATGCATGTCTACATCATTGTCTGCTATTGTTGTGATTTAGGCCCTCGACGAAGTTCAGATCTAGACTTAGCCACTTCTACAAAAATTACCCTGCCATCCAGAAACTGAGAAGGGCAGTTTGTTAGAACTATACTCAACAAACAAGAATTCCATGAAGTAACAATGATAGTTAGGGATAATTAGGATGTAGCATTTTGCAAATGGGGATAGAAGAGTGTAAAGAAAATGCATTTGTTATTATGTTATTACGAGGCATTCATATTTTATGTATGCAGATGCACGAGATGAATTTGAGAACGGAAGTTGAGGTTGCACATACAAGAAGCAGAAGGTAACTTTCACACTTCACCCGGATTAAGTTAGCATTCACAAATCACAACCCCATAAATTTGGCATATTGACTGAACTATGATCAGTACAGTTGACTAGTACAGACTACAGAGTTTATCCAAACCCCAAAAGATGACATTTTCTTCCAATAATAATAGAAACTTAAGTCTTGCTTCCCTTTGCAGGTGTATGAAGAAGTTAGTTTTATTAAAATACAACCAATCATCATGCAAATCATGCTATTTATTGAAAATTATTTGCACCATGTCACACAAAAATGACTGGCTTCACTGATGACCAGTAGCTGATCTTCCACACACAAGCATTTCTATGCCTCAATCCCAAACAAATAGGGGTCGACTATATCAATAATTTAGTGTCGCCTCCTCAAGAAATGCTCATTTGTAAGAAAAAGTTTGTTTAGAGCCCTAATGATGATACTAAAGCACACTTAAGAGGCGAAACACTTAACATGTTTTGATGCTCGCTTCAGGGCTTAAAAGGGTGCCTTTAACAACACTGAATAAAACGTTTAGATTGTCTTATATGAGTCTTCCATTCAGGTCCTCTTTATTTGGCATCCCATGTTCGTTTAATGAGAGGCTCATTTCATTACTTTTGAAAACGTTTTCATGTTATATGCCGTATGCCAATACATTTTCAGTACACAATATCATCAAGAATGAAGGATATGTTCGAGTTAGATTCTATTTCGGCAAGAATCAATGGTGGTTTAAGACTTACTAATTACCTTGCCATGCATTCCCTCAATTGCCTTCTGTGATTCCTCCTCCGTAGCATAACGAATGAAAGCAAATCCTCTTGGTCTGTTCGCTATTTTGTCCATCATCAAATTGACTGCAAAATCGAAGATACATGCATGTTTTTTAGAAATTCATAACAAATTAATCATCCATATGATAGCTGCAAGTTTTACTTAACTGCGTGAGTGTTCAATTCTCGTTAACTTTACCAACAACAGCATTGCCATATGAGTGCCCTTTTTTGGCTAATACTCGTGGAGTTGCAGCACAAGGTACAACAAAATAAGCACAGGGTACAAACAAAATTTGCCATATAACGAGTCATGAGTGGTAAATATGTATGAATGAATTTGAAGTTTGAAATTTGAGGTTTTGATCAAGTTGTGTTTTGACATACATTTTATTCTGAATCAGTATCTGAAAACATGAACATATTCAAAGATATATCAAATTTCATGATAAAACATATATTTGAAAACAAATTTTCAAAAACTACTCCCAAATTTATGGTCAAACGCAGGATAAAATGAACTGAATTTATTTCATTTTTAACCTTCAACGAGCTCTCCGAAATGGTTGAAGGCTTTTCTTAAGCTTTCTTCAGTTGTGCGAAACGAGAGTCCTACAAAATGAAATTAGTTTCAACAAAAAGTAGAAAATAGCAAAAATAGTACTAATGAAAATCAAAAGAAACTGACCGCTAACAAAGAGCTTAGTTGAGGAATCGAAATTGACCGGAGTCGCTGAGGAAGAAGACTGAGCATAACAAGCTGATACAATTTGGGGATAACGAATACTTATTAGTGACTGTGAAGAAAGAAGATGCTTCGATTCTTTTCTAATGGAAAACGAAGAAAATGGTAGATGTGACTTTGCATACAGAGTAGCGCCGGAGTACGTTGCCGCCATTACTATGCCCGCCATTTTTCTTCAATTGTTACCGGAATAATGGAACTGGATAATGGGTCGTGCCCTTGTGCGTCCAGATTCTCGAGCTGTTGCCGGTTCGGGTTCGGGTTCGGGTCAGGCCACAGAAGAGTGACGGGTCATATTTTGACCCGTTTGGCCATAGAGGAAAAACTATCTTATTTATACATACATCCATATATATCGTAATTATCTTTACTTTTAAATAATTACTTAATTAATTAAGAATTTTAATGTGTGGTATTCAATCCAATAACTTTCATCTCGACTAATTTCATCAAATCCTATCACCACTTACCAAAATAAGTGATACCTCTGTCCATCAATTAAAAAAACGTTTCTCTCATTCATTTTTGTTTATTCATTTTGAACTTTACAAATTTTTTAAGAAATAATAATTAATATAAATATATTATCGCAATGTTTCATATTTAATTAATATAATATTAAGTCTTGTTAATAATTTGGAGAATGGGTAATTAATATTAAAGTTTGTTTTTAGATAATGTCGTCATTTTTAGATATTAAAAAGGAAAAATTGTATAAACAAAATATTAATTCAAAATAAATGTTATTTCACTTTTTTATTAATTCTAATTTGTAGCAAACACTTTGTCATTCGCCTCTCTCCTAGAAATCTATCTCGCCGCTCTCCCTCGCCTCACTCATTTTATACAAACACAATGTATAGATTGTGTTTGTATGAAATAGAAAAACTTGTATATACAAATACATAGCTCTTCATCCTATATTGTTATAATTATACAATGCAAATTTTCCTTTCCTCAGTTCTCTTTTATTTTTCTCTCTTTCTCGCTTTATACAAAATACAATGATAATTTGTGTTGTATAGAGCATGAGAGAGATCTGATATACAAATATTTTAATTCGATTCGATTGTATACAATTTAAAATTTTATGCAGATATATGAACACAATCATTGATGCATATATACAATAGTTATATATATACAATTATCTAACCGATATACATATATAATCGATGCACTTTTTATACAAATGAATTGCTTGTCTGTGATTTATTTAGAAAGGAAAAATTACGCGTATAAGCAAATATATACTAGTTAATTACTTAACATAGCTATAGTTTGTCTTAATTACAACTCGGCGACTTACTTTTAGCTATAATTACACAGCTCAACTTTTTAATTTTGTATAATTCCCGCATTAGTATAATTTTGGAATTCCTATAATATAATTTGTATAGCTTTTGTGTAATTCAAAATTTGTATAACTATTTACACTTTCGATGTTAGTAACTATATAAATTCGTTATATTGAGTTTATACGAAAATAATTGAATTATACAAGTACACCCACGAATATACAAATTCGCAAATTATATAGATTTGCAAATTGTACAAATGAGATTACTTAAACTATTGCTATAATCCATAAATATGCAAATTATATTCATGGAGCATAATTACAATCAATTTCTAATTTGACATAATACATTTTTATTTTGTTATAAATTGATTGAATTGTAATTCACATGTAATATTTTTGGTTTGTATTTTGAGAATTAATTTTTTTAATAGTAATTGAAAATTTCGATATATAACTCTTATATTTTAAGAAATAAAATTTACATATTTAATTTATTATAAATTATAACAATTTAAAGATATTTAATGATTACTTTCAATAAAAACTCATATATCTCAAAATCAGAACATCATTTTATAAACGGAAAAGGGCCTAAAATACCCTTGAAGTATTGAAAATGGTACACAATTACTCTCCATCCACCTATTGGCCCCCAAATACCCTTCACATCCACCTTGGGTCCAAATTTACCCCTTCACTAACGGACTAAAATTAAAAATAATTAAATAATATTTTTTAATTACGTGGCACTCAACCATTGGTTGTAATTTAATTATTTAAAATAATTTTAAACCCACCCATTACCCACCCATTTTAACTAAACCCACTTGACCCAATTTAAAGAAAACATCTAATTAAAATACCCTAAAATTTTATTCCTTCAATTTTCACAACTTCCATGGACTCCATTGTCTTCTTCTTCTTCTTCATTAAGGATTTTATTAAAAACATATAAGGATTTTATTCATTTAAGCATAACTTTTAATAATACGATAGAATTCGAAATTAATATTTGTACATGTGAATCGTTCAACTCAATATATATAAGTTTACTCATTCCGTTTGTGATTTAATTTGAGTTTATTGGAAAAACTAAAAAGAAGCTCTCCTTATAAATGTTACTAAAATAATTATTCAATGACAAAAGCCTATTAGAAACAAAATTATTGTAAGGGCTAAAAAGATAATCTTTTTATATACATCACCATTTTGATAAGCTGATATATATATGAAGGAAGAAGAAGAAGATAATGGAGTCCATGGAAGTCGTGAAAAATTGTAGGAATAAGGTTTTAGGGTATTTTAATTAGATGGGTTTTTTTTTTTCAATTGGGTCAAGTGGGTTTAGTTAAAATGGGTGGGTAATGGGTGGGTTTAAAATTATTTTAAATAATTAAATTACAACCAATGGTTGAGTGCCACGTAATTAAAAAATATTATTTAATTATTTTTAATTTTGGTCCGTTAGTGAAGGGGTAATTTGGACCCAAAGGTGGATGTGAAGGATATTTGGGGGCCAATAGGTGGATGGAGGGTAATTTTGTACCATTTTCAATACTTCAAGGATATTTTAGGCCCTTTTCCGTTTTATAAATAGAAATAGAAAGAAATAATAAATTTTAAATAAATATACTTATAAATACATTGCACTTTTTTTAAATGGAATAAACCTAAAATATTCTTAAGTATTAAAAATGGTATAAATTTACCCTTCATCAACCTATTGACTCCAAAATACCCTTCTCATCCATCTATTGACTCCAAAATACCCTTCTCATCCATCTATTGACTCCAAAATACCCTTCTCATCCACCTTTCAGTTCAAATTAACCACTTATTTAATGATTTTAAATTTAAACTATTTAAATATTATCTTAATACACGGAGCTCAACTATTTTTTATAATTTAACTTATTAATATAATTTATTAATCAATCTATAACCCACCCATTACCATTAAACCACACGCAATTAATAAATCTGTCACATTACTAATGCACAACAGGAAAGCTACTATTAATGAATGTTTCTAAAAATTTGAGTCGAAAATGTCTATAGAAGTACATTATCATACATTCAAGTCCTTAATCAAAACATATTATAATTCAAGTGTCTAAATAAAAATTACCGATAAACATAAAAGTCTAACTATGTTCATCTTAACTATCCATTCGCCTCAATTATGTGATATTACTTAATAGAAACATTTTTTTAAAAAAATATATTGAACTTTTAATATTTAAAATAAAAAATAAATATTTATAAAATTATAATTAAAAAGGGCATGAATTAATTCGAGAGGTGCTACTTTTTTATATTTAATCATAAATTTCGAATTTAAGTTTGAAACAAAATCCTATAGAAAGTGTCCTCCTAAATAAGCGGCTCAATCTAAATTTAATTGGGGTTTCAATTCGGACTCAAATTAATTTTGAATGTCATTTTAAGGAATCGATAATTTCATAGTGCTTTAGTAGTGTTTAGGGCAATTTTAATATTAGAAATGTTTTATTAATTAGGTGAGGCTTCATTATTAATGGGTGGGTAGTGAATTGGTTTATAAATAATATTAATAAATTAAATTATATCGAAGAATTGAGAGTCAAATATTTTAAAAAATATTTAAATAGTTTAAATTTGAAACATTTAAATAATTGATCAATTTTGAACGTAAATATAATGATAAGAGTATTTTGAAATCAATAGGTAACTGAAAGAATATTTTGGATACAAATAGATAAGGATTATTTTGTACCATTTTCGTTAGGATGGAGGATATTTTAGGTTTTTCGTTTTTTAAATTGCAAACGAAAGGTTTACGGAAAAAAAAATACAAACAGAAAAGATGCCGTGATTCCGCTATAAAAGCACATAAAATATAGTGAAGGAAAAGGTCATCTCTGTCACCTTTTCAGTCTCCGATCAGCCCATTGTCTTCTCCGTCGCCATTTTTACGGTAAGCAATCAATGCTCTTTTATTCTTAATTAAAGTTTCGTGTTCAAGTATTTTTGAATGGAGTGGTCTCGCTTTTACTCGAGTGCAACTTTTCGATACGAATTCAGATTAGTCAGAGTTTAAAGCATAAAGTCAAATTAGTCGAGCTCTAAAGCGAATAATAATCGCCGGGCCGAGATATGAACCCTAGTCTCTAATGATTAATTCTAGCTTCAAGTAGTAAGGACTACTTGGCTACACCAATTTGTGACTAAAATAACGATTTAAACCTTATAGTTTTGCTAATGTTTACATTATTTGCTTCCTACTAGCTGAAGCAACAATAGGTTTTATGTTGCTATTCATTATGTTTAAACAATGTATCTGCTGAAACTTTTAGTTCATACTGCTGAAACTTTTAATTCATGTCAATTGAACCTAAGTAGGCAAGTTTCTAAAAAAAAACAACAATGAATTTTTTTGGTACCAAACAATCAAGTATGCTTCAATCCAATGTATTAGTGGGGATGGCTTTATGAGTCCTTAATATCTATATCAGTCATCAATTTTTCGATGGCTTGTCATAGTTTGATTATTTTACTATCTGTTGTTTTTATTATCTCTTGTACTTTTGGAAACAACCGCTTTACCTCCACGAGACAGAGGTAAGGTTTGCATACATTCTACCCATACCAGACCTTAGTTGTGACCATGTGGGATTTTAAAGAGTATGTTGTTGTGTCTCTTGTATTTTCAATAAGTCTTTTTCTGGATTGTTTTTGTCTTGGGCTGTGGGTCTATCGGAAAGAGCCTCTCTACTCACCTTTGAGGTAGAGGTAAGGTGTGCGTACACTCTACCTTCTATGGACTCCATTTTGTGGGACTAAACTGGGTACGTTGATATTGTTGCCTCTCCTTTATCTGGCTTTGGAGTCAATTGCCACCCCAATTCTAGAAAAAAGGGTTAACAGTCACATGGTTGAGTATTTTAGTTAGGTTATAATAGGAAGCTTGTCATTGCGAATCTGAATGGGAAGTTAAACAAAGAGAAAGATGCACTAGAGCTATGTGCTTGGGGATAAAGTGTCAAAAAGTGCACAGTGATGGATAAAGTTTGGAGCTTTATCTATGAGTCTGTCACAGTAGATATCAACATTAGATTTGGATAACAGATCAAGCAACTTAGCTTAGTCTTATTGTGTGAAGCAACAATGTAATCAGATATATGAAATTGATCATCAAAGCACACTCATACTCTAAATGACTTAGTTTTATTAGTTGTATAGGAATAACCACATATTTTGGACCACTTCCGTAGTTTGCCAAACCTATGTTACATATGCACTTCATTTTTCTCAGACGTATCCATGAGAATGGATTACCCCTTGGGGTGCTCCTTCCCTAAACTCTGCTAACTCTGGATGCTTGTGTTTTGGGTTGCGTTTTTTGCTACTTTGCAAGAGTCCTTAAACATACAGTTACAAGACTTACTAAAAGTTAAATATACTCGGATTGGATACATATCTGTTCCTAATCTTGTAAATGAGACAATTACATAGTGACCTACAGAACTCTGTGATTTGTTTTGATATATGGGGTTTTCCAATTGTGATACTGCTTCATTACCACTTTCTGAAGCTGCAATGCTCCTCTTAGTTGTCATGGTAGATACTTTTTTTTACTTATCTTCTTACACTTTGTCAAGTTCCATTAACGTTTCTCTGAAAGCCATCACCCAACTTTTACCCATGTTCTTGCGCTGGACCAAGGAATGTTACTGTTATGTTTTTAATCTTTTCTATCCTTTTGATTGAAGGTCCTCAGAATGTGTAGAACTTTTTCATCTCACACCTCCTTAGTCCTTTGATTAAAATTCGACATGATGCAAATGGTTATATTTCTTGATGTTTTGTTTCTGGGGCAGGCAGCCTATTGGTTTTCATCATGAAGGCACTCATCCTTGTAGGAGGTTTTGGAACAAGGCTGAGGCCACTGACCCTCAGCGTGCCAAAGCCGCTAGTTGACTTTGCTAACAAGCCCATGATACTTCATCAGGTTTCATTCTATCATTCATGTTTGTTTATGATGGATCATAAATTCTACACCCTCTGTTATTTCTTTGTTATGTAATACTTCTATTCTATAGCCTCATTCCTCATCATTGGGACTAATATAAACCCCGTTTTTCCTACTAAACTCAAAATGTTATCTTAACCATGAACCATTTGATCTTGTTAGAATTTTGAATCAAATCATTCAGTTATTTTCTCGCTTCTTCTATTCTTCGAGTGGCATACATTGATTCCCTTGTTAGTTGAGTTAGTATGTTACCATGATCAGATACTTCTCTTGTATCTTGCGCCTTCTACTTGAGAATCAAAGTAACGCATATCCGTCATCTATAGATAGTGGTACTAGAGTACTACATTTTTTGTTGTTGATGAAAGCTTTATTATGCACGAGTTGTAACAAATCTAATTTTGACCAGATTGAAGCACTAAAAGCTATTGGAGTGACCGAAGTAGTTTTGGCAATTAACTATCAGCCAAAGGTAAGGCTAGATCTTATAGTTTAGTTAACATAAACTTAGCTCTCATACAACCATCAAATCTTTACTAGTCAATTTCTTTATCCTTTTCATTTTAGATAATGCAAAACTTCCTGAAAGAGTTCGAAAAAAAGTTAGATATCAAGATCACTTGCTCACAAGAGACAGAGCCTTTAGGCACAGCAGGGCCACTGGCTTTAGCTCGTGATATATTGAGAGATGACTCTGGTGAACCCTTTTTCGTCCTCAATAGTGATGTTATATGTGACTATCCATTGAAAGAAATGATTTTGTTTCATAAGTCCCACGGCGGAGAAGCTTCCATTATGGTGACGAAGGTTGGAAACTCCTTACTTCTTTTACTTTTCTGTATGCATTATAAAGAAAAACAAATATTCAAATGTATTTTCTTTGTTAGGTTGATGAACCTTCAAAATATGGTGTAGTGGTCATGGAAGAAGCGACTGGGAGAGTTGAAAAGTTTGTAGAAAAACCAAAGGTGTTCGTGGGTAACAAGATCAATGCTGGAATCTACTTGTTGAACCCTTCTGTTTTGGACCGGATTCAGTTGAGACCCACCTCAATCGAGAAGGAAGTCTTCCCCAGCATTGCAGCAGAGAAGCAGCTCCATGCCATGGTCCTCCCTGGCTTTTGGATGGACATTGGTCAGCCAAGGGATTACATAACAGGCTTGAGATTATACCTAGATTCCTTGCGCAAAATTTCCTCTCCTGATCTGGCTGTTGGACACCATATTCTTGGAAATGTTTTAATAGACGAGAGTGCTGTAATAGGAGATGGATGTCTTATCGGTCCAGATGTGGCGATTGGCCCTGGATGTGTTATTGAATCAGGAGTTAGGCTTTCACGTTGTAGTATAATGCGTGGTGTACGAGTTAAGAACCATGCTTGTATCTCAAGTAGCATTGTTGGATGGCACTCAACTGTTGGGAGGTGGGCTCGGGTAGAGAACATGTCAATCTTGGGAGAAGATGTACATGTTGGCGACGAAGTTTATAGCAACGGTGGTGTTGTTCTACCCCATAAAGAGATAAAATCCAGCATTCTGGAGCCAGAGATTGTCATGTGAGTAAAATTGATGGTATAAATGTGGTACTTTTTGGAAATTAAAGATCTGTTCCCAAAGAATGTTCTTTGTTATGTTGTCATTTCAATCCATCAAGGATTGCACTTTTTCTTATGAACTCGTTGAGTTTTCTTAGTTAATGAAAAGCTACCCTTAATGTAATGTGAACAGAATGTTAACGTAAAACTGGAAAAAGTACAAAGGTGCTTTTGCAGTGTGGAATGCCATTAAACTTTTGATTTTCAAATGTCCAGATCATGAATAAACTGAAACCATCAAGATTCTCAGTAACTTGAACACTAAAATTTACACTCGAATGAAATGGAACTCAACAGAGTTCGATTGTTAACCCCAAATGTTAGAAGAAATCAATTCAGTTCAGAAGACATTCTACGATGACAGTGGTGAGGAAGATAGTCACATACTCGTGATCGGTGCTTGGAGCTCAACATGACTGGAATTATCTTCTGAGGGCAACCAATGTTAAACTGTGGCAAGGATCCAAAACATCACATGGGAAGAAATGGCAATAAGAAACCACGTTATGAATGCAAAGACGACAGAAAGCTCAAATCTGCCACATGGAAGATGCGATGAACTACTGCAAAAGTGTAAATCTTTGGAATACAAAACAGCAATCCCTGCTGACGAGCATGCAGCTGCTAGTGATAAGGTCGCCGTTACCTGTATTGATTGCACTTAAGCCAGTTATCCACAAATTACAGTTCACATAATGTCAAACAAATTATATCATGGCAAGGGTTCTAAAAAAGTAGCCATAACATTGTACAAGATATTTCTCTCTAGGAACAAGATTAGTAACGAAAAAGGGAGGATCCTTTGAATGGCGTGGACAAGGTAACTAACATTATCGGATCATGTAAATAGGGCATTCATCGAGGTACAAAATGCTATGTTTAGTGAAACCTGAATGTGCTGCATAAAACACACATCGTCGACAAGTAAATCTGTGATAATTACAAGTACATGACAAAATTCATGTGTAGTTCTTTGAAGTTCTCTAGTACAGGGATAGTACATTATTTCAGTGTCCAAAGGCACCCTAATCTGAACTGCGATTGAAATTTCAGCTCTGACATGAAAGTGAGCAAGAAACAGCACTCTCAAATCTCAAGCAAGAACTAGGGATAAGGGGACAGAAAGGCGAGCGCCTTATCGTTGATGCAAAGGGAGGTTAAATCATTTAGCAACTTAGTATTGTGACAAGGATGCAAGTATTTATCTTATTGAGACAAAACAAAAATCAGGGGGATTAATGTGCAAGGAAGGCTGCCTGTATATGTCACAACTGAACACTTAAAAAGCATTGCGTTAGACAGAAAGAGAAAGCAAGCTGAGAAGTACATACCCAGTCTCCAACAACAAAAAGGCTCACTAAGACTGGATTTTGAAGATCTTGTTTTATCCTCAAAGCATACACATCAAGACATGCAAGTCCAAAGCTCCACAATACTTGAAGCCCCATTGATGCAATTAAATAGCTGCAAGATATCAAACATTATAAGATATGATAGATAAGGGACAAAGCAAGGTGCCAAGATACATCAACTAAATGGAAAAGTGATCTCCAATAAATAGGCCTATTAATAGGAGGTCCATGTCCATTAAGAGGATCACCATACTGAATAACTTGGTAACAATAACAGTGAAAGAGATGTCTAGTAAACTGCAAAACTTCGTACAAAACAATCAATACACAAAGGTTGGTTTGGAGATTGATTTGACAGGGAACTTCAAATGTTCAAAGATGAAGATTTCAAAATGACATGTCTTAAACTTTCATTAGATATGAATCCAGAATAAAGGCGAAAATAAACTGTTCTTGAGTTACAAAGTTACTGAGCTATATCAAAATAGGTGCAATGAATTTAAGTGTATGAATCTATAATAGGCAGGATCAAGTCTTTTCATCCAAACTGGCCCAAGAATTCAAAAGTATCTTCACCCATAGTTCCATTAACTGACCCGACATGCATCCGCACATAAAAGATGTGGATCTTTTCAGATGAAAGTGCATAACATAAATAGACAGAATGAAGATGCGGAAGCCCCTTCTTGTCAAGTAAATAGAACTTCTTAAGATATATTGATGGTGCTATCATGTATTGTAAAATCAAGAACTAGGGACCACTCATATGGAACCATATGTGAAGACCTCTTATTAAGTAATGTTCATACAACGTAAACTCACATCTTTACTAGGCTTCTTTCATAATGAAGAAGCACATTCTCGACTGTAAACTTCAATAATCAGAAGATATCAAAGTTGATCGATCCTCCTTTGAATAATATGGTCAGATAGATCACAAATTAGAAGGGAGCCATATAAGATTCACAACTAGCTTGAAATGCTACTGGCTAGAACATGTTAAAGGGATTTAATAGTTCTGTTTCTAAATCTGTTTTCAGCTCTCTCCTATGATAAAAAATGGATACTCCACCCAACTTTATAAAAATTTACTACAGAAATAACTTCTCCCCGTGCTTAATAATTAGCATGATTAGCTAATGCAAACTAGAACCAATATGGTTTGTGGGGAGATGGTTGGGACCCCCCCCCCCCCCAACCAGACTCTTTGTTCGATCCTTTAGAAATGGAAAAATATCTTGTTGGGAGTGCCATCGTAGTGCGCGAATCCAAATTTAGTTAGGCCCCAATGCCGGTGCCGGACACCGAGTGGAAAACCTAAAATACTAATGCAGGCTAGAAATCCAATTGGTGAACAATCAAGTTTGCCCAAGTTTCCCTATCCTACTTTGTTCGGTAATTTAATTTATTGTCATAGTATATGTCATATGTGAACAAGGACAAAGTTTTTGACTTTTTACACAAAGACATAATGCATAAGTGTGCCGTTTAACTTGGCCTCAGTTGACATATATACATATATGTCCTCAACTTTGAGTGTGCACAAGTAGACATTTAAATTTGTATAAAGTTGAGCAAGTTGACACCTTTGTTCTACGTGGAATAATACATGTAGCATGCCACATAGGTCACATGTATCTACTTGTGCAACTTTATATAAATTTAAACACTTATGTACATTCAAAGTAAGAGGGCATAGATACCGGGTAAGGCGAGTTAAAAGAGTAGATATATGTATTGTGTTTATCACAAATAATTTGAGAAACCCTTTGGTTAAAGTGATAGATTGATTTGATTATGTAGCATACACCAACTAAACTTCCCAAAAAAATGATAGCTTAAAGGAGATACATAATCTTTCAAAACAACCTCTCCCCCTTCCAAAGTAGGGTTAAGGTCTACGTACACACTACTCCCCACAAACCTCACATGTGAAATTACACTATACCCTACAAGTGGATTATACTGGGTATGTTGTTTTAGTAAAGGAGATACATAATCTATGGAGAACAAGCTCTCCACCTTCCAAGGTCGGACAAAGGTTTAGGTACACATTACCCTCCTCAAACTTCACCTCTGAGATTACACTATACCCTAATAGTGGGATTATATTGGGTATGTTTTTGTTGTACTAAGGGAGATACATAACTGAAGAGAAAGCCATACATAGCAAAATCCCAATTGACCTAAAAAATAACTAGCAGAAACAAAAGAAAGAGCCAAATGCTATAGTCATCAACACACCAAAAGGGGAAAAAACTACTAGACAGAAAAACACTAACAAACAGACAATTACAATTGAAGATTGGAAGCATTAACTCATCCAAAAAAGGAGAAGTAAAAAAGAAAACATACCAAAAAGCAGTGTAATTAGAGAACCCAGAAGCAGAAACCATGACTACAATTGACCCAACTGCAAATAAACATTGTCCAAGCCTTAAAAACAATCCACTCACACTTCCTGGACTACCCACCAGCTCTTTCATCCTCCTCCTACTCTTCTTCTCCCAAAAAAAAGTGAAATTTCTACTGCTATTATGCTCCAAAAAGGGCCCTTTTTTTTTGCAAGAAAACTAAAAGGGCCCTCTTAAGATCCCTAGATCCCTGTATTATTACCCATATCAGCACCCTCACTAACCAAATTGCTAAGCATCGATCTCTGTAACTATATCAGATTAGACGAGACGAAGAAGATGATAAACCGAATCTTCATAGACAGTAAGAACCCAGCAAATCGAGAATGAACAAGGCAAATGAAATGTTCACTATAGATATTAATTTTAATTGTAAATTATTCTAACTTAATTATATTTCATAATGTAATTTTATTTGAATAAATTTAAAAAAGGAATTATAAGTCAGTTTGACAGCTTAACGGCTTAGCCAAATATTATTTTATTTTAAATAAAGATCAATCTTTTTTTATAACAAATTAAAAGAAGTCATATTCTTTCGATAATTTATTTTTTAAGAAAGAGTGCCGTATAAGGAAAAAGAAGTAAAGAATTATGCATTACTTTTTTTCTAATCTTTAAAGAACTTTTTTGTGTTACTAACAATCATTAAGATGTTACATAATGCATATATTATTGCACTTGCCTTCTTTTTAGATATTTTATGCCTTTATAATTATTTTTGTTAAATTCGCTCAGTTAAATTTAATTTGGAATAATTATAAAAATTAGCAATGAAATAACAAAACGAACATTGAATTAAGGAAAGTATTTGAACTTATATTTAGTGGGACATATTTAAACTCGTGTAATTTATGAAGCGAAACATGAACGGCAAATAAAAGCAGTTGATTGATAAGATCATCTAATTGAGATGATTTTTCATGTCACTATGTTACATTTTGGATCTGCTTTTTCATTTTTTAAATTTAAAATTATATTTTTACACTGTAGAGACGTGGAGATAGAAACTAATTCATTTAATATGTTTTCTAGGATTGACATTCATATTTCAAGAATTAATTTCTAATATCTACAATTGTTAATAGTATAATATTTAGGCACTTGTATTGAAAAAAAAAAGGGACTAGTCCTTCAAATTATTTCAAGTATTATCTAATTGGTCTTCTTTTATTAACTTATGATTTATAAGATGAGGTGTAAATATTTTAATTTTTCGTATGCTTTCTCATTTGTCTTAATTTTTTATGGAAAAAGGATTTAAAATATTTTTGAAGTATTAAAATGATATAAAATTACATTTCATCCATTTATTGGCTTAAGATGTCCTTCTCATCCATTTATTGGCTCTAAAATACCCTTGTTATTCATATTTGGGTTCAAAATTGACCACTTGGTTAACTATTTCAAAATTAAACTGGTTAAATATTTTTTAAAATATTTAGCGCTCAACTATTGGTTATGATTTAATTTATTAATATAATTTATAAACTAACCTACTATCCACTCATTACTAAGTAAACCCCATCTAATTAATAAACCAATTATAATATCAAAATCGTCATAAACACTACTAAAACACAACGAAATTATAGATTCATGAAAATAACATTCAAAATTATTCGAGTCCGAATCGAAGCCCAATAAAATTTAAGTTGAACCGTTTATTTAGGAGTACACTTTCAAGCTTGAATTCGAAATTTATGATTAAAGGTAAAGCAATAGTACATCCCGAATTAATTCATGCACTTTTTTAAATATGATTTTATAAATATTAATTATTTGTTTTAAAACCTTTGATATATTATTTTAAAAAAAAATTATCTATGAAGTAACATCATATGATTGAGACAAAAGAACAATTAAGATGAACATAGTCAGATTTTTAACTTTATCGATAATTTTTATTTATACACTTGAATGTATGATAATTTACTTCTACAGATATTTTCGCCTCAAATTTTTAAAAACACGCATTGGCAATAGCTTTCCTGTTGTTGCATTAATTTTGTGACAGATTTATTAATTTAGTGGGGTTTAATTAGTAACTGACGTATAGTGGATTGATTTATAAATTATATAAATAGGCTAAATTATAACAAAAAATAGTTGAGCGTCATGTATTTAATAAAATTATTTAAATAATTTAAATTTAAAACCGTTAAATAAGTGGTCAATTTAAAATTCAAATGCGGATGAAAATGGTATTTTTGAGTAAATAGAATGGTCCGGAGGATATTTAGGATCTAATATATGAATGAAGGATAATTTTATACTATTTTAATACTTTAAAAATATTTTAGATCTTTTTTCGTATTTTTTATGACCAAAATTACTTATTATTTATTGCTAGTGAACGGCGTATGCTATTAGCTCAACAATTTTGGCACTACAAGCTAGTAGCACGCTGACGAAAATTGGCTATAACGACCTATTTTGTACTCATTGTGATGGCAGTCATGGGAGACAATATTGCGTGGACTTCCGCTTTTTATACTAATTGTGTCAAATTTTAACTCTTCTTTTATTGTTACTATCTTGTTGGATCTGCCCACATTATAGAATCTAAGAATTTTTGAATTGGTTTTGCTATATGTAGGTGTGAGTCTTATCGTTTTACAATGTACTTCCTTTGTTTTTTTTATTTATTTGTCTATATATTATTTTTTTTTGTATTTGTTCATATTTACTTGTTCATTTAACAAATTAAGAAATGATAATAATTTTTTTCTAATATGCCTTTATTTAAAAAATTTCTAGTATTACTAAGTTGTAATGCATGCCTTTTGGAATTAGAAAATTCATTTATTATACTTGGAGAGTTGCATGATTTTTTAAATTAAGGGTAAAATTATAACTAACATATAATAATAATTAATATGTTTGTCACTTTTAAAGTGGACAACTGAATAGGGACGAAGAGAGGAGTACTAGAACTGAATTTGAGAAAGAAAAATTGATATTGAAATAGATAATTAAAAAGAATTTAAGGTGTCACTTAACATTTATAATTACTAGAAAAAGTAAGAGAGTTTCTCATAGCCACATTTGAGTTGGGTGTTAATGATAGTTAATTTAAGTGGGTTTTTTGATGTCGGGGAGAAACTAGTTAATATAGAATTGTTATTTGAGACTAGATAACATAAACTCACACTTGTTTATAAAATCGTGAAATATCTTAGGTCGAGTGATTAATTTTCTTAATTTCTTAATTTATATTTATACATTAATTATTGTTAGTGATTGTGAGCATTTTAATATGAGTTAATAATTTTGATAGTCACTCAACCATCAATTCTTTTCAAAAAAAGTTTGTCAATTTTTACTTTCAATTCAAAAGTTACTTAACTATGATTTTTTTACACAGAAATTTGTTCAATCTATTTAATTATTTTTTCATTAAAATTTGTTTGACATGAAATTTTAAAAATTAACTAAAATTTTAATAAACAAATATATATCCATTTACCATTTAATAACCCGCCTTATTTAACTCAATCCATTAAAATATAATATTGAACCTTTTATTTTACAATTAATTTCCTGAATCATTCTCCCTTGTCTCTCCATTCTTTCCCTCTACGTTCTTCTTCTCCTTTTTTTTTTTTTTTTAGATGTGCCCCATTGCAAAGTCTATGCTATTATTTTCCAATGTTACACTACAAATACCTCTCAACAATTCAAAAATTTCATAAAACGATAGCCAATTAAATAACTAGTGAATACTATTGATGTTGTATGTTGCTCATAAGAAAATTAACTGCGATATAAGTCATGTATCTGTTTCTCTCTTAATTTCTCTATTATGTGTGGTGATACATTTAGGAGTTAATGTATATAAAGATGGTTTTTGGGAAATTGAGAAATTAAAAAAGAGAAGAACATAGAGGGAAAGAATGGGGAGACAAAGGGAATTGGTGGTAAAATAAAATGTTTAATACTTTCTATTCATAATTAATTTCATTTTTGAATTAATGTATCTAATAAGAAAATAATGACAATAACGAGTTTATCATTTTATCTTTATTAATCATGAAGTAGATGAATTAAAAATTTATAAAGTAGACAAGTAATTAGTTAATTTCTTGAGCTAGTACAATTGAGATTTACTATGAAGAATATATAAGATAATTTTTTTTTCATTGGAGGTTGTTCTTTATTTCTTTATTATCCTATGAAATCAATTTAATTTCGTTCAATGGAGAAGGTAAGAATGTAAATCAGTTTTTCCATTTGAAAGAAGTTGATTTCTTTTTTTATTCTCTTAAAATCGATTTTATTTTCGAATATATATCAAGATGTCAATACGATTATCAAAGAAGATGGAAGATTCAAAGAGTGTAACCTAATAAAGTATTGTAGATTTTTTTTTAAAAGTTATGTGGTGATGGAGGATGGTAGAAGGTGGAGAAGATGAAAAGAAGAAAACAAGGAAGAAGAAGGAGAATAAAATATTTACAAAAATTAAAATATTCACAAAAAAAATCTCTGACGCGCTTAAAAAAGTCGTGTAGCACACATACCATGCTTAATCAGTGAAAAGTATTAAAATGACACAATGAGATGCGATATAAGGTGTAAATTTGTGTCAAATTCACGGGACCACTAATATGTTAAATATATATATATATATATATATATATATATATATTTGGTCTGAGTCATGTGCTCTTTTGAGTGCCTCCATCTTTATTTTGATGATATTATTCGTGCTCAACAACTCCATAAGTCTGCATTCTAAGGTAGCGATAATATATATTGTTAGGTTATTAGCATTTTAATATTAATATTTAAAATATTAAATTGCTTTATTTTTGGAGTTATAAGAATGAACATTTGAATGGATGACTTCTACATCATCCATTAGCATTGGTTGTCCATCACTTTATTTCATTCTTAATACCTCCATTACTCCTTTTGTAACCTATGTAACATATGTAACTCCCTTTGTAACATATGTAACATATGTAACTCCCATTGTAACTTATGTAACCTATGTAACTCCCATTGTAACCTATGTAACTCCTAAGGCCATTATCTTCACTATTTACTACCTCCATTATCTTCCTTTTCATTGCTAGGAAGACTTCTTGTAGTATAAATAGTGGTGGTCTTCATTTGGTTTGAAACACACAATTCATAAGAGAAAACAAAGAGTGGAAGAGTTAGTCTAAAAGAGAGTTCTTATTAGTTGAAGGGAGGTGTTCTTTTTTGTGGAGCTTTGGACTCAACTCTTGTCCAGAGTTGTTGAGTTATACTTTGTGAAGGCTGTTGTATCCTGGAGGGGACAAGTCAAAGAGTACTACTGCTGGACCGGTGAAAACATTTGCTGCAGTGGGCTTGAATCTCCTTAAAGAGAGCGAGATATCCGCGCCTCAGCCTGAAGAGATTAATTTCTTCATTTTATTTTCAGTTGTAATATTGTAATTTTACTATTTTGTAAGTTTTTTCACTAACAATTTTAAGGAGATTCTAAGATGGCTACAATTGAAAAAACAGCGGATGTCAAGATGGGAGATCTTAACAAGCCATTTCGGTTCAATGGTAACCATTTTAAGAGATGGAAGGGTAAAGTACTTTTCTACTTAAGTCTTCTCAATGTTTCTTACGTTTTAACCGAGAAGAATCCAAATAAAGAAGACATCACCACTATGAATGATGATGAAACTATTTCTCATCTAGAGAAAGTGGAAAAGTACGATGGTGATTCCTATAAGTGTCGGTATTATCTTCTAAATTGTCTATCTGATAATTTTTATGATTATTATGATAGAACTTACTCTAGTGCAAAGAAAATTTGGAAGGCATTGCAGAGTAAGTATGATACCGAAGAGGCTGGAGCAAAAAAATATGCAGCTAGTAGATTTTTTCGTTTCCAAATGGTGGACAACAAATCAGTGGTAGATCAAGCTCAAGACTTCATCATGATTGTTGGAGAGCTTAGGTCCGAAGAGGTTAAAATTGGAGATAACCTTATTGTTGTTTGGGCATAGTGGATAAACTTCCACCTTCTTGGAAGGAATTTCAAAAAACTATGCGCCACAAACAAAAGGAAACCTCTCTTGAAACCTTGATAATGAAAATCCGCATGGAAGAAGAAGCAAGAGGCCAAGATGCACTTTTACAAACAGAAGAGAACAACATCACATCGAAGGTAAATTTAATTACTTCGAATAATGCTAATCCTGAAACTCACAAAAATACCTCTTTAAAGCCTAAGAAGAAAAAATTCAAGAAAAATAATGGTAGACCTCCCAAGAAAAATAATGGTGAAAATCACCAAGCACAAAATCAACAAGTTCAAGAAAAAGGACCATGCTTTGTTTGTGGCAAGAGTGGGCATATTGCTCGATTTTGCAGATTCCGGAAACGTGGTCCTAACCCTCAGGCAAACGTTACCGAAGAACCTTTTGTGGCGGTGATTACCGACATAAACATGGTTGAGAATGTTGATGGATGGTGGGCTGATTCTTGTGCAAACCGTCATGTCTGTTATGACAAAGCCTGGTTTAAAAAATATACTCATTTTGAGGAGCCCAAAACCATCATGCTTGGTGATGCTCACACTACTCAAGTGCTTGGAAAGGGAGATGTTGAATTGTGTTTTACTTCTGGAAGGATATTAACATTGAAAGATGTACTTTATACTCCTTCTATGAGAAAAAATTTGATGTCTAGTTTTCTTCTTAATAAGCAGGCTTTAAACAGATTATTGAATCTGATCAATATGTAATAGTGAAGAAAGGTATTTTTGTGGGGAAGGGGTATGCATGTGATGGGATGTTTAAGTTGAATGTTGAAATGAATAAAACTTCTACTTCTGTTTATATGCTTTCTTCTACTAATTTTTGGCATGCTCGTTTGTGTCATATTAATGATCGTTATGTTGGAATCATGAGTAGTTTAGGATTAATCCCAATGGTTAAAAAGAATTTTGAAAAATGTGAGGCTTGTAGTAAAGCCAAGATCACTAAAAGGCCTCATTTTCAAGTTGAAAGAAAAACTGATTTGTTAGAATTAGTTCATACTGATATTTGTGAACTTGGTGGAATTCTAACTCGTGGAGGTAATAGATATTTTATCACTTTCATTGATGATTTTTCTAAGTTTACATATGTTACTTGATGAAAAATAAAAGTGATGCTTTTGAAAATTTCAGAACTTATCTCAATGAGGTTGAAAATCAGTTTGGAAGAAAAATAAAAAGAATTAGAAGTGATAGAGGCTGTGAATATGAATCAAATGAGTTTAATTCTTTTGTTAGATCATTGGGAATAATTCATGAAACTACTCCTCCTTACTCTCCTTCGTCTAATGGAGTAGCAGAAAGGAAAAATAGAACTTTGGTTGAATTGACTAATGCCATGCTTATTGAGTCACATGCACCTTTAAATTTTTGGGGTGAAGCTATCTTAACTGCTTGTTATGTGTTGAATCGTGTGCCTCATAAAAAGTCTAAATTGACACATTTTGAATTGTGGAAAGGTTACAAGCCAAGTTTGGGATATCTAAGAGTTTGGGGTTGTCTAGCCTTTGTGAGGCTAATGGATCCCAATATTACAAAGTTAGGTAAGAAAGTTACTACTTGTTTTTTTCTTGGTTATACTTCAAATAGTACAGCCTATAGATTTTTAATCTTGAAGATAATATTGTAATAGAATTCGGTGATGCTATTTTTCATGAAAATAAATTTTCTTTTGATACTAAAAATAGTGGGGGCCAAAGGATTGAACAAAATATTTTGTCACTACCTAGTTCTTCTACTTCAACTTTGAAAAATAAAGAAGTTGTTGATTTTGAGTTAAGAAGAAGTAAAAGAGCTAGAGTAGAAAAAGATTTTGGTCCTGATTTTTATGTGTTTAATATTGAAAATGACCCTCTAACTTTGAAAGAAGCATTATCTTCACATGATTCTATATTTTGGAAAGAGGCTGTAAATGATGAATGGAATCTCTAATTTCTAATAAAACTTGGAAGTTAGTTGATTTACCACCGGGTTGTAAAACAATTGGTTGCAAATGGGTCTTAAGAAAAAGTTGAAACCGGATGGTTCTATTGATAAATACAAGGCTAGGCTAGTTGCAAAAGGTTTAAACAACTAGAAGGCCTAGAATTTTTGATTTTTTTCTCCGGTAACAAGAATTACATCCATTAGACTTTTAGTTGCTATGGCTGCAATTTTTGATTTGCAAATTCATCAAATGGATGTAAAAACTGCTTTTCTAAATGGAGACCTAAATGAAGAAATTTATATGGACCAACCCGAGTGTTTTGTTGAAGCAGGCCAAAAAAGCAAAGTATGTAAACTTACTAAATCCCTATATGGCTTGAAACAGGCACCAAAGCAATGGCATGAAAAGTTTGATTCCTGCATGATTGAAAATGGTTTTAAAACAAATGAGTGTGATAAGTGCATATATCATAAGTCTTGGAATAATTCACATGTGATCATTTGCCTATATGTGATGATTTGTTGATCTTTGGCTCTAACATGAATGTTATTGATGAAGCTAAAAATGTTCTTAGAAGCCATTTTGATATGAAAGATCTTGGTGAGGCAAATTTTATTCTTGGAATAAAAATAACAAGAACATGTGAGGGGATTTTCCTTGACCAGTCACATTATGTTGAGAAAATTTTGAAAAAATATAACTTTCATGATTGCAAGCATGTTGCTACTCCTTTTGATTCAAGTGTTCACTTATTTCCTGTTGAAAGTGAAAATGATGTAATAAATCAAAAGGAATATGCTAGTATAATTGGAAGTTTGAGATATGTGACTGATTGCACTAGGCCTGATATTGCATATGCAGTAGGAGTACTTGGCAGGTTTACAAGCAAGCCAGGTAATGAACATTGGCATGCTATAACAAGAGTTATGAGATATTTAATTGGAACGAAAAATTGTGGTTTGTTCTATAAAAAATATCCTGCTGTACTTGAAGGCTTTTGTGATGCGGATTGGAACACTTTGTCAGGTGATTCCTGTTCTACAACTGGTTATGTCTTTACTTTAGGTGGTGGTGCTGTTTGTTGGAGATCAAAGAAGCAAACTATAATTGCTAACTCTACCATGGAGGCTGAACTAATTGTTTTAGCTTCAGCTAGTGAGGAAGCGAATTGGTTAAGAGATTTATTGTTTCAAATTCCTTATTTTGAAAAACCTGATAGCACCGCTGCAATTGGTAGAGTTCAAAATCGTTATTACAACGGTAAATCCAGACCTATAAGGAGGAAACACAGTAATGTAAGATCGTATTTGACAAATGGTACCATTAATGTTGATTATGTCAAATCTTGTGATAATCTTGCAGATCCTCTTACAAAGGCCTTAACAAGAGAAAAGGTCTGGAGCACATCGAGGGGGATGGGATTGAAGCCTACAAATCCTTGAGTCATATATGAGGAAACCCAACCTGGGGACTAGAGATCCTATAACCAGGTTCAAAGGGAAAAACTAATCATATGATGACTTGTTGTGAAAAAATGCATTATTTTTTTTCCCTCCCTATGATGTGAGTGCATTATTTCCTGTAGTTTGTGAAGGTTGAGTTGATAAAACTCTTAATGAATATCTGTAGTCCGTATGGGTGGAGTGTTAATCTTACAGGAGCACTCTCGACAGATTTCACCTATGTGATGTGTGGAAGTAGGTCGCTTCCTATGAGAATGGGGCTTATTCTCAAATGCACTCATGAAACCGGGATAGCACATGGCCATAACGTGCTGGCTGTTAAAGCTCATGTCAACACCTTGATTATTATGTGTGAACAGTGATATTTTATTTCCCTTAAGCAGTCATAGTTCAAGTCTGAGACCACTACGACTTTGGAGTAAAAGTTACTGTTTCACTAAGTGGAGGTTCAATGCAGAGCACACCTTCATTATGCATAGTAGTCTTCTTTCAACTGATATACTCTCTTATCTAAATATTAAAATGAGTGGGGGATTGTTAGGTTATTAGCATTTTAATATTAATATTTAAAATATTAAATTGCTTTATTTTTGGAGTTATAAGAATGAACATTTGAATGGATGACTTCTACATCATCCATTAGCATTGGTTGTCCATCACTTTATTTCATTCTTAATACCTCCATTACTCCTTTTGTAACCTATGTAACATATGTAACTCCTTTGTAACATATGTAACATATGTAACTCCCATTGTAACTTATGTAACCTATGTAACTCCCATTGTAACCTATGTAACTCCTAAGGCCATTATCTTCACTATTTACTACCTCCATTATCTTCCTTTTCATTGCTAGGAAGACTTCTTGTAGTATAAATAGTGGTGGTCTTCATTTGGTTTGAAACACACAATTCATAAGAGAAAACAAAGAGTGGAAGAGTTAGTCTAAAAGAGAGTTCTTATTAGTTGAAGGGAGGTGTTCTTTTTTGTGGAGCTTTGGACTCAACTCTTGTCCAGAGTTGTTGAGTTATACTTTGTGAAGGCTGTTGTATCCTGGAGGGGACAAGTCAAAGAGTACTACTGCTGGACCGGTGAAAACATTTGCTGCAGTGGGCTTGAATCTCCTGAAAGAGAGCGAGATATCCGCGCCTCAGCCTGAAGAGATTAATTTCTTCATTTTATTTTCAGTTGTAATATTGTAATTTTACTATTTTGTAAGTTTTTTCACTAACATATATATATATTTTGACTGAGTCATGTGCTCTTTTCGTGCCTCCATCTTTACCTTCATGACATCATTAGTGCTCAACGACTCCATGAGTCTGCATTCTAAGGTAGTGATAATTTGTCTTTAACTCTATCTTAGTTTTGTCTTTTATATATTCTATTCAAATCATTTTGGATGATCTCAATTTTTTGAGAGTGTGACCTCAAGAACACTTAGAGTGCATTTTACCTTTTCTAAGCGTTGACCTAGTTATCCTAATATTTCAATCGTGTTCATCCTTGTACTAACCTTCATAACCCACTCTGAATCGAGCAAGACGTCTTCGGGTAAGACCTCCACATCATTTTTTCTTGCCTAGTTTCATCCTTTAACTATTGTTAGCCTAAAAACACTCATTTATCCGACTAATTAAACTTAATTAAATTCATTCTAATCTTGCATAATGAGAAAAATACATTATTAAATTCTTGTAAAATTTAGAAGTGCTTTCAACCCTTCTCTTGGTGTTTTATTAGGAGCTACATGCTCATTCAAGAGTTTGAGACTATTTGTTATGTCATTTGTGTAGTTAAGTTTTAGTTCGTTAAATAAATAAATACTTTTAAGACAATTAATAATTTAAAGATAAAATTAATAACTTACGTTAAATTTAAAAATATTTTAAAAATATTTTTATTATAAATGAATAATATAATTTTTTTTATTCGATTAATCGAGTAAATCCATTTCCCCATTTTTGTACGGCCTTCGTTATTAGCCCTTTCTCCAAATCTAAAATTGATTTATTTACATAAGATTCTGCCGTCCAATTATTGACAAATTATTTTTTTTCGAAAAAGACCTTCGCACTTTCCCAAAAATAACCATCTGGAATATCGACTTATCGTTCTGAGATCTACGGTGAGATGACAAGCCACGTGTCAGCATAAGAAGGTAACAGTTGAAACTTGCACACGATCTTCATTTCATTCACATATATTAAGTGAGTGGAAGTGAAAAGTTCAATTCGCATTGTACTCTCTACTCATCAATCACTTTTTCTCTCTTTGGCTGTATACGATTCACTCTCGTTTTTTTCAATTTCCCTCCTCTTTTTTTGTATCAATGGCGGAGGCGACGGAGATGCCGTACATTGAGTTGAATACCGGTTTCAGCATTCCGGCGGTCGGTTTGGGAACGTGGCAGTCCGATCCCGGTGTCGTCGGCAAAGCCGTGGAGACAGCTATCAAGGTTTTTTCTATCTATCTCTCACCGTGTATCTATATATCTGTAGTTTTAGTTTCTATGTAGATTTAATAACTAACGAATTAACTGTTGATACTCTGTTTTTCTTCTTCAATGAGACTCGATCTAACGTATTCGAGCTTTTTTGACTTATGTTTTGTAGAGTGAAATTTCGTGAATGCTTGTTTTGCCTCTCCGAAAAGCTTGAAAACGCATGCCTAATAAGTAGTATGATACTGAGATTTTCGTTTATAATTTAAGATTTATTATTCGTAATTCAGATATTTTTAGTTTTGGACATTTTGATTTTTTTCTTTTTAAAATATATAGCAAACACTTCGGTAGAGACTAATATAGTGGACCAAACGATTATATATCAAAATTGCAGTGCATAAAGTTTGTGCATAAAGTTTGTAATATAGTGGAGCAAACGATTATATATCAAATTGCAGTGCATAAAGTTTGTGCTTAACTGTTAATTTTTGTTTAGTGTATTGTTTCAATTAAGTTTAGGGGAAAAAAACTCATATGAATAAAGATGGATATGTGTGTTTTGCTATGTTCTGCTCGTAAGTATCGTAAGCTGACTATGGAGTGGATGCCTCAAAACACTAAAGACTTCTGTGGACATAGTTTTCGAAAGGAAAAAGATTTCTTAGAGTTGTGGTATACAAGTCATACACATTGTAATAATTTCATTAAGGGTAAAATGAATTTGTTTCTGAAGTTGAAAGGTGCCAATTCTTTTTTGGGAAAAGACTGTAAAGGAAAGTATGTCACATGAAATGTTATCGGGTGAGCACTATGTTTGATTGGAAATAGTGCTATATTCCGATATCTCTAGGTTTGAAAAGATTAAATAGTTAGTATCGAGGGCAGAGAGATTGTCTCTGGTAAACAGCAGTGTTCTCTCTGGATGTGGTGTTTGTTTTATATCAAGAATTTGAAAACAATGAGTAGAAGCTCTTACTATTGGAGGTAATCGGATTCAACATTAGAGATACATGTTCTGAATGTTTTTTCCCTTTACACTTTGTTTGGATCATTGTTACCCATTGTTTCATAATGTATTGTACTGTATTGTACTCTATTGTACTGTATTGTATGGTAGATACAGTATTTGACTAGACTGTATTGTTTGTTGTTGTTTAATAATATTTTAATTGTTTGGTTTGATCGTATCGTATTGTACTGTTTTTTTTGTAAATTTACTAAAATATCCTAATTATTCTAGGTAGGAGGTTTGACTAGATTTAAATAATTAAGATAAAGGGTAAAATAGTATTTTGAAATATTATGTAAATATATAATTGGAAAGAGAAATTAAGTAACAATGGGAACACACCAAATTGGTTGTTCCATAATATAGGGGTTTTCATTGTTACGTAACAACAAAATTTAACAATACAATACAATACAATACATTTTAAGTAACAATCAAAACAAACATTGTAGGCATAGTAACGATTACAATACAATACAATGGATAACAATGATCCAAACATAGTGTAATATATGCTTTCCTAGAGTATTTGTAGAAGATCACGGTGATATCCTGTTCAAATGTGGAAAAAAGTGAAGGAAATATGTGTTCCCACTTCAAACATATGCTTAGTGATGAAATTGTGCATGGATCTAACTTTTATTTGAGAATTATTTTCTGTGTCGTAGTTCTTACTTGTAATGGCCAAAATAGATGTTATGAAGTTATGTTGTTACTAAAGTAACTTTGGAGTAGTTCTAAGAGTTAAAACCACTTTTAAGTGTCACATGCAACTTAGTGATTTTTGGCATTCTGGTACAACCTAATCATTCTCTTGTTTTTGCTACAGATGGGCTACCGGCATATTGATTGTGCTCAAATTTATAAAAATGAGAAGGAGGTAATTTGGCTTTAATCATACTGAACATTGCATCCTATTGAATTGGTTCTCTCATCTAAAGCCGGAAATGACACTTCCGTTATTTGTTTTATATCTACAACATGCCCCTTCATATGTTGGCCATATTCGTTTTAGGGACAAACATGTATAGATAATCTGTTGGCTGGTCGGAGATCATGTCAAACTGTATGACTGTCTAGTCCAAAAGGATTTTAAATCATTGGAGAGGGATACTTATTTATTGATTTACTTCTCAAAAAAGAGTGAACATAATAACTTGTTTTTTTGCATCCAGTGGATGTTTTGCACTGAGACGGCATGATAGAGGGGCTTATCAAGTTATCACTTACAATTTCAATTCCAAGTGTAAATGCAGCTTTAATGTATCTTGTTTACTGTTCCTGAAATATTGCTGCAACATTTGAAATGATCGCTTTATGTTAAGATCTGAAAAATCAGTACATATGCAAAGAAGCCATTAAGGTGGCACTTAAGGTTCCCTATTGATGTGATAGACATTCTGCCTATAATATTAAGGTCTTGTGGACAAATCTTGTGTCAATCTTTGATGGTTTTGGACTTCATCTTTTGCCTAGGGAAAGTTGATCAATGATTATCATTTGTTTCCAGATCAATCAGTCATCAACATTTTCTGGTCTGATTTGTTGAATTTGTTCAAACCAAGTTTTATTTGTTAGAATGTAAAACGTGTCCTACTTTAATAGATTGACCTGTCACTAAACATAATTCCTTGTTTCATTTTGTTCTACTTCAAAGATTGGTGAAGTATTGAGCAGGCTGTTTAAAGATGGTGTTGTCAAGAGGCGAGAGCTATTCATTACATCCAAACTCTGGTATGTATTCAAACATTCCTATTACAACTTTACCTCCCTGTTGTTCACCCTAAAATTAAATATGCGGCGTCTATTTCTTTCCAATTATGAAGTCAACTTGTTCAACTCTGTGGAGTTATTCTCATAATATTTACCGTTTGTCTTTTCTTTATCATTGTTGAGTTCCCTCTTTTATTATTTATGTTTCCTGATAGCTTGGTAATTCAATTCCTACTCTGCTTTTAGCACTAAAATGGTGCTGATGGGCCTCTGTTTTTTCGATCATTGTGGTCTCCATAGTGTTTCAGGATACTCATACATTCAAGTGTATTAACTTTTTTTAGGAACACTAATCACGCACCTGAAGATGTACCAGTCGCACTAGACAAAACTCTTCAAGACTTGCAGCTGGAATATGTTGACCTGTACCTAGTAAGTTCTTCTTAATGTGAAGCTTTTTTTCTGCTAGTATTTCTAACTTTGCCAAATAGTTCTAAGAAGTGTTTACTGCAGTATACTCCCACTCTTCCTTAAGTAGATGCACCAAAATGAAATTTTAGAGCTGCCACGATGTTCCTGAGAACTCTAGATACTGCTGTTGAACTTCTACATGTCTTGGAAAAAATTTAGAAGTTCATGACTTTTATAAATTTAAGTGATTTACTTGTTCTTTTTGTTTTTTCTGTATCAAATGTCTTTGTAAATGAATTGAGACTTCTGTTTCTGTAGATCCATTGGCCTGTCAGTATGAAACCTGGCTCGGTTGACTTTAAACCTGAAAATCTTATGCCAACCAACATACCCAGGATATGGGAAGCAATGGAAAAAGTTTATGATTCCGGGAAGGCTAGAGTTATTGGTGTTAGCAATTTCTCTACTAAGAAACTGGAAGATCTTTTGCAAGTAGCACGCACTCCTCCTGCTGTCAACCAGGTGGAGTGCCATCCTTCGTGGCAACAAGCCAAATTGCGGGAATTATGTAAATCCAATAACGTGCACCTCTCTGTGAGTTCATTTCTAAAGCTCTTGTACTCCTTGCGTACATTGTGGTCACGTTTTCATTTGATTCTTTCCAATTTTCATTACTATTAACAATTGTTCGTAGGGGATAAATTTGCTTGTTCAACAATTTTGGTTGTTGGTAACTATTGACTAGTCATTTGTCTACATTAGTAGATTTACAATGAGTTGTTTTTCCTCCTTTTATTGACACCTTTTTATTTCAGGCATATTCGCCGCTTGGTTCTCCAGGTACAACATGGCTTAAAAGTGATGTGCTAAAGCAGCCAGCTGTAATCTCAGTTGCTGAGAAATTGGGCAAGACTCCGGCACAGGTTTGTCTTCGTTGGGGCATTCAGATGGGTCAGAGTGTACTTCCTAAGAGCACACATGAAGCACGGATTAAAGAGAACCTTGATGTACTGAACTGGTCTATACCTGATGACTTGCTTGCCAAGTTCTCTGAAATTCCACAGGTAAATTCTTTCATCGATATTACTGAGACTGCAACTGTAAATTTGTTGTCTCTTGTCATATTAATTTCAAATTTGGAAAGTGCAAGTGGACCTAGAAAATTAGCTGTATATCTTCTCTGAGATAGCAATCCCTGTTCCAAGGGAAAAAAATAAATGAAGAAAGAAACATGAATGAGACTTGCATTGCACATAAGGAATCTCTGTCAGACTTGTATTCATGAGTTCTTTGATACCTCTTGGTGAGATTCATATAATTTACAAATAGATGCTTTGATACCTCTTAGTAGTGACTGATTCATACTGTCAAACGAACATCTAATGTACATGAATATATTCTGCCATGTGCTTGTTAGACAACACCCATCTGGACCAAAAGAAATTCAAAGGCCCTTTTATCTGTGCACTGCCTCACTTATACTCTTTAATCTTCCTGGATGGTTGCGATAAGTGGCTATATAAGTCTGTTTACCAGATACTTTGATTACAAACTTTATTAATACAGTTCATGGATTATTGACATTGCAGGCAAGGTTGCTGAGAGGTGCTTCATTTGCTCATGAGACGCATGGCCAGTACAGAACACTTGAAGAGCTGTGGGATGGTGAGATTTAGGGTCACAATATGAATTAACTGTTGAATCCATTTGTCTCAGAGATTTAAGCTTCTTGTGCACTTCCTTTTCCTTTAAACTTTTGGAGATAGGTGAATTGTCAAACCATTAGATGTACGTTTCCTTGCACCCCTGTCCCTCTATTGACTCTATGCTGGAAAACCATTCAAGAAACCTCGCAGATTCTACGAGACAGTATTCAAACAATTTGATTTGCTGGGATAATACTACCAAACCATCCACTTTTGCAGTCATCTTTTCTTTTATTGTGGAGTAGTTAAATACTATGCAGGCTATATTGGTGGATGAATTAAGTAAGTTTTGTCTATCAGACGGGAAAGAAAAAAAGAAAGAAAAGAAAACAGAATAATGTTTGAGGTTCTAAACATCATAGTTAATACTTGGCAATTGAACATGTTTCTACTTGGCAATTGAACATGTTTCTCATGCTACTTGAAACGACATGGAACTAGCATAGACAAATAGCATGCTTAAATTTCACTTGGCAATGCCCATTTTCAGTTCCTGTCTCGCTCTTCTCCTGTTACTGACTAATGTGTTGTAACACATGCAATGAGTACATAACGGAGGTAATTAGTTAGTAAATAAGAGGTGGTTCAATTAATGCTCAAGTATATTTTTGTGGTTTTTAACATGCATAAAATTGGAGTTCAAAGTGGAGCCCTTAGTGAGAAAAGATAATGGAGTTTCCCTATTATTATTAGGGTAAATCACGTAAATGTACCATATTAAAAAAATATTTATTATTTGTCAATATAATTTCTCTAACTAAATATAACAATTTATAAGAATTAAAAAAGTGTATAGTTGATCTTCCTTCGCCTCTCTCTCTCTTCTTTTTTTCTTCCTCTGCTTTTTATATTTTTCTACTACTTCAACCATCTCTTTCTGTGTCAATCTCTCTTCTTCTTTTTTTTTATTTAATTTTTTTAATTATTTTTAAATCAGTTTTTTCCATATTTCACTATTTTTATACAAAAACATGACAAGAAAAGGAATAGAAAAAACAGAAAATTATAGAATATCATGTTCTCAAATAGAAATTTCAAATTTTAAAAAATTTTAGAAACAAGATATCGTGATTGTATTATATTTTTTTAAACTTTGACACTCGAAAAAGATGAACTTTACAGAAAGGTATCGTGATTGTATTAAAGTTGTATTAGATATGTTTCATAATTGTATTAAAATTATATTAAAATCACGAATAATACATTTATAATACATGCTACAAACTTCTCTTTTTTTTTTTAGTGATATCAACTAAAATAAATTAACACACTTATAATATATATTGCAAATATCACTCATGTTCTCAGTGATACAAACTTAAATAATTTATAAGACACATATAATACATGTATTATTCATGAATAATACAAGTTTAGTTCAATCTATAGATTATTGTCTTGTCTTTTGTTAGTTAGTTTTTCAATTTTTATTGTTTTTCTCTTTTAATTCAAATTTAATATTGTGTAATACACTTTTAATGCAAGTTTAATTCATTTTGTAGTTTATTATTTATTATTGTTAGATTACTTGTTTAATTCATTATTAATATAAGTTTAATTCACTCTATAAATCATTGTATGATGTTTCATTAGTTAATTTTTTTTTATCTATGCTTAATTTAACTTTAATATTTGTGTATATACTTTTAATGCACGTTAATTCATTTTGCAGTTTATTGGTTGATTTGTTATGATTGAATTACGTGTTTAATTCATTATTAATATAAGTTTTATTCAATTTACAAATTACATAATGCTCTTTCGTTTGTTACATTTTGCATTCATATTTATTTCGCTCCTAAGTTAATTTTAACATGTGTGTGATATTTTTTTTTTCAAGTTTAATTTATTTGACAATTTATTATGTTTCTTCATTTGTTACAATTAAATTATTTGTCTAATTAATTGATTATATTAGTGATAAAAGCAAAGATAATCTATAAGATACATATGATATAAGTTTTATTCATGAATAATATGAGTTTAATCCAGTTTGTAGATCGTTGTTTTGTCTTTTGTTACTTATGTTTTTTCATTCATTCTAAATTCTCTTCTAATTCAACTTCAATATTGTGCAACACAATTTTAAAGCAATTTAATATATTTTGCAATTTTTTGATTTATTTATTACTATTAGATTACTTATTTAGTTCATTATTAATACAAGTTTAATTTACTCTATACATCATTATGTGTAATACATTTTTAATTCAAGTTCAATTCATTTTGCAATTTATTATGTCTCTTCATTTGTTACGATTAAATTATTTATTTAATTAATTAATTATTGATACAAATTTTATTCATTGTATGATTGATTATTCTACTAAAGAAAATAAAAAAAGAAACAAAATAAAAGAAAAGCAACAAAAAGAGAGAGAGCACAACAAAAAGAAAATAAAACAACAACAAAAAAAAAAAAGAGAAAGTAAGAGAGGTAAAGCAACAAAAAGAGAGAGAGAGAGCACAACAAAAAGAAAATAAAACAACAACAACAAAAAAAAAAAGAGAAAGTAAGAGAGGTAAAGCAACAAAAAGAAAAGAGCGAGAAAGAGAGAAAAATAATAGAACTAGGAGAGAAAAAACAAAAAAAAGCGAAAGAAAGAATAATTTGACAATAAAATATAGGAAAAATTGTATATAATAGCAAACTAATAACCTAAATTAAATGGAATAGCTAGGGTTTGATTTAATTGTGCTCCATAGCAA
The DNA here is from genome assembly GCA_027705065.1 of Solanum peruvianum. Lineage (NCBI taxonomy): Eukaryota > Viridiplantae > Streptophyta > Magnoliopsida > Solanales > Solanaceae > Solanum > Solanum peruvianum. Next base: position 4,702,933 of record JAKWJD010001763.1, read on the forward strand.
ACGTTGGCAAAAATTTGCCAGGCGTCTCTCTCCCAGAAGTCTCGCTCGCCACTCTCCCATTCTCGCCCTCTCTCGCTTTATACACAGAAGTGTATAATTTCTGTTTCTGTTTTATATAAAGCGAGAGAAAATTGTATATACACATGCAAAAATGTATATCTTCGTGTTATACACTTAATTATATAATTTACAAATATTTTACTTCAAATATTGCAGAGGAAAAGGCCAAAGAATTATACAATTGCAATGAAATACAATTTTTTCTAGCTATATACAACAGAAATGTATATATTGTGTTTCTGTTTTTGTATAAAGCGAAAAAAACATATATCTTCTTGCTATACACTTATAATTATGCAATATACATACATTTTAATTCGATTCAACTGTATGCAAAGCTAATTATACAATTGCAGCCGAATAGGCCAGCAAATTATACAATTTAGGCCAGCGAATTATACAATTTAGGCCAGCGAATTATACACTTGTATATGTATAGCGAATTATACAGTTTTTATGTTTGCTATGGAGCGCAATTATGCAAAGTTTGCTATAGCATACATATATGAATTTTTTGTTTGCTATATGTGAAAGTTGCCAATATTATTATTTTATATTACTATAAATAGTAATATTTAAAGAGTATATCTAAAATAAGTAATTATTTTTTTAAAAAAGACTCACTCAAATAATTAGATGTTATTATTGTACCGAGCGCCCAAGTAGATACTTCACAAATTAGAGAGGGGAATTTGGATGTTTTTCACATTTATTATTAATATATATTTTTTAAATGGCTTCGTTAGTGAAAAAAAGGTTAAAAATAAACTCCTTTTGCAAGGAAGAAAGTGTGCCAATCTTGTAATGTTTTAAACATAGATAAGTCATAAACATGTAAAATTAATTAACAAATATAAAAGTGTAAACTTTATTTATGAAAATTTATTATTACTATCAGCTGTGGCGAAGAAACACTTAGAACTTTGACTGCTTTATGCTATAAAAATTATTTAGAATTTTAAATACGCCCTTTGATTTATTTTAATTTGTTAAATCAAAAGCGCCGTAACGGGGAACCTTGGCACTACGCCCATTCATATGGCGCTATACTCCGCAATTCGCAGAGCTTCTAAGTTCACAATTCCTCTCGCACTTCGCTCCGTTGCTACGGCCACCGCTTCCACCGTCGGAAATGGCCATTGCGGCGGAGCTTCTAGAAGCTTCTTGATTCCGGCGCTTCATTATTCCACCAGCGCAGTCAAGAAGAAGAGAAAACACAGCTCTTTTGATGATATTCTGCTCCAAATCGTCGATTCCGAAATCAAATTTGCCATAGATTCTGAATTTCACGACTGCGTAAGTTCCTTCCATTTGAATGCTGATATGAAATGTCGAATGTTTTTTTTTTTTTTTTTTTTTGGGTTATTCTGACTGTTGCTTAGTCTGTTGTGTTGAGAGTACAACTATACATCATGTCTGGTTTGAATTTAAGAGCCCTGTTTGGCTCAGCTTAAAAGCTGGTCAAACTGACTTAAAAGCTGGTTTTTGACTTATTTGACTGTTTGACAATACTCAAAATAGCTTATTTTAAGTTAAAAAAAACTTATTTTAAGCCAAAAGTTAAAAGCTGAGCTAGGAATGTTTTTTTTTTTTTTAGCTTATAAGCTGTTTTAAGTTACCACATTTTTGTGTTTTTTCCCTTAATATTTTTATACAATCTCCAAATTACCCATATAACCCTAACATCTCTTCCTTTCTATTTTTCTCTTTTCACGTTTGGCATAACAACTTCAGCACTTTTATCCAAACACATAACTGCTTATTTTAAAAATAAGTTTCAGCACTTTCCAAAGTACTTTTGTACTTTTTTAAAGCTGCTTTTATTAAGCCCATCCAAACGGGCCCTAAATCACCTAATTCAGTCACTTCTTACTTGGGTTCTTCACTTAGTATATGAGGCACCAGTATCTTTAACATACATTTGTGATTTGTTAATTAGTCGACTCCAAGAGTCTTTCGAGTTTCATGAATATAATCATTTTTGAATATATCAACCATCTAGAAAAATAACTTAAACATTCCTGTGGCTTCATTTGCCTTATATCTTTTCATTTTGCTTTCATATTTTTGTGCCACTAAAGGCATAGGTAATGTCTACATACATTCTTGATCCTATTTTTTCCAGACTCCATTTGTGGAATCACACATTGTGTGGTATGTTGTTTTATTGTTGGTATTTAAATACTTGGGAGCTTCAACATGCATAGGAAAAAAACTAACTTGGATATTCATAAATGCTACTCCCTAGTAGCATTTTCGGTAACTCAATTATTCAAAATGCTACTTCGAACATCCCACGACTACGTCCCATTTTATGTGACACTCTTTGACTTGACACGATGTCTAAGAAAAAAAAAGCAGACTTTTGAAACTTGTGGTCTAAACAATGCTTGGATATTTGTGTGGTTGAGATTCATTTCATTAGTGGCAAAAGGGAAATTTTAAAGTTAAATTATTTCTAATTATAGTAAGGTGACATACCTTTTGGGGTATGGACTAAAAAAGAAAGAAGGTGCCACATAAAATGAGACTACAACATATTCACTGAATCTCATAGGTGAGGTCTTGCAGGGTAGAGTGTACGCAAATCTTATGGAGGTAAAAAAGTTGCTTCTGAAAGACCCTTGATTCAAGTAACGCTTATCATAGCTAGTAAGATTCAAATAGGACATAGTAAATACTAAATAATAAGGGAAGTATTTCATAGCATTCAGAGAGAAGGTACAGTAACAACAACCAAATAATACGATAACCAAAGCACAATAAATCAAAGGACTGGAATCTACGAGAATAATGCTATTAATACTGGTATGGATGGAGAAACAAATATAGAGTACCAAACCTATAATCACACAATTATTTACGAACCTTCTATCCTAATCCACGACCTCCACACTGTTTTGTCTAAGGTCATGTGCTCAGTAAGTTGAATATGTGTGATGTGTTGTCTAATTACCCCTCCCAATACTTCTCTAACTTCTCTACATCTTCGTACGCCCCCCTCCCGAATCCAACCTCTCACACCCAAGAGCGGCTCAAACGTATTAGTGGCCTAAAGCAAAAATCAAACGGGGATTTAAACTTGAATTGTTAATAACTTTTATATAGTTGATTTCTTCTAGTTTCAATTAATAATATAGTCATTCTTATTTTAAATCATGAGATATAGTACTCCAAATATGTCAAATTTCTTCTAATAATTTCTTCATTTTCATGAAAAATTTACTTTTTCTACAAATTCAATATTTGTTAAAAAATAATAACTTATAACCTATTATTATTATTAAAAATGAGGCCCTTTAAATTTTGGGGCCTAAGGCACATGTCTTTTTTTTAACAGTGTCGAGCCACCCCTGCTCACACCTCCTCACAGTGCCATTTTCATATCTCTTGTTCACATGTCCAAACCACCTAGTCTTGCTTCCCTCAACTTGTGCATCACAGAGGCCACTCCACCTTGTCTAGGATATCATCATTCCTATTCTTATCTTTCCTATTATGTCCAACATCCTCATTTTTGCAACTCTCATCTTCTAAACATGAGAGTTCTTAACTGGCCAATATTCTGCTGCATACAACATCGTCATCCTAACCAACATTCGAGAAAACTTACCTTTTAGGTTTCGGTGGAACATACTTATTGCACAAAACTCCAGAGGCAAGCCTCTACTTTGTCCACCCCGTACCAATATAAGGTGTAACATCATCATTGATCTCCCTATTCCTTGAATTTAAGACCCAAGATATTTGAAGTTTCCTTTCTTGGGGATGGGTTGTGCATCGAGCCTCACTTTTATGCCAACCTCTTGCATTACATCACTGTACTTGCATCTCAAGTATTCAATTATGATCCTGCTCAACCGGAACCTTCTAGACTCCAAAGTTTGTCTCCAAACCTCCGGCCTAACGTTAACTTCTATGCGAGTTTCGTCAATAAGTGCTATATCAACTGCAAATAACATAACCAAGGCACCTCACCTTTGATATGTCGTGTCAATCCATCCATCACCAATGCAAATAGAAACCGGATAAGGGTTGAACCTTGTTGCAACCCCATAATGACCAAGAAGTGCTCCAAGTCTCCTCCAACTGTCCTGACCTGAGTCTTGGCTCAATTATACATGTCCTTAATCGCGCTAGTGTAGTCTCTAAACATTCAATTACTTGATAAATGCACTTTTTGATTTTTTTTTCTTGCGATTCCTTCCCATGATTGTTTCCTGGATTTTCTCTATTGAACCTGGTTTATAAGAAGCTTTTGTTTGAGATTTCTCTGTCATTGACTTGTTTGGGCCTCACATATTAGTAGCGTGCATAGAAAGTCTTGACTTGGTATGTTTGATAAGGCTAGATGAGATTCTGAACCATAAGCTTGTTTTCTAATTTATTTGTGCCTTGAATGTGAGATAAGTCTGTTTTGAATGTATCAAGGTCATGTGGTGAGATATCATTGATGTATGTTGTCTATATAATTTAGAACTTGGATGATATGTTTGTCTTGAAAGCATAGGCGCTACACAGTTTAGGAGACAATGAATATGCTACGTTGACCCGATTGTTAAAACTTTCTGGCCTAACAAATGACATTATCCCTAGTCGTCCCCTGTTGAGTCTTATAGCCATTTCTTTGAAATAACTACATCGTTAGCTGATCCATTGTCAGGTGCTTAATAGTACTAAACTAATTACTCTATCATGTTTAAGTAGCTGCTCATATATAACCAAGTGCGCCCTCTGTTTCAATTTATTTGACATAATTTTACTGAGTATGGTATAAGGAAAGATAGAGTACTTTTGAAATTTATGGTTCTAAACATTACATAATATTATTTGAAATTTTATGTTGCCTTTATCCAAAAAAAATAAAAATTCACATTGCATAATATTTGTGTGGCTACTGGACTTTTAAAACTTGTAGTCTTAAACATTTCATTTGTATGACTATGAATGTTTGTTATTAAGGATTAGGGGAAGTTTATGTTTAATTTTTTTTCTAAATTCAAAAAACTTCCTATTCTTTTTTAAACAAGCTAAAAAAGAAAATGATACTGCCAGTAAAACAAAACATAGGGAGCTTAAATTTTTTGAACTTGTTAAATCTTTTCCTCTTTAAAAGACTAAGACAGAGAAAATGCTTTCCGGTGTTTGGTTTTAGAGGGGAAAAGTTCTGAAAAAACATTATTAATAATGTTAGCTGAATGGGATAGTGCACTTTGATGAAATTTTTTATTATTAAATATTTATTATAGTTTCTTCAGTGTAGGTTGGGGTAGTAAATTAAGAGAAGAGCTGAATAACGATCCCCCCCCCCCCCCCCAAAAAAAAAAAAAATAGTTTGTCATACCAAACGCAAAAAATGACTTATGTTCATCAAGATTATAATTTCTGCAGCGTTATCCTTAGAAGTTGTTCGTTCCCCACGTTCTTACGATTAAACTTGGCAACTTCAGTCTTTAGGTTCTTTGGTAATATATGAGTTAATTTGATGTAGAAGATGAGCTTTCTTGGTTCTTCACTTCTTCTGATCAACCCACATTCACTGATCCTTTTGGCTATACTCCGCCAACTTACCTAAATTTATGAAAGGCACAAATACATGTTCTAATATTTTCAAACTTTTGGAACATATTTCAGATTTTGCTTGTTGAACGTCAATGTAACTAATGTATTTGTTATTAATATTAGTTAATTTTACAAGTTAGAACCAAAAAAGACAAACAAATTGCAATGTTAAAGAATTCAGAGGAGGTATCATCTATTAGAACAATCTATCAGAGTAAAATCGAATGTATAGTCCTGAATATAATTAGTTATTGTCAATTCAAAGTCCAGGATATGATCGTGGAGCTTGTATTGTATAACTTTGAATTCTAGGACTCTTTCATTGAGTTTTACTTGCATAAGTTGGAAGTCCGGGATACGGTCCTGAAGTTTCATCTAGAACACTTCGAATTGTTGGATTATTTTTGGAATTCATGTTGCTCTTTTTCAATTACTTTGCCTCCATTTTGAGCTGTGATCTTTCAAGTACTTTGCAAATGCTGGCTGTATTTCAGTTAACAATCCAAAGAGTGGCTACCTTTTTGTCTGTGGAAGGGCTCTTAGCCCTTTACCCCAGCCTAACTCACATATCACAAGCTGTGTCCTCACCATTAAACAAAGTCCCCTAGGCCGTTTAGCTGCTTATTTGTAAGTGTAAATCATTGCAAAATGCGCATATCATTCCACAATTTGTCTGTAACTATACTGGAATGGAGTGTTACAAGAACACGTTTACCACCTATTTGGCACCAGTTGTTATTGAAACTTCCCTTTTATGTAGGTTGTGGACATCCCGGATGACTTTCCTTTTAAGGTTCACGATAAAGCAGGAAAAAGAGTTATTGTTCTTACGAGAGATTATGGTGAAGAGACCATAAGTATAGTAGTGGACATGCCTAATTCCAGATGTGAAAATATTGAAGATGATGCTGTTAACAGTGAAGAAGAGAGTGAGCCACAACCTTGTATTCCATTGTCCGTCACTGTGTCAAAAGAAAATGGCTTGTCACTAGAGTTTGATGTAAGAGCTTTTCCAAATAAAATTTCAATTTGTGGCATGTCCATCAAGCAGCCAAAAAGTTCGAACAATCAGCTAGACTATAGAGGGCCTGCTTTATCGTAAGTACTTACCTATTATATGATGGAGTTGCTTTGTATCCACTTTCTTACCATACTGCTAGGACTCTTTAAAAACACTGCAGGGTGTGTCATATCCTCCAGAAGTACTGCAGTTTTAGAGATTCCGAGCAACAAAGCTTTCTTATACTGATTATCCAAGTTGTGTTGTCTTCTTTTCAGATTTCTAAATGAAAGTCTTCAGAAGTCTGTGTATGAGTATATTGAAGCCAGAGGGCTGACAGGCAGCACTGCTAACTTTATACTGGAGTATGTAATTAGCAAAGACACCAAGGAATATATCCGGTGGCTTAAAAACATCAAGAATTTTGTCGAAAACTAGCACCCTTTTTTCATTGATATTTAGAACCTGGTGAGTCTAACTGTTTTCATTTCGAGCTATTAGTAATATATCAATGATTTCTATCTTTTACTTTTCTAGTTGATGGTGATCTGGTGTTCTTACTGAAGAAACATTGGGCCAATGTCAGACGATAGACGATGATGGATGTAACGTCAAAGTTGGTAAGAAATAGCAATTGTTATAACCACATCAAACCTATTTGCAGTAATACTGGCTATAATAATGAACATCAGTGGAGGCAATCCTTGTATAAATTAGAGCATTTCTGTGATTTTGTTTACTGGATTAGTTTTCTTTCTCAGGCAATTCATGTATCCTTCAGATGAAAGATGAAAACAATAATGTTATTGCATGAATTGGCAACTTTCTTTAAGTTGCTGCAACATACAGATATCAACTTAAAGATACAAAATCACACACATTATATTAGAAATCAATAAATCACAGGCACAAGTTATGTATTATAAGGCATAAGTCTAGTTTCAGAATATTATGGTTTAAGAAGTTCACAACCACAAATTATGTTTTATAAGTGCATAACTAAGCTCCTACTCAACTTATGATGCCCTCAGAGGCATACATTCAGTTTCAGAACCTTATGCCTTAAAGAGAACTTGAGAAATTCGGTCACAATTAAGAATAGAACCTACGACGTTGGGTTTTGGACCCGAGCACAACACAGAGGAAATGCACGTGGGTCTCCTTGAAGAACGGAGTCTAGGGTAAAGAAAGAAAGATAGAGTGGGAACACTTTTTTGGAGCCCAGACACGAGGTCTGAATATTAAGTATGAATCATAGTTCAAATATTACTTAATCTATTTCGTATCTCAAATATTAGATTAAATATCTGACGAAGTAGAACCATCTCTAACAAGATAACCAATAGATGAGGAGCTGGATGAAATTTTCAGTCGATACCAAAAGCTTAAATGGGGACTCGAATAACCTACTTGATGCGTTTCCTTATGAGTGAGTTTGTAGGTGCCCTTGATATCCTCTTGCCTAGCGGCAAAGATTTACCTCCGTGGAAAGGTTGATTCATTCAGATGGACATGGTCTTATTGCTTGTAGGTACGACTATGTGAGTTGACAACAATACACCGTGGCATGTGTGAGCCAACATTTTACTTAGTGATCCTTTTTGACTCATAAATTTTCATTAAAATTAGAAGGACGAAAATTAAAGACTAACTTGAAATAGGGGCATTCTGTGCAAAAACTTGAAATATGTACACAATGTACAAATAGAGTAAACTTTATATTTAATACGGAAAGGGTCAAAATTGCCCCTGAACTATGTGAAATAGATCACTTATACCCTTCGTTACATTTTGGGATTAAAAAATGCCCCTGCTGTTATCCTAAGAGACCACATATACTCTCAAGAGTTAATACCTCATATTTTTATTGACTTGACAAGCCATGTGAGACTAATCCTTCCACCTAAGCATTGCAAATTAGGATTCATTACAAAAAGAACTAGACCTTTAGCGGCGACAATAGTCATCAGCCCAAAAAACCCACTAAAAGTTTTTAACATTAAATTCTAATTTTGTGTTTTTTTCTTCATTATTTAAAAAAAAAAAAAATGATATCGATTAAGTAGGAGTTTAAAGATACTGTATGTTTTATTTTTATGTTATATGTAAATGTATAAAATGTACAATGATGCATTATATAGTAGGAGATGTGAATCGAGAAGTAATTTTCATAATTTTTTGTAATAATATTGGGTGTTTTTAATATTAATATTTCAAGTTATTTATTTTAGAAAATTAGGTTGCAATCGAAAATTAATTATCATATTTTTTTGTTGAAAAAATAGGTTTTACTATTAGTCACTCGTCAGTAAAAGTCACTATTAACGTTTAGTGGCAATATTTTGAGATATAGTTTCTTAAAAATGAACTGTTAGATTTTAAAAATTATAGATTCAAAATATATAATACTATTAATTTTAAATTTTAATAAACACATTTAATTTAATTATATTAAAATATAAAAAGATTACGGTGCGAAATTTTTTAGATCCTGAAAATTTTAAAAGATTAAAGCAAAAAAGAAATTGTTAAAAGAGTTATCGATATTTACTTGAAGAGTGTTACTCACAAAAATAAGATAGATATAAGATCTAAATTTCTATCATCACTTAGAGAGACACACTTAATTATTATCATATTATTATATGATAATTTAAACATAAATTTACATATTTATATTTAAATATATAATCTAGAGAAATTGAAAATATAAATTTAGGTGAACCTAAAAATCCCCTTTCCATACAACTCTCTCTAATTTCTAAATACTTTCTTTCTGAATTTTCCAAGGGATTTCTGGAAGGACATCGTACTACTTACTTGACTTACGATATTATAATAATAATAATAATAATAATAATAATAATAATAATAATAATAATAATAATAATATCAACTACCAATATGACGTTATTGATGGTTCAGTACTTTTTATTTACTTCCAATACATATTAAAATAATAGGACATATTTTTTCCTTAACTATTCAATCAAAATATTTATAAAAATAACCGATGAACATTTTTTAGTGCACGAAGTTAGCTTCTATTTATGCACTAATATGGTAAAAATTACTTTGAAAGCTATTTAGGCCTCATTTGTTAACATTTAATGGATATCTGAATCTTAATTATTCAAATTCAGCCCAATAAGTACGTTTAATTTTTAGTTCTGAAGTTGAATCATTCAGATTCAATCCATTAAGTTAATTTGTTTTATTTTTAAAAAAATCTCTTAATGGTTCTGAAGAAATCTGAACGAATCAGATCTATAGAAGACTCTTAACAACATTCAAATTCATTTCATAAGTTATGAAATAATAAATCATAGTTTCTTTGCTTTGAGGGTGCATTTTTATCTCATAATTAAAAACTTTCTGTCTCACTTTTCTCAATCAAATACTATTTTTTCCCAACTGATAAGTTTTCTTAAATCCTTTCAAATAATTTTTTTTATTAATAATTTTGTTGTATTTATGTGTGTCAAGAACACTGTTTGCAATAATATTTTTGGTGAATTGTTGTTTATCAAGGTTTTTAAATGAAAAAATAGTACTCCAAATCATGATTATTAAAACTTTTAAAACTTTTTTTTATCAAAAGTTATATATTTTGTTGAAATGAAAAATTTATAATATTTTATTACTATAATTTCGATTTCAATTCTACATTCAGATATTGAAAACAAACGACATTAATTATTTAGTGTTCAAATTTAGAGATCATATCTTAATATTTAAGTGTGTATTCAGATTAAAACACCCAAATCTTAATGTAAATTTTAATTTTTACATGTGTATTCAGATTCACACCTATTAATCTTAATAGAAACAAATGATGTCTTAGTATAGAAGTATTACATAATAACTAACAAATATAGTAAAAACAACTTTCACGACACGTTTCATTACCAGTCAATGCATACAAGTCAAATCCATTTTTTTCTTTTATCATTTAATACTTGAGAGTCATCAATAGGAGACTTGTTCTTTTGCAGTATTGAAATGTTGGTATCCAAAAATTAACAAGACAAAATAAAAGATTTTGATCGATCAAGATTAATCATTTATATTTTGTGTGACATATTAATTTTATTTTGAAGAATCAAAAAGGAATTTACATGTTCATATCCACAAGTTATTGCAATTTTAGTGAAATTTTAAACACTAATTTATATTTAATTCATACAAATTATTCATTATATAGAAGTCATAGTATTATTTATGGAGATTCTTGTCCTTCAATGTCTATGTTTTATTGCATTTTAATACGGTATTATTTCGTTGTAATTATGTTTTTTCTTCAGATTAATGGTTTGACAATTGACAATTGACATACTCTCTATAATATTTTGCTACGACTTATTAATTCAGTCATGTTAACTATTTTTATAGCCATATTATTATTAGAAACAATCTCTCTAACTCCAAGATATGAGTAAGATATGTGTATACTTTCTTCACATATCTCGCTTATGAAATTACACTTAATATATTACTGTGACGACATGTCAACAAGCAACCGTCCACATCATATAGGAAGCATCCTAGTTGTTACTATTGTTTTAATTATAAAGAAACATTAAAAACAAGTGAAAGACTTCGAATCCTAACTATAAAGTCTTCAATCGTCTTCTTCTTCTTGGAATTATTAAGTTCCATACAATTCAATTTCCATCTTCTAAGCTAGCAACCAATTTTATTTTTTTTTTAAATTAAAAAAATGGCACCTATCCCAACAACCATTCAACATTTTACTCACAAACATTCACTAATACTACACCATGATACCATAAACCCTAAATATTTATGTGAGGGTTGCATGACTTATGGTTTAGGTACAAGATATCATTGCCATGCTTGTACCTTTAACCTACATGAAGATTGTGCAAAGTGCCCTCGAATTCTATCGTCTTTTATGCATCCTCACCACCCACTCAGGCTTGTTGAGCGCGATCACCAGAGTGATGATCGCGCTTGCAACATATGTCGTGACCTAATTGAAGGCCTATCTTATAGGTGTGAGCCTTGTGGATTTGATCTCATCCTATATGTACTCTATTGCCGGAAACACTCAACCATATTCTACATCAGGTAACCTAGCTAGTATTTTTTCTGTCCTAATTTATGAGATCGTTTTTTTATTTTTAGTTTGTTTTAAAAATTTAGAATTAAATGAGTGAAAGTGCTCATTAACCTTGGTTTAATTTTTTTTTTCCATTAACCTAATTTTAGTGTGTGCAATAGTATCTTAGTTTAGCTTTTAATTTTGAAAAAACAAAAACAAAAAAAGATCTAGGATTCTATAAAATTTTAGGGTTGTATAAGAATTAACTTATGATTTATTGTGGAATTGTATAAATTTAGGGTTCATTGTCATGGAGAAAGAAGAAAGAAAGGGGAGAAGGATTTGAAAACTAAAAAAGTTTTTTTAAAAAATAAATAATTTAGTAAGTTCAATTATATGTTAGGAGGTTCATTTTATGGGCTTTGTGTAAGATCGATTGATTTTGAAATATTTGATCGACTCATCAACTAGGTATATTTAATACAATCAGAGATGATATAATTTAGACAAATAATTGAATGATTGAGATATAAAACTTCGAAGAAAGAAAATGATAATTAAAATATGTTTTTAACCATTAACTCAAAGAATTATCAAGTAAATATTATTCATGGAGTTTATTTAGAAACAAAAGAAGATTTTGTATTGTAACTTATTGGGTGCCCTTAAGAGACATTCAAAATTAGGTGAATAATGCAACTATATACATTGAAAACTGATTTTCATGCATTAATATTAACCTAAAATGATCATTTAAGTAATTAACTCTCTTTTATTTAAAAAAATTATATATAAATATTTGGACCAATTATAGTTTAATATCTATCATATTATATATGTGGTTGTCAACAAGTGTTTTTTTTCAAATTTGATAATCATGATATTTTCATCAACATTTCAGCCGCATCCTTTAAGGCTATTGAGCTCGATCGAACAAGGAATTACTTGTGTTATTTGTAGAGGAGCATGTAACGCTTTTTCATGGCGTTATCGATGTGCACTGTGTAATTTTGATATTCATATCGGTTGCGTCCCAATACAATGTCAAAATAAAACAACTCATCGAGGGATTTCTACGTACGTTCCACCATCTATATTACCTCAACAACATAGTTTTTTTGGTTATCCTAATCCAAATAATTTTCCTGGTCCATCTAATATGAACCATTATAACAACAATATTGTGCCACAACTATACCAACAAAATCATGAGCAGGCACAAACTCATTATACTGGAAATTATGGTGTAAATTATGGCGGACGAATTAGTCAAGTGATGTTTCATTTGGTGAAAACAATTGCAACTGGGGTGATTTCCAATTTGGTGTTTGGGGTGATCGATGTGTCTCCAATTTTTTGATCTTGATAATGTAAAAAGAAGTATTGACCAAACTAAGCCATTATATAAAGTAATTTATCAAAATAATATGTTTTTTTTTAATTTTACAAAACTAGTATAAACGTATTTCACAGTAACATTTTAGAGTATATTTTATTTTTTAAGGTTAACGGTCGTCAGATTGATATACGTTACTCACAGTAACGTTTTAGGAGTAAAACGTTACAAAAAAAAACGTTTTAGGAGTAAAACGTACTAAAAAAAAAAGTATTCAACTAACGTTGTTAGTTTTTAAAATTGAAATATACTCTAAAACGTTATGTGACCTACGTTTTTTTAACTAGTTTTGTAAAATTTTGAAAAAAAATATATTATTATGATAAATTATTTTATATAATGACTTAGTTTGGTAAAAAATTCATGTAAAAGTGTATAATTTTTTTCATCCTTAGTTATGGAAAGTATAATGCTTTGAAAAAAAGAATAAATAATTTCATTTTGTGTGGTAAAACTTTTTGTTGGATTTTTCAGTCTATATATTAAGTTTTGGAATTTTTACTATTTTTTTGTTGCTTTATAATTGTCATAGTTTCTTTTTTTTTTTAGAGTCGTTGGCTATTAGTTGTGTAAATTTCTTTTTTGTATGATAAAAAAAATTGAACCTAAAATTTACGGACCAAAAAAAGTAAGATATAAATTCATTATTTGTTCCACAAAAGAAACATCACCAAAATTAATTATATCAATCGTGTGAATCATATAGTAAATTATTTAAATTAAAATCTATTCGAAAAAATGAAAAATACGATTGATAAAATAGAGGTGACAACACATGAACACATGCATACTTTCCTCAAAGAAACGGCAACGATACCAACAAAATTAAAAATAGATATCATATATATATTATATATATATATATATATATATTATATATATATATATATATATATATATATATATATATATATATATATATATATATTCTATTGACTACTCGATTTATAATAAGGTCAATTGCGTAGAAAATTAAATATGGAGTTTTGTTGGTTTAGACTGTCTAAGTATTTATTTTGTGAAATGCTATTTGTAATTTCATCATTCGATGAAAGTGGTGAATATTGCCACTATGATCTAAAATGTCAAAAAGAAAATTTAATCCCCCATGTATGCGTATATATAATATTGGAAAAAATTATACCGTCTATATATAAAAAGTTATATGAAGTATTTCTTCATATAATATTCTTAGAGAAATTATTGACCTTACCACTGATTTCTCTTAAATATTTGTCATAAATGAGACTTGGAATGAAATCAAATACATCAAACAGCAAAAAATGAAGATAAGTCCGTCCCAAATATCATGTCAGAGAACACTCCAACTCCGAGTGTTTTCACCAAACCAAACATCACTTGCCCTTGGTTCTGATGTTGTGGTTGTGGCATGTAATTGTGGTGCATGTTTAATTGACTAGGAAAATATGGGTTGTTATCACACAATCAATATAAATATCAAATCCACAAGGTATACACCTATAACGCCATGAAGAAGCGTTACATGCTCCTCTACAAATAACACATGTTCCTGATTCAGTCGAGTCCAATAACTTTAAAGGATGTACCTGAATTTATGTCAATCATCTTGTTAATTAAAATGATTGCACAATTATACATCCATTTCTAAGTTGTGATCCACATCATAGATATTAAACACCTAAAATCTAATTTGTCAAAATTAGGGGAAGCTAATTATATTTCTATTGTCCAGCATGTGTGAGATATTTATTCTCAACACAAACTTTATTATCATTTCACTGATTATCTGAATTTTTATATTGATTATATTTGGGGTTAATTTGTCATCACATTATAATCCCCGCCCCTATTCCCTTTTCTTTATTTGAATTTTCACTTTATTAAGGTTTTCGAGAGTGATATTCCTCCTCTCTCTAACATGAAAAGTAGGCTAACAAACTAAGATTCACATTATTTCCAAAGAGCAAGAGGACAATGTAAGACTTTAGGGCTTTTGCTAAAGTCTTTGGCAATTTTATTTTATTTTCATAAAATACATCAATTAGAACTTTAGTTTAGTACATCACCAACCTTGATGATTCCTAATAATTTAAGAGAAGGCTTGCACTGTTTCCTCTAGTTGACTAGTTGTACAATTTTATTTATTTTGTAATTTTTTTTAATTTTTTTTTATCCGTCTCAATTTATATAATACAATTTTAATAAGCACGAAATTTAAAAAATATGAAAAAACTTTTTAATGTTTTAAAAGTTATCGTTAAAATAAATAACTTTTAAATAAAAGAGTAGGACTTTGTAGATTTTTTGTCAATGTTGTTAGTTTCGTTAAATACTTTTCAAATAAAAAAAGATGTGATTTTTCATAAATTCTTCTTCGATTCAAGGGTTTATCAAAATGTTTCTCTACCCCCCCCCCCCCAAAAAAAAAAAAGAGATAAGATTTGTATATACTGTATCTTCTCCTAAATTATAGTTGTAAAATTACAATGAATATGTTGTTGTACGCGAAATGACTTTGTATTGCTCCACCTCCTAGAATTTTTGGAGAAAAGCTAAAGAATCTATTTGAATTGGCTTCATTTAAGTATTTTTAGCTAAAATGAATTTAAGAATTTTTAAAATGCTTGGATAAATTTAAAATATGCTTATACGTACTAAAAATAAATTGAAAGCTATAAACTAAAATTTCTAATAATTTTTAATTTATAAATTAAAAGCTAAAAGTCAATTAAAAGACTTTATAGTTTTAAGAAATTTCAAAAGAGAAAGTATGCAAGGCCATATATCTAAAGTAAATATAAAAGATTATGGTGTAGAAGAATTGAGATTACAACTAGCTTAGATCAAAATACTTTTTTTTTTCTTGGATGGAATATTTATTGAAGTCAACTATAGGAGATAATGAGAGAGATAAAGGGAGAAAAGAGGAAGAAGAAATGAGAAAGAAATAGAAGTATGAAGGTAGATGAGTCAGTTTGATGGTTAATTTTTAAAAAATATAGCATTTAGTAATTTGAGTATTTTATAATGTATAATTAAAATAATTTTTTTAAAAAAATATCTTTATCATATCGATTTTTCTTTCGTCTCGGAATAAATTGGTTAATTTTTTACTTCAAATATCACCTAAAAAATACCCCATTTGTTAAAGTATTTCTTTTGCAAGTGTCTTCTTGAAGAAACACTTAATTTTTTCACGAAAACGTTAAGAACGTAAAACTTTGTTAACATATTCACATATTGTTTGATCTTAAACTTTTAATAGGAGTGTTACTGTGTTAGCGTGCATAGATTTTGCCGTATTATTTGATGGAGTATTTGTCATAGTATCAGTTTTAAACCTACTTAATTGAAGGTTAACTAAAAAGCAAAAATCTAGACATCGGAGGTCTAGGACCTAGTTTATATTGATATTTTTAAATTTTATTTATATATTAAATTTAACATATTGTTAATATATAAAATGTTTATTGTAGTGCTATTCGATCGCTTCGGTTTGAATTTTCTTGATTTGTTTTATAAATTAAAAAGTGATTTCAATTGCTAGGGAGGTTATACACTTAAATAAAAATTCATGATTTTATTAAAAAATGATATAAAATAATTCAGTAAAATTAGATTTAATCAATATATTCTTTTGTCACTGAAGTTAAAAGAAAAAAATATTTGTTATGAAATTTCGAAACATATTTTAAATTTCTTTTATTATGTTATATTATATTACACTTGGATGTATAGCTGTCAATATGGGTTAAGCTCGTTGGGTCGGCATGACCTAACGCGAGATTTGATAGGATTGGACTACAATTTTTAGAGCTCATTTAAGAAAAGAGCTTTTTAACCCGACCTCTAAATAAGTCTGCCGATTTGTGGGCTTGAAAAATATGGATAGGGATGATCGTGGGTCAAATAAAATAGAATATCAAAAATTAGAAGAGTCTAAACTCAAAATCAGTTTAAAGTTTAAAATATTATAATTTAAATATAAATTATGTTTATAAAATTTTTGTTATAATTTATTATATTTTTATTTAGTTATTTATGCTTTTACTTGAAATCAAACTTAATAAATATTATAATGATAATTTTATTTGGGAATTTGATTAAAAAGTAGTAACACTAATACTGTGTAATATTATCTTGTCGATATTTATGATAATCCTTTAAAATTATAATTTAATTTAAAAAATTATAAAAAAATATATTTTTACAAAAAGAGGGCTAACCCCACAAGTCCATAGCCTAATACTTGTGGTTGGGCCGCCCATTTTTTGACCATACAAAAAATGGGCTAATCTGGCCTGACCTCTCAAATTTCAAAACTTGTATGAATTAATCCAAATGAGGTGGGTCAGCTCATATTAACAGTTCTACTTGCATGAAATATTATTTATGGAAAAATTATTTGGATTGGTTCCTTTAAATCGATAAGTTCGAATTTTAGCAATATTTTTTTAATGTATTGTCATTTAATAATACTTTGTTAAATCTGCAATATGTATTAAACGTGAATCAAGTATGCAATATATATGTATTATAACTATTTTTAAAATATATTATGCTTGTTTGGTAAGAAGTTGACACATTGTATTATAAGGGTATTAAAATGAGTGATAAGTATATTACTCATCGATAAAACTTGTATTATATGTGAATAATAAATTGTTTTTTATAATATGAATTAAAAGTGTATTATACATATATTAAAAGAGATCAAGTAAAAAAAAATATCATTATGATAATTATTTTTTATTTATAGTATATTTATGTAAATATCCCAATATTGAAGTCAACTTATAAACTCAAAGGAAAAAATAGAAAAGAAATAGTTTATATTAGAATAAAATCGATTTCAAATTACATGAGACTTTTTATTTCCTCTCTCTCACAAAAGGATCAAACCTACTTTCTCATATATTTTTTTATCTTTCACAGCTTAATAAATTAGAAAACAAGTAACAAAATTCCCTTATTTTTCAAGAAAATGTTTTCTAAGTAAAAATCATTCAAGGAAAATATATTTTTTCATATCAAACACACCCAGTATCACTATATCAAAAATAATTATCTGCTGAATATATAATTTTAGCGGTAAAATAACCATTTTTTATATGTCCCTAAAATCTTTAGTGATATTAATTTTAATAACACATAATTAATATCAGTAAAAACTTTAATACTCTTTATTAATGTCAATATTTAATTTCCTAAAAATTATTTTTATCATAGTGCATGATTATGATTGGTGTGATGTCACGTACAAAAGTTAAATATTGTTATTATGAATATATATTTAATTATTCACACCCTTAACTCAACCAAAAAAAGAAACTTGTATATCCTTCATTAAATTTTTAACCCCAACACTTTTCGACGTCATCCTTTTTAAGAATTTGTAAAATGCCATGCACTTACTTACCAACAACAAATACTTTTTCAAACAATGAGGGAAACAGTCCAATCCTTGTTTTAAATTATGTGGAAGCAACATCAATATTGATGTATATTTATTAGATATAATAAGATCCTAAGAAAAATTAAAATAAAATGATTTTTTCCTTAAGACAATAAATATGAAAGTGATTTGTATACTATCCACTTTAAAGTCATCAATAGTAGACTTAGACCCTGTCCAGTCCAAACATAGTCTATCATCGTTGATTTGATTTCTCTTCATTTCTTAAGTATTTAATAATAAACTAATCAAATTATAATTTTGACATCTCTTTTTATTTACGACAAGTATAATTAATTTGGAAGCATCTCACATATAATGGCTATTCGATTTACAACAAAGGATGGTTATACACTTAAATAAGATTCATGATTTTATTGAAAAAAATAATATAAAATAATTCATTACAATTAAATTTATTCGATTCGATCTAATTTTTATATTCTTTTGTCACTAAAGTTAAAAGAAAAAAAAATTATTATGAAATTTCCCATACATATTCTATAGCATTCGCCGCCCCTTCAATAGCCTTTTGCGCGGATCCTGCACCTGCGCTTCCAGACCTCAACGAGATTCCAGTAGGCCTTTCTCCTGCGAAAATAGCCCAATTGCATCAGGAGACTGAAGATATTACGCTTGGATGAAATATTATTTATTGAAGTCAACTTATAACTCAAAAGAAAAAAAGAAAAGAAATAATTTATATTAGAATAAAATCGATTTCAGATTACATGAGAATATTTATTTCCTCTCTCTTTTAAAAGAAAAGGATCAAACGTACTTTTTCATAAACTTTTTATCTTTCACACCTTAATTAATTAGAAAATAAGTAACAAAACTCTCATATATTTCAAGAAAATATTTTAAAAGTAAATATCATTTAAGAAAATATATTTTTTCATACCAAACACACCCAAATTTAGCATGACCAGTGTGATGTTATTTACAAAGATTAAATATTATTATTATGAATGTATATTTAATTATCTACACCCTTAACAAAAAAAATTTAAAAAAATTATATATTCTTCGTTAAATTTTTTATTCCATCACTTTTCAACATCATCTTTTTAGGAATTGGTAAAATGCCATTCAATTGCTTACCAACTACAAATACAATTTCTAACAACGAGGGAAAACGTCCAAGCATTGTCTTAAATTATAAGGAAGCAACATTAATTTTGATGTACATTTAGATAAAATAAGATCCCTAAGAAAAATTAAACATAAAATATTTTTTTCTTTAAGACAATAAATATGAAGTGATTTGTATACCATCCACTTTAAAGTCATGACTAGTAGACTTAGACCCTGTCCTGTCCACATATGTCATCACAGGTGATTCGATTCCTCTCTATTTTTCGATTTCTCTTCATTTTTCGATGATTTAATAATAAATTAATCAAATTATAATTTTGACATTTTTATTTACGATAAGTAGGATTAATTTTGAAGCATCTCACCAAAGGTATGATATTATGGATATATTCTTTTATTTTTAGTTAAAACATTTTATATTCGAGTCCTCATAATAAATAAACCCCCTCTAGTACTCCTCCTTTGATTGGCCAAACAAATCTAAATTAATTGATAAGTTTTGAATACGTAGATCTTTTTTTTTATATATATATATATAAAAAAAAGCTTTCAATTTATTGATGAAGTACTAAAGTAAATTTCATATTTTCATACTACGTACTATCTAAGAAATGTCAATAAGTAAGCAACCGTCAATAGCTGCTTGCAAATTGTTTAATTAGTTAGAGAAATGTCAAAAAAATGGCCCATAATATTTGATAACAAGTTTGAAATAGTCTCTTAAGTATTATTTGGATAGTTTTGATCTTTTAAATTTTATTAAAAAGAGATTTTTGATCTCTGATTGGTATTTACAAAATTCTGTTTATTTAATATAATAATAGTTACAAAAAAAAAAGATTTAACAAGTCACGTAGATATTTTTGTCAAGAACCAAAAATCACAATATTAAAAAAAATGACCAAAAAGTAACATAAACCAACAAAAAATCTTCCAAATGTGAATTCCCACTAAAATTTTCTCTTTTTACATTTTCAATTAAATTTTACAATTAGAATTTGATAAATATCTGATAAGAGACCAAAATTTCAGTATTGACAAATTTAAATGACTAAAATTGCCCAAATGATTCTTAAGGGAAAGTTCTATGAACTTCTACCAAAAAATAATGAACCATCTTTGTCATTTCCTCTATTTAAATATTATATATGTAGTTATGTACTTATATGAAAGGAAAAAAAAAGGCAAGTTAAAGACTTTTTGAGTGAAAGACTTATAAAGTCTTCTAATATTGTCATCTTGCCCTTTGAAGGTCTCAATATTTCCAACTACAAGTTCTTGTGTTTTTTTTTTATTATCTTTTTTTTTTTTCAAAAAATGGCACCTATCCACAAGAACCCAATCCAACACTTGCTACACCCAAACCATTCATTAACATTATTTGATTCCAACACCAAATATGTATGTGATGGTTGCAAAACCCTTGGCATAGGTAAACGATTTAACTGTCTTGAATGCGATTTCGATCTGCACGAATATTGTGGAACATGTCCCATGAATCTTTCTTTCTTCCTTCTTACATCCATATCATTCGCTCAAACTCGTTACCCGCATGCCACATGGCAATCGCCTATTGGACCGCATTTGCAATGTTTGTTGTGATTCTATTGAAGGGTTATTTTATAGGTGTAAGACTTGTGAATTTGATGTCCACCCTCTATGTACTCTATTGCCTCAAACACTGCGACATGTCTTACATGAGGTAACCAATTATTTATACTTAGCAAAATCTAAAAACATTCAAAAATTTCAATATTAAAACTCATATATTTAATCCTATAGGAGGTTTGTTGTTATATATTCATAGTGTTTACTTTTGAAATAACCCTCTTGTTATGATCTACTTGGTTTAATTTGGAGTACGAGAGTTTAATAATTTGTTTAAATTTAGACATAAAAGATGATGAAGAGAAAAAATATAGTCGTTGCATTAGGCCATAATATTTACATTAGGGGTGTGTCCGTTATGAAGAAAATCGTCTAGGGTCGAGTCCTATGTATGGGATAAGCAAACTAGGGTCGGGTTGGGGGCGAATCTTGACTCGAGTCCTAGGTGGCTTATGTCTCAGATCAGGCAAACTCGGGTCGAATCCCGAGTTGGTTGGGGTGCGAGGTGTCAATTTATGGACTAGGGGTTGGGGTGTTTAGGTGGATTAGCTAGTGAGGGTGTGGTGTACTGGCGATGTTGAAGGAGACTTTAGAAAAATATCTTTTCCTATTTTTATTAGAATCATTATTATTATTTTTAAACTGAAAAAACATAAGTCATTTTTTAAAATATTTAGTGGATCAAACATGAAAAAATTAAAGTAATTCTCCGTACATTAATTATTTTCTTCTATACCGAATACACATAATTTCACCTTATTTTTCGCATGATTAACTTATTTAACTGATTATATTAGTTAAATTAAACTGATTAAAATAAAAGGTACTTAATTTTACCAACTTTATCATCCCCTTTCTAATATCTCATTTTTCTTTTAATCCTTATGCAATAAGAAATTAAAAATCAGAACATATAAGTATGATATAATCATTATCAAAATTCCAAACAATAAATACTTTAATTATATTAACGATGATATTTTCAGGAGCATCCTTTAAGACTTCTAAACTCGTTAGAATCAAGAACATGTGTTATTTGTAAAGGAGCATGTAACGCTTTCTCATGGCGTTATAGGTGTACACTATGTGATTTCGATATCCATATGGAATGTATGTTGGTACAATGCAAAAAGCAAAAAACATGGCTAGGAATCTCCAAGTATGTTCCACCATCAATATTTCCCAAGACTTTTCAATATTTTGAATATGAATTTCCATATTCGAATCATAATCATAATGACATGTCTTATCCACATCAACAACATCAATGTACTGATCATGGTACAACTAGTAGAAGAATTGGAAAAGTTATATTTGTAATAGTGAAAATAGTTACTACTGCGTTGATTCTTGGGCTGTGAAATATAAGGGGATTAGACAGAGAGTTATATTTGTACTAGTGAAAATTATATTTACTACTCATAATTTTATTTGTACTAGTGAAAGTAGTTACTACTACTCATAATTTTATTTTCCTATGCAAGTCTACGACATGGAAGCATCTTAGTAGCTTAACTGGTTAACTATCTGAATTTTCATTTTGTTGGTGAGAGTTTGATTTCTCAGTATTGTAGTCTCCTTCCTCGTGAAATATTAGATTTATCTCTAAAGTAGCTTTAAAAATATATCTCTTTACTTGACTAAATGAACTTAAATACACTTTGATCTTGCAATATGAGTGAAATACACCCATAAATTGTTAAGATCGAATCTACACACACACTTGATGAATGAAGAACAAGAACTTTAGAGAGAAAGAGATGAGAGATCTAGAGAGAGAAAGAGAGAAATCAATATTTCGTGGTAACACCCCGTGAGTAAACTTTCAAGGCGGTGGGGTATATATATATTAATAAATCAGAGTATTTTTATTACAGAAAATAAATGAAGAATAAATAGTACAGTAATATATGACAGTACATCAAATATTAATCAGGCTCCACAACCTAACATAAATTGTCGTCAAATTTAGGAGTGTTTTCAACATTTCTCTCGATTTTTTTATTATGAACTAGATCTATGCTCGTACAAGAGTTTGAGACCACTTGTTATGTCATGTGTCAGATTAGGGATGTACCTAAATGTAGTTACTCAAACGGAGAGGCGATTTTTATGGTTGTCAACTATTTGGATATGAAATTAATAATTTGTATCAAATTCAAGGATATTTCCAATACTTTCAATTAGGGGTGTACATGACCGGGTCGGTTCGGGTTTTCAAATATCAAACCAAACCAATTGTGTCGGGTTTTTGAATTTATAAACCAAATCAAACCAATAAAACTCGGGTCTTTCAACTTCGGTTTTTTCGAATTTTTGGGATTTTTTGATAAATTAATCATACAAACATATAATTTACTTATACATCAAATATTTCTTTAGTCCTACAAAAATGAAACTATCTAAGTTATTTCTCAAGAAAATAACAAAAAATATGATATGATTAATAACATTAAAATATCCAACAAAAAATAATAATAAAATCGTGTAAAAAATATTGCAAATTAATAAGTCATAATGAAATTGATCATAATTTAAAGTTCTAAATCATGATAAAATAAGTTTAGCAAGTATTAGTTACATGACTAAATATTAAAAGAAAGTAAAATTAGATCATGTATTTCATCGTCTAAATCTATGTAAAACTAAAAAACAAATATTCAATATTATTGTCATTCTTAGTGTTGAATTGATTTTTTTTGCATTAATATTAATTTAATTTTTATTTAAACTTTATTATAATTACCAACATGTATTATGAACTATAATCTTTATTAGATCATTAAGAATCTAACTTCCAAACATGAAATAAATATATTAAAGGATAAAAACTATGAAAAAGTATAAGAGATATTTAAAAATTATATCAAAATAGGTATTTTTACGTATAAAATAAAATATTAAAATTATATATAAAGTCGGGTTGGTTTGGTCTCGAGTTGATTTTTTAAGTTAAAACCAGACCAACCAAATATAATCAGATTTTTTTTTATCCAATACCAAATCAAATCAAATCACTAGTCGAGTTTTTCTCCAATTTGACTCAATTTACAGTTTAATTCAATTTTCGATTTGATTTTGTACCCCCTACTTTCAATATAATAATTCCCTTTACAGGGTCTAGAACTAGAAGTGGTAAAAGCTTTTGGTGTCTGTTTAGTTAAATAGATGCATGACATACGTTTGCATATAACTGTTTTAAAAAAAATACCTCTTTACCTAACTTTTAGAGCACCACCATAATTTTTAATTTTTCTTCCTTTTTACAAACTTTTAGAACTTTACATAATTAATTTACATGCGCTTTTACATTATAAAATAGCTTAATTATAGTAATTTTACATAAACTTGACGTAAATATTATTTGATATCAGTTACTATTTACTGTCTAAAAATAGCTCGGAAACACGTATGAAGTAATTAAGAGGTTTCAGTTTGACCAAGGATGCAAATTTAGATACTTATCCCATAATAAAAAAATTATATATTTTTAAGGCTCTATATAAGAAAAAACATTTGATGTAATTGCATAGTTAATTAAATATGCACTTTTACATCATTAAATTAACTAATTATAGTAATTATATAATTTGATGTAAATATTCGATGCATATAAATATTAATCGTCAGAAATTAAGATGTCCACTTTGACCAAGGATGCAACTTAAGGAATTTTTACATTAGATGAATATTAAGTCAAATTTATCAAATATTTAACTAAGCAAAAACATAATTACCATTTTAACTTGTCGAGAGAATTTTTAAACTAGGACATAATATTTGACAAAGGAAAATTAATATACTTTCTATATATAGAACTACCCCCCCCCCCACATCTATATAATAAATTTTCAATAGAAAAATTAATTAATTAGAATCATAATTCGAAAAAAAAATATGGGCAGATTAATCTCTAGCACTTCTTCATCAATTTCACTAATTTTTATAATTTTATTAAGTGTTGATCTCTTTGGCACAACTTTAAGAGTAAGTGCAACCACTCGACTAGTTAAAAACGCTTGCAATTTTTGTGAAGTTAAAGACTTTTGCTACAACGTTTTGGGAGAAAATCTCGAGGCAAATAGGGCAACAACAAGGTACACTCTCGAAGATGTTACAATTAAATTGGCATATTCAAACTACACAAACATTCAGAGGAAGGTTATTACGATCACTGAAAATGAAGTAAATCCAACCCTCAAGCAAATGTACGAACAATGTCTTCATGATTATGTACTTTTGAAATCGGCTTTCGATTTCATAGTTCAAACTTTAGTCACAAATGGTGATATGGGTGAAGCTATCGAAGGGGCACGGACTCATTTATTTGCTTGTATGGCTTTGTTTACACAATCACCTACTTCTCCAAATCCTTTTGCTCAAGATAATGATAATCTTGCTAAATTTCTTGAACTTATTAGGGATATTGCTTACATACCCCTAATTTAATTATGTTTAATTTATTAATAAGAAGGATCTAATTTTTTTTTTCTTCCTATAATTGTATAATTTTATTAGTTGCTATGTCATGTGTCATGGTATTGATTGAATTATTAAGATACACTATATACCTTTGTTTTGTTACATGATTTTGACAAATTTATAATGGTTTTATTTCAAAATCGTCGTTTTTGATGATTTTAATCTCTCTATCTAAACAAATTTTGTGACTTTTAATATTTTTGATGTTTCTTAGGCTGTGATATTGTTCAATTTTATAGGCAATAAACTTAAATAAAAATAGTAATGGTTTTAGCTAGATTTGAACACTGATCTCAAGTCTTTTAGAATGTACCAGCGGCACTAGCATACTCATATGTTCATTGTGATTGCACGATTGATTATATCTTATATCTTAGTTTCTATCGGCTTCTGCATTAGATGGTTGCTTCTTTGTGTATTGTGTACGTGTATTGTGATGTTATGTTATTTTGAATATAAAAGGTTCTTTTAGTTATTTCTTTAAGTTAATTGTATTATATTGTTAAATTCATAATTATAAATGATTGATGATTTGGTGTGGTTTATATACAAAAATTGCCCTATTAGGCACATATATCATTTTTTTAAAAAAAATAAGGAAATCGCTGCCCCAGTAGCGATATTTTTTTTTTGTAAAAATTTAAGGAATCCCATAGTGTAATTCAATAATTACATTCTGTCCCGACAAATTTAGTATTTACAAAAAAACCCCTTAAATTTGTTGTTCTGTGATACTTTAGACTCTAGTGATACATGGTAAATGATACATGGTAAGTTTAAACTGTTGAGGAAAAAATGGGGAAAAAACGGTACAATTAATGTTGTTACTAAAACAGCTTAATTTAAGGTAACAGATCATTAATCACCATAAAATCAGCACGTAATTGGATATTAATTTCAAATTTTGAAAATCAAAGATTATATCATCTATTTTGAAAACATTTTTTATGAACAATCTGTTAAATTTCGAACAACATTAATTTTATTGTTGTTACAGTGGATTTTTCAAGATGAATACTTCGATTTTGATGAGACATTCCGGAATTTGGGTGAACGAATTGCAGTATGAAAGTTACAAAATCGATGGAATCGTTGTTGGAGATTCAATTTCGTTTTCTAATCTCAAAGCAGCAATTGCAGCCGAGTTGGATATTGATGTATCAAGCCGAGTTGGATATTGATGTATCAAGGAAAGAGTGTTGTAAGAGGTAGAGATATAGGCAGTAAAAGTTGAAGTTTTGGGAGGATTGGCATGTGGCTAATCTCTCTTTGCTGTGAGGTGTTGGGGTAGATCAATAAACCGTCGCTAAGAATTATCAGTAGATGAGCTTATACTAGTAGGTTATGGAATCGTCTGTTCAGACAATATGAATGCCAACTCATAATAAATGAATAGCATGGGTGATTCATCGACATCGAGCTCAAATTCTGTGTTAATTTGTACTATTTCAGTTTTAGGATTCATTCTTATGGAAGCACACTTGGGTTATAAGAAAGAAATTTGTACTTTGAAGACTTCTGTTTTTCTCCTTTTATAATTAGCTTTTTTTTCCTTCCATTGTTTTGTGTTAAAATGACTTGGACTTTTTGCTGGTGTTTTAGTATTAAGACTTGAGTTAAACCATGATTGGGATGAGTGCAGGTGAAATTCTACTCATATTGAGGACTCAAATTTTTTGGGTGAGTGGCATAGAATTAGCAATCGTGTAGGAGATCAAGATGATTCAGTGTTGGGAGTGCTTTATTAAACTTAGTGAATGATACATTATAACAATTTTCAAAACATGTATCAGTACATCAACTAAACAACTAATACCTTACTGATACATGATATCAGTTTTCAGAAATTCATACTACATGCAAAACATGTGATACATATCTACTACATGTATCAGTGCATTGACTAAACACTTTACACACTTATTCTATATGTATCATCAAGCACAGTTGATGACGCATTTACTAAACTTATTGAATGATACATTATAACAATTTTCAAAACTTCATGATACATATAAAATATTATGATACACAACAAATTGATGTATCAATTCACCATCTAAAACACTATACACACTTATTCAAATGTATCAGCAAGCACACTTGATTCCTTAAAATTTTTACTAATTTTAACAACAGTTTTAAGTACCAAAATATCAGATGGTGAATATACGAATTAATAATAACAAAAACAAAAAAGAGAAGAATATACGAATTGATGATGGATTAATAATAAAAAGATGCTGGGTTCAAACGATTACAGATTAGGAAGAAATAGACGATGATAGATTAAGAATAAAAAGATGAAAAGAATGAAATATGTTGGGTTAAGAAGAATGAAGATGATTATGAAAAAAAAAGAACTGAAACTTGATGGAGTAAGAACAAAACGGTAGAAGTTAATGGAAGTTGTCCTGCTTCTTGAAATTTTTACTTTTTTAAATTTCAAATTTTTTGAATTTTGAAATTCAAAATTTCAAATTTTTGTCTTTTATTTATAATTAATTAAATTTAATAATTCAAAATCAAAAAGCTGATTAAAAGGTTGAGTGTTTAAATGGATAAAATTTAAAATTCAAAAACTGATTTAAGAGGTTGAGTGTTTTAATGGAGAAAAAATAGACATTAAAATGGGTAAATGTGTATTATAGGAGAGAGAATGTAATGTATCTAAAAACTTACACTAAAATAAAAAAAAAGAATTATGTAATATTTAAAAAAAGTAGGGAAAATTAGAGAATATAAAAATTATAGTTATTTATTTAAGTTATTTTTCCTTTTTTTTTTTAAATCGCTGCCCCAGTAGCGATTTAATTTTTTTTTTTTAAAAAATAAGGAAATCGCTACAGGGGCAGAGATTTAAAAAAAAAACAAAGAAATCGCTGCTCCTAACAATTTTTTTTTAAAGTAAGGAAAACGCTGCTCCAGGGATTTCAAAAAAAAAATTAAATAAATAAATCGCTGCTGGGAGCAGCGATTTCATAAAAAAAAATTAAATCGCTGTTGGGGCAGCGATTTAAAAAAAAAATTGAAATCGCTGCCCCTGCAGCGATTTCCTTAATTTAAAAAAAAAAGAATTTTTTTTTGAAATCGTTGCTGGGGCAGCGATTTCCTTATTTTTTAAAAAAATATATATATATATTTTCATAATCTCTGCCTAGGCAGCGATTTTGTTAAAAAAATAAAAAATTCTATATATCGCTGCTTAGACAACGATTTTATTTTTTTAAAAAAAAAATCACATTTTGCAAAATCGCTGCAGAGTCGGCGATTTTGCTTTTTCCGGTGTGGTAAGTCGCTGTTGGTGCAGCGATTTTACCGTTTTGGTTATTATAAAATTTTATATACCGTTTTGAAATTTTTGTTAATATTTTGTACCCTTTAGGCTCCGGACTCTAATTTTCATATTTTCAGAGAGTTAATTTGATTAATCTTTTAAGTTATAACTAAAATAGTTATATATAATATTTTGAATTCAAATATTAAAAAAAAAAACTAAACAAAAAGTAACACAGAATGTAAACAAAAACACACCTACACTATATCCTTTTTTTTTTTAGTATCATATCTAAACTATTGAAAGTTTGAGTTTTATACCTAAACTATCACTTTTTAGTTTGAGAGACACACCTCTCTCTTTTATAACACTCTCATCATGGTATGTGTAATAGACTCTCTCTCTTTATTTTAAAGAAT
Source organism: Solanum peruvianum (assembly GCA_027705065.1). Lineage (NCBI taxonomy): Eukaryota > Viridiplantae > Streptophyta > Magnoliopsida > Solanales > Solanaceae > Solanum > Solanum peruvianum. Next base: position 4,732,337 of record JAKWJD010001763.1, read on the forward strand.
TTCCACATCGCACTCCACATGGACAAAATATTCAACATTAACAAAAAAATAAATAAATTATTAGTATTAGTTAAAATTAAAAATTATAAACTATTACAAAAAAAAAATATTTTCTTTATAAAATAAAGGGAAAATACCCAAGTACCCCCTCAACCTATGCCCGAAATCCCAGAGACACACTTATACTATACTAAGGTCTTATTACCCCCCTGAACTTATTTTATATGTAATTTTCTACCCCTTTTTAGCCTACGTGGCACTAGTTTGAAAAAAAAAAGTCAATCATCGTTGGGCCCACAAGATAGTGCCACGTAAGCTAAAAGGGGTAAAAAATTATTTATAAAATAAGTTCAGGGGGGTAATAGGACCTTAGCATAGTATAAGTGTGTCTCTGAGATTTCGGGCATAGGTTGAGGGGGTACTTGGACATTATCCCTAAAATAAAATGTAAAATATTTTTCATACGCCACACCATTTTTTAAATTTTTTTATTTTGTTTAAATTTCTTGTATAAAAGTATTTCATTTTTTACTTTATCTCCTCCTCCTCATCAAATACTAATTTAGATATTATTTTATTTTCTTAAAAATATAACTCTACCCATCCAACTTAACCCTGCGCTTTCAATTTTTCCCAAGTGTTTAGATATACATATAGAAAATATTTTCTACCTGCCGCCACAAGACTTTTTATATTTTTTAGTTGTTTATGTTATATTCGGACACTAGTAGAATTTCTTTTCTAAAAATATATGTACGTGCATATCTAACACAAAATAAGAAAATGTAAAAAAAATAAAAATAGAATGGGATAAATTTTTAAAAATAAAATAACATCAATTTCTATCGGGGGGGGGGGGGGAGGGGAGGATGAAATATGAAATTTTTAAAAATATTTTATAACTGATTTTTTTTTAAAAAAAATGGGGTTGTCGCGGGGGGAGGGCTTACGTGGAGGAGGTGGTGGAGTGAGATAAGAAAAATAATTTAATTTTTTATATGGATAGTAATCCTGAACTTTTAATTAATATTAATTTATTATTATTTAATTTTATCTAGATAAAATATTTTATCTATGTGGAATGTCATGTGTCAAAAAAATTTCATATAAAAGAGAGAGTGCACAACACACACCAATGAAGTGTGTTTCTCAAACTAAAAAGTGACAGTTTAGGTATGAAACTCACACTTTCAATAGTTTAGGTATGAAACAAAAAAAAAGTGAATAGTTTAGGTGTGTTTTTGACACTTATCTCTTTATATAAATTAAATTTTGAAAACAAAAAATGTCTCATACTTTAATGTCACGATTCGGACAGTCGTGCTTGGCACCCACACTACAACTCGGTGAGAGAAGAACCACTACTAACAACCAACTAAAGCAAGAAATCTAAAACAAAGATATTTTAGTAGCGGTGTCGCTGCAACTGCAAGAATCCCACTGCAGCTGCACGAAGCGAGGCAGTGAGCTCCTTAATTAAGAAAATTTCCCTTTCCCTTTTCATAACATACTCTTAGCCCACTAAGCTCAAAAAGTATCCTTAACGCCAAAGTCAATTCCCGATGATCCACTTATCCAAATTCGATGCCGTAAAGTCGTAGAAATTTTTTAACGAGTTATCTATTCATTCATGTAATCAAATCCACATTTACTCCACCCGATTTCTACAAGATCTCCCTACATTTTGAGGACTCTAATTTCCTCAAAATCTGGATTAGGTTGAAAAAATCTTAATACTACAAAAAAGTTTTCCAAATCTAAATTTTTTCCATTGACATTCTTATAATGACAAAAACCCGATCGTTACATTAAATTTCTAAGTTTCCATTGCAAGAAAAAGTACATTATGAACATGCGTATATAAATGATTTCTGTATATTTTTAGAATCTTATTAATTGTATAAGATCATCCTCTTAACACACAATTTGAGAACATTTATATACATCCTTTTTCTGGATAAAAAGTTAAGTGTTAAAACACATATTGTCTTAACTTAGACAATGTAGGAAACTTTAGATTATTTCACATTTAATAGTATTTTAACTTTTACAGAAAATTTCTACACTAGGATATGCCATTAATTAAACTTGATCCTTTTATATAATTAACCACCCCATATTCATACTCTCTAACAAAGAAATTAGGATTCATCAATCAAAAAGAACAAAAAATGGAAAAAAAAAAAATCAACCTCACTATTCTTCCCCCCTTTTATAATTTTACTTAGTATTGTTCCTCTCTTAATTACAAGTTTAGGCACAAATTTTGTTAACAAAGCTTGTGATTTATGTGAAAATGAACAAAACTTTTGTTACAAAAATTGTTTATGGCAAATCATGTGCTGATGAATATCTTCTAATTGCAACACATTTTCAGTTTATAAATAATACATTTATTTCAAATGGTAAAGTTGGTCAATTTGTAATTGGTGCACTTGATTGTTTATCAACTTGTTTCCATTACTTTATGGGAAATTTACTTCCTCCTAATTCATTTGTTAATGAAATGGATAATTTGGGATCTTCCCTTAGGTCTTATTAAAGATATTCATGATGATATTGTTATATTGTGGAGCCTGATTAATATTTGATGTAATTTAAAATATTCTGAATAATTAATATATATACGTCATCGCCGTGGAAGTTTACTCACGGGGTGTTACCACGAAATATATATTGGTTTCTCTCTTTCTCTCTCTACATCTCTCATCCCTTTCTCTCTAAAGTTCTTGTGTTCTTCATTCATCAAGTGTGTGTGTGTGGATTCGATCATAACAGATATGAATCTTGTTCCATAAATAAGGAACATGTATCCTTTTTATAGTTTATTTGGGGTTCAATTCGACCGTATCATATAGGCATTGAAATTTTGTAGATTTTACAACATGTATCAATTTTCAATTAGAATGCTCGGAGGATACTATACCTTAAAATCCTAGCTTATGTCTATTTAAAGGGTATTATTTTATCGCATTTCGAATATTTCAGATGTCTTGATATTTTATACATAAAGAGATCAAGATATATCACACTCTTCTTGATATATAATAGAACCACAAAATTCTTTCATGCAGATCAAGTCCATATCATTCTACGCTCAATAATTACACTATTAACAATCCTCGAATTATGAAGAAATTTAGAGTGGAAAATCAAGAGAGAATAGAATTGTACACATTGTTTTATGATCAATATTCTTGTGTGTTCAGATTCTATTTATCGTTAATTTATTTCTCATATATTTAAAACTTGTCGCGAACATATATATATATATATATATATATATATATATATATATATATATATATATATATATATATTATATATATATATATATATATATATATATATATATATATATTGAGATGTTGACTGTTACAATTTATAAAAGAGTCAATTTAATTTATCATAAACCAATATTAAGATGAAATCAGCTATTTAAGTTTTTTTAGTAATAGGTAAAAATACTAGTAGTTTATATTTTTCAAGAAAATTTCTACACTATGACAATGTGGCCTTATATATATATTAAACCAACCCATATCTATCAAACAAAGAAATTAAGATAGACCAAAGTGAGATACAAAAAAATGGGGAGATCAATATCTTGTTCTTTATCAAGTTCACTAATCTTCCTCCTTCCCTACATTTTTCTGTTTAGTGTTGATCTCTTTGGTACAAATTTAAGTGCAAATCATGACACTCATGAGCTAATTCAAAAAGTTTGTGATTTCTCTAATGTACAAGATTTTTGCTACAACATTTTTGAAAATGATCCAAGGACTCAATGGGCCACAACTAAGCTCAATCTCGAAGATATTACAATTCAATTAGCGTATTCAAACTATACAAAGATTGCTAGGAAGGTTCTGATAGTCACTTCGTCTGAAAAAAATTCAGAGTTTAAGCGAATTTACAGAAGTTGTCTTCATCACTATATACTTTTAAGATCAGATCTTGAGAATTTGGTTCACGTCTTACGTTTACAAGGTGATTTGGATCAAGTGGCTCAAAATGCATCGAGTCATATATTAGCATGTATGGATATTTTTACCCAATATTCAAATATTCCAAATCCCTTTGCTAATGATAATAAAAATCTTCTTTATTTCTTTGAACTTATTAGGAATATCTATTTCACACCTCTGGAATTACGAAATTGAAGAATGATTTTTCTTAAAAAAATTGTATGATTCACAAATTCATGAGATTATTCATGAACTAAAGTTAATAAATTTTATGTTGAGGATATTTTTGATATTTTCCTACTTGTTTCTAATTCTTAAGTTTCGTTAGATTTGATTGAATTCTTTGAATCATAACGTATCTACTAATCAATCAGTAACGTTTTAGTAATTTCCCGCATGCTTTTATTGATTTTATTTATCGTAAAGACTTGTTGTAATTCAAATAAAAATTAAAGTAAACCAAGAACAAAGTTTTAAAATTTAATTTAAGAAACTTAAGAAATTTGTGGGGCATCCAACCCCAATTAATAGTATTCCATTTTTTTATAGAAAATTTCTACACTAGGATATGTCATTAACGATAAAGGGAATTTTCGCATATAACCATTCAAAATAATTTAATTACGCTCCATATTTATAATTTGCTAATTACAAGCTATAGCTATATTTAAATGACAACGTTTGTATATTTGGTAATGAAAAAATGGTCAAAAGTCCCCAATTTATAGCCGGATTCCCAACTATATACTTATACTTTACGGGGGTCGTATCACCCCTATAAACTCTCTAAAACTGAAATAGTTATACCCTTGAAAAGCCAAACCACATTTATATTGATCTGTGAATTTCACGCGTTCGACACGTGAAAATTTAATTAATTTATTATTATTTTTCAATTTTCTTATAATTCCTTTCCCTTTTTCCTATACTCTTCCAATTTCTTCAAATTCTTAAAGCAATTTATTTTCCAATCCTTCAAATTTCTAAAGTAACTTCACCATTACATTAAACACCAATGTCCATCAAAATTGGATTATGAGGAACAAGAGAGAGATGAGAGGAGGTGTGGGAGGGTTTTTGCTGGTGTTTTGAGTTTCGCCGGAGGCGACGACAATGGTGACGCTTCGTCGGAGGCAGTGACAATGGTGGCGTTTCGTCGGAGGAAGCAAGAATGGTAGCTTTTCACTGGTAGCAATAGAGAGAGGAAAATTAAAAAAAGTGAGGGGAGCGAAATAGAGAGGAAGAACAAGTGCAAATTCTCTCCGAAAAAATGAGGAAGAAACTTGTGGTTGCTTGAGATTTGAGATTGATAATTAAAGGATCTATAAAATAAAATAAAAATCTTATTTGAGAATTCAATTGGGTTTGATGTAAACCTAAATTGATTTTCCCCCCAAATATGATCCAAATCCCATTTTTAATTGTTATATAAATAGATCTCATTTTACTTTTAATTGATTTGAATGGTTTATAAAAATTTCTTACATGAGATTTTAAAAGCTTGTGTGAAATCAACCATGTTGAATCCGATGAAGATGGTAGTGGCAATGATGGTTTAGAGATGGTGAATGATGGAGAAATTTGATCTTTATTGCTATGGTGAAGAAGACAATAAATAATTTTTTAAAAAAAACATATATTCTTAAAAGTAGATATTAAAAATAAAGTTTTATTATTAATTTTTTGTGCTCACTCTCTCAAAGAGAGTGAGATACATTCACTTTGCCAGCTAGGCGTTCAGGGAGGTAATAATTTCAGTTTTATAACATTCAAGGGGTGATAAGATCCCCGTAAAGTATGAGTGCATAGTTGGAAATTCGGCTATAGATTGGGAGCTTTTGATCATTTTCTCTTTGGTATTATATCTGTATTATACAAAATTTGAATATTCTTTAAAAAAAAAAAAGGTTTATAGTTTTGATTGTGAAAAGAAAATTGATCACTTAATTGACGTGATTATATCTCTTTACCAAATAGGACTCATTCATACGTACAACATCGTGAGTTCTATGCTATCTTTACCAATCTGCAACTCAAACAAAAATTCAAACAATTTCATTATCATACATGCAAAAATAAAAATTCAATAATTTCATCATTATACGAGCAAGTAGGTTATACTATGGATTCAACTCATTTGTATGTCGAATTTTCGTACATAAACGTATATTTGATTTGCATTGATTCATATTTTTTATTTGCATTCATCTAGATGAAGAATTTGAAAAAACAAAGCAAGTGAACTGATTTATATATGTAATTGTGTAAATTCTATATTAATAATTGGAGTTTCATGCGAACAATTGTTTGCAATTGTATTTTAATAGATTAAGAATTAACTAATTATTCGTGATTGTATAATTACTCCATTTGATAAATGGAGATGTGATTGAAGCATTTGTTTTCAGTTATATTTGAATTGATCGAGAGAGACGACTTGATATCTATAATTTGAGTACGTAAATGTATAGAAGTAGAAGTTAATTGTATAATCTACCATAGTTTATATCAAATTGTATACGTCCACAATTGTATAAATAAGTTGAGTATGTATAACACTTCAAATACAAACACTTCATATACAAAATCAGTTGAATACTTATGACACTTCAAATACAAACACTTCATAAACAAAATCAGTTGAGTATGTATAAATACGTCATATACAAAATCAATTAAATATGTATAACACTTCATATACAAAATTAGTTGAATACATACAACAATGCATATAGAAAATCAGTTGAATACATACAAGACTTCAAAAACAAACACTTCATATACAAAATAAGTTGAATGCATATAACACTTCAAATACAAACACTTCGTATACAAAATCAAATGAATATGTATAACACTCCAAATACAAAAAACTTCATTTACAAATTCAGTTGAATACATACAAGCAGTTGAATAAGTATAAATAGTCGAATACGTATAAAGAGTTTTATACAAAAACTATTGGTTGTCTATGTATAAAAGATGAAAAAAATGTTGAAAAATCGTCCATTTTTGTTTGACTAAATTATATACCTCTTGTGACTCTTCTAGAGGATGTATCTTCAACCATAATCCAACTGAAAATCTAAAAAAAAAAAAAAAAAATCTCGATGATATGCAAATACAAATCGGCAAAATGATGAAATCACAAATAAAAATGTGAAGAGAATTTAATAGTAAAAAAAACTTACCTATAAATCAGGAATCAAGATTGGGAGGAAATTAATGAAAAATTCAAAATTTGAAATCAATTTTAATTGAGAGAATAAAGGAGAAAATAAGAAAAGTAGTTGAAGAGAGAGAATGGGGCTCATTTGTATTAAAGTTAAAAGAGTTCAAAGTTATACAAATTAAGAAGAATTGAAAAACGTAATTATCAAAATTAAATGGTTGTGAATGGTAATATAAATAAACATTAGCTATGATAGATAATTAAGTAGTATAAGTTTACTTAACTGTAAAAAAATTTCTTTAATAAAATTTTATACCTTTTATGTGTAAACCAACCCATAGTTATAAGGGAAAGTTACGCGGCTAAGCAAACTTATACTATTTAATTACTTATCATAGCTTATAGTTTGCTACAATTACCATTCACGACTAACATTATACATTAATTACGTGGGTTGTCTTCAAATTTGTATAATTAGTCACATTTGTATATGTATAATTCGCTAGGATATACAAATACATATGTATAATATACAATTATTTAGCCTATACGTATATACAATTTACCTCTCTCCTCCTCTCTCAATCTCGCTCGTGTCTCTCCTCCTTCTCTCAATCTCGCTTGCCATATATACAAATGCATATGTATAATATACAATTACATACATATACAATTCACCTCTCTACTGCTCTCTACCCTCTCTCCTCCCCCTCCCAGTCTCGCTCGCCATATATACAAATATATATGTATAATATACTATTATCTAACTAATATACATATACAATTCACATTTCTCCCACTCTTTTCCCCTCTCTCTCGCCTCTCTCTTCTCTCTTCCAGTCTCGCTCGCCTCTCTCCTCTATATAACATGTAACTACAAATTGTAATTATCAAACTATAGATATGGAGAGTAATTAATTATTATTAAGTAGTTATATGTGAAAGTTTCCCTAATTATAATCTATACTAGATGAAACGCCTGGGCTTGCGCACGGCCAAACAATTTTGATTTTGATATACTATTTTTGTTCATTTTTACACTTTTACTGTATTTTAGAAGAGTAATTTTTTATTTTTATTTGTCACTTTTAACCTATTAAGAAAAATAATTCATATTTTTTTTTATCATCAACCTTAGCATTAATTATTTATCCTCTAACTCATTTTCAAAATTTAAACATTAAACGTTATATAGTTAATATGGATAGAACACTAAAATAGTCATATCATTTATTATTTTTTAATGTGCACAAATTTATTTATGTTTTGACTACTATTGTCTTCTTAATATAATATTTTTCATTTTATATCTATTAAATCTAATTTTATTTACTATTAAATCCAATATTATTTTTTCGTATTGAAATTTTATGTGCACTCAGTAGGAATTTGAATTCTTGCATATATCAATTTTTTTGTAAAATTTCAAATTATATCATATAATATTCTTTTATAGAGAAGTATTGAAGACATATCTAATTATTTGTTTTATTTCTGAATTATAGACAATTTTAAAAACACTCATTTATTGACTAACTTAATTTAAATACACCCAATCTTACAACATAATTTTTCACTTGAAATTTGTATTTTCTTTAAAAATTGTTAGTTACAATTTTAATGTTCCTTTTTCTTTCTCTAATAAAATGTATATTATGATATAATTAATGCTAAACCCTAAATAGAGCTCAACAATTAACTGAACAAAATTTTTGCTAAAAATGAGTGAAGTAAAGATAACTCAAAATATTTTTATTTTGAAAAGAACTTAACTAATTGGTTGGTAGAAATGATTTTGTCAAAACATTAATGGCATTAGTTAATTATCATTAGATTCAATTTCACTATAAATTTTAAGAACATTTACAAAGAGAACTAATTGTCACTAAAAATACATGTTTAACGGTAATCAAATTATTATCGTTAATTAAATACAACTAAAATATTTAAATAATACATCTAAATAAACAATTTCAGACAAATAAATAATGGTGTAAGTTTGAAAAATATAGAGGAAAGAAATAATAATGTATGTTTTAGGAAATAAGTGACAAACCAATTGTCCAAAAGAGTAAGGTTGGGCTCAGACAAAGGATAACTAGGGAAAATTACATATATATACTATAAAAAAAAATTATCATTTATAGTAATAATATGTTTTTTTAGTTTATTACTTTTAATATATTTATAATATATTTTAATTTATACTACAAAAAATAATTTATTATTCAAATATAATATAACTTTTATTAATAAATAATACATTTAGCACACATTTTAATACACTTATAATACAATGTGTCAACTTCTTATCAAACAATCATAATATATTACATACTCAATTCACTTTTAATACATATTGCAAATTTAATATAGTATTACTATAAATAGTAATAAATAAAAAAATATTACTAAAACCAGTAATTATTTATTAAAAGACATTCGTCCAAGTCATCACATTATCAGACACTAATCATAATGGCAAAAACGTCAACAAAGACAAAATATAACAAAACATTTAGAGAAAATAGATTATTTTTTTCACAAAGATAATAGCTCAATTGCAACTTAAATAACTAAAATATCATTCAAAATGGCAAGCAGGGATGTTGATACCAACATTTTCACCGAGTCTTCTAATATGGTTAAAAAAAAAAAATTAAGATGAAATCAGATATTTAAATTTTGTAATTGGTATAAAAACATTAATAGTTTTATACTTTCAAGAAAATATATAAACTATGGTTGTTACTAATTAATATTTGTGCTTATATTAAACCAACCCATATTTTATAATTTCAAAGTGAAATAAAAGAAAAAAATGGGGAGATCAATTTCTAGTTCTTCAACAATCTCATTAATCTTCCTCCTTCCCTACATTTTTCTATTAAGTGTTGATCTCTTTGTTACAAATTTAAGAGCAAATGATATCCCTAAACTAGTTCAAAAAGCTTGTGGTTTCTCTACTGTACAAGATTTTTGCAACAGTATTTTTAGAAATTATTCAAGGGCTCAATTGGCAACAAATAAGTTCGATCTCAAAGATATTACAATTAAGTTGGCGTATTCAAACTACACAGAGATTGCAAGAAAGGTTCTAACTGTTACTTCAGACGAAATAAATTTAGAATTTAGGCGAATTTACAGATATTGTCTTCATCAGTATTTACTTGTGAGATCAGATCTTGAGAATTTGATTCATGTATTATTACACTTGCAAGGTGATTTGGATCAAGCGGCTCAAAATGCATCAAGTCATATATATACTTGTATGGGTTATTTTACCCAATTTTCAAATATTCCAAATCCTTTTGCTTATGATAATGAAAATCTTGTTTATTTCTTTGAACTTATTAGGGATATTCACTTTGCACCTTTGTGATTATGAATTAGAAGAATGTATATTCTTCAATTATTGTATGATTAATTCACATGAAATTTTCATGAGTTTATTCATGAACTAAATTTAATTTGATGGATATTTTTTTTAATATTTTCCTACTTGTCTTTCAATTCTTAAGTTTGACTAGATATGAATTATGATTGAATGTTTTTTTGGTTTGTAGATTTTATTTATTATGAAGAATAAATCAATTAGGATAATTTTAAAATATTTTAATTATTTGAGCATTTGCATATATTCCTTTTGTGAAATAATCTCACAAGGGATACGAAATTAAATGAATTTTTTAGATGTTGACTACTCCTATATGGAAACAAATAAAAAGTAACATATAATTAATTACATAATAAAAGAATAATACATTAATACTCCTAAAGAATAAATTGATGAGTAACTCAAAATTAGTCAAATTAAAATGAACTGTAATATAAATGTGTTATATAATACAACAAATATAAAAAAAAATAAAAAAAAATTATGTAGTCTTCTTTGATTTTATTTTCTTTTAAACGTGTTCGGAATTTTCTGCATTTTATTTTTTTGGGAATTTTATTGTTTTTATGTATAATGACTTTAGTACAATAAATTTAAAACTAAATTACCACCCATAAAATTTATTTTATTCCAAAATTAGATGATTGTTCTGAATTTAACATCTTACTTTAAAAAGTTGAAAAGAAAGAGTTTATATTGAGCATAATATCATAATATGACCATTGATAGAATATTAAAGTAAATATCCATTCTATATATGTTTAGGATCCTATTAATTGTATATAAGATCATTAATCTTCTTAATTAGGAAAATATAATAAATTTCTTATATCTATTTGTGGATCTCAAACAGAAAATAAAATAAGTTTATAATAGGGAAATAAATCATAGTTTGACTTTTTCAAGAAAAATTATATGCTCTGGTATGTTACTTATTACTATATATACATCAAACCAATTTTATTTATAATTAATCTCAAACAAAAAAAAATTGGAATAGATCACAAAAAATGGGTAGATCAATTAGCATATTAATCTTATTTCTTCCCTACATTTTTCTATGTAGTGTTAAAAATTTAAAAGTTGATGCTATTACCCCGTTAATTCGAGATGTTTGTAATTTTTCTACTGTTCGAAGTTTTTGCTTTGATGTTTTGGGAGATGATGAGAATGCTCAAGGTGCAAGTACAAAGACGAATCTAGAATTTGCTGTATATCATTTAGCGCTAGCAAATTACACAAATATTCACAGGAAGGTTTTGACGATCAGTTCGAATGAAACTAACACTGAATATAAACAAGTTTATCGAATGTGTCAACATGAGTATGTAATTCTAAGATCCTATTTTAGGGATATACTTAATACAATAACCTTTAGTGGTGATTTGGGACGAACGGCTCTTGAAGCATCGAATCATTTATTCACTTGTATGCTTGCTTTTATAAGGGCTCCTCATATTCCAAATCCTTTTGTTCAAGATAATGAAAATCTTCAAATGTTTTTTGAACTTTTTAGGGATCTTTATGTTGCACCTGTGTGAATTGTGATCATATAAATCGCAAATTTATTCAACAACTTTATGTAATAAAAATTATGTTGAAGAATAACGCTTTTTTTTCTTTGTTTTTTTTTTATTGATTAAATGTGACTAAATCGCAAATTTATGTTGAATGACTAGCAAATTCTTTGTTTATTTTTTTTTTATATATTTGCAAGTTCATAAACCTAATTTAAGAAAAATTTACATCAAAGGGATATTTTATTTTATTTTAATTTCTTAAAACTACTTTTTCACTTCAATTCTCAATTCCTTCAGAATTTTGGTTCAAACAATGGATGTTCAATCTCCATCGAAGAGTTTTGCAAGAGGTATATCAATGCATGTTGAATACCCATCTTTTTCCTTGGGTCTAACTCAGATTTTGGGGAGATTTCAGGTTCATTGTCTAAATCTAATGTCATGCAAGAGATCAGATCCAAACTCAATAATGACCCAAGTAGATTTGTGGATAAAGGTGTGAAAAATTCTAGTGATGTTGTTACTGGGTCAAGTAAAAAAAGGAAACATAAAACTGATGTTTATACCCTTCATAATGATAAAAATGAAGCTGTTGGTTTTGGGTCAATCGAGCATCATAAGGTATCTTTATAATCATTGTCAATGTATATGTTTAGATTTTATATTATATGTCTTGTTTTTGTGTTGATTCATGTCTTATACAATTGTGATTGTATAAATGTGTAATATATCTTAGTATATGTTTTTGTGTTTCGGTTGATTCATGCTTTATACAATTGTATTTGTATAAATGTATAATAAATTCTTGTATCTGTTTTTGTGTATATACAATTGTGCTTGTATAAATTTATAATATATCTTACTATCTGCTTTCTATTCATATCTTATAACTGCCTAATTTGTTGCCTCATAATACAGTTGTGTGTATAAGTGTATAATTTATCTTAGTATCTCATCCAAAAGGCGTGAATGCAAATAAAAACTATACAATTATGATTATATAAATGTAAAATTTATCTTACTATTTGTTTTTATTTTTGAGTGGATTCATAATGCCTCTTTATACAATTTCAGGTTGTATAAATAAATAATATATTTTAGTAATTGTTTTTATGTCTGTTTTCTAATATATGTTTTAATATCTATATTTATGTCTTAATTTTAATATCTTTTTTAGTAAAATTGTATATGCATTTTTTTCAGGCTGTTATTTTTTTAGGCCAAAGAGAACCAACACGAATACCGCATATGCAGTGTTACACAAAAATCGAAGTACTGAATGTTTTAGCTTCAAAGATTACTGATTCACAGTACAAACAATTCTATGGAAATACATGTTTTGCTCAACTATCTAGCATATGTAGGTGTCACGTTCAGGCACAACTTATTAGGCGCATGTTTTTGAAAGAAATTGAAGGTAGTTCAAAATATGGAATCCTGATATATGTCAATGGCAATACTCTGTGTTTCACCAATCGTGACTTTGCTTTAATAACTGGGTTCAAATGTTCAAATAATGAGAAAAACTTTATCTTTAATACTGAAGAACCAAATAGGATTATTCATCAGTATTTTGAAATCGAAAAACCCGTCACCAAGAGTCAATTGATTGACAAGTTTGATAAAAAGGTTTGGGTGGATAATGATGATGATGTTGTTAAGTTTGCAATATTGTTCAACATTCATTCATTCATCTTTTCTGAAGAACCAACTGGTACTGTAATTGATAGAAAAGATTTTGATTTAGTTGAATCAGTCAGATACATTGACTATCCTTGGGATAAAAAGGCTTTCGATATGATGATTCTGCATTTGCACACTAAAATCAAACATGATGTAAAGCAATTTAGGTTGTATGGTTTCCACTTGCTTTGCAAGTGTGATTTTATGAATGTTGTACAAATTTTAATGATGAAATTGTTGTTAAAGTATTTGATCACATTCCTAGAATACTCCACTGGAAGACAAAAAAAAGATTTCCCTCGTCTAAGCTATTTTGCTAAGGGCATGTTCAGAGCGACAACAATCTAGTACGCAGTGCAGAAATATTTGTATAATTTTATGATCTGTTTATACAGTTACATATTTATACAATTATATATAATTATAGTAGTATATATTACTGTATAAATATGTACCTGTATAAATATTGTATCAGTTAATGTCATTAAAAAATATATGTATAAATGTGCTTCTTGTATTATTAGTTATCTAAATGTTTGAAAATGTATAAATATAAATATAATTATCGAAATAGTATAACATAGGTCTATTATATATATAAGTTTGTGAACTTTATAATTAAACAGTTAAGTGTTTGGACTGTATATACATAGATTTAGTTGTATAAATAAACTTATGAACTGTATAATTATACATATATGAACATATCTATATTTTGCAGCTAGCTGAATCTGACTGCAATTGAAATGGAACTCAAAATTCTTGAATTACCCCCTGAGTATGTTCAAAGAGAGCAATCGCCAACAGAAACAACAGCTGCAAATGATTCGAGTGATTTCAGAATCCTCCACGTCCAATAAATAATCGTGAAAATGAAAAGGTTGATACATGTTCGTCTCATCCTAAGAAAAAATCAAGGCAGACAATTAGTCATATTTAGAACAAGTCACTACCCGTGTTATTTCTAAGCAACGCTGTTTAAGAATCTCCCTCAAAATGTCAATGTTGCAAAAATATCTAAGGCACCACTTTTGAAGAAACAAGCCAAAAGACCTGCTAAGGTTTCAGCAAGTACAAACATTAAAAAAATGTTGAGGATAAAGAAAGTGTTGCTTCTGAAATTCCATCCACCAGCAAGTCACACCATTCTCAGAATTTCTGTATAAAAAATAAGTTATATACATATACATTTGTAAGCTTAAGAAATGTAGTAACAAACAGAACATGTACTTATACAAATTATAGCAACTTCAGTTTTTACTTATACACATTTTCAAATTATACAAAAATCTCTGTATACACAAAATTATAGCATTATAGAAATATACAATTCACCAGAAACACTAAATATGTATATGAATATAACGGACAAATTCATATAAACATACAACAGTTCCATACAATTATACAGTTTAGCAAATAACACTACATATGTATAAGTCTAATACGCTTATACAATTCACCAAAAAAAACAATAAATATGTATACGTTTATAATTTGTATACTTATAGATTTATACATATTATGAATATCCGAAAAATAAGATGAAGATTACTATATAAAACGAAAACGCAATAGTTTCATACCTCAAATCAGATCACTTATACAGTTTCAAACACAAAAAATACTTATGAATGCAGCGAATCTCAAATCAGTAATTCAAAACTAACGACAAATTTATCACAATTTTTTCTATTTTCACATTAACTATTCAAATTAATTAGGGACAAATATACACATCTCAATATACATTTAACTGAATTGATGAAAATGAAAAACGAAATCTGAATTTTAAACAGCATTGTCGACAAAAACAAAAACAAAAACAAAAACAAAATCAAGAATGTTCTCGTCATGAAATTACCTTATATTTCTATCTCTGAAAACAAATTTATCTCACTTGTTAGATTAATACCTTCAATAGCTTGATCAATTTTTTAAATTGTCTTAAATGGAGATATTTCGAGTGAAGGAGAAGAAGACAGAATGAAACTGAAACTGGATTCGCGTGAATTATGAGATCTATTCCTTATTTATCTACCATATTATAGCGCCTATTTTTTAATTTATTTTAAAAAAATTGAATTGTATAAAAAGAAATCACGTCTTAATTGTTATACACAAAAGACATTTGTAGCAAACTTTAATTTGCTATGGAACGCAATTTGAATAATTTGCTATAGCATAAAATTGTGCATTTTTATTTGCTATATATAAAATTTGCCCATTTTTAATCTATTAAGAATAAACTTTTATACTTAAAATTTTTATCAAAATTAAACTTTTTTTTATGTTATGAAGATACATTTTTAAAATGTACTATAATTTTATTAACTATGATACACACGTATATTTAAAAAAATTATCTAAAAATCACTCGTTAAAACTTATTTACATCAATTAATCATAAGTTGTATAATAAATCAATAATATCAAAGGTCAATTAACTATTACAATAATATTAATTGTATATTTTGCAATTCATGCTTCCGATATATATTTTTTTAAAAAAAAAAGAAGAAGAAAGAAAGTGAATAATATTATATTTTTATCCATTAGAAATACTAAATACCTCAAAAGTCTCCTTAAATTCTAATTGATATGCCCTCTCATTAGATAATCATTTTAAAAAAGTAATAGACCTATTTAATTCATCAAACTTATGTCTCTACAAAATAAATAAATAATTAAATGAGAATTTATGAAGATTATAAGAAAAGTAATTTAAAAAGTCTAGTAACTTTATATATTGTCACCAAATAAAATTCTATGAGAAAATCTCTATGTGCAATTATTACCTGATAATTTTAAAATTACTAACTAATTATTTGAAAATTTAAATATTTTTTTAATAAAAGCATTTACATAAATTTGTAAAGTTGACAAAAAAATTGGTAAGAAAAAAATTATTATTTAACTTTTTTTAAATTTATTTTTATTTTTATTCTTTTATTCTATATTATATTATATCATAACTTTTCATACTATTAAACATCAATAAATAAACTAATAATTAATTGAATTTAAGTATACATATTATATGAGATTAATATACTGATAAATAAAGATCAAAATTTTATTTTCTATAAATATAATTCACTTACTATATTCTTTTTTTTACAAAAAAGATATTATAAGTATTTATTGATCTTTAATATGATTGATTTATTATACAATTTATGACTAATTGAAGTAAATAAGTGTTCATGAGTGATTTGTATATCAATATTTTTTGAATGTATGTGTTTATTAGTATTTAAAATTTATAAGATTATAGTACGTTTTAAAAATGCATTCTGCATAATATAAAAACATAAAAAGTTTAATTATGATAAAAGATTTTTAAGTATGAAAATTTTTTCTTGATAAATAATTAAAAAAATTAGAAACAGTATGATAATTATTTTAGTTAAATGAGT